>CM057340.1:508059884-509267361 GCA_030015575.1 Agapanthus africanus
TCGTCTCTTCGCGCTGGTCAGCTCTTGCGGAAGGGATGTCAGGGATTCTTAGCGTGTATTTTTGATACTCGAGCTGCAGAGGTTCCGTTAGACCGGGTCCCGGTAGTTTGTGAGTTCCCTGATGTTTTCCCTGATGAGCTACCTGGGCTACCGCCTGAGCGCGATGTTGAGTTCTGCATTGATTTGATTCCCAGCTCGGGGCCTATTTCTATACCGCCTTATCGGATGGCCCCGGCAGAGCTTCGAGAGCTGAAGGATCAGTTGCAGGATTTGTTAGATAAGGGGCTTATTCGACCGAGTGTTTCTCCGTGGGGTGCTCCGGTCCTGTTTGTCAAGAAGAAGGATGGAAGTTTGCGCTTATGTATCGACTACCGCCAGCTGAACAAAGTTACCGTTCGGAACAGATATCCGTTGCCGCGCATTGATGATTTGTTCGACCAGCTTCAGGGTGCGGGGTATTTTTCGAGGATCGACTTGCGATCAGGATACCATCAGCTGCGAGTTCGACAGGAGGATATACCGAGGACAGCTTTCCGCACGCGCTACGGCCACTACGAGTTTTTGGTGATGTCGTTCGGACTCACCAACGCCCCAGCAGCATTCATGGATTTGATGAACCGTACATTCAGGCCGTATCTTGACTTGTTCATCATCGTGTTTATCGACGATATCTTGGTGTACTCCCGGAGCAGAGAGGAGCACGAGCAGCACTTGCGGATTACGTTACAGACTCTGAGGGAGCACCAGCTGTTCGCGAAGTTCTCCAAGTGTGCATTCTGGCTGGACAGCGTCGGATTCTTGGGTCACGTGGTTACGAGAGACGGCATTTGTGTGGACCCGAAGAAGATTGAGGCTGTTCAGCAGTGGCCCCGACCTATATCGGTTACTGAGATCCGTAGTTTTCTAGGCTTGGCGGGCTACTACAGGCGTTTTGTTCAGGACTTCTCCCGTATAGCTGCACCGTTGACCGGTTTGACCCGGAAGGGAGTTCCTTTCGTTTGGACAGAGGAGTGCGAGCGCAGTTTTCAGCAGCTACGGACTTGTTTGACTACGGTGCCGGTATTATCTTTGCCTTCGGGATCAGGCGGATTTGTTGTCTACTGTGATGCTTCGCGAGTGGGATTAGGATGCGTATTGATGCAGCATGGCCGGGTGATCGCTTATGCTTCTCGGCAGTTGAAGAAGCATGAACAGAACTACCCCACTCATGATTTGGAGATGGCTGCAGTGGTCTTTGCACTGAAGATTTGGCGACATTACCTGTACGGCGAGTCGTGTCAGATATTCACCGATCACAAGAGCTTAAAGTACATATTTCAGCAGCGAGACCTGAACCTCAGACAGCGTCGTTGGATGGAGTTGGTGAAAGACTACGACTGCGAGATCTTATATCACCCCGGCAAGGCAAATGTGGTGGCAGATGCGTTGAGTAGGAGGCCCGGGGGTAGTCTATCCTTTTTGCGCGCAGTGCAGAGGCAGTCGTCAGCAGATTGGCAGATGTTATGCGACAGCCGAGTTGAGTTCGAGTTCACTCAGACAGGGGGACAGCTCGCGCATGTTCGTGCACGCCCACAGTTGCTTGACCGTATATGTGAGGCACAGTGCAGTGACGACCGTTGCTCAGAGATCATGGCACAGATGGGACAGGGCAGATTTTCTGAGTTCGTGGTTGACGATCAGGGGATTTTACGATATGGATCTAGACTGTGCGTACCAGATGCTGATGGATTGCGGCGCGACATTCTTGAGGGGGCACACCGATCAGTGTATAGTGTCCACCCCGGTTCCACCAAGATGTACCATGATATGAGAGAGACCTACTGGTGGGACGGGATGAAGAGGGACATTGCGGAGTTCGTTTCGAGATGCCTGACTTGTCAGCAAGTCAAGGCCGAGCACCAGAGGCCCGCAGGAGAGCTACAGCCGTTACCCATTCCAGAGTGGAAATGGGAGCAGATTTCGATGGACTTCGTTGTGGGTCTACCCAGGACCAGCCGAGGGTACGACTCCATCTGGGTGATCGTGGATAGATTGACGAAAGCGGCTCACTTCCTACCAGTGAAGACCACTTTCAGCTTCGCTCAGTATGCTCAGCTCTATATTGACGAGATCGTGCGACTACATGGCGTACCGACTTGTATCGTGTCAGATCGAGGCACTCAGTTCACCAGCCGACTTTGGCAGAGACTTCAGGAGGCTTTGGGCACTCGTTTGAGCTTCAGCACAGCGTTTCATCCGCAGACAGACGGACAGTCAGAGCGGACCTTTCAGACTCTCGAGGACATGCTCAGAGCGTGCGTTTTAGACTTTGGTGGTAGCTGGGATCGTCATTTACCTCTAGTGGAGTTCTCCTACAACAACAGCTTCCAGGATACTATTCAGATGGCACCTTTAGAGGCATTGTATGGGAGGAGATGCAGATCGCCCGTCTGTTGGACAGAGCTCAGCGAGAGCAGCATTTTGGGGCCGCAGCTTGTTGAGGAGACGACAGCGAAGATACAGTTGATCCGAGACCGGATGAGAGCGGCTCAGAGCAGGCAGAAATCGTATGCGGACAGGCGCCGTCGCAGATTAGAGTTCGCAGTTGGCGACCATGTTTTTCTGAAAGTCTCTCCGATGAAGGGCGTGTTGCGTTTTGGGCGAAAGGGGAAGCTTAGCCCTAGATTCGTAGGTCCCTTCGAGATCCTCGAGCGGGTTGGCGCTGTTGCTTATCGTTTGGCTCTTCCTCCCAGCTTTCCCGATGTTCACCCCGTCTTCCATGTTTCGATGCTCCGCAAGTACCTTCACGACCCTTCGCATGCGATTCAGCACCCGACAGTCCAGCTAGAGCGCGACCTTTCTTTTCCAGAGCAGCCGGTGGCCATCCTGGATCGGCAGGTGAAGAAGTTGAGGACGAAGATTATACCAACCGTCAAGGTCCTTTGGCGTAGCCCGAGCAGCGAGGAGGTTACCTGGGAGACCGAGGGCGAGATGAGGAAGAAATATCCCCATCTCTTTGAAGGTACGCGTAGCTATATTTTTAAATTCGGGGACCGAATTTCTTTAAGGGGGGAAGATTGTAGCGTCTTGAAAAGTCGTTTTGGTGTTTTCCTGAAGATCGGTGAAAATTCGGTATTTTTCCGAAAACCGTCTTTCTCGTTATTTTGCAGTTTAGGACTAATTATACCTAAAATGGATAGGTAATTGCTTGTTTTTAGTAGCTAATGAGTTACTTATGAAATTTTGGTCATTTAAAATTTTTTCCCTATTTTTCAATTTTTTAATATTATTTTAAGCCGGTAAGAAAATACATTAAATTAGCGATAAATACAAATTTAAATGGGCTAAAATTAAGCTTTAAAATCATGTTAATTAAAATCTAATTGTAACATAAATTTTTAGTATTTTATTTTAAGTTTTAACTAATTTTTATTATTGAAAACGAAATTTATTGAATTTAAGCTTAAACTTGCAATTTTGGACTTGCGGGGGGTCTTTTTGCATAAAATTTTTTTTGCAAACACTCACACTTCCTCACCCCTCATCCCAGGCCAAGCCCACCTCAAGAAAAATCCGCACTCCAATTATTCCTTTCAACTCATTTGAATTAAAACTTTATGAGGGGAATATAATATATTAATTTAGGTATGGGTTATATTGAGGCATGGATGGTTTTGACTTTAAAAAAATCCACAACACCCACCCCATTCCTCCCCATTTCCCCTCCCTGCAGGAACAGATCAGCAGCCCCCCTCTTTTGATTTCATCTCTTTTCCAACTCAAAAAAAAAATCCCCAAAATGCTTCAAAAATCCAATTAAACCTCACAATTCCAAACCCATTCTTCATGCTTCTCCTTAGACATTCTTGCTTGGATCTTGGAGGCTAGGGGGCCATCTTTGAAGGAAAATTATCTTGCTAGATCTCTAGAATTGGAGGTATAATCTTGACCCAATTAACACTTGTGGTTAAATTCCTTAAATTAAATTGATTAGAGTTAAATTTTGTGCTAAATTCTAATTTAGTTTTGTTTTTTTTATATAGTTCATGGCTTGAGTTGTAATTAGGGTTTAGAAATCCATTATTAGGTTAATTAATTTACTTTGCTATCTAGTGTTTTGCTAACCTAAATCTAAAAGGTGAACTTGCTTTTGGGTTTGAAATTAGTGTTAGTTAAGTTTTTCTAGTATGGTTTTTAATTGCAATTGCCAATAAGAAAAAAATCAAGAAAGGGTTGTGTTTGGAAAATGGTTTTGAAGCATGGTAAATGAGTTGGAATTATGTGATTGTGGCTAACTAGTTGTGTGGTTGGATGTTTGTGTTGGATTGTGATAACCTTATCTTTAATTTTCGATGTTGCACCAATTAGCAAGTTTTGTGCTTACTAGTTTTTATTAAATTATTGTGATGAACTATTTGCGAGATCTTGATGATATTTTCGAGTTATCCTATGACGTTTAGGATGCGTGAGTGCGGATTTTTGAGTAGTCGGGTTTTAGTTTTGCCGGGCGACCAAATCGGCGTTTTTTTTTGGCAGTTTTTGCGATTTTCGCGTGTGTTCCGCGCACTTTGTGCACGTTGTACCTAGCTAGCGAACATTAGTAGTTTCGTTGGGGTTTTGCGTCGTTCTTGATATGTAACCTTATATTTGGTATTGATGTAAATTCCAGGTTCGGTCGCGGAGACGTCAGACGCGGCGCGAAAGGGGAAGGCGGTGATTGGACACAGCTAGCCAGGGATTCCGGTGAGTAGATGTAACATCTACGGGGGACTATCGTTGGATGGCGCAAGCCGCCCGATAGTTTTAGTAACTTTAAAGATTCTTAGTAATGTTAGTAATTAGGGGTGTAATACTTGTATGATTATTTGCTACATTCATGCCCTATATTGACATACCTATACGAAACCATTTTATAGGACACCTGCACCATTGCCAGGGTTTTTATATGCAGCACGAGCACTATTCATGCTTACACACACACCCTGGTAATTGCCATGCCACCACACTAGATAACCTTTAAATTGAAACCTTTTACTAATTGATACTTAAACTTGTGCTATTTCCTTTAATTCCTTAAAATGAAATCGTAGGATTGCTATTCATGTGCATGTACTTCATCATATTAATTGTTCATGCTTAATCCATTAATCACACATCGCAACTTGATTATTGATACCATATGCATTCATTATCACTGATATATGCACTTATGAGGATTTCTTGAGATTTTATGATATTGCTGGATTTCGGGGGAAAGCCGCAAAATTTATAAACTTATTATATTTTTAAAATATGTAAATTGCGGTTTTCTAGTGATGTAAGTGTCGTCCACCATGAGTTTGCTGTGGTTTTGGAAATCCGTGTCGAGGAGTGGAGGAACCGGCACGGGTACATGGTGGGCCCGGTAAGGTACCCCGGGGAAAGAGGAATGTGGTGTTGACGTTGAGCCTGGCAGGGGACGGATTACCTACCGGTGACTGTTTGGGACGGCGGATATCCAGAGGATACCGACCGTGGCCACTAGATGATGAGATATTGATATTTGAGATGGGTCAGCCGGATGGCTGAGGCCAGAGACACTATGACATGGATTTATGAGATTTGAGACAGCTTTTAGGTGTCGTTGCTGGACACCGGTTCTCGTCGATTCTTTGAGTTTTATGCTGGCATTCTAAAGAGTTTCAAAAACAAAAAGAGATAAAATGTTTCTTATATATACCTATTGAGACCTCAGATATTCATGTTGCATACATATTAGTACACTGATGTTGTATACACATCTGCTAGTGCATCCAGTCATACCTGTATTTTAGATGCTAGGATGCTTGTGTGCATGCATACGATAGCCTTTGTAGATGTTATTTATTACTCACGAGTTGGCAACTCACCCCCGTTGTGCCATAGCCTTTTTCAGGTCCGCTCCGTCAGTACAGTAGCGGCGGGCGCACTTGTTCTTTTGCCTCCTTTGCCTGGACTCGAGGTTTTGCTCCTAGGTGGGTTATATCTTTATTTTTGTACCACCTTGTATATTCTTTGTATCTAGTACACTCCATCTACTGTATCTACCAGCATTATTGTATATTGACCTAGAGATGAGACTGTGAGATTTGTAGACTTTTATGCTGTATTTTGGGGTCGAGCTCACTTGAGTCGACATGCTGTTTTCTTATGCTTCATTATGATTATTTTGCTTGTTGTCATTTTATATTGCGTGGGATTTGTGACCGCCTTGTGGCGAAGAGCTAGCTCCCGCTTGGGGATGCCCTATTTTGTTGGATTCATATATATTTTGTTGTACCCATTTTGGGGGCCAATATTTACAAAGGAGACTCTGCCGAAATTTTCGGAAAAATTGGTATTATTTTTAAAAAGGGTTTTACATGACTTATTTGATAAACTCGCTTTCAATTGATTGGGTTTTCTTCACTCTTTTGCTTAATTGGTTTTGTTTTCTGGGCTTTGGCTTACTTATTTTACGGACGTCTTTAGACGTTTCGTAAACTTAAGTGCCAGTCACGTTCCGTACCCTGCGGGTCGTGACAGGCAGCGGCGATGCTACTCCGGCGATTGCTGGAAAATACAGAATTCAAGAATCAAGAAAAGAAAAGGGAAAAGAAGAAGAAGAAGAAGAAAGCTAGGGTTCTCAGGTGTTCTGGTTTTGGGGTTCTGGTACAGAGGAGTCGAGGGGTTCTTCCGACGAGTCGTGGGTCTCCGGCGATGGGGGTTTTCCGGCGAAGCAGTGGGGGTCATGGGTTGTGCAGGGCTTTTGCGTGGGGAGGGTATGAAGCTCGGGTTCTTTAGAGGAGAAAAGAGGAGAGAGATCGGGAGGAGTGAGAGAGAGAGATGAGAGAGATCGAGAGAGGAGAGATAGTTTTGTTTTTTAGTTAGGATTTTAAATTTTTAAAATATATTTTAGTTAATTAAATTTTAAAATTTTAAAATATAATATTAATAAAATTTGATATTTTGGCAAATACAAATTTACTCCAAAATGCACCCAGGTCAGGTCTAAAAATCCAGTTTCAAAATATGAAAAATATATGTGTCGACTAAAATTAAAAATAAATGTCCGGATAACGAAAATGCATACCCCCAAAAACGGATGCACGTTGTCACGACCCGAAAGTACGGAACATGACCGGCACTTAAACTACGAAACGTCTCGAGGCGTTCGTAATCTAAGTAAGCCGAAAACCCAGAAATCCAAACCAAGAAAAGTAGTAGAGTGAAGGAAAACCAATTTAAATCAAGTAGTTTTAATAGCATAAGCCGAATTATGCGGGTTTCTAAAAACATCAAAAATTTACTGAAAATTTCGGCAGAGTCTCCTTTGTAAATACTGGCTCCCAAACGGGATACAACATGAATAGTATACGAAATCAATAAAAAGGCATCCCCAAGCGGGAGCTAGCTCTTCGTCAATCGACGGCCACAACCACACAAGCAATATAATATACAATGCCAACGGCGAGGATCAAAATTCAAAAGGAAACTCAAAACCACAAGAAAACCACAGAAATAAAACGCGCGACTCTAAGGTCGAAGGAATAACATCACTGGTCTCTATCTCAAAATAAATACATGTTTGGTTGATGGAACTTCTAGATACAACAGAATAATGATATACAAGATATATAATGGGGGTACGATACAAGTAAACCCACCTACTAGCAAATCACCCGAAGTAAACTATGCCCGTAAAGCCGTAATGAAACCTGTACGGCAACCTGCAAGAAACTGGGGCACAACGGGGGTGAGTTGCCAACTCGTGAATAGAAAAACATCTACGCACAGAAATCGCATAAATAACGCAACCTAGGTCAATGATCATAATATATCCTCAAATATAAGAATAACATGCAACCTATAACAAGGCTAGGGTAGATATCTAACCCGAGTGTAATCTCATGTGCCCGTGTCAGTGCCTCAGGTAGCAATATATCATATGAATGAGGTATGAATGCATGAAAACAGAATACATGTAAATAAAGAACTGTTTTCATAATTTAGTGAGATTTCCTTTGTATTTTTAAAATGAGGTATCATAATGAAATCGGCATAAAACAGTGCCTAGCATCGGCACAAAACGTAATCCCAATATCTCGATATCTCTGTATCACAGTCTCTGTACCTCAATATCTTGAAATCTCAATATCACAGTCTCAATATCTAGGGCGTCGTCAGTCCAGACCGGCCCCTACCATCCATCTCAAGACCACGACGGTATCCTCCGGATATCCGACGCGTCGGGTAAAATCACCGGTAGGTAGTGCTCCCCTGCCAGGCTCACATCGTCATCATCACGCGCTTCTTGCCCCGGGGTACCTTACCGGGTCCACCATGTACCCGAAACGGTTCATCCGCCTCCTCGAATCGGGTCTCGAAATCCATCAGCAAACTCATGGTGGACGACTCATACAGCATGGGAAAAACCGCACTATTTAAAAAGAGCGAAATCAGTTTATATAAGTTTTGCGGTTTTCCCCCCAAATCCAGAAAATTTCATGGAAATCCGAATCCAAATCATCAATAGCATGTAAAACCATGAATATAGGCATAACAATGAATAACAGTATGCATGAAGTGACAAGTAATAACTACAATGTTAAGCTGGCATATAAGGCAGGTACACTAATATCATGTCAAATTACTAACTAACAAGCTAAGTCAAGCAATAATATTTTCTAAGGTGTACGTGACATGGCAATTACCGATGAAGATGTGTGTGAGCCGGCAAGTAAGTGTACGTGGTACATACGCATCATCGGTAATGGTGCTGGTGTCCTAACAGCATGATATCAATAATGGAGTATGAAACATAATATAAGCATGCAATGCGAAGCGAACCACAATAAAGAGCGGGAGCTGAATACTAGACGCAACTATAACTAATCTGCATTAACCTAATATAAGTCCTACAAATGGTGCCTTTTGAAATAACACGAATCATGGGGTTTTGAAAATAGGGGCTACGGTGTTTTTATGAAAAGATACGTCTTTTGAAATATCCGTAGGATCCCTTGGGCTGTCTTTTAAAATACCCACGATTCGTTAGTTTTGAAATAGGTAAGAATCGAATCTAATCTAACAACTAAACTAAACTAAAGGGCTAAGCTGACCAGCTGGGCTACAGGTAAGGAAACCGCCTAACATCTGAGTCGATACATATAGATACCTGTATATATATTAGTCGGTGATCCCGCCTCAATAATATCATATCCGATACCATATCTATAATCAGACATCCCAAGTCAAGAGTGCGGATCAATCATCAAAATATAGCTCGTACGTAAATCCGTCGTACGGCATCCCTAAATCTGGGTACGGGTTAATATCATATTTATCACACTATTCATCTAGTATCCTCTTTATCCAAGATCATAGTCCAGGGTACTGACCTATGTCTAGTACAATACTAATATCATCAATATAGTCATGATCTGACTACTGATCGACAGTCTCATACAAACCGATATCACAACCACAAAACAAATCTCATCGACTCAGCTCAATCCCTAGTATCGTCCTCATATCCGTATGTGAACACATAGTCCCATACCCATGTGAACACATAACTATAAAGAATCCCATGAGCACATATAAATAGGAATGTATGCAAGTATGTATGTGTGTATGTATGTGTGTATGTGTAGTGCAACACTACCCTAGGGTTCGCAACACTAAAGTAATCCAACACACCAATATCCATCCTAACACCGTTATTAATCCCAAATAACATATAATAATTGTTGGTGTGTATACGCATCCGTATACACCACCACGGACTGCAGGGGTGTTATACGCCATCCACCCGACTTCTCCCCGTAGATATAAATCTACTCACCTGGTCCTCGCTCGCCGGTGCCGACGTCGCCACGCGCTTGCTTGTCGTCTCGAAGTCCACATGGGGATACCTACATATCACAACGCATCGTATCGCATTAAAATCCGACTCATGACCAAAACGACACACGAATCCCACATAAGTCAAAACCTATAGTTGCTTTCACAAATGAACCCAAAAACTCTCGACGTCGGCGTACAAACGCCAAACAATCGAGAAAACTCCCAACACACTCATTTGTACAATTACAAGCACTAATTATAATATAAAATAGCTTACAATTCCCAAAAACCCCAATTTCACTTAAAAAGTCATTTTTCCGAAAATATAGCAAGCACAAATTACCGTTTTTGTACAAAACATGATGTTTTAATAATTCTAGTGACCAAGATGATAACTTAATATCTTAATTTTGCCATAGAAACTACTACGTAAATTTTAAGCCCACAATTTAATTCAATTTCAAAAACCTAGTTTGCAATTTTAACCAATTTCAACCATTTTATAGCAAAAATGCACATACAACAATCTAGCTTGGATTTGCATGATTTAAAGCATTAAACTACATTTTAAAATATTAATGAAGTCATAAAACCCTAATTACATTTTTAATCTCACACATGCAATTAAATTCCAAAACCTAGTTTGCAAAACAAAAAACTTATTTTGGACATTTTAATAATGTTACGATTTGGAAAATAGCAACTAGATTAATTTTGCATAGTATTAACATGTTAAATACATCACACAACTATAATCTCATTTCCCAAAACCCTAACTACATTTTCACAAACCCTAATCTCATGAATTTGGACTTGCAAATTTCAAACCTAAAATTAAACCCTTTACTAACTTAATTTGAAGTAATAACAAATAATGTAACAAAAGATCAAGATTTTATACCTCACAAACTATGGATCAAACCTTGCAATCTAGCCTCTCAAATGCAAATTTTTCTCCAAGAATCATGTTAGAATGGGCTAAGGAAAAATGGGTAGAGATTGGATTTGGGTTTAGCTTTGAATTTGTGAGAGAAATGGTTGATTTTTGTTGGGTTTTGATGAGGAAATGAGAGGAGGAATTTGGGGGGGCTGCCCAAGAGAGGCTCGGCCAGAAATTGGTGAGGGAGTGAGAGAGAGGTGTGGGTTTCAAGTCAACACAAGACCAAGTCAACAATTACCCATACTTCATTAATAAAACATTACCCATTTTCTTTTTTTCTTTTTCTTTTGCTTTTCTCTTCAAATTCAAGCGGGGAAAAGGGTGGGGGCTGCTGAATTCAGCCAAGGGGAGAAGTAAATGGGGGTGTGTGAGTGTGGGTATGGGTGTGGGGTGATGAAAAATGATAAATATAACACCCCAAACATCCATTTACACTAAAAAAAAGCCTTTTTTCTTCAATAATTTCTAAACCGATTTGGCAACCGATTTCGTTTCAAAAACCATATGATAAAATTTTATTTAATGTTTTATGATGCACAAAATTTGTTTCAACTCATTCCAATTTGTAATTTTCCCTAATTAAATGTATTAGTGACGGCTTAAAATAATATTAAAATAATATTTTTTTCAGAAAATTTGAAATTTCACCAGTGGCTCAATAAACACCAAATACTAGCAATTACATAGCTAGAATATGTATATTTAATTTTTATAATAAGATATTTGTATTTTGACTTTTTACAGAAAACCCCATTATTTTACCGATTTTCCGAAATTTCACCGAAACGATTTTCAAAATGCTACACACGTACGTGCGCGTAGCCATCCAAACAAGTCTGTTTCACTAAACGGGACAAGAACAAGATGTGCGGCTGCTACCACAGGGTTAGGGGTATCACGCAGGCCATGCAATGTATTTAAAATATTTTACTTGGTTATAATTGTATTATTAAAAAAAATGCAGATGCCAGATAAAATGCTAGTATGCAAATGAAAGTGCACTAGTCCACGTATCAAGTCAGGGTAGATCATAAACATGAATCAAGACGGGTTTCAAGCAAGCGGGTCGGGTCGGATGCAAATACAAATGTCAAATACACTATTCGCACCCAAAACACAATAAATAAAGAAAATACCATAAATAAAGAAATACTAGAATTGGTATAAATGAACTAGGGTGTTACATTCTCTCTCCTAGGTTTTCTCTCCTCCTTCTCCCTCAAGCTCATGCACTCACATGTGTTGTGAAACAATGGGCTTTGAGATTAATTAATCCAATACTTCTTCTCTACTTCTAGTTAGTAATCTCTCTTAGCAAGTTAGGTTACTAAGTTACTTCTCTTTGAGGTTGGAGCTTAACCATAGGCCCTCGGGTGGATCCATCTTCGACGCAAAGGAGACCGGCAACCGTGTTCTTTCGAAACCAAAAAGATTCCAAAGAAAGGAGATCAAGAAGAAGCTTGAACCAAGGAGCAAGGAACCACTTGAAGACCCGATGTAACAACCCTAATTTTTCTATACCAAAATTTTTCAAATTTTTTTTCAAAAATCCACAAAGGGGTATTTTAGCATGAGCACAAGATATAGGTAATTATTTTGTTTTTAATTACAAGCTACAAGAATGTAATAACTCCACTTTTAGTGTACAAGAAATTACCTTAAATTTAATGTATACTAGGAGTATTTATTCTTGTTGCTATCAGTTTAAGTAATTAAATACCACAATAATTACAAGAAAGAGCTTGTAGCTCATTGGTAATACCTTGCACTACTGAACCATGCCACCAGAGTTCGAATCCCATACCCCACATTATTTTTATAATTATTTTGTTTTAAATTTTTTGGAAAGTCAACAGTCAAACCGTCATAACTCTCAAAATTTATACTGAACCCAAAAAGTTAAATATACCAAAATTTCCCCCAGGAAAAACCCCACCCGACGCCACTTCGACTCGGCCGGACTCGGCCGGACGGCCGAGTCGTCAACACGGAATTTCTCCGTGTTGACCTGGTCTTACCCCCTGTATACACTAAATTCTTTGATCGGTTATCAACTGCTCATTAAACCCCTTTTACTCCCAATTTTAATGATTTTTAATGAATTTTTATATATTTTTATATTTTTTTAATCAAAACCCTAACCCTAGCCTAGCCCTATATAAACACCCCTACCCTCTACCATTTCACCTTACATTCCTAAGTCCACTCTCCAAAAATCTCAAGAGAACTCGGTACATTAGAAAACGAGCGAAAGGCGAAGCGCTGCCGAAATCGACAGCGAATTCCGGCGATCGTGCTAGGACTCTTCACGACGATTCGACGCCCGGCAAACCCTCAACCTCCTTCTCACTCTCTAACGTGTCCAAAACCCGTAAGTCCCCCTCTTTCTATCTTTCTTTTCTTTTAAGAAAAATACGACTTTTTAAAACCCAACGGAAATCGGAACAAACCGATTTCCGATTCGGTTTTCTATCAAAACTCACTTGTCACAAATTACATAATACTTAAACATATTCATGTTGACTATTAATCACTTAAAAATCAATTTGGATAAAGTTTTTCACATGAAATGATAACGTTTCCATATATCGTATTTCTTTCACTTAAATACCACAATGTTTAGTTATCACATTTAACCCTTAACAATTGCTATACCTTAACGTAGATCACGAGGTAATGACCTACCTCCACACACACGCAAATACAACCCTAAGTGATATCATCAAAACTTAGAATACGAAAATACAAGACTTTACATTAAAATACCCTTTTCTTTATAAACCTTTTCTGAAAGTTCTAAGTTGTATACAATTTTAAAACAAAACCTTTTAATAGGAAAATACGATATGTCATGGACATCGATCGTTTATCTAGACAGACTTTGTGGTGTCTAGACTAGGCAAGTGAGCTTGGGTAACTTTAAAAGGCCCGCCTCACGATTCGTGAGCGGATCCCTCCCTCCTCACTTGTACTTACCTGGCCACAATTGGCGGTGAAGAGGCAATTTGAGGCTTCTAATGACTTGTCCTTTAGACCATTTAGAAATAGGCTAGTTGGCTTAAGAAACCCTAGAATCTAAAATACAGAAATTTACACCCTATTACAAATAAATACCTTATTTTTATAAAACCGTTTTCTAAATGATTAGTATTTATTAAATCTTTGCAAAGCGCCACTACAACCCACCTTTGGGGAACTCGTTAGGGATATTACGGTTTATCGTGCACCCTCGAGCTTAGTAGTGCGAGATTCAGACCTCCGCAAGGAGCATTCGGTCTCGAAAGGTTTAGAATACGACATTTACGAAAAATGAGATTTTGGAAAATAAAATACTTATTTAAAATTATTCTTGTATCTATATATATATAATTATCATTTAAACGCCTATTTTGTTATAAGATAAAGTTTCCGCCTTTTCCTAAAAATTACAAGATTAACAGTTACATTAAAATACCATGAATTTCAAATAAATCAATATTATAAATTAATACTTTTATTAGTATATATTCACTAGAATAACACTAAATAAAATTTACACTCATTATAACTATAAAGACGAATAATAAATACTTGAGGTGTATCTTGAAAACCATGCAAAAGTATTTTTACATAAAAACCCCTCAAGTTTTATAAATTACAATAAGGACCCTAACAATTATAGAACTTCAAATTACATTTCTTTTAGTCTGACTCGGGTTTGAGTCTGATTATTTTTGACTTGAATACGATTCAAGTCAATCTATATTCTTTAATATTCCAACTCAATATGAATACATGAATCCCAGAATCCAGTTAACAATCTATACAACTTGACTGAATCAAACCATGGATATACATCCATTATTCCGTTATTCCATTTACCTGATTATGCAGTTCCAACATGTTTACTGATATCATGGTTTTGGTCGGTCATCCAACTTACACAATACAATACAACAATACTGTCAAAACACTACGGGGTTTAAAGGGGTAGACTGGTACGGAATATGTTAAAGGTGGCACAAGGTGGTCACTTAAGACGTAATTACATCCATGCGGTTGTTCCGTGGTATTATCGACGGAGCCTTGTACTACAGGTTACCAAGGTCCCCGATGTAAGTGGGACTCCCCTCGTATACACTGGCATCTTCTGTACCAGGCTACAGACAACAACGTTAATACAATATTACAATATTATAATACAACATTAAAAGCTCTCTCTCTCTCTCTCTTTCTTACTTTCTGTCTATTTCTCCCTTATCGTTGGGACTTACCGAGCGACCTATTCGCTGACGACATTCTATTTCTTTCTTCTTTGAATGTCGTCAGGTGCTTTGGACCCAGCAGAGATCGAGCCCACCGGTGAAGACTTGGAGCAGTTTCACGAAGATCCCGAGCTCTAGATATTGTACCTTGTTCTCTTCAGTATTTCATTTCCTGTTATGCCACTGTTTAGGCATCGCTTACCATTCAGTTGTATTTACTTTTCATGCATTGTACAAAGGAATGTTATTAATAAAGTTGCTGTTATTTCTATACCTCTTGTCTCTTGTGATTTACTTTTATATTGCTTAGATACGCTTAGCGTATGTACTTCTGAGTATATACGTAGCGGCCTCGTCGCGTCCCCTTCGCCGTACACTGGGAAGCGGGGCGTGACACCCGAAGGACTAGACATGAGGGTATAACACTATAACCTAGTAGTTAGCACTCTCTTGTAGATTAGTTTTGTTGGCTAAGGTTTAATCAAGATCCTAAAAGTGGAATAAGTCTATGTTGCAAAGCAAAACAAGTTCTTTTGATATGAGAATAAAATCGTTTTTAAAGTATTCCGCCTCCCTGCGAGTCGTGGGGTGTGCTTCATAGACTTAAAAACTGTTCAGATCAGTTTATGGCAAATTGAGACAGCTCAATCAAGATTGAGACGGCTCAGAAGTCGTCTGGAGTGATATTTTAGTTCTCTGTTTGTATGAGATGGCTCAGGTAATGTTGAGTTGGCTCGTCGACTCTTTTCTGAAACGATTAGGTTTTTTATTAGGGTTTCAATGTGAAATTAATGCATATAATATAAAACTATTATAACATCTAATTTTCTAGGTTTTCTAAATCCATCAAGGTCGTCATAAAAGTGATATCTTTTAGAATTTAACGATACCTATTATATTTAAATTAGATTTTTCGATGCATCGTGATTCAGATCACGACGAATCTTTAATTAAGTTTAGAACTTTGAGTTTCAATCAATTTGTACACGATAGCACGATATCATAATAACATGTGGCAGGATCTAGATCTGGTCAAGCAACATATAATAAACCACTACAAGAAACAAGAAAGATTGTATTTTAGATGGTATTAACATGCACAAGTATTAAGGTTTATAAGTCTAATTTGTATGATATTAAGCAAGATCCAAATCTTGCTTTAGCATGTAGCCAGCATCAAATACTTGCCTCGATTTCAATCTCACAATAACTACGTAGATGATGAAGACACAATCTTGAATCCATGCAAGATCCTTACCTTGGACGATGTTGATGATGGCAATGGGATCGGCCACAAGATAAAGATGCTCAGTGACAATGATGATGTGCACGACTTGAACTAGGGTTAGGGGTTTCGGTTTGGAAGAGAGTGATGGAGGCTAGGGTTTGAGAGGAATTGTTTTAGATTAGTGTTTCCATGAAGTTTATGAGGATTTATATAGTAAAGGTTATCAATAGGCCGGGTATCCTAAACCAAGTAGGAATAAGGATTAAAGAGATAAGGTAAAATTATATTCAATATGCTAACCCACTATATGTTTATTTATCGAACCATTTTAAATCCAATAAATTTACCATATCACACTAATAACCAAGAACAAATCCATGCCAATCAAAACCAAGTCAGAAATCATGTCAGGAAAA
This sequence comes from Agapanthus africanus, assembly GCA_030015575.1. NCBI lineage: Eukaryota > Viridiplantae > Streptophyta > Magnoliopsida > Asparagales > Amaryllidaceae > Agapanthus > Agapanthus africanus. Next base: position 508,076,538 of record CM057340.1, read on the forward strand.
ATATCAGGTCGCATGTCAGGTTTGAGACAATTCATAAATGCTTGAGCCGACTCATGAGTTGTTTCAACTCATTGTTTGTTCTCTGGGTACATGAGACAACTCACACAATTTTGAGCCGGCTCATGATGCCCCAAAACCAAAACTCAAAATAACCAGCATATTAATAAATTCATTTTATATAACCAAGTATCATATAATCATTCTAGGGTGTTACAAATAATCACAATTTTCCTTTATGCCTTTTGAAGCGAAGCCTTAAACAATGTAGTCTATATTTTGAACAGGGTTCCATCTAAAACTATTCCTAAAACTCATTTCGAGTTGTGGAAAGGATGGAAACCCAGTTTAAGGCATATACATATATAGGGTTGTTTAGTTGAAGTGAGAGTTTATAACCCACACATTAATAAACTGGACTCAAGAACCGTAAGTGGCTATTTTATTGGCTATCTAGCGAACTCAGAAGGATATATGTTTTATTGTCCTGCACACAGTCCAAGAATTGTCGAATCGAGGAATGCTAAATTTCTTGAGTATTTTGGGTTCAGTGGGAGTGAATTTCCTCGTAAAGGACAATTTGAAAAAATGAAATAATGTCCACCTTATAAGGAAAATGAATTACTTGTTCTTGAAAGAATCCTTCCGGTACTTAATGATAAACAAGGAAATCAAGATGAACAACTCCAATAAGAACTAGCTCATGAAGAAATTGTTATTCATAATACGGATAATTTGGATGAAGTGGTTGTTTCCTGATTTAAAATCAGGAAAACCTACGGAGGAGGCATCACGTGCTAACACGTGACCAACGGTCACGTGTTGACACATGACATTTAAAAGCGGCGGCACAAGGCACATTCGTTCCCTGAGTGAATCAAGAAAAAAGCTCCAAAAAAGGCATCACGTGTGCACACATGACCATTGGTCACGTGTTGGCACGTGATGACCAAGCAGCGGCAAAGAACAGAGCGCAGAAGGAAGGGAAGCCCATTCCAGGGGGGTCACGTGCCTACACGTGACCAGGGTCACGTGGCCACACGTGACCAGCTTCAAGAGCCTTATTTTTATGACAGAATTAAATTCTGGGAAAAGATCTCTCAAGTCTTTCCAAAGTGGAAAAGAATTGTTTGGAACCATTGGATTAAAAATCTAAAGGTGATTAAATATCACCGATTTATGGAAAAATCTTAGACTTGGAAAGATTTCTCCCTTAAATCTAACCGAAATAACAAAGAGATATCTTTGGATTTAAAATCCAATGGTGAATAAAATTCACCTAATAATCCAAAGGCCCAGATGAATGACAAATGTAAATCAAATCTCTCAATAAACAAATCAAATCTTTCAATGAAAGATTCTCTAAAACTGATTGATTTTCTTCCTTCTCCTATAAATAGGAGCCAAGAAGAATATAAACATACATAGAGAGACATACAGAAGGAGAGAAATAGAGCCTTGAGATTTTGGGAAGAATTTGATCCTCTGCAGAAGAAAACCTTAGGTAAGAAGGGAGAGGCTTAAAAAAGAGAATTTAATTCCCAAAGAGTTTAACTCTTATATAAAAAGAATAACTTAGTTCTTTCTCTAGCAGAGGATCTGCAAAGTGCACATCTCCCCATGAATTGAGAATTTAATTCTCATTGGGTTGAGATCCTGCCATGCAGATCCAAAGCATAGAAGGGGAATAGAAGTTTGAGAATTTAATTCTCATAGAACTATAGGAATTCAATTCCTTTGAGATAAAATTAGGGTTTAACCCTATGTTATAGGAATTTAATTCCTTCAAAATGGGCAGAACCAGGGTTTAACCCTAATTGAGAACTCAATTCTCTCAAAATCACAGGAATTTAATTCCCTTAAAAGAAAAGAAATTAGGGTTTAACCCTATCTAAGAATATAATTCTTCAGAAGAAAGTGGGAATTGAATTCCTTTGAAGTTATTATTAGGGTTTAACCCTATGAAGAATTTAATTCTTTAAAAAAAAAAGATAAACAAACACGCAAAGAAGCAGGGCCACGTGCTACCACGTGACCCCTGAAAAGTTCCACAGAGAAGGGCTTTGAGGTAACGCCTCACGTGCCCCACGTGACCCCTTGGCAGAAGCTCTAACAGACAAACATTTAAATGCCCATCACGTGACAGCACGTGATGCTCCAAAGTATTCAATACTTTTGGCAGAATAAAATGAATTGAGGGCGCTCTCACGTGCTACCACGTGACCGCTCTTGCCTTAGTGTTTAACACTAAAGTTGAAACCTCTATATCCAGTGTTCAACACTGATTTTCTCAGTGTTTAAATACTAATTTGGAAAACTCTATTTACAGTGTTTAACACTGATTTTCTTAGTGTTGAACACCAACTTGGAAGACCCTGTTTCCAATGTTTAACACTGATCTGCCTTAGTGTTAAACACTAATTTGAAATCTCCATTGCCAGTATTTAACACTGATTTGCTTTAGTGTATAAACACTAATTTGAAAGCCCTGTTGCTAGTGTTTAACACTAACTATCTCTTAGTGTTAAACACTAACTTGTCAATCTCACTCCCAGTGTTCAACACTGTTGGTCTTTAGTGTTTAACACTAACTTTAGCCCAATTGGCTAAGTTTCTAGAGGTAAAGCCTCTCCTTCAATAGACCAACAGAAAGCCAATATTCTAAACATTATTGGACTTAGCCCAAGCTGGCCATAAGTCCTCATTTCAAACTTAACTGGGCTAATGGGCTCATAATATAATTAATTGGTCTTGGTCCCAAATTGGGCTGAAGACTATTTAATCTACCTTGGTTCAAGGGTATATCTTTTCACTCCTTTGATACTTGGCGTTGTAATTCCTCAACGTCTTCAAAGAGATGGCGGGTCCCGATGACCATACATTGATACGGACTGTGGGGTCCTTAAACTCATGGAGTATGAGGTCCTTAACCTTGACCGTGATGTCTTAAAACTAACGTCGGACTGTGGAGTCCTTAAATCCATGGACTATGAGGTCCTTAACCTTGACCGTGATGTCTTAAAACTAACGCCGGACTTTGGAGTCCTTAAATCCTCGGACTATCAGGTCCTTAACCTTGACCGAGATGTCTTAAAACTAACGCCGGACTGTGGAGTCCTTAAATCCTCGGACTATGATGTCCTTAATCTTGACCGGAATGTCTTAAAACTAACAACGGACTATGACGTCCTTAACCTTGACCGTGACGTCTTAAAACTAACATCGGACTGTGGAGAGTCCTTAAATCCATGGACTATGATGTCCTTAACCTTGACCGCAACGTCTTAAAACTAACATTGGACCGCAATGTCCTTAAACTACCTATTGAACGCAATGTCACTAAACTAAACAACAGAGCCCCCTCCCCCAATTGCTCTCTTGTTGGATCTAAACGATCCCGTTAAGTTGATCTTAGTCTAAAACTAGACTAACGTATCCTTAACAAACGTTTAAGTCGATCTTAGCCTCAAATGAGACTGACGTATCCTTAAACCAAACCCCCAAATCCAAATCTAAGACAATACGGATTTGGACTAGTCCACGCCCTACGGGCGACGACATAACTCAGTCTCCGTATACAATCCTCGGGCAACCAGACACAAAAAAACACACACGACACGAAGTGACCATATAGAGAAGGAGAAAGTTGTTACCGCAATGCGGTAGCGTAATTAACTGCAGGGGCTTGCGCCTGCAGGGAAGAGCGTCCCCACAATCAAAAACCCCTCAAGCGAAGGGGAATCTGACGAAGTCTGCTACATCGGCCGCATCCGTTTAAACCTTCGATACATGGTGCCATAAATCAACTTGGCATCTTCGGAGAGGTAGACGGATAGCACCTATTAGCATCTGTCCCGAATTTCAGGCAAGACGTCCGTCGCGCCGTCTTTCGAAGGGGAACAGACTCTGGCACGCCCGGTGGGACCTTTTCCTCTTTCCACTCCACACTTCGTGTGTTGTGTTCGCGAACCAAACACGGCTCGCTAATGGTTGCCCTTGGGTTTCAAGGTACTAAGATTTGGCGTTTTGCTTATTGCAGAAAGCAAAGAATCAATGGCTTCCACTTATGCGAAATGCTCCAACTGCAACTGCAACCGGCGCTCCGCCTCGCCAGGAGGTATAGCCTACGGGCCCCAAGCTGCTTCGCTGTTCACAATGCCTATGGAACAGGTCACTCAAGCCACTACCGGGTTGTTTTTCGGGACCATGCTCCCGCCAACGAGCTTCACCGCCCCTGTGCTGACACCGGAAGCTCCCAAGAAGTTGGTCTTTGATCGGCTTACACCTGCCGTGGCCCCTCTCAACGAGTCGCCCAACACCAGCGCCTCGGTCTTCTCCAGACTGGGCCAGAACTCCTGTGGACCCGCAATGGGGCCTACAATCCCAGAGAAGCCTGCTCCTAAGAAAATAACCAGTCCTGCTCCTGAAGTCGTCAAGGTGGCTTCTCCTGCCAAAAAGTCGGTCTTTACAAGATTGACTGTTCCAGCTCCCGCTTCTGCTACCCAAAGGACATCGATCTTTAACAGGCTGACACCAGCAGCGACCCCCCACCTACACAGGGGGCAAGACGAGGCTATCGCCCTCACCAAGCCGATTCCATCAGCACGGCACGCTCGACGTCGCTACTGGCACCGAGTGAGGAAGGCCGGAGGAAACTCCCCTTCTGGGCTAACTCCTCCAGCCCCGACGACAGAAGTTAATGCTGCTGTTCCAACTAAGAACAGCTTTGAGATGCTGAATAAGGTGCGTAGGAATTCTCCTACCGCGGCGCTAAAGAGGTCTCCCCCTCCGCTGAAAAAGGCCGCTGAAATAAAGCCAGAACAGCCCCAATCTCCTCGACGGCTGTCTTCCAAAATCTATAAAGTCTGGCGGCAGACCCGAGACTCGGTGATCGATCCAAATTTCTCCCGCCAGCACAAGAAGCTGAAAATCCAACAGGAAGTCAGTCATCATGCTAAGCCACGAAAAGCTGTCTGGGTGCCCACCTCAACGGCCCCCTCAACTTCCACTGCTCATAAAAAGAGGAGGCCGGAGAAGATCCCCGGGCCTGCGACGAAAGCTAAAGGCGCTGAGCCCAGATGCCCTAAGTCTGGGGGCATGATGGTCCATACTGTATACATGGCGTCGGGAAAGGAAGATAGCCGCGCGTCTACAGGGCATAGACCGCTTACACGGTCGGTGACCAAAGCTCAGGAGCAATAGCAGAAGCTCCAGGAAATGATGATCGCAATGGCCGCGCTTACTGGGCCGAAAGAAAGCCCCGAAGCGTCCTCGGATCAGCGACAAGAACAGGAAACCGACGCTGAGTTCCTTCGGAGGATATTGGAAAAGAAAGATAAAGAGGCTGCGGAACAAGCGGCCAATATAAAGCAAATAGCCCACTTATTTCAAGACATGGTTGGGATGATGATTCAACAAGATCCTCCCGCTGAAGATCCCCCGAACGTCCTCGAAGATGATAGAGGAGAAACGTCGAATCCACCACCGGTTCTTTCAACGGCCAAGGAGGAGACAATCTCCAAGGCTGACTTAGACGACTATATAGCCCAGCAGATCTGGGTTCATCAGGCGACTGAGGCAGCTGGTCAAGTCGTAAAAACGGGGCAACCGTATCCAAGCTGGTACGACCAAATCAAATATCCGCCGGGTTATACAATACCGAAATTCCATGTGTATAAGGGGACAGGCAATCCCCACCAACATGTTGCTCAGTTCAGGGCCCTTTGCGATAACACCGGTTGTGATGATAAACTGTTGCTTCGCCAGTTCGTGGGCAGCTTATCAGAAACGGCGTTCGAATGGTATTCAGAACTCCCGAACGATTCCATCAAGACGTTCGCTAAAATGGAATTACTATTCACTCAGCGATTCGCAAGCGCCAGCTAACGCACTCCGATAACAGCATTAATTAATGCCAGGGTGAAACCAGGCGAAACGTGGGTCCAGTACGCTATACGCTGGCGAAATTTATGGTCGAAATGCGAACAACGCATTGAGGAAGCGCCCGCGGTGGGCATGTTCGTGGGAACCCTAGACCCTCATGCAACTATCTCCCAGTTCATGATGTTCTTTAAGCCAACCACGTTCCAGGCTTTGATCGACAAGTTGGCCCAGATGGACCAGATGGGTCACAGACCGTCTCCCCCGAAGCCGGAGCCTCGGAGTGATAGAGGTAAAGGGAAGGCAACCTTCGTCGCGAATGCTCAGCAGCAACTCAGTGCCCCAAAGCTGGCGGATCAACTGGAAGAAAGACGCCGGTATTATAATGAAAAGATGAAGCGCCCCAACTCGTTCCCACGGGATAAGACAAAACGGTTATTCGAGCTGGCCCTACGCAACAGGCTTATCAACTTGCCAAACCCAAGGCGACCGCCACAACCCACTGAGGTGAATAACCCCAATTATTGCCCTTACCATCAAACGGTAAGCCATCCGATTGAGGATTGCTTTGTCTTCAAAGGATGGATTGAGGATCAATACCTCCAGGGAAAGTTTGCGTTGTCCGAAAAGTGGAAGGTGAACCCGCCATAGCCGCATACTCCTAAGAAGACAGACGCACCAGGGGCAACTTGTTCCTTTATTGAAGAAGCTCCATGGGAGGTCGTGCTATCAGCTAAAACCAAAAGGATGCTGAGCGATCTTCATGCGTGCCCAGCAGTCGAATGGAAGAACCCGCTTGAACCTCAAATCATCGAAGGGATGCTGAAGCCGCGTCCAACTACAAAGAGCGGTGGTGATGGCCCAAGTACTCACACCCAACCATCAAAATCTTCGAAGAAAAAGAAGAAGAAATCCAAGAAGCCCGTGAAGCCTGGAGACAAGCGCACATATTTGTAGAAACAGATCGACGTGCTGGAGGAGTACAATCAAAAGGTGCGGACTCCCGTCACACTGCAAGAGTTCCTCAACCACGTCTTTCAGGAGGAAGATGATGGAGAAAGCTCGTCGGATGAATCCGAGGGATATGTGGCGAGTTGTCATGTGATCTCCCACTCGTTCACGGACGATGGAAAAACTCTTGGCACTGAGAAACTGGGGGCACACCCTGAGCCAGAACTTGTATGGCCGACAGATGAAATGATCGACGCCTTTCTAGACGAGATTAGTTTGAAAGTAAAGCCGATCGGGAGCGTGAGATGGCCGCATCGGCAGCAGCCAAACGCAAGCGACTAAACGAAAGAGTCGAAGCACTCCCGCAAGATCAAAAGACACCCGATGTGGATAAAAACATATTGAAAACGAGGAAAAGGTTTGCCAAAGCCATGTCAATGGGAATGAAGCTACCACCCTCGGAAGAAAACACGCTCAATGGGGCGGAGAGGCACCCTAATTATTGCTCATATCATCGGAAGATTTCACATCCAACGGAAGAGTGCGACGCTTTAAGATATGGTGGCAAGGATATGTTGCTCACCGGCAACATTTTAAGCGCATGAAACGCAGAACTCGTCGGGAGCAGGAACTACCGGCGGGCACAAAAAAACTACCGGCAACTGTCGCACGGTTAACGCCGGAGGATCACAGGTTCTCACCTTTGGGAGCGGCTCTGATGAGGAAATGGCTCTGGGCCCCCTCTTTAAAGAGTCCGTCTTAGGGATAGAGGAAGAACCAGAGGCCTGCGAAAAATTCAACTGCGCAATCGCACGCTCCCGGAAAAGAATCTCAGACCCGCGAATAGAAAAGATAAAGGAAAGGAGAAGGTCACTGAGGATATCACCTTAGATGACCAAGTCATGAAAGAGTTGACTGCCAAAGACCCTCCCAGTAAGGGTAAGGTGGACTATAACATCCTAGCACACCTAAGGAAACTACCTTCACAGCTCAGCATTCTCGACGCCCTCCTATTATCAAAGGAAGCAAGAGATTCATTAATCAAAGCGTTACAAGAGCCCGAACAATTCCAAGCCTTCCTCGCCGAAGAAAGGATGAAGGATGAACTGGAAGAAGTGCACACGGCTGACATCACTTTCGGTGATGAAGACCTTCTCCTCGGGACGCGCGACCACAACCGTCCCCTATACGTCTCCGGATATTGCCACGATATCAAGATAGGAAAAATCCTGGTTGATAATGGATCCTCCGTCAATCTCCTTAATGTTCGGGTGTTGAAGGAAATCTGCATGAGCGTGCAGCACCTCGCTCGTGACAAAATTACCATCTCCGGTTTCGACTCCCAGTCATCACGGACTCTCGGATCTGTGATATTAACATTACGCTTCGGACTACTCATCACGGACATCAAGTTTCATGTCATTGACGCCAAGACCTGCTACAACTCCTTGCTCGGTCTTCCTTGGTTACACAAGTACAACATCATCCCTTCTACACAGCATCAGTGTATGAAGTATTTTAAGGATGGTTTTGAGTATACCGTAACAGGTGAGCTGAACCCATTCTCCGTGAACGAAGTACGCAAGTACGAAGATGCAAAGTACTTTTTTCCAGACTTCGAGGATACAGAAAGGTGTCGCAAGCCGGAGAACAAAGCCGCCGCCACCATCCCTGTTTTCGGAAGCGATACCGAAGAAGAAGAAGAGATAGTTTACGCTGGTCCGTCTCGACGCAATAACCCGGGACCGTCCGCCCCCATGTTGATCTTCGGAAGTGACTCGGAAGATGAGGTTAATGCCGTGTTCTCCAGTCGGCCGTCAATACAAGCATCCCCTGGCGATGATCAGAGTTTGCAAATCACCATGGTGCCGTGGGGACACTACAAAGACCTTGACGCACTTGAAGCTTACAATGTGCAGGACCTGCAGGCGTTTTACGTCCCTCCCAGGCGAAAGGGTGAAAAGGCGATTCTATTCTACCGACCCACGGAAACAAGAGTGGAGAAAGAAATCTGGCATGGCGCGGACTCTACACTCGACAGGCTCCAACCCATCCGTTTGCCCAGATACTACACAGACGGGTTGAAAAGACTATTGAAGCGCCAAGGGGTACCCTTAAAACAGACTATCCGACAAGCTCGATTCTACAACAGGATTTGGGATGTCCCTGGGACCCAGCGCAAATTGCCCAACGGGAGAATGGAAACGCTCGGGCTTGGATATGTGAGATCCGGGAAACGGGAGCTATCCCACGGTAGTTACGCCATATATAACTTCGATGAAGAAGAGGACGCCCTGTCGGGAGATGCTAACCCCTCGTCAAAACTGGATCCAGCGAGCGAAGTGCCGAGTCCGTCGTTTGAAGAAAAAATGGACAAGCTTATCAGGAAAGCGGGTCAAAAAGCTCGAGACGACCATAGTCGCGAAATGGCCATCTACGAGAAAGCCAGGACGCAACGTCTGTTTCAACAGGCCGCAAAAGACGAAGATGCTCCTCCCTGTCGACCCATTGCGCAAAAGGCCCGACGCAGAAGTAGAAATAAGTCAAAAGGCAGAAAAAGGAGCCGTCAGCAACGACGCAGGATTAAAGAGTCATGTGATCTCGCTATGAAGCACCGAATGATCACACTTCCGGAGTCTAAACACCCTGAGCAAGCTAACGAGGTCACTCATCCGGGCTATTGCTCTTATCACCGAGCCATAGGACACCCTATCGAAGACTGCTTCACCTTTAAAGACTGGGTGGAAGACCAGTACCTGTAAGTCCACGGTAGCGCCCCGGTCGTCTAACAGACGCCAAATGCGGAACAAAAACTTTTTACAACTGGAGCTATCGCGTACTATAACACGGATCTACCATTAAAGCTAAACTAACAAACTACAAAGTGGGTAGAAGAGTTATATCGAACGATCCGAGTCCTTCGGTCTTCAACCATCATCCCACGCTTGTTGTGGCTGCTCCGATCTCCTCGATCTCCAGTCTTGTCATCCAGGTGGCACCACGTTGACGGATCTTTAAACGGGCTCCCGCCTCTGAACCGAGGCAACTCGATCGTCAAGTTTGCTAAAAGAGACGACCAAGATGAAGTAGAGAATGAGTAGAATACTTTGTCTCGTTACGTACAAAGTCACGGACGAACGGTTATGGAAGTTGCCTTTTGGATCGGGTGAAATGAGAAAGAGGCTATCTAATTTTCATGAACCCGAATCTATCATAATCTTTTTTCTAGTGAACAACAACCATACTCTTACAAGAGGGGAGGGGCCGGCCATAATAAATAGGAGAGGGGGGAGGTGAGTGTAGGAGCTAGGAGAGTGATCATAAGGAAAAATATCATGGATATTTATCATAAAGAAAGAATGAGTGGTATGAACACATTAAATGAATTAAGCCACCTCACTTAACACCTCACCTCACAATTAATGCAAATGATGAGTCACTGATCCTAGTCACCATTTCTAGAATCTTCTAGAACCATGACTCACCCAAAAGACGAAAAGATAAATCCGCATTTAACCGAATATTAAATACGGCTGATAGAAAACTGGAAACTGGTAACTTCCAAAAGTGATCCTGAAACGAATTTCAGGATAACCCCGTATCAGTATAAACATACCCACATTTGCATTACGATCGAATACAAATGCAACTGAGACAAAGATATTATATCTACACAGTATAATACTGGGTTCCGGCTTAAACCAAAGCCTACCAGTATTATCTGCCCGAAAAACGACAAGTGCGAAAACGCACGTGCTTTTTCCGAACCTTGCCATATCACCATACGGCCTCTACAACGTTTCGCCCGAACTTGGGAAAGTGTCTGTGGGGGACTCTAATGACTCATCAATACACTGGCACTGGGTATAACCACTAGCACGTCAGAGGTACAAGCTGCACGTAACGTTTTGCCTATGTATTGATTGGAAGGGAAGCTGACGAGCGAACTCATCTATAAACCCTACTGAGCCTGACAGTGACAATGTATATACAGTCCGGTCCATTCGTCTAAAGAGTATCGCATATAGAGTCTAGGGGGGTGGATAAAGTCAGACCCCTAATAACGCGATAAATCGTGTCGGCATGAAGCCCATCACCACCTGAGAAACTACTGATCCAAATCATTAATTCTCCACTACCTCGGCCGAGGATTCCTAGTGATGGCCACCCGTGCACTGGGCGACATCAACCCCCAATACCGGGAGAGACGAATCCCCGACGATCCGCTCACTTGCCTCCAATGTGGCTCGGGACTGTACCCAACTAAAACCTGTTTGCATAACTCCTTTGAGCGTGGTAGGGTAGTAATCTAAGCACAGTGGGAACTCACACGAGACAAATGACGATCTCAGGTCGATGAACTAACCTGTACACATGTCACCAGGGAATTGCTATCTGACGATATGTATAATACCAACTAGCAGATTCCCGGCGAGTCCTGTCCGGTGTACTCATAACCCAATGAGCACCTGTATACATCTTAGGTGATCCAAATGACACCAGTGGCTTGTGAGACCGGCCACTGCCCCTCATCGGGGTCTCGACTGTATACACTAGTCTACTCTGGAGTATCGATGCCCTATCTCGAAACTCCCACGACTAGGGACACTTTTAAGGATATGCTTACAAACCCCATCTCCCACGTATATGATCGCCATCATACTGCTGGTAGTCAAGCAAGAATCCTATGGGCTCTATCATCATGCAATAGTGAACTAAAACATGTATACGATGATAAAGACAAACCAGATAGCATACTATCATCTCGAGCAAGACTGTCTTATCGGTATAGGTCCTGCCTCAATCATTGCAATCACGTACCTGCGATCCAATAATTGACTTTGAGGGCACTATCTCCAACAGTACCAGCAAGGCAGGTTTGCTTTATCCAGCAGCTGGAGGGTGACGCCGCCATAGAAGCACGAACCCAAAGCCACAAGAGCAGAACCAGATCCACGACGGTCTTGGAAGCGAGCTCGTACCTGTCATATGATAACAATATCAAGAGAAGGGCCCGAGGATAGGGATGACCTCCCTTGGTGCTTCGAAAACAATGACAATGAGGTGATCTCAGAATTTCCACCAGCTCCGAAAGAACTAGAAGATGGCATACATACTACTGCAGATAACCTCAAGAAGATTGAGTTGGGGTCGGCAGATGACCCGCGACCGACATTCATCAGCGAGCTGCTATCTGAAGAAAGGGTGGCTGCGTTAAAGGACGTGCTTCTACAGCATAGAGATTGCTTCGCATGGAACTATTCCGAAATGCCGGGATTAGATCCAGATATTTCTGTGCATAAATTAGCAATATCCCCGGATATCAAGCCAGTCAAACAAGCGCCGAGAAGAATGCGGCTCGAGCTTGAGATGAGCATTAACGCCGAAGTCAAGAAGCTGATCGATTCTGGGTTTATCCAGGAAGTTCAATATCCTGACTGGATCGCCAATATCGTCCCGGTAATGAAGAAAAATGGGACAGTACGCATATGTGTGGACTTCCGAGATCTCAATAAAGCATGCCCGAAGGACGATTTCCCAGCGCCGGTCACTGAGCTAATGATAGATAATACGTCCACTCATGAAGTTTTCTCTTTCATGGACGGTTCATCAGGGTACAATCAGATAAAGATGCATCCCGAAGACCAGAAACACACCGCTTTCCGGACTCCTTTGGGTATATTCTGCTACAAAGTTATGCCTTTTGGTTTAAAGAATGCCGGTGCCACCTATCAGAGGGCCATGACAAAGATCTTCGATGATCTTATACATGAAATCGTCGAATGCTATATCGACGACCTTGTAGTGAAGAGCATGTCACACGAAGAGCACTTAGAGCACCTGAAGACCGTATTTCAACGCCTTCGGCAATACAATTTGAAGATGAATCCCCTCAAATGCGCATTCGAAGTTTCCTCAGGTAAATTCCTGGGATTCATCATCCGACACCGAGGTATCGAAATAGATCCATCTAAGATCAAAGCGATCATGGAAATGCCTCCGCCGAGAACTCTCAAACAGTTGCGGTCTCTCCAAGGGAAGCTCGCGTATATCCGACGGTTTATCGCCAACCTGTCAGGCAAGTGCCGTCCTTACAGCCACCTGATGAAGAAGGGAGCTCCATTCGTCTGGGATCAAAAATGCCAGAGTGCGCTGGATGAGATCAAGCAGTACTTGTAGAACCCGCCGGTGTTAGCTGCTCCAGTCAAGGGAAAGCCCCGTATTCTTTATACAACAGCCCTTGAGGATTCCTTAGGCGCATTATGGGCATAAGAAAACGACCAAGGGAAGGAGAGAGCGCTCTACTATTTGAGTCGAGTTCTTTTGGGGGAAGAAAGCAATTACTCCCCTATCGAAAAACATTGCCTGGCGTAAATCTTTGCGATAACAAAACTCAGGCACTATGCATTGGCGCATGAAGTCCGTCTTATATCAAAGGTGGACCCCTCAAATATCTAATGTCAAAGGCCATATTGACAGGGAGACTCGCTAAATGGGCCCTGCTCTTGATGGAGTTCTCGATAACCTATCAGCCTCTCAAGGCAGTGAAAGGCCAAGCCATCGCCGACTTCCTTGCTGAGCATCCAGTACCTGCCGGTTCTCCTCTGAATTGCGAATTACCAGACGAACATGCGTTTGACGCAATCGATGGTAGCGATACCCGATGGGAGCTTTATTTTGATGGAGCATCTTCCATGAAGAAGCGCAAACAAAGTACCCCTATAATCAAATCAGGGGTAGGCCTCATCTTCGTAACTCCACAAGGAGGGATAATGCACTTTGCTTTCTCCTTGACAGAGCCAAGGACGAACAATGAAGCTGAATATGAAGCTTTGATAGCAGGCCTTGAGATCGCCATCGACATGGGAATTGAAAACCTCCTCATATTCGGAGACTCCCAGCTAGTCGTCAGTCAAGTAAATAGAGACTACCAAATATGCAAACCAGAGTTGGTAAAGTACGGCGAAAAGGTGAAACAATTGTTGACCCAAATTCCCTCCTACACTTTGGAGAGCATACCGCGAGCAGAAAACAGCAAAGTGGACGCGTTAGCCATGCTCGCTAAAGAACTGGCTGACGAGAATCTCGATGACGTCAGAATTGTGGTACAGAGCCGTCGGGTGCTTGCCCAGCAGAAATATCTCAGAAAACATCCAAGGAAACGGGAGCAACCGAGCAGATGACCCTGCAAATAAATGACCGAGAAAAAGCCGAGGATTGGAGAGAAGTTTTCATAGACTACTTCAAATCCCGCCGAGCGCCTGAGGACGCGTCCTCAAGACACCGGCTCATGAAGCGAGCCCTATCTTTCGCCTTCGTCAATAATACTCTGTACAAGAGGTCATTTGACTCTCTGTGGTTGAGATTCCTAGGACCTGACGAAGCGAAAAGAGTCGTTCAGGAAGTTCATGACAGACTCTGCGGTTCTCACCAAGCGGGCCCGAAGATGAAGCGGATGATTAAGCGGATGGGCTACTACTGGCCCACGATGATTCAGGACTGCCTCGAATATGAGAAGCAATGTCATTCGTGCCAGATTCATGGGGACTTCATCCATCAGCATCCAAATCCACTACATCCGACGGTGGCTAGCTGGCCATTCGAGATGTGAGGAACTGACATAGTCGGCCCTATCGAACCAGCATCGTCCAGGGGACATCGTTTCATTCTAGCGACCACTGATTACTTCTCCAAATGGGCCGAAGCAAGTACCATTGAGGGAAGTGAAGATGGAGAATATCCTCCATTTCTTCAAGACGCACATCATCTATCGGTTTGGAACTCCGAGACGGATCATCTCCGATAACGGGCCCGCCTACAGAAGCCACAAGATCAGTCGCTTCGCGCAGCAGCACAATATAGACTGGAGATACTCCTCAGTTTATAATCCGCGAGCTAATGGTCTAGTCGAAGCCTTCAACAAGACCTTGACAAAGATCATAAAGAAGACGGTGTCCCGAAATAAGAAGGACTGGCACAAAAGGCTGCAAGAAGCTCTTTGGGCGTATCGAACCACGTTCAAGACGGCCACGAACACGACGCCATATGCGCTGGTATTCGGTACCGAAGCAGTACTCCCCCTCGAGATAGAGTTACCCTCTCTGTGAGTGGCAGTCCACTACGAGCTGACGGACGAAGAAAATGCTCACCTTCGGTTTGAGGAGCTTGACGCCCTTGATGAAACCCGGCTCATAGCGCAACAAAATCTAGAAGCTTACAAAGCGAAGATGACGCGCTCATATGAAAGATTGACCCGACCGAGGACATTCCGCCAAGGCGAACTCGTGCTAGTGGTCAAAAGGCCTATGATCCCCAACCGTGCCAAGCAGGGAAAATTCGAGCCGAACTATGAAGGCCCGTACATCATAGACAAGGTCTACCAGGGTGGAGCCTATCTGCTCATGGATATGCACGGTGAAAGGCCTTTTCGGCCAATAAATGGCCGCTTCGTGAAGAAATACTATGCTTAATGAGCCATAGCCTAGGTCAATGATAGATGACGACGACTATGTCCGCTCGCTATCTTCCTAAGCTCGAACTCTATAAGCAGTAACTGGCCTTTTCCTGAACGGACCGGAACGTCCTTAAACTAATAACAGACCGAAACGTCTTTAAACTACTGAAGGACCGAAACGTCCTTAAACTACTACCACAGCATCCTTAGGCTGACAAAAAAAATAATAAAAAAAATGGTATGTCCACAAGCAAAATGGGCACGGATGAAAACCCGACAGGGCTCCGTGAGTAAAAACAGCAGGGCTACCGGCAAGTGTTTATGAAAACCCGAAAGGGTGCAACCTCGTTAAAAGACACTTACGAGGTCCTCTCGACCTTGTAAGGAGAAACCACCTGCGTGAGATCCTTACGACTCACAAGGGAGCAACACGCTTAGGAATCCTCATGATTCCTAAAGAGAAATTACACTTGCGAGATCCTCACGACTCGTAAGGAGAACCCTCTTATGGGACCCTCACGGCTTATAAGATTTGAAAGTTTTAAGTTGCAGAGACCTAAACCTGTGCTTAAGCAATTCCCCCACAAACTTCGATAATGCCCTACAAGTGGCTCAATACTGATCCTTGTATACAATCCATGGGCGCGAATAAATATTTCCCCAGCAAGGTCCCACCCATGACTAGGGATATATCTATATGGTGGACAGCCCTTGCAAGTCCTCTCGACTTAGGAAGAGAAAACCCTTTTGTAGGATCCTTACGACTTACAGAGGAACATACACTTAGGAATCCTCACGATTCCTAAGGAGAAAATACGCCTGCAAGATCCTCACGACTTGTAGGGAGAAATACCTTTGTGAGACCCTTACGGCTCATGAAGTCAAAAGCCTTAGTCGACAGGACCCTAACCCTGTTCGCTAAGCCACCTTTGTTCGACATCGACAGAGGCAAATGATGATTCGCTCCTGGCAATATCCCAGTTGTAGCGGTGCTGATGCCGAAATCGATGTCTAATTTCAGGTTTATGGCGAAAAGTCAGTAGGCCGCACGTGCATACGAAATAGCCGAAATGATGGGGCAACTTGCAACAAAATCAGCAAGTAAAAATGTATGCATGAAAAACAGCTGAAATGATGGGGCAACTCGCAATAAAAAGCAGCGAGTAGAAAATAAAATAAATAGCCGAAATGATTGGGCACCGCAAAAATAGCCGAAATGATGGGGCAATCGCGACTTTCGCGATATAAAAGCTGAAATGATATAGCACCGCGGAAAAAGAAATAAAAGAAAAATTAAATTTATGCCCTACAGGTGATGCTACATCAATCCCTGTATACAATCCAGGGGCACAAACAAAGAAGGAATCACACTCCTCCTCCCCAAGTTTCATCAGAAGAAGAAGCCAAATCTCGATGGTTCACAGACAGCCTAGAGATCCTCTCAACACCCGTCTCATTACAGAAGACATAACATCAAGCAAAGCGGAACAGCGGCAACTCCTAGTTCTATGACTCGGCGGTGTACAGCTGACCGAGAGTCAAATTCTGACTTCATGAAATACAGACAAAGCAAAATTCCTGGTCACGTGGAACGCGGATAACGTCACTCTTTGACCCCGTGGAAAACGTCCAGAGCGGATCCTAGTCCTCGCAGAGCACGGCAGTGAACCCGTGTGAAGTATCCAGAGCGGAGCCTAGTCCTCGCCGAACACGGCAGTGAACCCGTGGGAAGCATCTAGTGCAAAATTCCTGGTCACGTGGAACGTGGATAATGTCACTCTTTGACCCCGTGGAAAACGTCCAGAGCGGATCCTGGTCCTCGCAGAGCACGGCAGTGAACCCGTGTGAAGCATCCAGAGGGGAGCCTAGTCCTCGCCGAACACGGCAGTGAACCCGTGTGAAGCATCTAGTGCAAAATTCCTGGTCACGTGGAACGCGGATAATGTCACTCTTTGACCCTGTGGAAAACGTCCAGAGCGGATCCTGGTCCTCGCAGAGCACGGCAGTGAACCCGTGTGAAGCATCCAGATCGGGGCCTAGTCCTCGCCGAACACGGCAGTGAACCCGTGTGAAGCATCTAATGCAAAATTCCTGGTCACGTGGAACGCGGATAATGTCACTCTTTGACCCCATGGAAAACGTCCAGAGTGGATCCTGGTCCTCGCAGAGCACGGCAGTGAACCCGTGTGAAGCATCCAGAGCGGAGCCTAGTCCTCGCCGAACACGGCAGTGAACCAGTGTGAAGCATCTAGTGCAAAACTCCTGGTCACGTGGAACGCGGATAATGTCACTCTTTGACCCCGTGGAAAACGTCCAGAGCGGATCCTGGTCCTCGCAGAGCACGGCAGTGAACCCATGTGAAGCATCCAGAGCGGAGCCTAGTCCTCGCCGAGCACGGCAGTGAACCCGTGTGAAGCATCTGGTGCAAAATTCCTGGTCACGTAGAACGCGGATAATGTCACTCTTTGACCCCGCGGAAAACGCCCAGAGCGGAGCCTGGTCCTCGCCAAGCACGGCAGTGAACCCGTGTAAAGCATCCAGAGCAAACACCGGACTGTGGAGTCCTTAAAATCCACGGACTATGATGTCCTTAACCACGACCGTAATGTCTTAAAACTAACGATCAACCACCCTGATTCTGTACTGATTCTACCTTGGTTTAAGGGTATATCTCTTCACTCCTTTGATACCTGGCGTTGTAATTCCTCAACATCTTCAAAGAGGTGACGGGTCCCTGCAACCACACATTGGACTGTGGAGTCCTTAAATCCACGGACTATGAAGTCCTTAACCTTGACCGGGATATCTTAAAACTAATATCGGACTGTGGAGTCCTTAAAACCACGGACTCTGATGTCCTTAACCTTGACCGTGATGTCTTAAAACTAACGCCGGACTGTGGAGTCCTTAAAACCACGGACTATGATGTCTTTAAGCTTGACCGTGATGTCTTAAAACTAACGCCGGACTGTGGAGTCCTTAAATCCACGGACTATGAAGTCCTTAACCTTGACCGGGATGTCTTAAAACTAACATCGGACTGTGAAGTCCTTAAATCCATGGACTATGAGGTCCTTAACCTTGATCGCGATGTCTTTAAACTACGGTAACTTGAAAAACATCCCAAAGCAACCCCTGACCCCGTGAAATACGGATAAAGGTGACCGCACCCAGCACTTGCAGGTCCTCACGACCTGCAAGAAAACTCTCTTGTGAGATCCTTACGACTCCCAAGGGAAAACCCGCTTAAGAATCCTCATGATTCTTAAGAAGAACTTACACCTACGGGATCCTCTCGACCTGTAGGGAGAAAAACTCTTTATGAGACCATCACGGCTCGTAAAGCTCAAAAGTCTTAGGAAGCATATCTTAACCCTGAATCCTAAGCCATCGCTACCCTGTAAGGAGACCAAGATAAAATTGTCCACAGAGCGCATTCAATAAAAAGAGACACATCATTGAGAAGAAAATATATGTCTTTTATTCATAGCCAAAATGGATACAAAGTACAATTCATAAAAAAGCGAAAAGAATATACTCTCATCCAGGAGTATGTATAAAAAGGAAGGAAAAGATAGAAGTCTTCAAGCCGGCGGACGATGTAGAAATTTTACTAGCTCATCCTTCTTTTGATGAGTCACGGCTTCATGACTCAGGATCGCCAGAAGACGAGCCTCCGCCTGAGCCTGCTGGGCCTGATACGAAGCAAGCCGCCCTTCAAGCTCTTTCTCGGTGGCCTTGTGAGCCTCGACCCTCTCGCGAGTGAACACGACATCTTTATCAAGAGCCACTACCTCTCTGATGGACTCTTGAAGTACCCACCAGAGTTCATACGCTTTATTGGCTTTGGCTGTGAGGCTGGTATGAAGCTCGCTCAGTGCTTTAGAGGCCAGTTCCCTTTCCGAGAATTTGCGGTCGAGCCTCTTCTTGCACGACACCATCGCTCTATCAGATCACGCAAGTCCGCTGTCATGACCGCAGCCTCTGAAACAGGAGGGGTATGCTCGGGACTGTTGGTAGCAATAGTCGATCTAAAGCACGTGCACATCATCGGGTATGGAAAGTAACAAGAAAATTTCCGATGTATATCCTATCAAGCATGCATCTGCAACTATATGAATATGCGAGAAGAAATAATACTCGAAGCTCTGATGTGCATGCAACATGGTGATAGTGTTCGTAATTGAAGAAAGTTCCCATGGGAAGAATACAAAGTTCATTTGTGCAAGCAGAAACACACATGCGAGTGTCCAGCGTACATGAAAGTTCAACGTAAAGCATGCGAAAACTAATTTGAATATACTACGCTAGCGGAAAAAGGTCACCAAACAAAGGATCAGTGGCACAGGGGTTAACAAAACAAAGAGCGAAATTCTCCATCTCTCTCTCTCTGCTCTCTCCAACACATTAAAGCGACGGTTCTCGCGAGAAGTCGCTCCCCACCAATTGGCGCCATGTTCGTTGGCAAAAGCAGACATAACAGCCCGCCGGGCTCTTATTTCGCTCAAAAGGTGAACCGAGCGATCTTTCAAGGCCTGAGTAATCAGGCACGCCTCGTGAAAACCCTCGAGCTTTTCTTCAGCCGCGTCGAGCATCGCCAGGGTCATCTCCGCCGGGTAAGGAGGGATATCGGCAAGCACGGCAGCAAGAGTCATCCGGAGCCAGAGGGAGCCCATTGGGAGGAGAGACCCCCTGTGGATCGAGAGTCCATATGCCGCTGAGTCGCACTCGTCGTCGGTAAGGAGGGGATCCACCAATCGTGCGGCAAAGCGAGGGATCATCTCCTCGATAGGAACTTCCCATGGCTGTCGACGAGCATGGGGGCGGTTGCAGGCCATGGCACTCAGTTATGTTCACAAGATAAATCACACTAAAGTGAGAATAAATTTCTTTGTGAAGAGAAAAAGAAGGCCATGGCTTCAGGTTATAAAGAGGGGCATTAAATGCCGCGCACGGGGAATATTGCATGAGGGGACTATTTCCGAGGCCTAAAAAGGGAAAGCATTGGAAATCAAGGAAAGGGAACTATTTCCAAGGCGCCTTCTCTGCATCTAATGCCATGCACAGAAATATGGAATGAAAAATTGAATAGCCCCATAAAAGGCCCCTCACGTGTGGAGCACGTGAGCACCATGCTTGGTGTGTACTAGAAAGTGAAATAGTGCCCTGCACGTTAAAAACATCAACAGCAACAATAGAAAATGACAAAATCCCACAAAAAAAGGGGCATGCAAACACAGAAAGATACGATAAGATTTATCATTCATGCTTTAAAAGGTTCATACAAAATAAAAAAGCGATCGTTAACAACGGTAAGACCTCGGACGCAGGGCATGGATTGAGAAACTCAAACTTGGCTTTGTCCAAGATCCTCCAAGCATTTCGAACCATCCGAGTATGTTTTCTCTCGCGGTCACATGCGTCGGGGTTCTCACGAATGTCCTCCACCCTCCGATAGGCAGCAAGTATGGCTAACTGCTGAAAAGCCTGGTGCAAGAGATCAATGAGGTCGTCCCGCCTCCTCTTCGAAATTAGGCTCATCAGGTACACCGAATGTACCTTATCCTCGGCGGCATCCAATGCCCCGAGCGGCACGCCGGTGCAAAAAAGAGGGAGCGCCTCCCAGATCGCCAGCACGATGAGTCTCAGAAGAGAAGAGCGACGAGGGAGTAGTCGATGGTTGTACTCGTCGAAGCGGCTCATGATCTCAGCACACTGAGCATTGGTGAACTCCTGGTTCTGACTACGGCCCAGTACACGAATATTCCCGTAGGAAATGATTTTGTCAAGATCATACATATGGGCATCTATAATACCTGAAATAAAGGTCATAAGAATTGTTACAAGTTTTTTCTTCATTGATTACAGAAGGACAACTCAGGGTAAGGAAAACCCTAAGCAGCCTCCATGTGAAGAAACTGAGTTCTTCACAGGAATTAAATTCCTTATTAAGAGAAGGGAATTAAATTCCCAGAAAACATTTTCTTCAAACGGAATTAAATTCCTTAAAAAGAGGCAACGGATCTCATCATCTCCCTAAAAGCATCAAGTGAACCCTAGGAGATCCATTGTTCGAAGATTAAATGGTTCTCTATTTTCGTTGATAAATTTGAAAAAATGGGTTCATATTAAAAGAGGTAAAACCCCTAATGTGGATTTAAAATCCAGAGAGTTCTTTTAAAGTGAAGGTGCTTCGACCGTTCAACATCATTACATGAGGAAAAAGGATCCTTCAACAGAGTTAAACTCTGGAAAATGTTTGAGACAGAGAACTGAGCTCTGAAAACGAGAATTAAATTCTCAAGGGAAAAAATTCTCAAAGGAGGAAGATGAGCAAAGTGGAGGCTCTTCTGAAGGGACATGGGCATTTATAGGATGTGATGGAAACGCTTCATCTCCCCGATTCCCTAGATGAATCCAACGGTCGCAAAAGTGACATCGTTGCACTCACGTGCTGACACGTGATAACAACGCTGTGGGGGAATTTGTTTCCTGATTTAAAATCAGGAAAACCTACGGAGGAGGCATCACGTGCTAACACGTGACCAGCGGTCACGTGTTGACACGTGACATTTAAAAGCGGCGGCACAAGGCACATTCGTTCCCTGAGTGAATCAAGAAAAAAGCTCCAGAAAAGGAATCACGTGTGCACACGTGACCAGTGGTCACGTGTTGGCACGTGATGACCAAGCAGCGGCAAAGAACAGAGCGCAGAAGGAAGGGAAGCCCATTCCAGGGGGGTCACGTGCCTACACGTGACCAGGGGTCACGTGCGCACACGTGACCAACGGTCACGTGGCCACACGTGACCAGCTTCAAGAGCCTTATTTTTATGACAGAATTAAATTCTGGGAAAAGATCTCTCAAGTCTTTCCAAAGTGGAAAACAATTGTTTGGAACCATTGGATTAAAAATCTAAAGGTGATTAAATATCACCGATTTATGGAAAAATCTTAGACTTGGAAAGATTTCTCCCTTAAATCTAACCGAAATAACAAAGAGATATCTTTGTATTTAAAATCCAATGGTGAATAAAATTCACCTAATAATCCAAAGGCCCAGATGAATGACAAATGTAAATCAAATCTCTCAATAAACAAATCAAATCTTTCAATGAAAGATTCACTAAAACTGATTGATTTTCTTCCTTCTCCTATAAATAGGAGCCAAGAAGAATAGAGACATACATAGAGAGACATACATAGAGAGACATACAGAGAGAGTGAAATAGAGCCTTGAGATTTTGGGAAGAATTTGATCCTCTGCAGAAGAAAACCTTAGGTAAGAAGGGAGAGGCTTAAAAAAGAGAATTTAATTCTCAAAGAGTTTAACTCTTATATAAAAAGAAGAACTTAGTTCTTTCTCTAGCAGAGGATCTGCAAAGTGCACATCTCCTCATGAATTGAGAATTTAATTCTCATTGGGTTGAGATCCTGCCATGCAGATCCAAAGCATAGAAGGGGAATGGAAGTTTGAGAATTTAATTCTCACAGAACTATAGGAATTCAATTCCTTTGAGATAAAATTAGGGTTTAACCCTATGTTATAGGAATTTAATTCCTTCAAAATGGACAGAACCAGGGTTTAACCCTAATTGAGAACTCAATTCTCTCAAAATCACAGGAATTTAATTCCCTTAAAAGAAAAGAAATTAGGGTTTAACTCTATCTAAGAATATAATTCTTCAGAAGAAAGTGGGAATTTAATTCCTTTAAAGTTATTATTAGGGTTTAACCCTATGAAGAATTTAATTCTTTAAAAAAAAAAGATAAACAAACACGCAAAGAAGCAGGGTCACGTGCTACCACGTGACCCCTGAAAAGTTCCACAGAGAAGGGCTTTGAGGCAACGCCTCACGTGCCCTACGTGACCCCTTGGCAGAAGCTCTAACAGACAAACATTTAAATGCCCATCACGTGACAGCACGTGATGCTCCAAAGTATTCAATACTTTTGGCAGAATAAAATGAATTGAGGGCGCTCTCACGTGCTACCACGTGACCGCTCTTGCCATAGTGTTTAACACTAAAGTTGAAACCTCTATATCCAGTGTTCAACACTGATTTTCTTAGTGTTTAAACACTAATTTGGAAAACTCTATTTACAGTGTTTAACACTGACTTTCTTAGTGTTGAACACCAACTTGGAAGACCCTGTTTCCAGTGTTTAACACTGATCTGCCTTAGTGTTAAACACTAATTTAAAATCTCCATTGCCAGTGTTTAACACTGATTTGCTTTAGTGTATAAACACTAATTTGAAAGCCCTGTTGCTAATGTTTAACACTAACTATCTCTTAGTGTTAAACACTAACTTGTCAATCTCACTCCCAGTGTTCAACACTGTTGGTCTTTAGTGTTTAACACTAACTTTAGCCCAATTGGCTAAGTTTCTAGAGGTAAAACCTCTCCTTCAATGGACCAACAGAAAGCCAATATTCTAAACATGATTGGACTTAGCCCAAGCTGGCCATAAGTCCTCAATTCAAACTTAACTGGGCTAATGGGCTCATAATATAATTAATTGGTCTTGGTCCCAAATTAGGCTGAAGACTATTTAATCTACCTTGGTTCAAGGGTACATCTCTTCACTCCTTTGATACTTGGCGTTGTAATTCCTCAACGTCTTCAAAGAGGTGGCGGGTCCCGATGACCATACATTGATACGGACTGTGGGGTCCTTAAACTCATGGACTATGAGGTCCTTAACCTTGACCATGATGTCTTAAAACTAACGCCGGACTTTAGAGTCCTTAAATCCATGGACTATAAGGACCTTAATCTTGACCGTGATGTCTTAAAACTAACGCCGGACTGTGGAGTCCTTAAATCCTCGGACTATGAGGTCCTTAACCTTGACCGAGATATCTTAAAACTAACGCCGGACTGTGGAGTCCTTAAATTCTCGGACTATGATGTCCTTAACCTTGACCGGAATGTCTTAAAACTAACAACGGACTATGACGTCCTTAACCTTGACCGTGACGTCTTAAAACTAATATCGGACTGTGGAGTCCTTAAATCCATAGACTATGATGTCCTTAACCTTGACCGCAACGTCTTAAAACTAACATTGGACCGCAATGTCCTTAAACTACCTATTGACCGCAATGTCACTAAACTAAACAACAGAGCCCCCCCCCAATTCCTCTCTTGTTGGATCTAAACGATCCCGTTAAGTTGATCTTAGTCTAAAACTAGACTAACGTATACTTAACAAACGTTTAAGTTGATCTTAGCCTCAAATGAGACTAACGTATCCTTAAACCAAACCCCCAAACCCAAATCTAAGACAATTCGGATTTGGACTAGTCCACGCCCTACGGGCGACGACATAACTCAGTCTCCATATACAATCCACGAGCAACCAGACACAAAACAAACACACACGACACGAAGTGACCACATAGAGAAGGAGAAAGTTGTTACCGCAATGCGGTAGCGTAATTAACTGCAGGGGCTTGCGCCTGCAGGGAAGAGCGTCCCCACAATCAAAAACCCCTCAAGCGAGGGGGAATCTGACGAAGTCTGCTACATCGGCCGCATCCATTTAAACCTTCAATACATGGTGCCATAAATCAACTTGGCATCTTCGGAGAGGTAGACGGATAGCACCTATTAGCATCTGCCCCGAATTTCAGGCAAGACGTCCGTCGCGCCGTCTTTCGGAGGAGAACAGTGGTAACGTTAAGATCTTCAAGAATCGAAAATTCTTAATGATTATATAGTGTACCTTCAAGGGTTTGATTTTGATATTGAACTTAAGGGTGATCCTAAGTTGTTTTTGCAAGCCATTGTTGGGGAAAATTCAGATTTATGGTATAACATAATGAAGGATAAAATAGAATATATGGCTAGAAATAAAGTTTAGGATTTTGTTGACTTACCGAAAGTAGCCTCCATCGTTGATTGAAAATGGCTTTATAAGACCAAACGAGACTCAACTGGCAGGGTTAAACGATATAGGGTCATACTTGTAGCCAAAAGTTTTACACAAAAGGAAAACATTGACTACCATGAAACCTTTTCTTCAGTTTCTAAGAAATGGCTTTAGTCTCTTATCATGATTTGGAACTATATCAAATGGATGTGAAAACAACATTCTTAAATGGGGATCTTAAAGAGCAGGTATACATGAGGCAGCTAGAAAGATTTGGTCATAACAACTATTTGGTATGCAAGCTTAAGAAATCTATATACAAACTAAAATAAGCTTCTCGACAATGGTATATTAAATTCCACATTATTGTTATCTCATATGGATTTTTTTGAGAATATTGTGAATCAATGCATATACATAAAGGTCGAGGGGATAAGGTTTATTATTTTGGTCTTGTATATGGATGAAATATTACTTGCAACTAATGATAAAGGGTTGTTATATGACACAAAGCAATTTCTATCCCAAAACTTTGATATTAAATATATGTGTGATGCCTCTTATATCATTGGTATAGAAAGTCACATAGATAGATCCTTAAGGACGTTGGGATTATCTAAGAAACGCTACGTTGAAAACGTTTTGAAAAGGTTTCAGATGCAAGATTGCGCATCTAAGAAATCCTCTATAGCGAAAAGGGGACAAATTCAGTTTTAACCAACGCCCCAAAAGCATTTCGGAACAAGAGAAGATGGAAGGCAAGCCATATGCTTTCATGGTCAGAAACCTTATATATGCACTCGTTTTGCACGAGACCGGACCTTACCTTTGCGATGGGAATGTTGAGAAGATATCAGAGTAATACAGATTTAGCATACTGGCAAGCTGCTAAAGGGTTATGAGGTATCTTAAAGAAACTAAAAATTACCTGCTCACATATAGGCATATTAATCAATTGGAGATGGTTGGTTGTTCGAATTCAGATTAGACTGGGTGTCAAGATTTAATGAAGTTTATTTCGGGATATATTTTCCTTCTTCTTGGAGGTGTTGTATCTTGGAGAAGTGAGAAACGATTCTTAGTTGTATTTTCAACTATGAAAGCAGAGTACATTATTTGCTATGAAGTTTCATCACAAAAATTATGGTTCAGAAATTTTATCATAGAAATGATGGTTATTGATATTGTATCAAGGCCATAGTTGATTTACTGTGATGATACCTCTGCGGTTTTTTTGCTAATAATAAGAAAAGTGGAAATCGAAGTAGACACATTAACATAAAGTATCTTGTTGTAAAGGACTGTATCGCGAAAAATAAAATTGTTATTGTGCATATAAATACCGATCTTATGCTTGCTGATCCCTTGACAAAGGCAATACTGGTTAATTCACTACTAAAATAGGGGGTTGCCCCTACGGATAACAACATCCGTAGGGCCAAACGGTTGCCCCTACGGTCCTTACATATTTATTTAAAAATTATTAAATCTTAAAGTGTTGTTTGCCTCTACGGAGCCGCAAACCAAGAACCTACGGGCTTATCCGTTGGGGCATCTAAATAGAGATTTAAGTGATCGATCCCTACGCTGATTATCTCTTATCCTCTTATCACTTGCGCGCGAACCCAAATCCCCAAACCCTCATTCCCGCCGATCGCCGTTCTCATCGTCGCCGTTCTCGTCATCGCCAGCGCCGGCCGATTCGTCGTCGCCACCGCCTGCTTCTTCCTCATCTCCGTTTGTCGTCGCCACCGCCTGCTTCATCCTCATCTCCGTTCGTCGTCGCCACCGATTCGTCGTGGCCACCACCTGCACAGGTTAGGAAATCTTCAATTAAACAAATTTTTGATTATTTTAGGTCTATGGTTCATGGTTTGGGTAGGCATCGGTTGGGGTTAGCGTTAGGGTTAGGGGTGGGGCTAGGGGGCTGCTGTTGCGGTTAGGGTTAGGGTTCGGCAGGGGGTAGTGGTTGGGGTTGGGGTTAGGGTTGGGGTTGTGTGTCCCTGAGCACTTCTTGATTGGGGCTGGGGCTGGGGCTGGGGGCTGGGGCTAGGGCTGGGGCTGGGGCTCGGACTCGGGCTCGGGCTATGGTTGGGGTTGGGGCTCGGGCTCGGGCTGCGGTTAGCGTTAGGGTTGGGGCTGGGGCTGGGACTGGGGTTAGGGCTGCGGTTGGGGTTGGGGTTCGGCAGGGGGTCGCTGTTGGGGTTGGGGTTGGGGTTGGGGTTAGGGTTAGGGTTGGGGTTGGGGTTTTGGATTTTAGGGTCTAAGTTAATTTCCATTCTAATTAGCATTAAGCTCGTTAATTGAAATGTTGATGATGATCATAAGAGGAAAATGTGTCTAGTTTGAGAAGGTGTTGGAAACTGGACTAATAATGTGGGTAAAGCCCAGTTTAATTAATAATTTTATTTGTCATTCTCAAATTTTCTTGGAAACGGAGACTGTTTCGTGGAACTTTTAGCCGTTGGGCATGTTGGGTTGAATATGTTTGCTAATTGTATAAGATGCTCATAAGATTCTGGATTTTGAGAATGGGCCGTTGTAATTAGAAATGCTTAGAATTGTAGGACCTTCTTTGTTTTAGCTATATATAATTGCAAAAAAAAAGACACATTTCTGATTTGAAGAAAAGGAAGGGCAAGATAGGGATTTAGTTATGGATTTTACTTGGGCGTCTCCACTTTTAATACATGTCTATCTTTACAAGAATATCATGTCACATATTCGGTTTTAGCATCTGTACGCAACTGCTTTGATTATCATCATGTTATTAACATCTTTAACTTCTATCCTTTTTCTAATATGTTTCATAGTTTATATAATAATCCTTTGTCTATACTTATTGACAGTGGCCTTTCTTTTGGATGAACATGTTTTTTGATGCATGTTTCAGTCATGTGAATTCATATGTTGCGTATAACGCTTTATGATATCAGTATCCTACATTTGTAGTTTTAATTGTTGATTGTTATAGATGAATGCCATTGCAATAATAATTTTTGGTAGATGAATGCCATTGCAATGTATGATAATCAGTTCTATCAATCTTGATCTCAATGGTTTAAAATCATGTTACACATACAACACGAATGCACAACAAACACATCATTAGAGAGTGGTTCGAGATGTTCAAGTTAAAACCAATATATGATACTCGATGATAATATGAAACCTTCATCTTCTCATCGATACTGATATATGAAACTAAAAGCGCCACTTAGTCCCCGTCTATCGGTTAACATACGTGCGATGTTCGTCGTGACATAGAACTATACGAAGGTTGTTAAATATCGGATGGTTTAGCTTGATACTAACAACCGTCGTATAGTCTACGCGACGAGAAAATTCAATCGTATGGTAACCCATAGATTTGTCCCGTGTGGACAAGTTAAGAATATATAAAGCAAACGTCTTCATTCACTTGTGTTTTCATCCGTTTTGAGATATTTCGTCGGTACCTTTCCGATGGTTCTCCGTGTACAAAGATAGATTAGATGTTCATTTCAACGTTGTTTCACAGCTTTGAAATGATTATCTATTCTATTACAGTGTACTCAGAGAACAGCGGGGAGGTGCTGCCGAAATTTACTCAAAACGGTTGAAAGCACAAGTGATGGGTGTTCGCTCTATACATTCTTAATGGGATAGAAGCCTACCCCGACAGCCGGAACACACACATACAATAAGAATACACAACAAACGCATAATTAGAGAGTGATTCGAGATGTTCAAGTTAAAACCAATATATGATACTCGATGATAATATGAAACCTTCATATTCTCATCGATACTCATATATGAAACTAAAAGCGCCACTTAGTCCCCGTCTATCGGTTAACATAGGTGTGATGTTCGTCGTGATATAGAACTATACGAAGGTTGTTAAATATCGGACGGTATAGCTCGATACTAACAACCGTCGTATAGTCTATGCGACGAGAAAATTCAATCGTATGGTAACCCATAAATTTGTCCCATGTGGACAAGTTAAGAATGTATAAAGCAAACGCCTTCATTCACTTGTGTTTTCATCCGTTTCGAGATATTTCGTCGGTACCTTTCCGCTGGTTCTCCGTGTACAAAGATAGATTAGATGTTCATTTCAACGTTGTTTCACAGCTTTGAAATGATTATCTATTCTATTACAGTGTACTCGGAGAACAGTGGGGAGGTGCTGCCGAAATTTACTCGAAACGGTTGAAAGCACAAGTGATGGGTGTTCGCTCTATACATTCTTAATGGGATAGAAGCCTACCCCCGACAGCCGGAACACACACATACAACAAGAATACACTACAAATGCATAATTAGAGAGTGATTCGAGATGTTCAAGTTAAAACCAATATATGATTCTCGATGATAATATGAAACCTTCATATTCTCATCGATACTCATATATGAAACTAAAAGCGCCAATTAGTTCCCGTCTATCGGTTAACATACGTGCGATGTTCGTCGTGATATAGAACTATACGAAGGTTGTTAAATATCGGACGGTATAGCTCGATACTAACAACCGCCGTATAGTCTACGCGACGAGAAAATTCAATCGTATGGTAACCCATAGATTTGTCCTGTGTGGACAAGTTAAGAATGTATAAAGCAAACGCCTTCATTCACTTGTGTTTTCATCCGTTTCGAGATATTTCATCGGTACCTTTCCGCTGGTTCTCCGTGTACAAAGATAGATTAGATGTTCATTTCAACGTTGTTTCACAGCTTTAAAATGATTATCTATTCTATTACAGTGTACTCGGAGAACAGCGGAGAGGTGCTGCCAAAATTTACTCGAAACGGTTGAAAGCACAAGTGATGAGTGTTCGCTCTATACATTCTTAATGGGATAGAAGCCTACCCCCGACAGCCGGAACACACACATACAACAAGAATACACAACAAACGCATAATTAGAGAGTGATTCGAGATGTTCAAGTTAAAACCAATATATGATTCTCGATGATAATATGAAACCTTCATATTCTTATCGATACTCATATATGAAACTAAAAGCGCCACTTAGTCCCCGTCTATCGGTTAACATACGTGCGATAATTCATTCTTTTCAACGACAAACGCACACACAAAGCATATACACGGATTTTCTCCTTTGTCAGTAACTATCCCGTTCTTATATTTCTCAATATAGTCAGCATAACCTACAATTTATATGTTATACAGTCTAACATGGCCCATGAGTACGTCATAGTTAATGACTGGATGTATGTGGATTGGAAACATTCAGTAGCGATCCAAGAGATTCACCGGCATGGAAGGATTTCGATAGGAGGCACGCAATATTCAGTAGCGATCCTCGCAATGTCCGGCTCGGACTGGCTACTGATGGCTTCTGCCCATTCAACTATAAGGCTGGAAGTCACAGCACATGGCCCGTTGTAATAATAATTTATAATCTGTCGCCTTGGTTGGTTATGGACCAATCATACTTTATGATGCCTCTTCTTATCGACGGACCAAACTCACTGAGGAACAATATTGACGTCTATCTCCGACCTCTGATCGAGGAGTTGAAATCTTTGTTCATTGATGGTGTAGAGACATATGATGCAAACACAAATACAACCTTCATACTGCGTGCGGCTCTAATGTGGACAATTAATGACTTTCCTGCGTATGGAATGCTATCAGGTTGGTCCGTACATAGTCACAAAGCATGTCCTCATTGCCATGAACACACAATATCGAAATTCTTGAATTTTTGCAGGAAGGTTTGTTATTGCGTCCATCGACGTTTCCTGCCTCCAGACCATCCCTATAGGTTAGACACGGTTCACTTTTATGGTCATCAAGAGTTTCTTGGACCTCCATCCCCATTGTCCGGAGAGGACGTGACCGCTAGATGGGATGGTTACAATAATGTGACCTTCGGGATGGATCCGACGAAACAGGTCAAACCACCATTTTGGAACAAATTAAGCATTTTCTTCGAGCTTCCATACTGGTCTACAAATTTAGTGCGTCATTGTCTGGACGTCATGCATATAGAGAAGGGAGTATCAGGGCACATACTTAACTTGCTTCTTTGTAAAGACGGGAAATCGAAAGACAACCTGAATGCTCGGATGGATCTACAAGAGTGGGGAATAAGAAGTGAATTGCACCCTAGACCGGTAGCGGGTAAACCGAGAAAGTTTGTACTTCCCAATGCCGCTTATCATATGTCACAACCGGAAAAGAAAAGATTCCTGCAGGTGTTGCATGATTTGAAAGTTCCCACAGGTTTCTCAGGATCATTCAGCAAGAAAATAAAAATTGTGAAGGGCAAGATCGATGGGCTGAAAAGTCATGATCACCATATTATCGTGGAGCACCTTCTTCCATTAGCCCTCAGGACTTCTCTCCCCGAATCAGTTGGTCTAGTAATCAACGACCTATGTTGTTTTTTCAGGGAGTTGTGTGCTAAAACACTGGAGGTTGTGACGATGGATAAACTAGAAAATTCTATTGCGCTGATACTTTGCAAGTTTGAGCGTATTTTCCCACCGTCATTCTTCGATATCATAACACACTTGACGGTTCATCTTGCAACTGAGCCGAAGTTAGCCGGACCGGTACAATATCGATGGATGTATCCCGTCGAGAGGTACGTGTAATTTTTTGTTTCGCGCAATTTATAAATTTATTATTGTCCTGTATGCCCGTATTTATTTATTCAACATATTTTCATTAGGTACCTCTACACTCTTAAGAAGTATATACGCAATAAAAATCGACCAGAGGGTTCTATCATGCAAGGTTATCTTCTTGATCAAGCAACCACATTTTGTTCCCGCTATCTGGACGAGAACATTGAGACAAGACTTAACCGGCCACGAAGAATTCAAGACGGGCCATATGGTAAAGCCGAGTATAAGAGGGTAGACACTATGTTTATCAACAAGATATACCGGTTTATCTTGCTTAATTGCGCATGTCTTGAACAAATTAGAAAGTAAGTTTTTTTGGATTAATTGTTATATCTGTGTTTGTATGTGTATGAAATGATATAATATTAATGTCACCATTATTTGTCGAAAACAGAATTCATTTTAACGAGGTACGTGAGGGGCATCCTGATTGGAACGAAGAACGATTGGAAAAATATCATCAGGATAATTTTTGTGATTGGGTCACAGATCATGTAAGTTATTCGAATAACATTTTATTGCTATCAGTTTTAATCTACACTTGTATCGTTATGTATTTGTCGTAAAATTTGTTTTGTTAGATCCACGATCCGAACTTGTCTGCATCATTTGAGAGTGATTCAAGATATTTAGCTCAATTTCCTAGTAAGGAGGTTGCATATTACAAAGGATTTGGTGTCCTTGGATACAAATTCGAAGTTAAGGACATAGAAATATCTAGAACCACTCAGAATAGTGGGATTGCGACGGTAGGATCGGACGGTGTGATTTATTATGGGTACTTAAATTGTATACTCGGCATCCACTATCCCGGACGATCAGAACCCTTTTATATATTCTAGTGTACTTGGTACGATACGCGAACCGATACGGACAAGTGGAGAAGCAATCTTGGGACTTGGAAAGATGAATATGGATTGACCAGTGTGAACACACTTCGATTTTACGGTCAGGAAGATTCGTTTATCTTTCCGAACCAAGCGTTCCAAGTATACTACTCACAGTGTTTAAAGCATCCAGGATGGAGTGTTGTATGCCGATGGAAACCCAGAGATGTCTATGATGTCCCAGAATTCGAGGACAGCGATGAGGACGAAGAAGAGAGAAGGCTTAAAGTGCTCCGACCGTCTGTTTCGAAGGACGGGTTGTCTTCGACCGATCATGAAGTTACGTGGGTTAGAAATGACATCGACGATGAAATCCAAGTAGATATGTATAATGCGCCCACGAAACGAAAAAGGTTATCAGTAATGTTATATTATTACTTCACATTTTACGCTCTATACATATATAGTCAATACTTTTAATGATTGTCTAATGCGTCCACGAACCATTATCTAGATTTGATGACGATGTTGGGAGCAGCGAGGGGCGGCAGGAGCTCCAGCCGCGGCAGAGGCAGAGCAGTTCTGCCACCCGGAGAGCTGCGTAGGGAGCTTCAGAGGGCCGGTCTTGCACCCAGATCGGAGACCCCTTCGGATGCCTCCTTCTGTGTGGATTTTGCCACACCTCCAGGTATACTGCACGCATATCCATTTTGAATGTAATATTACAGATATTCATGCCTGTTTATATCAAAATTACTTATATTGTCAATATTTGATTGTCTAATTGTTGGTGATGCGTCCACATCTGGGACAGAGGCCACTCCCGCTCCTCCAGGTATGTTTATATATCATATAGTGCATGTATATTGATTTAGAATGCTATATCATAAATATACACACATTCCTTTTGCTCTTACTTAGCAATTTTTATTATTGTCTAGCTGTAGGTGGTGACACCACCGCACCTGCGGGTATGTTTATATATCCTATAGTGCATGCATATTGATTTAGAACGTTATATTATTTATCTACACATTCTTTTTGCAATTACTTATATAATCTATTTTTAATTGTCTAATTATAGGTAGTGCGTCCACATCTTCCGCAGGGGCCACTCCTGCCGCTTCCATACCCTCCGCATCGTCTGCAGGTTAGTATGAATAAATATAAAATATTTATTCATTTTACATATGCTCTATAGAATAAATATGAACTTCATGGAAATTTAGCGTCAATGTTTATTTTCTAGTTGGAGGGGATGCGTCCGCGTCCGGGACCCCGGTTGTTCCTCACCGGAGGAACTATCGTCACGCTCGTGCTGCTGCCCGGCCCAGGCTCGTGCGATAGTCACCGGAGGTATATATCACACTTCAATTTTCGTTTAAGCTTGATTTCTTAATACAACTTTGTCTTAATATTGATTGTCTTGATATTTCGTGCAGACGCAGGGCTTCCCCATCCCCAGAGGGGGACTCGAGGCCCGAATCAGTCCCATAGGCTGAGGCCTGACAGAGCTAGGGAGAAGGCAGCATTCCCCCTCTTTTTTACCCTTAACTATCGCTATACCGGTCCTCATGCCGAGAGGTTCGGCCGGTATATGGGGGACGAGAGCCGGCTCGTGAAGAACTATCCACTTCACGTTGAGTGGGGCGAGCAGCACCGGCGTTCATTCGCCCTCTTCTTCGATCAGGCTCGGGTACGTATTAATATATATTTATTATTAACACTTGCAATCTAATAACAATGTTTTTTTTGTATTTTCAGTCGGATTACGATTTTCAGCCTGTACCCGACCCTGATCACCCTGGGAGGGTGCTCGACCTCCATGCTCTGTACAATGGCCTGATGAAGAACATGCAGACTAAGGTCCGATACAACAGGAATGAGCTGAAGGCCGACTGCTACTCCCTGTGGATAGCGACCCCCGAGGCAGAGAGAGTGGCCCTCCTATCTACTCCGGCGTTTGCGAGAGTCGACGTAGAGACATGGCCTCTATTGTGCGAATATTTCGACTCCCAACGCAAACAGGTATGTATTTTAAATGTAATTCATTGTTTAGAATATAATTTATTTTTTTGTGTTCCTTAATTAGAAAACTAAATGTTAATGCGTTGTGCAGAAACAGGCCGCTCAGAATACAGAGAAGAGGAAGTCGGCGAAGAGGGGTCGCCCCACTTACACAGGTGTCTCGAGGAATATTACTCGAGCCATGGAGTTATCGGTAAATTACAATAGACCGACCTTTGTGATATTCTGCAATATTAAGTTATTTTCTAATATTTTTAATATTAGGAGTTATTTTCTAATATTGCAGACAGCTCAGACCGTGGCGCAAGGTGGTACACCGAGCGTGCTGTCCGCATATCTTGCCATCCACGGCACCTCGACAGATCCCGCCACGGGCGAGCTTCGATATCCCGACGTCGCTACCCAGGAGTATTGCGTAAGTATTAATATTTATTCTACCCACATTTGAAATTTTAGTTTTGGAATGTTCAAATTTAAATTTTATACTTATACTTTACTGCTTAATTTGGGTGTAGGAGTGGGTGGTTGAGCAGGCCGAGGCCTCGGGATCGATTTTACCGGACAGAGCGATCCGAGGCTGCTGACCCCAGTCCTGGACGCCACACACTGAGGGCACCACGGAGGTTAGGAGAGAGGCCGGGGACTGGGCCCTAGCAGGGCCCATATGAGGTTGGACTCCACCCCGGTGGTTACTTCCTCCGTCTCCAGTGAGCGACATGTCCAGCAGGAACTGGAGAGCTTAAGGGCCACCGTTCAGGAGTTGAAGGAGATGCTGGTATGTATACTACTTTATAGTAAAATATCATGTCATATTATAGATATCAACATATCCATAATTAGTACGTAGCCTGAGCTTATTTGGTTGTGGACTTAGGTTTGATTAATCATACATACATATTTAATTAAAATAAACAACGGTTTTCCAAACTAGATATCCAAATGGGATTTCGAAATAACTTTATAATTATACGAATTCGAATAATACACAGTTCTTACACGCTTATTACACACGTTAGGTCCAGACGCGACAGGGTACATTGGCCGAGCCTCCACATGCATCTCCTTCGGCTGCGGCTCCGCAAGCCACTACATCGGCTGCGGTTCCGCAGACAGCTCCTATAGCTCCACCGCCCGCTCAGGCTCCCGCAGCCACGGCTCCGCAAGCTACTACCTCGACGGCGGCTGCGCAGACCACATCGCCAGCTCCACAGGCCGCTCAGACTCCCGCACGCGCCGAATTGCATGGTTTATTGACCGAAGAGCAGGCGCGCCAGATTCTAGCGTTTATCAGAGGTGGAGCTGGACCGAGCTAGGGTAGCTTTTTGATTCTTATTTTTTGAAACATGTATTTATTTATATGATACATATTGTACTACATTTTGAAACGATATTGATATTGATATTGGTTTATATTTATATCATATTCAGTTTTTTGGTTTCTTTTGTATATTATATGCGTGAGATACGATTATGAATACTGCGATATATGTTGTGTGATGATTAATTTTGTATTTGATTGATGTATATATTATTGTGCACAGGGCGAGAAAAAATCGGACAGCCCTTTTTAAAAAAAAACAGATAATATGTACCTACGGATTAATCCGTAGGTACATATGTTGCCTCTACGGATTAAACCGTAGGGGCAAAATATCAGCATTAACTGATATTTTTCCCCCTGATCTCAGTATCAGGAGGTTGGGAGTGCCCCTACGGATATATCCGTAGGGGCAAACAAAAGCCCCTACGGTGTTATCCGTAAGGGCAAAATATCAGGATTTCTGATATTTTGCCCCTACGGATATGTACCTACGCATGTATCCGTAGAGGCTATGACTTAGACCTACGGAATCATCCGTAGGTACAAGTAATATATTTTAAAAAAACCGTAAATAAAATAATGTTTTTGTCCCTGCGGCCTACTCCGTAGGGGATAACGGACCTACAGTGAAATCCGTAGGGGCAGGTTTTTGTCCGTAGGGGCAAGTTCAGGGTTTCAACTTGCACCTACGGCGTTTGCACCTACAGGTTATTTTCTTGCCCCTACGGACATATCCGTAGGGGCAGTGGTTTGCCCCTACGGGTTAATCGGTAGGGGCAACCCCTATTTGTAGTAGTGATTCGTTCAAGGATTGTCTGATGGGGCTCATTAGTATATGAGATCTTATTGTATTGATGCTTTCATCTATTAACATTTTGTATATGATTTTAATATTTGTGCACATTAAGTATAAGTTATGTGTATGATTTTCTTTGAGATAACTTATGTTGGACTCGAATAACTTATAGAAAGTTTATTCATAAGGTTAAATTTTGTAGAAACTCTTATCATGCTTAGGCCTGTAAATGGGTCGGGTTAGGTCAGGTTTCGTATGTCCCGGATCCGTACCCATTTATTTTTCCGGGACCTAACCATTTACCCTATGAGTCTGTATAGAATAGATCTAGATTCGGACCCGTTAATAATTGGGTCATACCCGTTTACCCGAACCTATTTATCTATCTTTTTGTTCTGTAAAAAATAAATTAATTGTTTATTTCATTAAGTTCTATATTATGATAAAAGTGTATCACCATACCTTTGAATCTGATTACTTTTAGAAGCTAAATTACATAATAAATATCAACAAGAACTGTATATAGTTTATTGCTCAAATTTTCAATATAGTTTATTGCTCAAGTTATCAACTTTTTGCAACTTGAAAGCTATAATTGATAAGATCTAAATTAAAACAAGTATAAAGTTTACAGCTGTTAAGATAAATTGAGAAATAAAAATATATAAAATTAAAATCAACAGCTACTAATATATCTCTCAATTTTTTTGAAAATGGTATAAAAGAAATTACAAATTCATTAGTTATATCGAGCATTTAAAAAGGTTTTGGGTCTAACAAGGCTGAACCAATTAGACTCAGACCCGATCCATTTATTAAACCAGTAAATGAATCTGGGTCTAGATGGGTTTGGATCTAGATAGACGTATACCAGACCCGGATTTTAACAACGGAATTGGGTTGGATCCGGGTCTAGACCTGACCTATTGGCAGGCCTAATCATGGTAACTCATTACGGGTTTTGAGTTTCATATGTTTTTTCACTATTATAAAGAGCAACTCTAAATTTGACCATGAAGATGAGTTGTTTTCTCATCGACTTATAAAATAACCTATAATGTAAGTTAGTAGACCAGGTGAGAGAATATTAGTCAATAAAAGGTAGGTTGAATTCAAAATTGGCTGCAATCATGATTTAAAGTTGGCTCGAATCTAATGTGAGCTACTAAATTACCTAGGTTAATAGACAATGAGAAATGTATGAAATGTTTGCAACTCTTTGATGAAGGGAGTTATGAAATTTGAGAGTCCTTTGATCTATTTAAACATGTGACCTTTCCATCAAGAGAATGCATCTAGAAACAGAGTAGACTAGAAATCAAGGCTCTTCCTTTTAATTTGCAGATCTCAGATTGGATAATCGGAGCAAGAAATCAATGGTCGGATATTCCTAACTTAAAATAAAGTTGTGTTGAATTAACTCTAGAAAGCCTCACAGCTCATGTCTTTAATTGATGGGTTAATTTTTTAATAAATAGATTCAAGAATATACGAAAAATCGATCGGATTATTCCCTCAATGGCATCCACATTATTGATCATCATATTTAATTCGTTAATGTGTATTTTAAATTCAAAAATCAGACACTCTCTCGCCTCTCTCTCTCTCTCTCACAGTAGCACTAATATCCAACTTGTCACTCGTTATTTTTAGAGATACCTTTATAATTTTACTCTAAAACTCAATGTTTTAATCTCTTAACTTCATCCTGGTACATAGTTTTAGAACTTTATTTCTAAAACCAACGCATGTATTCTATTTTCGTCTAAACTATTTACTTTACGACTTAGTATTTATTTAAACCATACCCCATCTGAGATACACCCACGTGCTTCGCACATGGCAAAATATAGTCCCTATTTAATTAACCTAATTAATTAACAGTAATATAATCTCACACAGATACCTTCTTGCTTAAGTAATGCAAGAACGCAGTTCAAACCATAAATATGGCTTAATTACATGCACTTGCCACTTTAATAATCTTATACGGCTGATGCATGCTTATTACATAATGTTTAATTACTTGCACTTGACACTAATTAAGAGGGCTGTTTTCATATATAAAAAGATCATAGCTAAGTATTAATTAAGCACACAATTCTTCAAATTAAACCAGGTAAACAATGCAATGAACTGCTTACCAATTATGTTTTACCTAGCAAACTTATTTTCTAATTTATACTACTATAGCAAGATTTATTTCATCTCTGCCGAGCAAAATCTATGAACACAACAATATATATACGACCCGTGAAATCAGTAGATCATAGCAAAAGAGCTTTCAAGATCGGACACAAAAATGAAGGTGAGGTGTGGCGCCTGTTAATTAGTGAGAAAATAAAGAAAAGAAAAAGAGGTAACCATAGCCCTTTAACAAATAAAATAAACCCCAAATCCGGAGTGTTAATTGGAATTTGGCAATTCCACTCAAAAAGCTTGGATTTAGAAGCAACCCATAGATTTGTATTTTTTTATTTTAAAAACAGGCCGTAAAGTAACTTGCAGGTGTAGTTTGAACCTTAGATCTATTGCTCAACTACACAGGCATTGACATAAATTGAGTGGTAGGGAATTATTTATAGGCTTAATAATCTTGGTAAATTTAATGCTAATTTAGGATATATAGATTTAATTTAGTTGGATTTTGTTTTACGAAAAACAAAAAAATATCAATTAATGATATACGTAATTTATTTGGTAAAATTAGTGCTAATATAGGATTTATAAACTTAATTTAGTTGGTAAAGATGGAGGGTCCTTAGAATTTAAAAGAGCTAATTTAATTTTCTATTATAGTTGGTAATTTAGGATTTGATTATATGAGGGTGCTTGTGATTTATAGAAATAGAGTAGAATAAAATAATAATAGAATAAATTTAGTGCTAATTTAGGATTTAAATACTTAATTTAGTTGGTAACTTAATTTAATTTTCTATTATAATTGGTAATCTAGGATTTAATTGTATGAGGGTGCTTAAGATTTATAGAAATAGAATAATAATAAAATAAATTTAATGCTAATTTAGAATTTATAGACTTAATTAATTTTATATTATAGTTAATAATCTAGGATTTGATTGTACGAGTGGGGAGCTAGATTTTGTTTAACGAAAAACAAAAAAAAAAGACCAATTTGCTTCACGGAACATATAGATAGAAAATTGGATTCATGGCGAATTTCACCAATTTTGAAAGATCTGGCTCGGTTTGGATATAGAGTCCATTCATGTGGTTGATAAACCTTATTGATAATTACTTTGCTAAAATTTATAACGTCTCCTCTTTCTCTTCCAGTTGGATATAAGTGTTTTATCTCTATTGAGTTGGAGACAGCTAAAAGTGCTTCTAGAACTTGGCGGGATCTCCCTGCTTCAGAAGTGTATGCATTGGTCTCAATATATTTTTCTTTCAGAGATCATGGATCATGCATTTTGGGAATTTCATTCTCTTCTAAACATATAATTGTTTCTCGAATTATTTTCTGAAAATAATTATCTTCAGTTCCTTCAAAGGTCTTTTTGAACGACTGAGTTTTTGCAGAGTTATTCTTTGACCCTGATGATTCATCCAAGCTAATATAGTATTCTTTTTTAGTGTTATAAGCATTTCTTTTAGCTGTTTTATTCGACGTTCTCCATTCAGAGAGGGTGTATGACACGATTCAGATTCTGTATTTGGTTTTGGCTTTTGCATCTTGCGCCAATTATAATAAGGGGTATGTGAGGAATTATTATTCCTCCCCCACCTCGACTCCTGTCTGAGCCTTGGCCTCTCGCTGGACTCTGCATTAGAGTGACTTTGCATTAGAGTCCTGTAGAAATTCCCTAGTTAAAAAGACATGAAGGCAATTATTAGTATCTTTAATATATACAATATCAAAATCAAAAATAGATAATTTAACTTGCAATCTGGCAAAAAATTGCTTGGATGATAAATTTTTAATATCATTCTGTATAACAGTTTTAGCAGCGCTATAATCTATTCGTAGCAAAAATTTCTGATTTAATAAATTATCTTGGAATTTATAAAAACACTTAATGATAGAAAGAATTTCTATCTTTATAATCGAATAATTAGATTTTGCTGGATTCCATTTTTCAAACGTAAATCTAATAAGTATTTTCTTGTTATTATTAGAATCAATTTGTTTAGGGATACCTCCGTATCCAATATTAAAAGCATCAGTCACTACTACTTTTTGCCATATAGAATTAGCAATATGAAGACATGGTAGGTTTTTAACCCTCTGTTTTATTTTTTTGTATAACCTTTATATGATCAGCTGTCCAAGCAGAAGGATTTTTACTATAAGATCAGTTATAAACTGAAACTCTATCAATTTTTCTTTATAATTTGTATGAATTCCTTGAGAATCAATTTTCTCAACAAGCATTATTTTACTAAGCAAAGAAGTCTCTAATATAATATGCTGAGTGATCTTCTTTACTATAATAAAAGGAGATGTGAAACAAATATCTTCATTGCAGATATTGATATTTGACACCTTATAAGGTGTAGTCAAGGTACTATTATCTGTCGTACTCAAAATTTGAACAGTTCTCTCGTAATATTTGATGAGGATAATTCCCTCTTTGATACAATTAAGATCTGCTCCACTATCTACGAGAGCAATCAATTCAAAAATTACTAAATTATTATTAATGATTAGAGTAACCCCAATATACCATTTCTGTATAAGAACAAGATTAAAACTTTGGGTCATTTCCTTATTCCCACTCAAAAAAACTGAGAATTTTAGCGCTGTCAAACTTGAAAATAATACTCAAGTTTCAGACGCGGTTTATACTTTGATTCTTACCATTCTCGATCATTTTACAGGAGATGTAAGTAATCAAGCTGAAAAAGTTAGGACTTTATTACAAAATTTAAGCAGTCCAATTTTGACTCATTTTAGATGGTACAAAGATACCTTCCTTAACAGAGTTATACAACTCGAAGATGCAAATAATCCGTATTGAAAAGCCAAATTCGTTGATGGGTTACCTAAATTTTTTGCTGAAAAGATTTATAAAAATTTACGAAATCAGCATGACGAGATTATACCCAACAATCTGTATACTTATGGTCGTTTAATAAACATCTGTGTACAAGAAAGTTTAAGTTTATGCAATGACATAAAGCTAAAAAAGCAATTGAAAGACCAAAAATTGATTAGGAGGAAAGAATTTGGTGAATTTTGCAGCCAATTCGCTATAGATTCTCCACAAGAAGAGAGGAAGGAGAAGAAAAAGGAGAAAGGAATCTCTTTCTAATCCTTTTTATAAAAGGAAAAGGAAA
The DNA here is from genome assembly GCA_030015575.1 of Agapanthus africanus. NCBI lineage: Eukaryota > Viridiplantae > Streptophyta > Magnoliopsida > Asparagales > Amaryllidaceae > Agapanthus > Agapanthus africanus. The sequence continues at coordinate 508,118,616 of CM057340.1, forward strand.
TACCATCCCCAAAAATTCTCGAAAAGATCGATAAGAAGATTATAGAAAAAAGCCTATTTGTCCTGCCCCGCTTCCCAGTATACGGCCAGAAGACGCGACTGGCCGCTACGTATTTACTCTGAAGTAAATACGCTAAGTGTAACTAAGCAATATAAAAGAAATGTACACAAGAGACAAAGACAGTAGGTATAACTGAACAGCAACTTTATTTATTAATATTTTTTTATACAATACATGGAAAAGTAAATATATCTGAATGAAAGCAATGCCTAAACAGTGGCATAACAGAAATGAAAAGTACTTAAATAAAATGTGTACAATGAAGTTAGAGCTCTGGGTCGTAGGCAAGCCGATCCAAGTCCTCGCTGGTAGGCTCGATCTCCTGAGTGTCCAGATCACCTGACAACATTCCAAAGAAGAAAGAGAAGAAATGTCGTCAGCGAATAATCGCTCGGTAAGACCCAAAAATAAGGGAGAAATAGAATAGACAGAAAGAGAAAGTAGCTTTTAAAATTGTATTATATGGTTAACGCTGTTGTTTGTAGCTTGGTATAGAAGAATGCCAGTGTATACGAGAGGAGTCTTTATATGCCAGAGAATAAGGGCAACAGGAGTACAAGGAACCGTTTATGCCACGGTACAACAGCAACGGAAATACAGGTTAGGTGTCTTAAGTCTTGCAGTCTCGTGTCACTTCAAACACTTTCCGTACCAATCTACCCCTTAAACCCTATGATGTCTTGATTGTATTGTATGTATTGTATAGTAACTTGTATTGTCTTGTAATATAGTTTGTATAATTGGATGATTTGCCGAAACCATGATATCAATAAATGGATGTAACTGGAGAATCATCTAAATGGAAGTATATCCATGGTTCGGTTCGGTCAATACAGTTTGAATAGATTGAATATATGTATTCATGGATTCATATTGAATTGTACATTGTAGATTGTACTTGAATCACATTCAAGTCAGATTATTTATAATGAGACTCAGTCTGAGTCAGAACAATTAGAAAGAGAAATTGAAGTCCTGAATTAGGTTTTGATATTATCAGTAACCGCTGCATATGGGCGGCAGGATTTGTGTCTTTTTCAAAGGATTTTAAAAAAAAAAAAAGGTCCGGCCGAGTCAGGTGGTCGGGGGCCGGGGATTCTCGTGGGGGGATTTATGGTATATTTAGTTTTTAATGTTCAGTTCAAGTTTTGTGAGTTATGGTATTTTGACTGTTGGGCTTCTAAAGGATTTTTAAAAAAAATACAAAAATAATGTAGGGTATGGGATTGAACTCTGGTGGCTTGGTTCAGCAGTGCAAGGTGTTACTAATGTGCTACAAGCTCTTGCTTGTAATTATGGAGTGAACTAAATTGTAACCTTTCGAAAATCGTTTAGGCAGTTTTTCGGTAATCGGCCAATTTTTCGGCTTTTTCCGTAAAAAGTCAAAATTGATATTTTTCATTGTAGACCTAATTATGCAAAATTTAGATAAGATATTACTATAATTTTGTCACTAAAATGTCACTTATAATTATCTAGTTAAATAAAAAAAAATTCGTAATTAATTATTTTTTTATTATTTTAAGCCTTTTTAAATACATTTAATTAGGGATAAATACAAATTTAATTAGGTAAATTTCTTAATTTGGAGTCTTTATAAGCTAAAATATGGTGTTAATAAAATTATATCATGTCTTGCAAACTTTTAGATTTTTGGTGGGAAAATTATGAAAAAAATGGCTTAAAAAGGGGTTTTTTTGGAAAAAGGTTGATATGAAAGCATGAAATGATATCATATGATGTTGTAATTAGCTAGAAACTTCCCCAAAATTTTCCCACCTCCTCCTCTTGCTGCAGCCGACCCCTCACCTGTAGAATTTCCCCACTTCCCACTTCATTCTTGCTTCTTTTTCTTGCTAAAAATCAATAAAAATTCACATTTTTCCATCTCCATTCAAAGCAAAACCCTAATCCCTTCTCTCTTCAACCCAAATTTGTTCAAAAACATGATGAAAGGAGGCTTCTTGGTGACTTGATCAAGCTAGGGTTCAAGCTTGAGAGGTGAAAATTCTAAACTAGTTGCAAATTGGTAGTTTGTTTATGCTAAATTAGATGTTTAAAGTATTAATTTAGTGTAAATCCTTGTTCATGAAAAATCAAGAGAAGGTTTTGATTTTTAAAAATTAGGGTTTGTAGCATAATGGTTGGATTATGTTAGGGATGGTTATCTAATTGATTAGAATGGTTAATGGTGAAATTATATGCTTGCTAAATCGACAAATTTCGATGTTTGTATCAAATCGGCTAGAAATTCGCTTACTAGATTTTTGTAGAAAATAGAATGCGGTCAATTTGCGTTATGTTAGCGATATAATTAGCTTCGTATAGGACTATTAGAGTGCACGAACGCGGGGTTTCGTCTAGTCGGGTTGTAGTTTTGTCGATTTCCCCGAAATGACGATTTTAGTGAAAGGATTGCGATTTTCGTGCGTTTTTCCGCGCACCGAGTGCATGCTACGATTAATTTGAAAGCGTGGATAATTGTATGTTGTGACTTGCATTGTGTTAGGTTTTGTAATCTTATGCTTGATATTGTGCAAATATAGGATCGGTCGGGGAAACTTCGGATACGGCGCGAAAAGGCAAAGCGGTGGCCGGATCAGATTAGCGGGGATTTCAGGTGAGTAGATATATTCATCTATGGGGGAATCGTCTGGATGGCGCGAGGCGCCCCCTAATTAGGATTATCCTACTTTATGCAAGATTTATATTGTTAGACAGCTTACCCCTTTATGTACATTGCATACCCTCACAGCTAACCATATGCTAGATTGCATGGACATTCATCTTCATATATGCGATATCATTTCGTAGGACACGAACACCATTACCATTGGCATCTGTTGCATGCGCACTATTCATGTGACACACACGCCTTTGGTAATTGCCATGCCACGTGCACAATAGAACCTGTTTATCTTAATATCGTCACCTGCATTCATACTTGATATATGAAACTGCATCGCATGCACATATCTCGCATCATCATCATATTTACATAGAAATCTAGCCAAAATTCACATCATACACATTGATATCATAGACATTTATCATATATATAACATGTGGACATTATGATTTTCTTGAGGATTTCAGTTTTGCTGCGATTTCTGGATTTTTGGGGAAAACCGCAAGAATTTAACAAAAGCTTATATTTATCATTTTCAAAACAAAGTTGCGGTTTTCTCGTGATGTATGTGTCGTCCACCATGAGTTTTCATGTTTTCTGTTGGATTTCGAGACCCGATTCGAGGAGTGGATGAACCGTCTCGGGTACATGGTGGGCCCGGTATGGTATCCCGGGGCAAGAAGATCGAGTTGTAGACGATGAGCCTGGCAGGGGAAGACTACCTACCGGTGATGTCTGGCGCGGCGGATATCCGGAGGATACCGACCGTTGTCGTGAGATTTATGATATGGGCCGATCCGGACTGACGGAGCCCGATATTGAGACAGATATGATTCCTTTTTGGTGTCGATACTTGACACGGGTTTTCAGATGATTTCTTGATGATATTTAGCTATTATACAGATATTCATGTTCTAAAGTTAAGAATTCAATAACCTTAGCAGTTAAAACACTTAAAGACTTAATAATGACATTGCATACCTGTGCATGCATACTAGAGATATTATAGCACATATGGACATGCATGTTGTGGTGCATTGCGTGCATTCTTACGATTGCCTTATTAGATGTTATATTTACTCACGAGCTGGCAACTCACCCCCGTTGTGCCACAGTGTCTTGCAGGTCGGACCCGTCAGTCTTGTAGCGGCGGGCTATCTTGTCATCAGTTCCTTTTGCTCAGACTCGCGACATCGCCCGTAGGTGGGTTGCGAGTATACTTTATTCCTTTTTGCTTTATCATTGTATCTAGTATTCTCCATCTACCACTTGTATTGTATATGCGACCTAGTGATGAGACTGAGAGATTTGTATATTTGTGGTTTCTTTTGGGTCGAGCTCACTTGAGCCGACGTGTGTTTTCTGGTATTTGCATCTCTTTTATGCTCTTTTTCTTGATATTACTATTATATTGCATGTGGTTGTGATCCGCCTTGGGCGAAGAGCTAGCTCCCGCTTGGGGATGCCATTTTTATAATTACAGGTTTATTATCTTGTTGTACCCATTTTAGGGGATAGAAAATACAGGGGAGACTCTGCCGAAATTTTCGGAAATTTTTGATGTTTTAAAAAGGGATTCTATGCAACTTATTTGATTTAAAAACCGTTTTCATTTAAGGTTTTTCCTTCACTCTCTTTTGATTTTGGGTTAGATTTCTGGGCTTTGGCTGACTTAGGTTACGGTACGCCTTTAGACGTCTCGTAATCTAAGTGCCAGTCACGTTCCGTACTTTCGGGTCGTGACAAAGTTGGTATCAGAGCGTAGGTTTTACCTTTCTGAGTGTAGGACGACCTTGGTAGATGGAGTAGGTGACTTAAGCAGAGTAGCGTAGCGTGGGTATGATCCGCGGCATACTTACGATACGGTACTCCGCCTAAGTGACCTTAGGACATAATTGCTTGTATTTCTTTTCTTGATTCCTTGCATTCCTCGATTCAATTGCAATGTCCTTATCAGTCCTGTTTCTTATTCCAGCTTCGATGCCGCCAAAGACTATGAGAGCCCAGCGGGCTGCCGCTAGGGATGAGATTCGGGCGGGCCCGTCTGAGGCGAGGATCGAGCGGAAGGATACGCCTACCCCTCAGGGTCCTACTGATCCGCCTTATCCTGACCGTATTGCCAGATTAGAGGCCGGCATGCAAGAGTTGCGGCAGATGATGGGATCTTTAGTTGAGTCCAGCCGGGCACAGAGATCCGAGGACGTTCCTTCCACCGCACAGACCACGATCGTACCTGCTGCACAGATGGTCACTCCTGCTGCTACTACGGAGACTATCCCTGTTTCACTACAGGAGTTCATGAGATTGAGACCTCCAGCTTTTACCGGTACAGATGCGACAGAGGACCCACAGGCATTTCTTGATAGGATGGCTCGGATTTGCCGTTCGTTGAGGTGTTCTGAGGATAGATTGGTGGAGTTTGCGAGTTTTCGTCTGGAGGGTCTTGCCCAGACATGGTACGACTCAGTAGAGAGAGGCCGAGCTGCAGGTCTGCCTTCTATTGAAAGGTTCCTAGGCATCCTAATGAAGTCTCACAAGGCATCAACCATGCCAATTTCAAAAATTATGGAAGCCGAGAAACCCTAACACGGATCGTAGACTAGATGTCTAGGCGAAAAACTAAACTAGTTAGCAAATTAACTAAAGGTCGGAAACTACAACCTTTGTAGATCCGGATATCCACTTGCTTGGCTCCATGTGGTCGTCCCCTCGCTGTCCATCACGAACCTCGGACTCTCGCGACGGCTTCATCGGAGAAGTGAGCGGAATAGTTCGACGGCTTCGTGTCAAAGACGATCTACGTCGAGGTTGCACTAGTTCAAGCTCCGACTTCACAAACTTGTGAAACTTGTGAAGAAAACACCCAAAACCACTTGGCAAGAGGTAGAGGATGAAGAAATAGGAGATGGGTTCACTTTTGATTTGGATTTCTCTCACTAAAACTCAAGTTGCCATTGATGTAGAAAGCTTGAAGAAGAAGAAGAAGATGAAGATGAAGCAAGAATGATAAGTGTTCTATATTTTAAAAAATAAAACTAATATGAATACTTATCATATCTTGACCATGGTCAAGTGTAGAGATTAAACCAAGGTTAGTTAGAGTGGTTAGGGTTAAGGATGAGATAAGGATGGTGGACTTTGTCAAAGCTTCATGAAGCTTCAACATAGCTCCAAAATTAGCCACCATTCTTAACTTAATCCTTTCCAAATAAATAAACAAATAAATAAATGAAAAACCAAAACCCTAATCATCACTTAACCATGGTTTAACCCTTTACACTTAACCACATTATCAAGTATCATCAAACATGATACAAAGATGTGCACTAAAGTATATCACATATACAATGTGCAATCCCAGTGAGAAAAATCCGTTTAAAGTGAACCAATACTAGCTAATGCAAAGTAATATATCAAATATATAATTATGCATTAAATCATTAAATCAACATTTGATTCAATGATCCAGTCATGTCGCACATAACCGACTAGAATCCAATGTATCGATTTATCGAATCAATGATTCGATAACTAGGTCATATCGAATATAACCAATCGAAACATATATCGCGAGAATGAAATGCGGTATCACATACACGCATTATTCTCGGTCCTGCACATATCTCATATGCGCTCCTATTTCGTTTCGCTTGAGCCAGGAAACCTCTGTGTAGGACTCTAAAGACTCGTCAATACGCCGGTAGCAGATGATGATCATATCAAGCACCCATAAGCCGCAAGCAGTCTGCTAAACGTAACGGCCACCCGGGTATTGAGCGATCAGAAGATCTACGAGCTAGCCCGCTCACACTCCTGCGAATCCGACCAGTAACACTTACCGTACAGTCCGGTCTCTTCGTCTGATATGTCGCATATCAAGTCTAGGGGTGGTATACGTCAGACCCCAATAACCCGATAAGTCGTGCCGATGTGAGGCTCATAACGGGTCGAGAAACTACTGGTAACACTTACCGGTAAATCTCTGATCAGCCCTGGCCAGGGACTTGCCTGCTACGGCCAATCGAGCAAAGCGCAACATCAACTCCCAATACCGGGAGAGACGAAACCCCTCCTATCGCTCATTGCCTCCATGTGACTCGGGACTGTACCCAAAGACCACCGTTTTGCACGCCCTCATAGACGTGGTAAGGTGGAGATCAAAGCACAGTGGGAATCACACAAGACTCTATGACGATCTCGGGTCTACAGACTAACCTATACAAGTGTCACCTGAGAACTGCCATCTGACGTGAGGTATAATACCATCTGGGAGTTCTCGGCGAATCCGTCCAGTGTACCCAGTCTCCACTGAGCACCCGTACACCATCTCTGATGTCAAACACCAATGGATATGGGATCATCCATCGCCCATCTCATGGGTCGAGAAGCGTATACGCTAGTCTACACTGGTATATCGATGCCCCGTCTCGATACACCCACGACTAGGGACCTTGAAGGATGTACTTATGGACTACCATGTCCCCACTAGTATGATCTGCATCATAGTCCAGGTAGTCAAGTACAAATCCTAAGGGCTTTACCAACATGTAACTATAAGACAGTATAAAGATACTAGTGTACATGTTAAGATAAAGAGCAACCAGATAGCATACTATCATGTCGAGCAAGAAAGTCATCTCTATATATATGTCCAAGCATCCAATATAATATACATCATCTGTACAATACTGGCCTCTAGGGCATACATACAGCTAACAATCTCCCACTTGCACTAGGGCCAGCTGCTGTAGTATCGCATACCGAGTATCCCGAAGAGTCTCTCAAACTGTATCTGGGGAATGGCCTTCGTGAGTGGATCCGCAGTGTTGTCCTTCATGTCAACCCTCCTGACCTCGATCTCCCGGCGATCAACTATCTCCCGGATCAGGTGATACCGCCTCAGAATATGCCTGGATCGCTGATGGGACCTGGGTTCCTTGGCCAAAGCCACTGCTCCATTGTTATCGCAATACAAAGGTATTGGATGCTCAATGGATGGAACCACACCAAGTTCAGTAATGAACTTCTTGATCCAGACAGCCTCTTTGGCAGCATCGTTGGCGGCGATGTATTCAGCCTCCATCGTCGAGTCTGCCATGGTTTCCTGCTTGGAACTCTTCCAGCTAACCGCCCCTCCGTAAAGGGTAAAGACAAAACCCGACTGCGACTTAGAGTCGTCCTTATCACTCTGGAAGCTGGAATCGGTAAAGGACTCCACTTGGAGTTCTCCGTTACCATACACCAAGAACATATCTCTAGTCCTTCGTAAGTACTTGAGAATGCTCTTCACAGGTGTCCAGTGACTCTCTCCAGGATCAGCTTGATACCTGCTCACTACACTTAGTGAGTATGCTACATCGGGTCTGGTACATAGCATCGCATACATGATAGAGCCTACCGCCGAAGCATAGGGTATCCCTTGCATGCGAGCTCTCTCCAAATCAGTCTTGGGAGACATCTCTTTGGAGAGAGTGACTCCAGAGATCGTGGGCATATTCCAACGCTTGGACTCTTCCATACTAAATCTCTTTAGTATGGTGTCAATGTACCTGGATTGGGACAATCCCAAAATCCGTTTGGATCTATCTCTATAGATCCTAATTCCCAATATGCAGGAGGCATCACCAAGATCTTTCATTGAGAATCTTTATGATAAGAAGAGCTTGACCGATTGCAGCATAGGAATATTATTTCCTATCAAGAGTATGTCGTCCACGTACAATACGAGGAAGACAACCTTACTCTCTGCCACCTTCTTGTAGATACAAGGTTCATCTGGATTTTTGACGAAATCAAACTCTTTGATAACGACGTCAAAGAAGATGTTCCAACTCCGCGATGCTTGCTTTAATCCATAAATGGATTTAAGCAGCTTGCACACCTTCCCGCTGCTCCCACTGTCTACGAAGCCCTCTGGCTGAGTCATGTACACGCACTCTTCTAAATCACCATTTAGAAAGGCGGTCTTAACATCCATTTGCTAGATTTCGTAGTCATGAAAGGCAGCAATGGCAAGCATGATTCGGATGGATTTAAGCATAGCCACTGGAGAAAATGTCTCGTCATAGTCCACACCTGGTCTTTGACGAAAACCCTTTGCTACAAGTCTAGCTTTGAAAGTCTCCACTTTCCCATCTACACCAAGTTTCTTCTTGAAGATCCACTTGCTCCCAATGGGTTTTACCCCTTCAGGAGCAATTTCCAAAGTCCATACTTTGTTGGTGTACATGGATTCCATCTCGGACCGCATAGCATCCAGCCATTTCACTGAGTCCCTACTCGTGATGGCCTGCTCAAAGCTAGTTGGGTCATCATCATCCATGATGCAATCCTCGCTTCCACCGTCCATGAGAAAACCGTAGTATCTCTCAGGTTGGCGAGGAACCCTACTAGATCGGCGGAGTGGCTGGGGTTCATCGGGAACTACGGAATCCTCTGGTTCAACCAAATCTTCTGTTGTAGTCTGTGTCGCTGGAACCTCTTCCAGTTCTACCTCGATGCCACTTATCTGTTTCATAAGAAAACCTTTTTCTAAGAAAGTGGCATGTCGAGAAACAAACACCTTTTGTTCCTCGGGATGGTAGAAGATATACCCTTGTGAATTTTTGGGGTATCCTACAAACTTACATAAGACAGATCTTGCCTCGAGTTTGTCCGGATTTTGTCTTTTGACATAGGCTGGACAACCCCATATCTTAATATAATTAAGATGTGGTCTCTTCCCTTTCCATATCTCATATGGAGTGGTAGGCACTGATTTGGTAGGAACTCTGTTCAATAGGTCCATGGCTGTCTCAAGCGCATATCCCCAGAAGGAAATAGGTAACTCAGCTGTACTCATCATTGAGCGCATCATATCTAATAGGGTGCGGTTTCTCCGTTCAGATACACCGTTGTGCTGTGGTGTATATGGAGGAGTCAGCTGAGAGAGAATCCCATTCTCTTTTAGAAAGTCCAGGAATTCATTGCTCAAGTATTCACCTCCTCGATCAGATCGAAGGATTTTAATACTTTTTCCGGTTTGGTTCTCAACTTCTTGTTTATATTCCCTAAATTTCTCAAAAGCTTCTGATTTGTGTTTCATCAGGAACACATACCCGAACCTAGAGAGATCGTCAGTGAATGTAATGAAGTATAAAGAACCATCCCTAGCATGTGTAGACATGGGACCGCATACATCACTATGTATCAGTCCCAAGAGTTCGGTAACTCTTTCTCCGTGTCCCGTAAACGGAGCTTTGGTCATCTTGCCTTTGAGACATGACTGGCAAGTGTCATAGGATGAAAATTCAAACGGATTTAAATATCCATCCTTATGCAACTTAGCCAGTCGTGTCGCATTGATGTGACCCAGTCTACAATGCCACAAGAAGGATTCGTTCAGTTCAGAACTCTTCCTCTTGTGTGTGTTTGTTATGCTCAGAACTGTTGATTGATTTAGAACATAAATGCCATTGCATAACGTGCCTGATCCAACCAACTTTTGGTTATGGAAAATGTTCATAACATTGTCCTGTAATACAAAATTATATCCTTCTTTACTTAATAAAGAAACCGATATAATGTTGCATATCAGGTTCGGCATGTAATAGCATTCGTTCAGAACCAATGTATTACCAGTTGGTATTACAAGGTGATATTCCCCGACAGTCTTGGCTGCAACAATTGCACCATTTCCAACTCTAATGTCTTTATCACCTTCTCCAAGTTCTCTACCTTTCCTAAGCCCATGTAACTGATTACAAATATGGGATCCTGACCCGGTATCCAATACCCAGGACGTAGAGCAAATGGAGAAACAGTTCTCAGTAACGAACACACCTGAAGAAAATGCATCATCATGTACTTTCTTCATTCGGGTGGCATGGGAATCCTGGTATTCCCCTATATCCTGTTCATTCCTATAACTCTTATAAGATAGAACGGAACCAACGTTCCCCAGCACAGTATAACATGCGGGTTCGGTCAATACATCCATATTATTATCTTTATTAAGGCATGAAATGGTCGCTACCTGGAGAGAGAGAGAAGAAAACACTTTAGCGTATGCTCGTGCAAGATCAGATTGGTTATTATCTTATCTAATCAGGATGGCTCCCACTGCTTTTTATCAAATCTTTCTCCAAACCCTAAAAGGAAAGACTAGCCGGGATTAATTACACACTACAGGTTCGCCAATCTTTCAGCCAGGCCAGTGTCGGTACTTTGAGGGAGGTCCCCCGTGCTTTCGCACGAACCTAATTAATGTAAACCTCGTTTTCCCAGTGGCGTAACCCCGTTGACACCTTTCTAGACACCTACTTGATCGGCTAATTGTAATGTGTAAAACTCTCCCAGGAGTAACTCTTACTCGCAGTGGGTATCGGGATCCAACTATCTCATAGAAGGTATGCAATCTCATTGCAAATTTCAACACTTGAAATTCCCGATAATCTTTTGCCCCTAGCGTGCTATGACCTTGACGCATGCCAAACAACCCATAGTCCGCTAGTCAAGTTCAACCCGTCATTTCCTGATTGAATTAAACCCACCCGCACGACCCTTGACGCATGCCAAACAACGCCGTGCGAATACCCTAATCCAATCTGCATCATATGCATAAGCAGATAAATACTAGTTAGCTACCGTACACTACGCCTTGACGCATGCCAAACAACCGCAGCACGAATACTAAATAGTACTTATCTGAAATGACGGAGGGCTACGACAGGTTTTTCCTGAAAACCTATTGCGTAATGAACTTGATATCGTTGTAGAATCAAATGAAGTTTTAAAAATGGAGTGATTTTGAGGCTTTTCTAGTTTTGCTAAAGGAGTCACTCCCGGTGAAGGGATCTCGGTCCTTTCCTCGTCGAATGAGGTGCGGGATATATCATATATATCGCTGTGCAAAGCAAAAACACAAAAGCAGTCAAAAGCAAACCGAGTGTGTAGCATCTGCCAGTTATTGCTAAAGGAGTCACTCCCGGTGAAGGGATCTCGGTCCTTTCCTCATCGAATAAGGTGCAGGGTATATCATATATACCGCTGTGCAAAGCAAGAACTGTAGCTACCTGTTTTGTTTTAAAATTTGATTCTACAACATCTTAGGTTTCTTATCTTTCATTAATCACATTAATGAAGTCCCATCATTTAAATACCTAAAAATCACAGATAGATATGACGTACACTTATGCCATCCGCATTCGCCTCGATGTCCCCTCGTGCACCGTTAGGTTAGGTAACTAACGACAGAGCAGGGCAGGGCTAGCGCGGGTGTAAAGCATAAGTAACGTCTATATAATATATCATATATACTATATACTATATCCATCACAGAGTCACAACACAGATATCGCAGCAGAATAAACATATGAAATATTGGATATACTAGGACTCCGTGTTTTCAATACGAGCCAGTATAAAACACGGATTCCACGGTCGTGATGAATAGCCAATCCCACACCCCTAGACCCCTACGAGAGCGGCAAGCAACCCTGCCAATTCTAGGGTTAGGAGACCCGGACTCGACTCCTCGAGTTGGTCTCCCACTGGACCCCAGAACCCGGTTACTTGTGCTCCCCTCCTTGGGTCTATCCTAATGCGGAAAAGTAACTAATATACAAAGGGTGACAGCTTCCGCTACCTGGAAGTGCCCCAAATAAAAGAATATTACATACAAGTTTTTACATGAATGAAAATGAAAAACACTCATCTCACATAAAAAACCCCGGCTATTCGAACACGACGATCCAATATAACATATCCAGCAACACATAACATCACATGTCATCAACGTAAGTAAATATGTCCATCCCAATTGTCGTTGACATATAGCAACGAAACCGGCGATATCACATATTACACTTACGGTCACAGAAAAGAAAGTGTAAAACTACAACAGTTGGAATCCGCAACCTTTTTAGACATCACATGCCTAACAGTTACAAACCCCGCATTTTAGTCTCATTATCGAAAACTCTTTTCAATATCATATGGGACTAAATTGCTAGATTTATAACATTCATTCAGTTATCTCATAACTACTTGTGAATTCCAATTATTGTATCACATTCCAGATAAACAGAAAATGTTAAACTTTCCGATCGAACAGTCGAATACCCAAGTTTTCCCGATACAGCTCAACACATGAAATAAGTCTAACAACATTCAGTTCGTGCCTCAGTACCGACGGTCCAGCCGTAGAAGGGTCAAGCCAACGCCTCACATGTGGCACGCCGTACAGCCCCAAACCCGAAGGTTCAAAGGGCAGTTCAAGACGGTCACATAATCGAGTTAAGGTTTGTTGTCTTCTAGAGGGACCATCGCGTTACTTGCACTACTTAGAACGTCGTTAAACTACGGAAAAATCCAACACTTGGAAATTTTCCGACAGGGGAAAAATTGGGTATTTATATCCGGTCGAACTTTTTAACATATTCTAAAATTTATCCGGAAAGCCACACAGATAAAATTTGATAATCCGATCGAGTCCATGAAATCCCAAAACAACCCAGAAAAATTCAACTCTGGAAAAAATATTAAAAATTTCCAGAAGACTCAGCACTACAAAACATGAATTACTGTGCAAGCCACGTGATGTAAATCTACAGGGAGGCCGCGGAAGCGCCGCTAGTGCTATGGTGGGGGCCGCGGATCCGCGCTTCATTAGTGGATTTATCATCACGTGTTTCACAGTAACTCACTATATTCCCTGCTGAATTTTTTGGCAACTTTTAATCTGGAAATATCCACGTTTTCAGAAAAAGTACAGAGAGCATGTTTGTAATGGGTTTTCGGGTTCGTTCGGACTTCAAACTCCGTCTGGACTTCGCCTAAGGCTCTAGCTAGGCTCTGATACCACTGAAAGGTTCCTAGGCATCCTAATGAAGTCTCACAAGGCATCAACCATACCAATTTCAAAAATTATGGAAGCCGAGAAACCCTAACACGGATCGTAGACTAGATGTCTAGGCGAAAAACTAAACTAGTTAGCAAATTAACTAAAGGTCGGAAACTACAACCTTTGTAGATCCGGATATCCACTTGCTTGGCTCCATGTGGTCGTCCCCTCGCTGTCCATCACGAACCTCGGACTCTCGCGACGGCTTCATCGGAGAAGTGAGCGGAATAGTTCGACGGCTTCGTGTCAAAGACGATCTACGTCGAGGTTGCACTAGTTCAAGCTCCGACTTCACAAACTTGTGAAACTTGTGAAGAAAACACCCAAAACCACTTGGCAAGAGGTAGAGGATGAAGAAATAGGAGATGGGTTCACTTTTGATTTGGATTTCTCTCACTAAAACTCAAGTTGCCATTGATGTAGCAAGCTTGAAGAAGAAGAAGAAGATGAAGATGAAGCAAGAATGATAAGTGTTCTATATTTTAAAAAATAAAACTAATATGAATACTTATCATATCTTGACCATGGTCAAGTGTAGAGATTAAACCAAGGTTAGTTAGAGTGGTTAGGGTTAAGGATGAGATAAGGATGGTGGACTTTGTCAAAGCTTCATGAAGCTTCAACATAGCTCCAAAATTAGCCACCATTCTTAACTTAATCCTTTCCAAATAAATAAACAAATAAATAAATGAAAAACCAAAACCCTAATCATCACTTAACCATGGTTTAACCCTTTACACTTAACCACATTATCAAGTATCATCAAACATGATACAAAGATGTGCACTAAAGTATATCACATATACAATGTGCAATCCCAGTGAGAAAAATCCGTTTAAAGTGAACCAATACTAGCTAATGCAAAGTAATATATCAAATATATAATTATGCATTAAATCATTAAATCAACATTTGATTCAATGATCCGGTCATGTCGCACATAACCGACTAGAATCCAATGTATCGATTTATCGAATCAATGATTCGATAACTAGGTCATATCGAATATAACCAATCGAAACATATATCGCGAGAATGAAATGCGGTATCACATACACGCATTATTCTCGGTCCTGCACATATCTCATATGCGCTCCTATTTCGTTTCGCTTGAGCCAGGAAACCTCTGTGTAGGACTCTAAAGACTCGTCAATACGCCGGTAGCAGATGATGATCATATCAAGCACCCACAAGCCGCAAGCGGTCTGCTAAACGTAACGGCCACCCGGGTATTGAGCGATCAGAAGATCTACGAGCTAGCCCGCTCAAACTCCTGCTAATCCGACCAGTAACACTTACCGTACAGTCCGGTCTCTTCGTCTGATATGTCGCATATCAAGTCTACGGGTGGTATACGTCAGACCCCAATAACCCGATAAGTCGTTCCGATGTGAGGCTCATAACGGGTCGAGAAACTACTGGTAACACTTACCGGTAAATCTCTGATCAGCTCTGGCCAGGGACTTGCCTGCTACGGCCAATCGAGCACAGCGCAACATCAACTCCCAATACCGGGAGAGACGAAACCCCTCCTATCGCTCATTGCCTCCATGTGACTCGGGACTGTACCCAAAGACCACCGTTTTGCACGCCCTCATGGACGTGGTAAGGTGGAGATCAAAGCACAGTGGGAATCACACAAGACTCTATGACGATCTCGGGTCTACAGACTAACCTGTACAAGTGTCACCTGAGAACTGCCATCTGACGTAAGGTATAATACCATCTGGGAGTTCTCGGCGAGTCCGTCCAGTGTACCCAGTCTCCACTGAGCACCCGTACACCATCTCTGATGGAAAACACCAATGGATATGGGATCATCCATCGCCCATCTCATGGGTCGAGAAGCGTATACGCTAGTCTACACTGGTATATCGATGCCCCGTCTCGATACACCCACGACTAGGGACCTTGAAGGATGTACTTATGGACTACCATGTCCCCACTAGTATGATCTGCATCATAGTCCAGGTAGTCAAGTACAAATCCTAAGGGCTTTACCAACATGTAACTATAAGACAGTATAAAGAGACTAGTGTACATGTTAAGATAAAGAGCAACCAGATAGCATACTATCATGTCGAGCAAGAAAGTCATCTCTATATATATGTCCAAGCATCCAATATAATATACATCATCTGTACAATACTGGCCTCTAGGGCATACATACAACTAACATCTATGACCTGGGATGAGTTTACAGCTGCATTTCTTGCCCGTTTTCTTCCGGAGAGTGTCCGAGATGCTCGAGCCCGTAGTTTTGAGTCTTTGCGCAAGACTCCGGGGATGACAGTGTCGGAGTATGATATACAGTTTACCCAGTTGTCTCGATATGCTCCATACCTAGTCGACACAGAAGAGAAGAGAATAAAGAGGTTTGTACGAGGGCTTGATACACAACTATTCCTTGCCATCGGCACCCAGCACTTTGATACATATGCTGCCGCGATGGATGCAGCCTTACTTTTGGAGGAGCGTATTTCTGAGACTCCGGTCGTTTCTGGGCCGAAGAGGATCCGTAGTGATACGCCAGCTCAGCGGCAGATTGGCAGACATCGTGATAGATTATTTCCGAGAGATGGCGGAGGCAGAGGATTGAGACGAGGTCAGTTATTTGGTTCATATCCACAGACCCAGCAGTCGTCTCCAGGATGTTTTCGGTGTGGGAGTCAGTATCACCGTGTCAGAGACTGTACCATGGGACGCCAGGGAGCGGCGACAGTCCCGCATGTGACTTTACCACCCTCACCACCTTCTCAGAGAGCTTTACTTCCTACTCCTGATGATGCTTCACGCCAGCCAGATGCTTCTGGAGGCCGTGGGCGTGGCGGTCCGGTTCCGAGAGGACGAGGCAACAGAGGCAGAGGCAGAGGCCGAGGCCGAGGTAGAGGCAGAGCACAGCCAGCTATTAGTGGTGGACAGGCCCGAGTGTTCGCGTTGACTCCTCAGGATGCACAGGCATCCAATGCCGTCGTGACAGGTACTCTGCCAGTATGTTCTTTTGATGCACGGGTATTATTTGATCCAGGCTCCACACACTCCTATGTATCCACGTACTTTGCACCGAGGTTGGGCCGGGAGTCTTCTCCGTTAGATCAGCCGCTTGTCGTTATTACCCCGGTAGGCGAGTCTTTTGTTGCCCGTTTTGTATACCGATCGTGTTCTGTTCGTATCGGGGAGAGAGATTCTTCAGTTGATTTGATTCTCCTCGATATGCTAGACTTTGACGTTCTTCTTGGTATGGACTGGCTAGCCACCTGTTATGCATCCGTGGACTGCCGTGAGAAAGCAGTCAAATTCAGTTTTCCTGGTGAGCCGGTTCTTGTTATTCAGGGAGATCGTAGCGCTACCCTTCCCAGCTTGATTTCATCTCTTCGCGCTGGTCAGCTCTTAAGGAAAGGGTGTCAGGGATTCTTAGCCTATGTTTGTGATACTAGCTCCACAGAGGTTCCGTTGGACCAGGTCCCTGTTGTGAGAGAGTTCCCTGATGTATTCCCTGACGAGCTGCCTGGTCTGCCACCAGAGCGCGAGATTGAGTTCTGTATTGACTTGATCCCCGGCACGGGGCCTATCTCTATACCTCCTTATCGGATGGCCCAGGCGGAGCTGAGAGAGCTAAAGAATCAGTTACAGGACTTGCTGGACAAAGGGCTTATCCGACCGAGTGTGTCACCTTGGGGTGCTCCCGTCCTGTTTGTTAAGAAGAAGGACGGAAGTATGCGTTTATGCATTGATTATCGTCAACTGAACCGGGTTACTGTGCGGAACAGGTATCCCCTACCCCGCATTGATGATTTATTTGATCAGCTACAGGGTGCAGGGTTCTTCTCGAAGGTTGATTTACGGTCAGGTTATCACCAGTTGCGGGTTCGGAAGGAGGATATTCCGAAGACCGCCTTCCGTACTCGTTATGGTCATTACGAGTTCTTGGTGATGTCGTTCGGGCTCACCAATGCCCCGGCAGCTTTTATGGATTTGATGAACCGCGTATTCAGGCCGTATCTCGATCAGTTCATCATTGTGTTCATTGACGACATCTTGGTTTATTCTCGGAGCCGGGAGGAGCATGAGCAGCACTTACGTATCACATTGCAGACTTTGAGGGAGCATCAGCTGTTCGCCAAATTTTCCAAGTGCGCATTCTGGCTAGACAGTGTCGATTTCTTGGGTCATGTGGTGACGAGAGACGGTATTTGTGTGGACCCGAAGAAGATCGAGGCAGTTCAGCGTTGGCCTAGACCAGTATCAGTTACAGAGGTTCGCAGTTTTCTAGGTCTGGCCGGCTATTATCGACGTTTTGTCCAGGATTTTCTCCCGCATTGCTGCACCGTTGACCGGGTTGACCCGGAAGGGGGTTCCTTTTGATTGGACTCAGGCATGTGAGGATAGCTTCCAGCAGTTGAAGACTCGTCTGACTACTGCACCAGTGTTAGCATTGCCTTCAGGATCAGGCGGGTTCGTGGTTTATTGTGATGCTTCTCGAGTGGGGCTAGGATGTGTATTGATGCAGCACGACAGAGTTATCGCGTATGCTTCTCGGCAGCTGAGGAAACACGAGCAGAACTACCCCACCCATGATTTAGAGATGGCTGCAGTGGTATTTGCACTTAAGATCTGGAGACATTACCTATACGGTGAGTCGTGCCAGATATTCACTGACCACAAGAGTTTGAAGTATATCTTCCAGCAGCGAGACCTGAACCTGAGACAGCGCCGTTGGATGGAGTTGGTGAAAGATTATGACTGCGGGATTTTATACCATCCGGGCAAGGCGAATGTGGTGGCAGATGCTTTGAGTAGGATCCCCGGAGGTAGCTTATCTTGTTTGAGCGCAGTACAGATGCAGTCGATAGCAGAGTGCAGTTCGAGTTCACTCCTACAGGGGGACAGCTAGCCCATTTCAGAGCACGCCCACAGTTACTTGACCGTATTCGCGAGGCACAGTCCGGCGATGCCCGTATCTTAGAGATTATTGAGCAGATTCGGCAGGGCAGAGTTTCTGAGTTCGTGATTGATGATCAGGGGATACTCCGATTTGGGACTCGACGGTGTGTGCCAGATTCAGAGGGACTGAGGCGTGATATTCTCGAGGAGGCACATAGATCAGTATACAGTGTTCACCCAGGTTCCACCAAGATGTATCGTGATTTGAGAGAGGTTTACTGGTGGGACGGGATGAAGAAGGATATTACAGACTTTGTGTCGAGATGCCTGACTTGTCAGCAAGTCAAGGCTGAGCACCAGAGGCCAGCCGGCGAGTTACAGCCTTTGCCCATCCCTGAGTGGAAGTGGGAACAGGTCTCCATGGACTTCGTTGTGGGTCTACCCAGGACCAGTCGAGGGTACGACTCTATATGGGTGATTGTGGATCGACAGACGAAAGCGGCTCACTTCCTGTCAGTGAAGACCACTTTTGGATTTTCTCAGTCCGCCCAGGTTTATATTGATGAGATAGTGCGACTGCATGGTGTTCCGACTTGCATCGTGTCCGACCGTGGCACCCAGTTTACCAGCCGATTGTGGCAGAAACTACAGGAAGCTTTGGGCACCCGATTGAGTTTTAGCACAGCCTTTCATCCTCAGACTGACGGTCAGTCGGAGCGTACGATTCAGACTCTTGAGGACATGCTCAGAGCTTGTGTTTTAGATTTCGGTGGTAGCTGGGATCGTCATTTGCCTTTGATCGAGTTTTCCTACAATAATAGCTTCCAGGAGACGATTCAGATGGCACCTTTTGAGGCTTTATATGGGAGGAGATATCGATCGCCTGTATGTTGGACAGAGCTCAGGGAGAGCAGTATTTTGGGGCCGCAGATCGTGCAGGAGACGACCGAGAAGATACAGCTGATTCGGGACAGGATGAGAGCGGCACAGAGCAAGCAGAAATCATATGCTGACAGGCGCCGTCGCCGACTCGAGTTCGCTGTTGGCGATCATGTTTTCCTGAAGGTCTCTCCGATGAAGGGTGTGATGAGATTTGGGCGGAAAGGGAAACTGAGTCCTAGATATGTTGGTCCTTTCGAGATCCTAGAGCGTGTTGGTCCAGTCGCTTATCGGTTAGCTCTTCCGCCCAGCTTCCCCGATGTTCACCCCGTATTCCATGTCTCGATGCTCCGCAAGTACCTTCATGATCCTTCCCAGGCGATTCAGCACCAGACGATCCAGTTAGAGCGTGATCTTTCTTTCACCGAGCAGCCGGTTGTCATCTTGGATCGGCAGGTGAAGAAATTGAGGTCGAAGGTGATACCGTCTGTCAAGGTCCTTTGGCGTGGGCCAAACAGCGAGGAGGTCACCTGGGAGACCGAGGTCGAGATGAGGAAGAGATATCCCCATCTTTTTGAAGGTACGCGTAGTTAAATTCTAAATTCGGGGACCGAATTTCTTTAAAGGGGGAAGATTGTAACCCTTCGAAAATCGTTTAGGCAGTTTTTCGGTAATCGGCCAATTTTTCGGCTTTTTCCGTAAAAAGTCAAAATTGATATTTTTCATTGTAGACCTAATTATACAAAATTTAGATAAGATATTACTATAATTTTGTCACTAAAATGTCACTTATAATTATCTAGTTAAATAAAAAAAAATTCGTAATTAATTATTTTTTTATTATTTTAAGCCTTTTTAAATACATTTAATTAGGGATAAATACAAATTTAATTAGGTAAATTTCTTAATTTGGAGTCTTTATAAGCTAAAATATGGTGTTAATAAAATTATATCATGTCTTGCAAACTTTTAGATTTTTGGTGGGAAAATTATGAAAAAAATGGCTTAAAAGGGGTTTTTTTGGAAAAAGGTTGATATGAAAGCATGAAATGATATCATATGATGTTGTAATTAGCTAGAAACTTCCCCAAAATTTCCCCACCTCCTCCTCTTGCTGCAGCCGACCCCTCACCTGCAGAATTTCCCCACTTCCCACTTCATTCTTGCTTCTTTTTCTTGCTAAAAATCAATAAAAATTCACATTTTTCCATCTCCATTCAAAGCAAAACCCTAATCCCTTCTCTCTTCAACCCAAATTTGTTCAAAAACATGATGAAAGGAGGCTTCTTGGTGACTTGATCAAGCTAGGGTTCAAGCTTGAGAGGTGAAAATTCTAAACTAGTTGCAAATTGGTAGTTTGTTTATGCTAAATTAGATGTTTAAAGTATTAATTTAGTGTAAATCCTTGTTCATGAAAAATCAAGAGAAGGTTTTGATTTTTAAAAATTAGGGTTTGTATCATAATGGTTGGATTATGTTAGGGATGGTTATCTAATTGATTAGAATGGTTAATGGTGAAATTATATGCTTGCTAAATCAACAAATTTCGATGTTTGTATCAAATCGGCTAGAAATTCGCTTACTAGATTTTTGTAGAAAATAGAATGCGGTCAATTTGCGTTATGTTAGCGATATAATTAGCTTCGTATAGGACTATTAGAGTGCACGAACGCGGGGTTTCGTCTAGTCGGGTTGTAGTTTTGTCGATTTCCCCGAAATGACGATTTTAGTGAAAGGATTGCGATTTTCGTGCGTTTTTCCGCGCACCGAGTGCATGCTACGATTAATTTGAGAGCGTGGATAATTGTATGTTGTGACTTGCATTGTGTTAGGTTTTGTAATCTTATGCTTGATATTGTGCAAATATAGGATCGGTCGGGGAAACTTCGGATACGGCGCGAAAAGGCAAAGCGGTGGCCGGATCAGATTTGCGGGGATTTCAGGTGAGTAGATATATTCATCTATGGGGGAATCGTCTGGATGGCGCGAGGCGCCCCCCTAGTTAGGATTACCCTACTTTATGCAAGATTTATATTGTTAGACAGCTTACCCCTTTATGTACATTGCATACCCTCACAGCTAACCATATGCTAGATTGCATGGACATTCACCTTCATATATGCGATATCATTTCGTAGGACACGAACACCATTACCATTGGCATCTGTTGCACACGCACTATTCATGTGACACACACGCCTTTGGTAATTTCCATGCCACGTGCACAATAGAACCTGTTTATCTTAATATCGTCACCTGTATTCATACTTGATATATGAAACTGCATCGCATGCACATATCTCGCATCATCATCATATTTACATAGAACTCTAGCCAAAATTCACATCATACACATTGATATCATAGACATTTATCATATATATAACATGTGGACATCATGATTTTCTTGAGGATTTCAGTTTTGCTGCGATTTCTGGATTTTTGGGGAAAACCGCAAGAATTTAACAAAAGCTTATATTTATCATTTTTAAAACAAAGTTGCGGTTTTCTCGTGATGTATGTGTCGTCCACCATGAGTTTTCATGTTTTCTGTTGGATTTCGAGACCCGATTCGAGGAGTAGATGAACCGTCTCGGGTACATGGTGGGCCCGGTATGGTACCCCGGGGCAAGAAGATCGAGTTGTAGACGATGAGCCTGGCAGGGGAAGACTACCTACCGGTGATGTCTGGCGCGGCGGATATCCGGAGGATACCGACCGTTGTCGTGAGATTTATGATATGGGCCGATCCGGACTGACGGAGCCCGATATTGAGACAGATATGATTCCTTTTTGGTGTCGATGCTTGACACAGGTTTTCAGATGGTTTCTTGATGATATTTAGCTATTATACAGATATTCATGTTCTAAAGTTAAGAATTCAATAACCTTAGCAGTTAAAACACTTAAAGACTTAATAATGACATTGCATACCTGTGCATGCATACTAGAGATATTATAGCACATATGGACATGCATGTTGTGGTGCATTGCGTGCATTCTTACGATTGCCTTATTAGATGTTATATTTACTCACGAGCTGGCAACTCACCCCCGTTGTGCCACAGTGTCTTGCAGGTCGGACCCGTCAGTCTTGTAGCGGCGGGCTATCTTGTCATCAGTTCCTTTTGCTCAGACTCGCGACATCGCCCGTAGGTGGGTTGCGAGTATACTTTATTCCTTTTTGCTTTATCATTGTATCTAGTATTCTCCATCTACCACTTGTATTGTATATGCGACCTAGTGATGAGACTGAGAGATTGTATATTTGTGGTTTCTTTTGGGTCGAGCTCACTTGAGCCGACGTGTGTTTTCTGGTATTTGCATCTCTTTTATGCTCTTTTTCTTGATATTACTATTATATTGCATGTGGTTGTGATCCGCCTTGGGCGAAGAGCTAGCTCCCGCTTGGGGATGCCATTTTTATAATTACAGGTTTATTATCTTGTTGTACCCATTTTGGGGGATAGAAAATACAGGGGAGACTCTGCCGAAAATTTCGGAAATTTTTGATGTTTTAAAAAGGGATTCGATGCAACTTATTTGATTTAAAAACCGTTTTCATTTAAGGTTTTTCCTTCACTCTCTTTTGATTTTGGGTTAGATTTCTGGGCTTTGGCTGACTTAGGTTACGGTACGCCTTTAGACGTCTCGTAATCTAAGTACCAGTCACGTTCCGTACTTTCGGGTCGTGACATAAATACTTAAAGAGATATCGACAACAATAAATACTCCAAGTATACATTGAATTTAAATCAATTATTTGTATATTAAAAATGGAGTTGTTACAGTTGTCTTGAAGCATAAGCCACAACTTTACCGTGCTGATGTAGAACACATCCTAATCCCTTACTTGATACATCACAATGCACTTCGAAACCTCCAGAATTATCTGGTATAACGAGAATAGGCACTGATGTCAACCTTGACTTGAGTTCTACGAAAGCTTGTTCACATGCTTCTGACCACACAAATTCTTCATCTTTACGTGTGAGCTTGGTCAGGGGTGTTGCTATCTTAGAAAAGCCCTCAATGAATCTTCTGTAATATCCAGCTAGACCCAAGAAATTTCGAATGTCCTTCACTGACTTTGGTGTCAACCATTCGCTTACTGCTGAAACTTTCGCTGGATCCACAAAGATTCCTTCACCTGATACGATATGTCCAAGAAATCCAACTTGATTTAGCCAAAACTCACATTTGCTATACTTGGCATATAATTGATGTTGTCGTAGAGTTTTCAGGACAATTCGTAGGTGTTCGGCATGTTCTTTCTGACTCTTAGAATACACCAAGATGCCGTCGATGAAGATGACAACAAATATGTCTAAGTACTCCCGGAAAACTTGATTCATCAGGTTCATGAATATTGCTGGTGCGTTGGCCACTCCAAATGGCATCACTAGAAATTCGTAATGACCATAGCGAGTTCTGAAAGCCGTTTTGTGATATCAGCTTTCTTGAGCTTCACCTGATGATAACCTGAACGAAGATCTAATTTAGAGAAAACACAAAATCCACTTATCTGATCGAATATGTCGTCGATGCGCAGGAGTGGATACTTGTTCTTTATAGTGACTTCGTTCAAGGCTCTATAATCGATGCACATTCTGTATGAACCTTCCTTCTCCTTCACGAGTAGTACTGGTGATCCCCAACTTAAAGTGCTGAGACGAATCCATCCTTTCGCTAATAATTCGTCCAACTGAGTTCGGACTTCCTTCAAACCTTCCGGACTTAATCGATAAAGTGCTTTGATTACCGGTTGTGCTCCTGTTACTAAATCAATGCTGAATTCAAGAGCTCGATCGGGAGACAAACCTGATATATCGTCAGGAAACACGTCGTCGAACTCTCGAACCACTTCTGGCCTTGATTCTTCCTCTGCTTGAGTTACTGAAATCACTGCTTCCCTTGGCTTCGCTTTGTATGTACTTGGCTCCAGGGTACGGTCTCCACTTTTGAAATAGAAGACCGGATGATCTGGAATCTCAAATACTACCCTCCTTTGACGACAGTCGATAGTAGCATAAAAGGTTCCGAGCCAATCCATGCCTAAAACCACATCGAAGTTCGGTATTTCTAGCACTTTGAAGTCAGCGTAGAACTCTCTGCTGCAGATGACTACTGGACATAAGCTGTATCCCATTGTTTCCTGAACCGACATTCCAGCTGGATACAAGCGGTGTGACTGGAATCGCGTGAGTTCGGATGAACCGTTGCGACATAAAGTAGTGAGATGCTTCAGTATCGAAGAGTGCCAGTGCAGGAAGTGAGGCTACTAAGATTGTACCAGAGGTATGTGGGATATGTTTGAGGTATAGGAAAATTTATGGATAGGTATTAAGACTGAAAGAAAAGTTTGAGAAGAAAAAGGTTACCAGTGATAACTTGGCCAGTGGCCTCAGCTTCTTCCACGGTCATCGTGAAAGCCTGTCGCCGTGGTACATTCCTCCTGGCCTCAGGAGCATTCCTCAAAACTTCCTTTGAGCTTGATGGAACTAACGAGGAGGAGGTGCAGCTTGTGTTCCTCTAGGTGGTGGAGCAGGGAGAGCGAGTCTTGGAGCAGGTGCCTGAAGGGCTGGTCTCTGTTGGTAAGTGATTGCTGGCCTGGGTGCAACATATGGATATTGTCTTTTAGGACAAGACTCAATACCATGAGTAGCTGAGCCGAAGACTAAGCAAAGACGATTGGATCATCGGCAGTCTTTCATCATATGCCCATCTCTCTTGCAGTAGTTACAAAAGGCTGGGCTAGGACGGCCGTTCGGTACTCCCGGTCTCCTTGGCACAAAAGGTGGTCTTGACGAGGCTCCTCCTGTCATCTGGTTGACAGGGCGCTTAACTCCTGCAGATTGAGGTCTGGCCCTCGCCTTTACCACTACCTCATAACAGCAGGAAGCTTTCAGAGCCGATTCATGAGTCGGAAAATCTCCTATGGCTAGTGCAGCCTGGATCTCCGAATCTAAATCTTGTTGAAATCGACGGGCTCTGATCTCATCCGTCGGTATCAGGTGTGCCGCAAATCTGGTAACGTATTGTGTTAGCTGTGTAGTATGTGATATATTGAAAATTTTGAATTATTGAGACATATCTTACCGACTGAGCATGGTGAACTCAGCGTCATATTCATCTACCGACTTGGTCCATATTGAACCTTGTTGCAGATGGATGAACTGTTGTTCCATGTCGAACCTGGCAGTCTCAGGGAAGTACTTTGCGTCGAACATATCGCGGAAAGTCTTCCATTCGATGGGTTGTTCAAGACGGCTTTCTTCCGCTTTCCACCAATTCCGTGCATTGCAGTTTTGCAACACGGACCCAAGCTCCCTCTGGCACTTGTGCCGCTGCCAGATCATTTTCGATACTCTGAGCCCATTCCTCAACTTCCAGTGGGCTTTCCTTTCCCAAGAATTGTTTGGGGTGCAAAGCCCTGAATTGCTTCACCCCAGGTGCTTCTGCCTCGGGACGGTTCATTAAAAGAGCAGTCTGCTGCTACTATCCTTCTAGGAGGCTACGGATTGCCTCAAGTAGAACCGTCTACTCGTTGAGTGGAGTAGGGACGGCATGTGTGATTGGTAGTGGAGGTGGAGTGTTGTTGAAATTGGTGCTGGTGTTGTTTGGGAAATCCATAACCATGAAAGAAAAATTTAGGTTAGGACAGATTCAAAGTATATAAAATGATAAGATTCAAGAAATATGAATTGTAAAGAATGTTTTAGTTGCTGGTTCTTGTATTATATTTCTTAGGTTGTTCACGCAGAACAAAACTGCATGGTAGGGTTCCATACAGCTCGGACCTGTATGGGCCACCAACAAAACCTGTCACGCCCCGCTTCCCAGTGTACGGGCAGAGAACGCGACTGGACGCTACGTATTTACTCTGAAGTAAATACGCTAAGCGTAACTAAGCAATATAAAAGAAATGTACACAAGAGACAAAGACAGTAGGTATAACTGAACAGCAACTTTATTTATTAACATTCTTTTGTACAATGCATGGAAAAGTAAATATATCTGAATGAAAGCAATGCTTAAACAGTGGCATAACAGAAATGAAAAGTACTAAAATAAAATGTGTACAATGAAGCTAGAGCTCTGGATCATAGGCAAGCTGATCCAAGTCCTCGCTGGTAGGCTCGATCTCCTGAGTGTCCAGATTACCTGACAACATTCCAAAGAAGAAAGAGAAGGAATGTCGTCAGCGAACAATCGCTTGGTAAGTCTCAAAGATAAGGGAGAAATAGAATAGACAGAGAGAGAAAGTAGCTTTTAAAATTGTATTATATGGTTAACGCTATTGTTTGTAGCTTAGTACAGAAGGATGCCAGTGTATACGAGAGGAGTCTCTATATGCCAGAGACTAAGGGCAACAGGAGTACAAAGAACCATTTATGCCACGGTACAACAGCAACGGAAATACAGTTTAGGTGTCTTAAGTCTTACAGTCTCGTGCCACTTCAAACACCTTCCGTACCAATCTACCCCTTAAACCCCGTGATGTCTTGATTGTATTGTTTGTATTGTATTGCAACTTGTATTGTCATGTAATATAGATTGTATAATTGGATGACTTGCCAAAACCATGATATCAGTAAATGGATGTAACTGGAGAATCATGGATTTAACTGGAGAATCATGTAAATGGAAGTACATCCATGGTTCGGTTCAGTCAATACAGTTTGAATAGATTGAATATATGTATTCATGGATTCATATTGAATTGTAGATTGTAGATTGTACTTGAATCATATTCAAGTCAGATTATTTATAATGAGACTCAGTCTGAGTCAGAACAATTAGAAAGAGAAATTGAAGTTCTGAATTAAGTTTTGATGTTATCGGTAACCGCTGCACATGGGCGGCAGGATTTGTGTCTTTTTCAAAGACGATTACCGTGTTGATAACACCGTTGTTAAGTTGTCTAGCTTAAATAGTCAAGCACCCACTTCTCCGGCTCCCTGAGGCTCAAGAGATTGGTCCCGCTTAAACCTATATTTACTAGGGTCCTTATTATAATTTATAAAACTTGAGGGGGTTTTATGTAAAAATAATTTTGTATAATTTACAAAATACATCTCAAGTATTTAATTATCTTCTTTAGAATTTGTTAGTTATATGTATGCCCTAGAGGCCATTACTGTACATAGGATGTATATTGTAGTGGATGCTGGGACATATATAGGGAGGACTTTCTTGCTCGACATGATAGTATGCTATCTGGTTACCCTTTACCTTAACGTGTATGCTGATTGTCTCTCTGTTACATGTTGGTAAAGCCCTTAGGATCTGTACTTGACTACCTGGACTATGATGCGGATCATACTAGTGGGGACATGATAGTCCATAAGTACATCCTTCAAAGTCCCTAGTCGAGGGTGTATCGAGACGGGGCATCGATATACCAGAGTAGACTAGCGTGTACCTTCTCGACCTATACAGATGGGCGATGGATGATCCCATATCCATCGGTGTTTGACATCAGAGGAGATATACGGGTGCTCAGTAGAGACTGGGTACACTGGACGGACTCGCCGAGAACTCCCAGATGGTATTATACCTCACGTCAGATGGCAGTTCTCTGGTGACACTGGTACAGAGTAGTCTGTTGACCCGAGATCGTCATAGAGTCTTGTGTGGTTCCCACTGTGCTTTGATTTCCATCTTACCACGTCCAAGAGGGCGTGCAAAACGGTGGTTTTTGGGTACAGTCCCGAGTCACATGGAGGCAATGAGCGATAGGAGGGGATTCGTCTCTCCCGGTATAGGGGGTTGATGTTGTGCTGTGTTCGATTGGCTATAACAGGAAATCCCTGGCCAGGGTTGCTGAGATTTACTGGTAAGTGTTACCAGTAGTTTCTCGAACAGTTATAGACCTCATATAGAAACGACTTATTGAGCTATTGGGGTCTGACGTTTACCACCCCTAGGCGAGATATGCGACTATCAGACGATCAGACCGGACTGTACGGTAGTGTTACTGGTCGGATTCACTGGAGTGTGAGCGGGCTTGCTCGTCGATCTTCAGATCGCTCAATACCCGGGTGGCCGTTACATTTAGCAGACCGCTTGCGGCTTGTGCGTGTTTGATATGATCATCATCCGCTGCCGGCGTATTGACGAGTCTTTAGAGTCCTACACAGAGGTTTCCTGGCTCAAGCGAAACGAAATAGGAGCGCATATGAGATATGTGCGGGACCGAGAATAATGCATGTATATGATACCGTATTCCATTCTCGCGATGAATGTGTCGAATGGTTGTATGCGATATAACCTAGTTATCGAATCAAGGATTGATTCGATAAATCGATACATTGGATATTAGCCGGTTATATGCGATATGACCGGATCGTTAAATCAAGTGTTGATTTAATGATTTAATGTATAATTATATATTTGATATATTACTTTGCATTAACTAGTATTGGTTCACTTTAGATGGATTTTCTCACTCGGGTGTGCGCATTATATATGTGATATGATTTTGTGCACTTGCTTGTATCATGTTTGATGATGCATCCTTTTTGGTTAAGTGTAAAGTATTAAACCTTGGTTAATGAAATGGTTAGGGTTTATTATTTGTTATTCATTTATCTTATTTAATTATCCTTTTATTTTTGATAAATGAATAAAAGAAAAGAGAAAAGAATGGTGGCTAATTTTGTTCTTTAGTTGAAGCTTCATGAAGCTTTGTTCAAGTCAACCATTCTAATCTCATCCTTAAACCTAACCATTCCCACTAACCCTAGTTTAGTCTCTACACTTGACCATGGTTAATTTGATGATAAGAATTCATTTTCTTTTCTTATTCTTTTAACTTATCATAACAATTTCCTTCTTCTTCTTCCTTGCTTCAAGTGAAGAAGCTTGAGGTCATCAATGGTGGATTGATGATTTGAGTGAGAAATCCAAAACTAAAGTCTACCCACTTCCTATTTCTTCATCCTCTACCTCTTGCCAAGTAGTAGAGTGTGTTTACTTCACAAGTTTCTTGACTTGGTGAAGTTGTGAGCTTGATCTAGCGATGCCTCGACGTAGATCATCTTCGGCATGGACATCGACGACCTAGCTCCCTTTTTCTCCGACGAAACCGACTCTAGAGCCCGGATTTGATTTGGACAGCGGAGACGACCTCGTTGCGGAGCCGTGGAGATGGAGGACCGGATCTACAAAGGTCGTATTTCCGTTTTCTCATTAGTTAAGTGTTAACTAGTTCATTGTTCGCCTAGACATCTAGTTATCGATCCGTAGTTTAGGGTTTGTAGGCACCATAATATTTGAAATTGCCATGGTTGATGGCTTGGGAGACCTCACTAGCGTGCCTAGGAACCCTACAGTGGTATCAGAGCCTAGCTAGAGCCTTAGGCGAAGTCCAGACGACATTTGAAGTCCGATCGAACCCGAAAGTCCAAAACAAACATGCTCTCTGTATAATTTTTTAAATCTGGGATTTTTCAACATTAAAAATATTCAGAAAAATCAGCAGGCAATTCTAAGATATACTGTAAAATTCGGTTACCTAATTCCAACAGTGCGCCGCGTTTCCGCGGCACGAGCAGGGCTCGTGCGGCGGAAGCGCGGCCATTTTGTCGTTTGTGGCATCCAACTTTCTACAGTAATTCATATTGTGCTGTGCTGGTTTTCCTGGGTATTTTTGATATTTTTTCAAGAGTTGAATTTTCTGGACTTGTTTTGGGGATTCGGTGTTTCGATCGGGGTATCAAATTTTGTCTGTGTGGCTTTCCGGATAAATTTTAGGATATGTTAAAAAGTTCGACCGGATATAAATACCCAATTTTTCCCTTGTCGGGAAATTTCCAAGTGTTGGATTTTTCCGTAGTTTAACGACGTTCTAAGTAGTGCAAGTAACGCGATGGTCCCTCTAGAAGACAACAAACCTTAACTCGATTATGTGACCGTCTTGAACTGCCCTTTGAACCTTCGGGTTTGGGGCAGTACGGCGTGCCACATGTGAGGCGTTGGCTTGACCCTTCTACGGTTGGACCGTTGGTACTGAGGTACGAACGGAATGTTGTTAGACTTATTTCATGTGTTGATCTGTATCGGGAAAACTTGGGTGTTCGATTGTTCGATCGAAAAGTTTAACATTTTCTGTTTATCTGGAATGGGATACAATAATTGGAATTCACAAATAGTTATGTGATAACTGAATGAATGTTATAAACATAGCAGTTTAGTCTCACTTGATCGGTTGCCACGGAATTTTGATGTGATCAAAAGTCCGTCGCAATCACGTAGCGTACGCGGATACTCGCCGGGTAAACTTAATAGACAGCCTCGCTCCATAGCCCCGACCAAGTGACTGTAGGAGAACCTCGTCGCCGAAAGCATCCGTTCGGGTGCTCGCGGTAGCGGTATTCCGCCTTGGTGCACTTCGTCGACGGTATCGGGGGTGCGGCCGTCTACTGAAGTTTGCGACGAGCATTCGATCAGACTGTCGGGAATCTTGTTGAATTGCCCGACTTGATATTGAAAAGTGTTTTCGATTTTGAGACTAAAATACGGGGTTTATAATTGTTAGGCATGCGATGTCTAAGTAATTCATTTGGTCAGGCATGCGATGTCTGAGGTGGTTGCGGATTCCAACTGTTGTAGTTTTACACTTTCTTTTCTGTGACCGTAAGTGTAATATGTGATATCGCCGGTTTCGTTGCTATACGTCAACGATAATTGGGATGCGCATATTTACTTACGTTGATGACATGTGATGTTATGTGTTGCTGGATATGTTATATTGGATCGTCGTATTTGAATAGCCGGGGGTTTTTATGTGAGATGAGTGTTTTTCATTTTCATTCATGTAAAAACTTGTATGTAATATTCTTTTATTGGGGCGCTTCCAGGTTGCGGAAGTTGTCACCGTTTGTATATTATTTACTTTTCCGCACTAGGATAGACCCAAGGAGGGGAGCACAAGTAACCGGGTTCTGGAGTCCAGTGGGAGACCAACTCGAGGAGTCGGGTCCGGGTCTCCTAACTCTAGAATTGGTAGGGTTGCTTGCCGCTCTCGTAGGGGTTTTGGGGTGTGGGTTTGGCTATTCATCACGACCGTGGAATCCGTGTTTTATACTGGCTCGTATTGAAAACACGGACGTCCTAGTATATCCAATATTTCATATGATTCTTCTGCTGCGATATCTGTGATGTGATCATGAGATGTTCTGTGATAGATACAGTATATAGTATATATGATATATTATATAGACGTTACTTATGTTTTGCACTCGCGCTAGCCCTGCCCCGCTCTGCCGTTAGTTACCTAACCTAACGGTGCACGAGGGGACATCGAGGCGAATGCGGATGGCATAAGTGTACGTCGTATTTATCTGTGAGGTTTAGGTACATAATTGATGGGACTTCATTAATGTGATTAATGAAATAAAAGAAACCTAAGATGTTGTAGAATCGAATTTCAAAATAAAACAGGTAGCTACAGTTTTTTGCTTTGTACAGCGGTATATGCGATATATCCTGCACCTTATTCGATGAGGAAAGGACCGAGATCCCTTCACCGGGAGTGACTCCTTTAGCAATAACTGGCAGATGCTACACACTCGGTTTGTCTTTTGATTGCTTTTAAGTGTTTTTGCTTTGCACAGTGATATATATGATATATCCCGCACCTCATTCGACGAGGAAAGGACCGACGATCCCTTCACCGGGAGTGACTCCTTTAGCAAAACTAGAAAAGCCTCAAAAGCACTCCATTACAAAATCATTTGATTCTACAACGATATCAAGTTCATTACGCAATAGGTTTTCAGAAAAACCTGTCGTAGCCCTCCGTCATTTCAGATAAATCCTGTTTAGTATTCGTGCTGCGTTTGTTGACCTTGTCAAGGCGCAGTGTGCGGTAGCTAACCAGTATTTATCTGCTTATGCATATGATGCAGATTGGGTTAGGGTAGTCGTGCGGCCTTGTTGACCTTGTCAAGGGTTGTGCGGGTGGGTTTGATTCAATCAAGAAATGACGGGTTGAACTTGATTTGCGGTCTATGGTTTGTTGACCTTGTCAAAGTCATAGATCGTTTGGGGCAAAACATTATCGGGAATTTCAAGTGTTGAAATTTGCAATGAGATTGCATACCTTCTATGAGATAGTTGGATCCCGATACCCGCTGCGAGTAAGTGTTACTCCTGGGAGACTTTTATACATTACAATTAGCCGATCAAGTAGGTGTCTAAAAAGGTGTCAACGGGGTTATGCCTCTGAGAAAACGAGGTTTACAGTAATTAGGTTCGTGCGAAAGCACGGGGGACCTCCCTCAAAGTACCGACACCGGCCTGGCTGAAAGATTGGCAAACTTGTAGTGTGTAATTAATCCCGGCTAGTCTTTCCTTTTAGGGTTTGAAGGAAGATTTGATAAAAAGCAGTGGGAGCCATCCTGATTAGATAAAATAATAACCAATCTATTCTTGACAGAGCGCACGCTGAGTGTTTTCTTCTCTCTCTCTCCAGGTAGCGACCATATCACGCCTTAATCAAGGCAATAATACGGATTATTGACCGAACCCGCTTGTTATACTGAGCTGGGGAACGTTGGTCCCGCTCCAACTTATAAATGTTATAAGACAGAGCAGGAAATTAGGGAATACCAGATTTCCCGTGCCGCCCAAACGAAGAGAGTGCATGCTGATGCATCATCTTCGGGTGTGTTCGTTACAAAGAACTATTTCTCTGTATCCTCTACGTCCTGGGTATGTGATACCGGATCAGGATCCCAGATATGTAATCTGTTACATAGGGCTACAGAAAGGTAGAGAACTGAGAACGGGTGATAAGTTTCATGAGGCAGAAAACGGGGCAAGTGTTGCAGCCAAGTCTGTCGGTCACTGTCACCCTGTATTACAATACATTGATTCTGAACGAATGTTATTAGATACCGAACCTGATATACAAAATCATATCAGTCTCTTTATTAGTAAAGAAAGGATATAATTTTGTATTGTTGGATAATGTTTTGAACATTTCCTATATCAAAAGTTGATCGGTTCAGGCACGTTATCTAAAAGCGTTGATGTTCTAAATCAAACTACAGTTCTTATTATATGGAACACACACAAGAGGAAGAGTTCAGAAATGAACGAATCCTTCTTGAGGTATTGTAGACTAGGTCAGATCAATGCGACCCGACTGGCTAAAGTTACATATAGATGTATATTTAAATCAGTTTGAATTTACATCTTGTGAAACTCGCCAGTCATGTCACAAAGATAAGATGACCATAGCTCCGTTTATTGGAAACAGAGAAAGAGTTAGTGAACTCTTGGGATGATACATGATGATGTATGTAAGGTCCCCTGTCTACACATGCCAGGACTGGTTCTTTGAACTTCATTACATTCTCTGATAATCTCTCAAGATTCAGACATATGTTCCTGTTGAAACATGAGTCCGAGCCTTTTTAGATATTCACAGAATATAAGCGAGAAGTAGAGAACCAAAACACGGGTATAAGTATTATGTCCTTTGATGAGATCAAGGAGGAGAATACTTGAGGACGGAATTCCTGGACTTTTCTAAAGGAGAATGAGATTCTCTCTCAGCATTACTCCTCCGTATACACCATAGCACGATGGTATATTGGGGCGGAGCAATCACACCCTATATGATATGGTGTGCTCTATGATGAGTAATACTGAGTTACCTTTTTCCTTTTGGGTGTTATGCACTTGAGAAGTTGCATACCTATTGAATAGGGTTCGAATCAAATCAATACCTACCACTTCATATGCGATATGGAAAGGGAAGAGCCCATGTCTTAAGTTAGTTAAGATTTGGGGTTGTCCGGCCTATGTCTAAAAGCAAAATCCGGACAAGCTCGAGGCAAGGTCTGTAATGTAGAACTGGAAATGTTCCAGCTATACAAACTACAGCACATGATTTGATAGAACCAAAGAATTCAGTAGATTCCAACGAACCTCAGCCTCTCCGCCGATCTAGTAGGGTTCCTCACCCACCAGAGAGATACTTCGGTTTCTCTATGACAGTGGGAGCGAGGATTGCATCATGAGATGATGACCCAACTAGCTTCGAGCTGGCCATCAGGAGTAAGACTCTGTAAGAATGGCTGGATGCTTAGTGATCTGAGATGGAATCCTTATACACCAACAAAGTATGGACTTTGGTTGCAATATCTGAAGGGTTAAATCCCCATCAGGAGCAAGTATATCTTGAGAAGATTACTTGGTGTAGATGGAAAAGTTGAGACTTTCAAAGCTAGACTTGTTAAAGCTTTTCGTCATCGACCAGGCGTGGATCATGATGAAACCTTTTCAAGTGACTATGCTTAAGTCCATCCAGATCCTACTTGCCACGGCTACATACCATGACTGTGATATCTGGTGGTTGGGTGTATTGACTGCTTTTCTAAATGATGATTTAGAAGAGAGCGTCTATAAGTACACAGCCAGAAGGCTTCGTAGACAGTGGGAGCAGCGGAAACGTGTGCAAGATGCTTTACAGGATAAAGCAGGCAT
Organism: Agapanthus africanus; assembly: GCA_030015575.1. NCBI lineage: Eukaryota > Viridiplantae > Streptophyta > Magnoliopsida > Asparagales > Amaryllidaceae > Agapanthus > Agapanthus africanus. The sequence continues at coordinate 508,153,451 of CM057340.1, forward strand.
CGCGGAGTTGGAACATCTGTTTTGATGAATTAGTCAAAAAGTTTGACATCATCAAAATGGTAGATGAACCTTGTATAAACAAAAAGGTAGTAGGGAGTATGGTGACGATCCTCGTAGAGTACGTGGATGACATACTCTTGATAGGGAAGGAGTTTCCTATGCTACGCTCGATCAATCTCCGCTTATCACAATGATTCTCCACTTAGGATCAAAGTGATACCTACTAAATCCTGGATTTTGGATCTATGAGATAGATCTAAATGGATGTTAGAATTCTCACTAGATGTAGTGAGACGGTATCAACCGATCCTGGGGAGAATCACTGGAAGGGTTCCAGGGTGATAAGGACGACTGAATGTCAGTCGCAGGCATTGTCTTTACCCTCAGTAAAAGGACGGTATGTTGGAAGAGTTCCAAGCTAGATACCGTGACATACTAGACGATAAAGGCTGGATACATCGCTACTTAAGATGCTACCCTAGAAGCTGTTTGGGTGTATATTGGTTCATGAGATGAACTATGTTCCTACCATTGTGAGACAATGGAGTTGTGGCTTATGCCAAGGAACGCCGGTCCCATCAGTGATCCAGACTTATTCTAAGGCAGTATCACCTGATCATGGAGATGGTTGATCTCCAGGGTGATCGAGGTTTGGAGAGTAGACTAAGAGGACAACACAGCGGATCCACTCACAAAGGCCTGTTCCCAGAGAGAGATTTTTATGGGATGGTTGAGTATGAGATACTGCAACCACTGCTACAGATGGCCCTAGTGCAAGTGGGAGATTTTTAGTTATATGTATGCCCTAGAGGCCATTACTGTACATAGGATGTATATTGTAGTGGATGCTGGGACATATATAGGGAGGACTTTCTTGCTCGACATGATAGTATGCTATCTGGTTACCCTTTACCTTAACGTGTATGCTGATTGTCTCTCTGTTACATGTTGGTAAAGCCCTTAGGATCTGTACTTGACTACCTGGACTATGATGCGGATCATACTAGTGGGGACATGGTAGTCCATAAGTACATCCTTCAAAGTCCCTAGTCGAGGGTGTATCGAGACGGGGCATCGATATACCAGAGTAGACTAGCGTGTACCTTCTCGACCCATACAGATGGGCGATGGATGATCCCATATCCATCGGTGTTTGACATCAGAGGAGATATACGGGTGCTCAGTAGAGACTGGGTACACTGGACAGACTCGCCGAGAACTCCCAGATGGTATTATACCTCACGTCAGATGGCAGTTCTCTGGTGACACTGGTACAGAGTAGTCTGTTGACCCGAGATCGTCATAGAGTCTTGTGTGGTTCCCACTGTGCTTTGATTTCCATCTTACCACGTCCAAGAGGGCGTGCAAAACGGTGGTTTTTGGGTACAGTCCCGAGTCACATGGAGGCAATGAGCGATAGGAGGGGATTCGTCTCTCCCGGTATAGGGGGTTGATGTTGTGCTGTGTTCGATTGGCTATAACAGGAAATCCCTGGCCAGGGTTGCTGAGATTTACTGGTAAGTGTTACCGGTAGTTTCTCGAACAGTTATAGACCTCATATCGACACGACTTATTGAGCTATTGGGGTCTGACGTTTACCACCCCTAGGCGAGATATGCGACATATCAGACGATCAGACCGGACTGTACGGTAGTGTTACTAGTCGGATTCACTGGAGTGTGAGCGGGCTTGCTCGTCGATCTTCAGATCGCTCAATACCCGGGTGGCCGTTACGTTTACCAGACCGCTTGCGGCTTGTAGGTGTTTGATATGATCATCATCCGCTGCCGGCGTATTGACGAGTCTTTAGAGTCCTACACAAAGGTTTCCTGGCTCAAGCGAAACGAAATAGGAGCGCATATGAGATATGTGCGGGACCGAGAATAATGCGTGTATATGATACCGTATTCCATTCTCGCGATGAATGTGTCGAATGGTTGTATGCGATATAACCTAGTTATCGAATCAAGGATTGATTCGATAAATCGATACATTGGATATTAGCCGGTTATATGCGATATGACCGGATCGTTAAATCAAGTGTTGATTTAATGATTTAATGTATAATTATATATTTGATATATTACTTTGCATTAACTAGTATTGGTTCACTTTAGATGGATTTTCTCACTCGGGTGTGCGCATTATATATGTGATATGATTTTGTGCACTTGCTTGTATCATGTTTGATGATGCATCCTTTTTGGTTAAGTGTAAAGTATTAAACCTTGGTTAATGAAATGGTTAGGGTTTATTATTTGTTATTCATTTATCTTATTTAATTATCCTTTTATTTTTGATAAATGAATAAAAGAAAAGAGAAAAGAATGGTGGCTAATTTTGTTCTTTAGTTGAAGCTTCATGAAGCTTTGTTCAAGTCAACCATTCTTATCTCATCCTTAAACCTAACCATTCCCACTAACCCTAGTTTAGTCTCTACACTTGACCATGGTTAATTTGATGATAAGAATTCATTTTCTTTTCTTATTCTTTTAACTTATCATAACAATTTCCTTCTTCTTCTTCCTTGCTTCAAGTGAAGAAGCTTGAGGTCATCAATGGTGGATTGATGATTTGAGTGAGAAATCCAAAACTAAAGTCTACCCACTTCCTATTTCGTCATCCTCTACCTCTTGCCAAGTAGTAGAGTGTGTTTACTTCACAAGTTTCTTGACTTGGTGAAGTTGTGAGCTTGATCTAGCGATGCCTCGACGTAGATCATCTTCGGCATGGACATCGACGACCTAGCTCCCTTTTTCTCCGACGAAACCGACTCTAGAGCCCGGATTTGATTTGGACAGCGGAGACGACCTCGTTGCGGAGCCGTGGAGGTGGAGGACCGGATCTACAAAGGTCGTATTTCCGTTTTCTCATTAGTTAAGTGTTAACTAGTTCATTGTTCGCCTAGACATCTAGTTATCGATCCGTAGTTTAGGATTTGTAGGCACCATAATTTTTGAAATTGCCATGGTTGATGGCTTGGGAGACCTCACTAGCGTGCCTAGGAACCCTACAGAATTTTCATAATTGTGGATTTTATATTTGTGACATTTCTAGTGAATAAACCTATTTTTCATAATATAGGGTATTTAATTGTAATATTGAACTTGTATGGAATTTCATGGTATTTTCATGTAAAATGATTATTTTTATTTAGAAAAGTTTGAATATTTATATTAGATCAAAAATAGGTATTTTGATAATACATATATATACATATATATTTATAAAAATAATTTTATTATTTTCTAGAAATCTCATTTTCTTAAGATATTTGTATTTCAAATCTTTCGAGACCGAATGCTCCTTACGGAGGTCTGCATCTCGCAGTACTAAACCTATGGATGTGCGATAATCCACACCATCCCAGTCTGGTTCCCCAAAATGGGTTGTAGCGGCGCTTTGCAAAGATTTGTAAAAATACGTAATCTTGTAGAAAACGGTTTTTATAAATTAAAGGTAGTTTTGTGTAAAACGGTATTTCCCGAATCTATATTTCCCAAAAGGTATTGTGCTATATTGCATATGAGTGTTGCGAAGAGGTAGGTCATTACCTCGTGATCTATTTAAAGGTATAGCAAGATTAATGATGTTCTAAAGTCGAAACTATGCTACATGGTATTTTACTGAAAAAGAGCGGTAAAAGTTACAAGATAAAATATTTTGCTATGAAACTTATTCAACATGTTTTGTTACCGATTAATAGTCAAGATGTAAGAGTTTAATATAGTTGTGTTAAGGAAAATTGAACTTTATAAAGGAAACCGAATCGGAAGTCGGAGTTAACTCCACTTCCGTCAGGTTTTAATAAAAGAAGTTTTAAAAATAGATTAGAGAGGAGGGAGGTGGGACATACGGGTTTAGATTCAAGAGAAGAGGGAGAGGAAGATGTAGGAGGCACCCGTGCGTCGTTTCATCGCTGGGAGCTCTTCGGATCGTCGTTGGAAAATCGCCGGAGCTTCGCCTTTTTCTAACTCCAATTGCACACTAAAATTCTAGAGAGTTTTCTTGAGAGTTTGGACAGAATTGTGAGTGAGGGTGTGTGTTTAAGGATGGTATTTATAGGGTAAAACTAGGGTTAGGGTAGGTGAAAAGTTGTATTAAAAATGTATTAAAAATTGTATTAAAAATATGGTTTAATGAGGTTTTAAAGAGTTCGGTTTATGTGCAGGAAATTTAAAGTATACAGGAGTTTCCAAAAGACAAAAAGGCACAAGTTTCATGAAGGGTCAACTCGGATTCAGCCGAGTCAACTCGGCCTCGCCGGCAGAGTCGCCGACCCGAGTTGGGCCCGGGCTCGCCGTCGAAGGTCCGTCGTCGTCTGGTTAGCACAGTGGGCTGGTTTGTTTTTAGTGTGACTTTTGGTTTTACGGATTTAGCACGTGTAGACTCTTGGAATTCTAAAAATTTAAAAAGAAATCAATATCAAAAATAATGTGAGAGGTGGGATTTGAATTCTAGTGCTTTGGTTTAGCAGTGCAAGATCTTACCAATGAGCTACAAGCTCCTTCTTATTATTAAAAAGCAAAACAATTATTTATAGTACTCACAGTAAATGCAAATACCCTAAGTATACATTAATTTTTAAACAAATTTTTGTATACTAAAATTGGAGTTGTTACACTATTTATAAAAGGCGAACTGATAAGTTTAAATCAAAGACTTCCGCCACTTGTTATAAGTGTGGTAAAGTTGGTCATTTTGTCAACAAATATTATACAAAAAAAAAAGATCAATGAAATAGTAGATGAATGATTAAGAATTTTTTTATATAAGATTAGGATCAAGTCCTCTGAATCAGAAAGTTCAGATTTTTACTCTATTTCTTCGACATCAGAAGATGACATTGAGCCTGAGTGCTCAAATAAATGTTATAATATCAACAATGATAACTGTTATAAAACCATTATAGAAATGAATGGTTTAAGTATCAATGTTATAAACAAAGATAATAAGAAGTCCATCTTAAAAGTTATTGAAGATAATGATCTTCAACATGAAATAAAAACCAAATTTATTGAAGTTCTTCTCAAAGAGGATAAGAAGAAATCTCATATTCCTAAAAATCTTTATTGGCATTCTGAAGTCTTAAAGAGACAACGTTAACAGGAAAATAAGCCTGTCATTTTGCAAGATTTGCAAAAGAAGATTAATAATCTCAAAATAAAAGTCAAAGAGTTGAAAAATCAAAATAATGACATTCTACTTAGAGTTTCTAATATAGAAAGTAAAAATTTTACATTTGGAGAAAGTTCTCAAACAAGAATTTCCTCTGAACAAGAAGTAGTAGAACCTTTTCTATAAAGTCTTGATCTTGTTCTTATCCAGAAATGGTATATTAGGATTACTCTAATCATTAATAATAATTTAGTAATTTCTGACTTGATAGCTTTCGTAGATAGTGGGGCAGATCTTAATTGTATCAAAGAGGGAATTATCCCTATCAAATATTGCGAGAGAACTACTCAAATTTTGAGTACGGCAGATAATAGTGTCTTAGCTGCATCTTATAAGGTGTCAATTATCAATATCTGCAACGAAGACATTTGCTTCCCATATCTTTTTATTATAGTAAAGAAGATTACTCGGCATATTATACTAGGAACTCCATTCCTTAGAAAAATAATCCCTATTGAGAAAATTGATTCTTAAGAAATCCATACCAATTACAAAGGAAAATTGGTAAAGTTCAGTTTATAACTGATCCTATAGTAAAAATTCTTAATGTGGTAAAAGATATTTACCTTAAGGAAAAATATGGGTCGCCGCTTGCTCTTTGTAAGTCTCTCTTATCCTTCTCTTTTTTAGCTTCATAAGTATCACTTTATATTACTCTGTGAATGGTATTGAGCCATGATTGGTTAAGTTTTTTCTTCCTGTAATGATAAATATTTAGTTTAAAAATTTATGATATTTTCTTAAGCTATGTAGACTTGGATTTTAATTTTTTATTTATTCTTTAAACTTCAAGATTAGATGTAGCCGATTATGCCTCCTGCAACACCTTTCGAGGAGAAAACTAGCAGGATTGAAAGGTGTAGCCCGTCACAGGGAAAGCTTTTTTTCTGAAAATCAAGAAGTTAAAAGAATAAATAATTACCGTTAAATTGTTTTATTTGATTATTACTCATGGAACGATACTAAAGTCGCGTAGGGAGTTCCATTTTATCCAGGGATTGGCGTTTATATGGTAGTCCATAAATCGTTGACAGTCGTATGGATAAAAACTAAGTTTTAATAATTCTAGAGTATAACTCATCTGAAAAATTTTCAGATTACATACAGTAGAAAAATATCATTTCTTTTTAGCAAATTTATTCAGAACTCTGGATAGAATTTTCTATGAGTACATCATCATCATCTGCTATTTCTACAAAATTAGCTCATAATAAGAGCTGACATGTTAAGAACACTAATTTAATAGAGTATCTTTCAGATGCGGAACAACTTAATAAGTGGACTATTCCTAATATTCCACCAAACGAGATTTAAAATATCGGGACGTTTGGTTTCTCGTCTAGACTTTCCATTAAGAGTATAGAAAATCTCTTTTTTTTGATATTATAGAACAGACCATACAACTCCTTTCAGAAAAGCATTTGTTTAGATTTGAGAAGCATTATAAGTACCTTTACATAGAACTTATTCAAGTGGCTTTTAAGCCTCTGACCTTACAAGGTCTCAATACTTCTATCCCTAATAGGAATTATACCGACTAGCCTATGTCATGGGCCAATATATTTTGATGTTTACCCAAATTTGACTTTGTTTTTAACGGATTCAAATATACTTGAGGAAATTACTCTGAATTTGAAGACAAACGGGTACAATTTTATGAAATGATCTGAGACTATCTCATTAATATATTGGATCCATTTCAAGATTTGACCACCATGGCTCCAAAGGTAAAAGCTAAGACTGAAAGTGGTAAAACCACACTAATTGAGATAAATTTACTGTCTTCACGTATTGCAACTAATAGGGTCATAAAATGGGAAGAAATAGACTTCCCAGAATCATGGGTATTAACCTCTGTCGTTCCTCCCAAGCCTATAATAGATACCGAGGTCGATCTTGAGTTTGATGATATTTTGGTTTTCTTTACTTTCTTTTCTGTGATTGATCTTCGCCTTGGCGTCGTATATTCATGTTGTGTGGTTGTATTTCCGCCGATTGGCGAAGAGCTAGCTTCCGCTTGGGGATGTCTATATTATTATTGATTATGTTCTTATTTTGATAAAAATTTAGGAAGGATGTGCTGCCCAAATTTCAACTGACGAAAATATTTTCAAATTATAGTATATAATCCACTTGAATTTCAAACAAACCTTATTTATACTTTAAAAAAAAAGAACTTGATTTTATTATACTTTTATTTCAAAATTTCACCTCTATTATTTTCCAAAAAAGGATTTAGATTTCTAGGTTTTCGGCTTACTTGAGTTACGGTGAGGTCTTATAGATTTCAAGTGATTCAAGTGCTGGTCACGTACCAATTCCGGGTCATGATAGAACCAATCAACAAAATATTTAAGACTTTGTCTTTCATCAAGGTGTTTATAAAACTCATCCTTGTAAGCATATCGTTGTTTCTTGGTAAATGATTTATAAAACCATTCTTTGAAAGCAATATGCTTATCGTTCATGAATTCCTTTTGAAGGAATATTCCTAAAGTACTGTTGGGTGTAAAATCCATATAAAAATTTTAGATATGAAAGCTCATCTCTGATGAGATAGGAGAAGTTTTATTATTCTTCTCATAAATTGAATGCGGAATAGTCATCTCAGAAATATTAATATCTCCAACCTCTTTTTCTGATTTTTGAAAGGAGCTGGGTTTAGAAAACGATCTTCTTCCATTATTAACAGAAGAGGTACTGACTATATTATGAGTTATTCTAGTAATGTGATTAGAACCAAATTTTATTTCAATTTCTTCGTCGTCAGTTTGTATTATCCGATCGACCTCGGTATCTATTATAGGCTTGGGAGGAACAACAGAGGTTAATACCCATGATTCTGGGAAGTCTATTTCTTCCCATTTTATGACCTTATTAGTTGCAATACGTGAAGACAGTAAATTTATCTCAATTAGTGTGGTTTTACCACTTTCAGTCTTAGCTTTTACCTTTGGAGCCATGGTGATCAAAATCTTGAAATGGATCCTGTATATTAGTGAGATAGTTTCAGATCCTTTCATAAATTGTACCCATTTGTCTTCAAATTCAGAGTAACTGCCTCAAGTATATTTGAGTCCGTTAAAAACAAAGTCAAATTTGGGTAAACATCAAAATATACTGGCTCATGACATAGGCTAGTCGGTATAATTCCTATTAGGGAAGGTATCCAATCGAGACATCTGGCGTCTCTAAAGGAAGTTAGGATAGAAGTATTAAGACCTTGTAAGGTCAGAGGCTTAAAATCCATTTGAATAAGTTCTATGTAAAGATACTTATAATACTTCTCAAATCTAAACACATGCTTTTCTGAAAGGAGTTGTATGGTCTGTTCTATACTATCAACAAAAAGAGTTTTTTCCATACTCTTAATGGAAAGTCTAGACGAGAAATCAAACGTCCCGATATTTTAAATCTCGTTTGGTGGAATATTAGGAATAGTCCACTTATTAAGTTGTTCCTCATCTGAAAAATACTCTATTAAATTAGTGTTCTTAACATGTCGGCTCTTATTACGAGCTAATTTTATAGAAATAGCAGATGATGATGATGTACTCATAAAAAATTCTACCCGGGGTTTTGAATAAATTAGCTAAAAAGGAATTATATTTTTCTACTGTATGTAATCTGAAAAATTTTCAGATGAGTTATACTCTAGAATTATTAAAACTTAGTTTTTATCCACACGGCTATCAACGATTTATGGACTACCATATAAACGCCAATCCCTGGATAAAATGGAACTCCCTACGCGACTTTAGTATCGTTCCATGAGTAATAACCAATACTTCTCGTCGTTAGTTTGTATTATCCGATCGACCTGCCGGTGAGGAACCTTCTCGGATGGTGTTGTTATTCAATCTCGACCACTTTTTGATCTTCAATTGCTTCTCTACATTGACCGCCAAGTTGTATAGGTCCTTGTATGAAACATATTGTTGGCGCTCGACGATATCTTTGATTTCGGCATGAAACCCGCCTAAGTATTAAGCAATCGGCTACTGCTCGACCTCGGTCACTCCTCATCTCAGATCAAACTCCTCAGTATATTCTTCGACGAACCGGTCTTCTTGTCGAAGGGTATGCAACTTGATATAATTTAGTTGCACATAATCCTCCAGTAGAAACTTTTCGCGAAGCCTTTACCATCTTCTCCCAAGTTGGGATCTTGGGTTTTCCGTCTCGGGCGTGTTTGATCTTAAGATTCTCCCACCAAATTTAAGCGTGATTCTTCAACTTGAGTGCGACCACCTTCATCTTTCTCTCCTCGGACATCTCCTTGTAATCAAAGGTTCACTCGATGGTATGCAACCAATCGATGAAAGGCTCCGGATTGATTCTACCCGAAAATATCGGTAACACCACCTTCATATCAAATCCCCTGTTGCGGTCGGTTGGATACTGATCTCTATGCCCAAAACTCCTTTCATCGTCAGATCCTAAACGCTGAAAAGGGTTTTCATTTTCGGACCCCAAACTGTCATCATCTGTCCCCCAAAGATTGGAGTACTCGATAGTCGCCGTTAGTTATTGAACTTGTCTCCGAAGATCTTCGATCTTGATATCTCGCAGTTCCCTCTCGCGTTGTTGTGCACCATGCTCACGCCCACGGTGTACCATCGGTTCTTCACCTTCCACCAAGAATGCGATGACAGCTACACTCTGATACCAACCGATGAGAATCGGCCTACGGAGGCTTGTTGTTCAACACGATCTACTCCCTCTCAAGAGAAATCACAAGACCAAAACTCAAGATAAACCAAGGACGAGATATGATGGTATCTCCTTAAACACAAAATGCCATAGTTTTCCTTTTGCTAACAAGCAATCATTATTCAATAGTAAAAAAAAAATCAACTCCCTAATACAATAATTCTCATCTCTTTAAATAGGAGAATAAAAATTTAACCCTAAATAAATAAATCTTAGCTAAAAAGGCATGACAATAAAATAAATCTAATCTAAAGCAATAAAATCTAAATAATTTAAATTGAAACAAATCTTAATTAAATCTCAATTTAAATTGTGAATAACCTATTGCCGAATCTTTCTAAATCTCAACCAGACATAGATGTTTAATTAATATATTTTAATATATATTTATAATATATATTTTTGTGCTTGTTGTACAGATATATATATGAGACTTCAACGGGTTTATGATCCTCTATTTATATTTTTAATTAAGTCTTAGCCAATTGTATTCCTTTATATTTAATTATGAAACTAATGGAAACCCATGAATAAAGTGGATCGATTTTAGAAAAGGAAAAAAAATTCGAAGAGAAGTGAAAACTGAAAGTAAATTGAAGAAGATGTATATATGCACCCGGCATAGAAGGAAAACTTCACTTGATCCTAAACTATTTCATGCATGTTATAATGCTGTAAAACTGGAAATGATAAATAATCTTCAATGTGGACTTAGAAGTAACCCATAGATAGATTTGTATTTTTTATTTTAAAAACAGGCCGTAAAGTAGCTTGCAGGTATAGTTTGAACCTTAGATCTCTTGCTCAACTACACATAGACTTTACCATACCATGCTACAAGGGCATTGACATAAATTGAGTGGTAGGGGGTTATTCCCAAATTATTTCAAAATTTCTGATTAATTTAGATAGTTTCGAGTCATTTTTAACTTGTATTTTTTTGTAAATTGAATTTAAGATGGAGAGAAATTTGGAGGCTCTTATTAACACTGTTTAGACTATTAAGAGAGTGATAAAATATAATTACTTTCAATACTTGGTAAGATATTTTTTTAGTGATAGAAAGATTCACAAGTACTTTGTCAGGTAAAAATGACCAAACAATTAGAAGTCAAAGCTATCAAAATATGTATTCGTTTGAATGAATGATGGTATGGCTGTTTTTGGAACATGGAAGGCAAATAACATAAGATAAGATTTTTTAGTTTGACATGCATGGTGCTAATTTATGTCACTAATTATAAGATATTAACTATAAAGTAGTACAGTTAGTGATTCCATGACGTTTAAACCAGTACAGGTTTTTGATAGCAGTACAGATTTTCTTATGTAGCAGTTATATTTAAATGAGCTAATATATTCACATATGACTTATTCAAGTGTCTTTTAAACCTCTGATCTTACAAGGTCTCAATGCTTCTATCCTAACATCCCTTAGAGACACTAGATGTCTCGATTGGATACTTTTCCTAATGGGAATTATGCAGACTAGCCTATGTCATGGGCCCGTCTATTTTGATATTTACCCAAATTTGACTAGACGCGGTTTTTACTTTGATTCTTACCATCCTTTATCATTTTACAGGAGATATAAATAATCAAGCAGAGAAAATTAGGACTCTATTACAAAATTTAATATGTCCAACTTTGACTCATTCAGGTGGTACAAACATACTTTTCTTAGCAGAGTTATGCAACTCGGAGATGCTAACAATCCGCATTGGAAAGCCAAATTCGTTGATGGCTTATCTAATCTGTTTGCTGAAAAGGTTTATAAAAATTTACGAAATCAACATGATGGGGTTATACCACCCTACAATCTGTACACTTATGGTCGTTTAATAAACACCTATGAACAAGAAGGTTTGACTTTATGCAATGACATAAACCTAAAAAATCAATTGAAAGACCAGAAATTGACTGGTAAGACAGAATTGGATGAATTTTACAGCCAATTCGCTATAGATCCTCCTCAAGAAAAGAGAAATGGGAAGAAAAGGAGAAAGGAATCCCTTTCTAATTCTTTTTATAAAAAGTATTAGAAATACCATTCCCAAAAAATCTAGAAAAGATCGAGAAGAAGATTATAGAAAAAAGAGAATGGTGCTTATGAGGGTACTTAAGATTTATAGAAATAGAATAAATAGAATAATAATAAAATAAATTTAATGCTAATTTAGGATTAATAGACTTAATTAATTTTCCATTATAGTTAATAATCTGGGACTTGATTGTACGAGGGGGAGCTGGATTTTGTATGACGAAAAACAAGAAAATTAGACCAATTTGCTTAACCGAACATATAGATAGATTACTTGATTTCTTCATATTTTATCCACTTAAAACTCATATTACCTTATTAAACAATGGCTATATATAAACAATTAATCACTTATTGCCCTTCATTCTATATAGATGGTTGGATATCATCCATGGACTCTCCATTATATAGTGATTTAATTGTACGAGGATGCAATATTATTAAATTTAATTTCTTGTTTGATTCATAGAAAATATATGGATTTTCTACCAACTAAATTAAAGCTTATGTATATTATTAAATTTAATTCTTTGAGCAGTTTAGGATTCATAGACTTAATTTAAATTAATTTTCTATTATAGCTGGTAATATAGGATTTATGGACTTAATTTAGTTGCTAGATTTAGTGCTAATTTAGGATTTATAAACTTAATTTAGTTGGTAATTTAATTTAATTTTCTATTTTGGTTGGTAATCTAAGATTTGATTGTATATATGAGGAGGGAGCTGCATTTTGTATGATGAAAAAAATACCAATTATTTATAAGCTTAATAATCTTGGTAAATTTAATGCTAATTTAGGATATATAGATTTAATTTAGTTGGATTTTGTTTGATGAAAAACAAAAAAAATACCACACGTAATTTAGTTGTTAAAATTAGTGCTAATATAGGATTTATAAACTTAATTTAGTTGGTAAAGATGGAGGGTCCTTAGAATTTAGAAGAGCTAATTTAACTTTCTATTATAGTTGGTAATTTAGGATTTGATTATATAAGGGTGCTTGTGATTTATAGAAATAGAGTACAATAAAATAATAATAGAATAAATTTAGTGCTAATTTAGGATTTAAAAACTTAATTTAGTTGGTAGCTTAATTTAATTTTCTATTATAATTGGTAATCTAGGATTTAATTGTATGAGGGTGCTTAAGATTTATAGAAATAGAATAATAATAAAATAAATTTAATGCTAATTTAGGATTTATAGACTTAATTAATTTTCATCTAGGATTTGATTGTATGAGTGGGGAGCTAGATTTTGTTTGACGAAAAACAAAAAAAAAAGACCAATTTGCTTTACGGAAAATATAGATAAAAAATTGAATTCATGGCGAATTTCACCAATTTTGAAAGATCTGGCTTGGTTTGGATATAGAGCCCATTCATGTGGTTGATAAACCTTTTTGATAGTTGCTTTGCTAAAATTTATAACGTCTCCTCCTTCTCTTCCAGCTGGATATAAGTGTTTTATCTCTATTGAGTTGGAGACAGCTAAAAGTGCTTCTCGAACTTGGCGGGATCTCCCTGCTTCAGAAGTGTATGCATTGATCTCAATATATTTTTCTTTCAGAGATCATGGATCATGCATTTTGGGAATATCATTCCCTCCTAAACATATAATTGTTTCTCGAATTGTTTTCTGAAAATAATTATCTTCAGTTCCTTCAACAGTCTTTTTGAACGACTGAGTTTTTGCAGAGTTATTCTTTGACCCTGATGATTCATCCAAGCTAATATAGCTTTCTTTTTTAGTGTTATAAACATTTCTTTTTGCTGTTTTATTCGGCATTCTCCATTCAGATGGAGTGTATGACACGATTCAGAGTCTGTATCATATCTGATTGGTTTTGACTTTTGCATCTTGAGCCACTTATAATAAGGGGTATGTGAGGAATTATTATTCCTCCCACATCCTCGGCTCCTGCCTGGACTTTGGCCTCTCGCAGGACTCTGCATTAGAGTCCTGTAGAAATTCCCTAGTTAAAAAGACATGAAGGCAATTATTAGTACCTTTAATATATTCAATATCAAAATCAAAAATAGATAATTCAACTAGCAATCTGGCAAAAATTTGTTGGATGATAAATTTTTAATATCATTCTATATAACAGTTTTAGCGGCGCTACAATCTATTCGTAGCAAAAATTTCTGATTTAATAAATTATCTTGGAATTTATAAATACATTTAATGATAGAAAGAATTTCTATCTTTATAATCGAATAATTAGATTGATATGGATTTCATTTTTCAAACGTAAATCTAATAAGTATTTTCTTGTTATTATTAGAATCAATTTGTTTAGGGATACCTCCATATCCAATATTAGAAGCACCAGTGACTACTACTTTTTGCCATGTAGAATTAGCAATAGGAAGGCATGGTAGGTTTTTAACCCTCTGTATTATTTTTTGTATAATCTTTGCATGATCAGTTGTCCAAGGAGAAGGATTTACTATAAGATCAGTTATAAACTGAAATTTTATTAATTTTCCTTTATAATTGATATAAATTCCTTGAGAATCAATTTTCTTAATAGGCATTATTTTACTAAGTAAAGGAGTCTCTAATATAATATGTTGAGTAATCTTCTTTACTATAATAAAAGGAGATGGGAAACAAATGTCTTCATTGCAGATATTGACATTTGACACCTTATATGGTGTGGTCAAGATATTATTATCTGTCTGTTGGGGTCAAAATTTGCACCCCGGTTGACCGAGTCAAAGTCAAGCTCAACCCCAATCCAGGTGGGCCCAAGCCCAGGTCAAGAGGGCCCATGCCCAAGTCGAGCCCGCGACCAACCTCCTCCATGCCAAAATATAGATCATGTAATAAATAATTTTTATGTAATTTTTTATACATGAATATATGCAAAATGGGCATAAAACCAAATTTTTATAAAGCCCATGGCTTATGTGCAAAAGAAATGGCACATGAGCCATGGGATGGGCAAAATGCCATTTTGTAAAGCCCAAGAAGCTATATGTAAATATGTAAGCCTATAAGAGGCAACATGATGAAAATATCTAATATACCTTTTCATTCCCAAAAAAAATTAGGGCATGTACCTCTTCCTCTTTCCTTAAGGTTCCAAAACCTTCTTTTTTCTTTTTGAATTAAATCAAGAGTTTTACTTTTCTTTTTTCAAAACTAAATAGTTTTTCACCACAAAACCCACAAAGGGGAACTTGGATCTACCATTAGATCTCAAAAAGAAGAGATTTTTAAAATCTCACATCTCTTGATCTTCAAGATCCTGCCAACAGAGGAGGAAGAAGGAGATCCGTCTCCAGAGACCCCACTTTAGGGAAGAACTAGGGCTCAAGGGGAGAAGCCCTTTATCAGCTTCAAAACATCCTAAGAGTTTAACTCCTAATACACACACACACACACACACACACACACACACAGAGAATACTAGGTGCTCCTTTCTGGGAGTATAACTCCCATTGCAGGGACCAAGTCCCTTTTGCCACCCGAACGCCCACGTGCTGACATGTAGGGCGCGAGCGCCCAAAGCGCTAGCGTCCGAGCGTCCGCGTGCTGACACGTGGTGCGCTAGCGCTCTTACGCTCAGAGCGCTAGCGTCCGAACGCCCACGTGCTGACACGTGGTGTGCTAGCGTCCAAAGCGCTAGCGCCCGAGCGCCCACGTGCTGACACGTAGTGCGCTAGCGCTCAAAGCGCTAGCGCCCAAAAGCGCTAGCGTTCGAGCGCCCACATGCTGACACGTGGTGCGCTAGCGCTCTTGCGCTCAAAGTGCTGGCGCTTTTCCCATGCATCCTTTGGATGCCCTTTCCCTTTTTTTATTTTTATTTTATATATATATATATATACACACACACATACTCTACAACACCGTCCCTCCCAAAAAAAATTTGGGCCGGGGCACTGCCCCGCACCCCGCAAGGGGGCTGCTAGCCCTCTTGACTCCCAGCCCGCTATCCGGATAGCGGGACCCCCGTAAAAACTCTGCGTGGCTCCCGATATATCCAAAACCCCCTTTCAAAACACAACACACGCATGCTGTACATTGAGTTCGCATGACCAGTCTAACCCGTCAATCGGAGGTTCCCTCGCTCCAAAGACGAGGGGTAATTAACGGCAGCTTAGTCCGCGGCTGCCGGAGATTCGGATCCTCACAGTCAATAAACCCCGGCCTACTCTAGGCAGGGGGAATCTGTAGTACGCCTGACAAGCGCACGCATATTCCCATCTCAATGGGGTGACGAAAAACACCCTACAGATTCTGGCACTCCCGGTGGGACCTATCTCTCCTTCCATATTTTGGGTTAAGCATTCATGTGAACTCAATCAATATACATATCGATATTTATACTAAAATAATACCCTTTCATGTAGGGTTTTCAAGCAATCACTTCTCAACGATGTCTCCAAAGATGAACTCAACTCCCATCTCATACACGATGAAGATGGACTCCAGGACGGTCCTCCCGGCCAGTCTTGGGCGACAGTGGGAGGAGCCGCTGCTACAGTTCGGCTCTATTCTGTTCGTGCCAGCTAATGCCATTCCAGCACCTCAAGCTCCAGCAACAGACAGACCGGTCTTGAAAGGCAGGAGACCAAATGTGGTGATCTCGAGGGCGCCCCAACCCAAACGCAAGTCGGTGTCTGAACGACTTTCCTTGGCCCCATCTGGGGCAAGGCCATCAACACTAACAAAGCTACAACGCGTCTTGAGCAAGCTCCGGCGGTGCCCCTAACAACTGCTTGATTGGGTGTCTTCTCTAAGCTACCCGCTAATCGACTCATAATGGCTTTCCGGATAACGGATGCCCGCCAAGCCTTCAAAATCGAGAAGCTAAGACAGAAAAGGCTCAGGTATAGAGCCAACAAAAGGGCTAGGGCTCCTGCTAGGCTGAACCTCATGAGGTTCGAAGAACAGGGTTACCCTGCTAAAGATGAGGAAATGGCTGGCTATGTGGTCCACACTGTCTACATGGTGGGCACGCGCAGCAAGAGCAAGGACGGGGCCACCACATCTCAAATCTAATCTGGCTTGAATGTGGTTGTCGTTTCCCAAGAATAGCTGCCTCTGCTGGGTGATGAAAACCCTCTCGATGAGGATGATAGGCAGAAAGACCCTTCGGTCCATGAGGAGTCGGGCTCGGAAAGCGAAGATGAGCCAATCTTCCGTCCTAAGAACGCAGAGCAGCAACTTCTCCAAGAGCTCCGAAAACAGCTCAGAAGCAAAGACAAGGAGATGGCCAAGCTTTACTAAAAAATTGACGACTTGACAAACGTCGTCTTACGGCTTACGGCCCAACTTGCCTCTCAGCCGCCCAATCAAGCGTAGGGCTCTGCTCATGAACCGGGAAACGGTGTCCCGAGACAGCCGACGCCTATTCCCTCAAATCCAAAGGTGGACGGACCGCACGAAAGCCAGTCGCATCCTATCTTGGGAAATGTCTTGGCGGCCGATGACAGCAACCCGCTAACTCAAGATCAAATCATGGATTTGGTTGTCAACAAAGTCAAAACATTGGTAGCCGAAGCCGAAAAGCAAAAAGATATCAGCAGCAGTGGGAGACCATATCCTGCTCAGTATGATCTGGTAGAATTTCCTAGCGGCTGTGTCATCCCTAAATTCGGAAGATTTGATGGGACGGGAAATGCGAATCAGTACATCACCCACTTCAAAGCCTCATGCGAGAATACTGGGGGCAACGATGCGCTTCTCCTCTGCCAGTTCGTTAATAGCTTGACCGATTTTGCTTTCGACTGGTACGCGAGCATACCGGATGGCTCTGTCACAACCTTCGTCCAAATGGAGTCTCTGTTTCAGCAGAGGTTCATGAGCGTCGGCGATAAGATCACCATTGCCGAGCTCGTAAGGACCAAGCCAAAGAATAACGAAAGTAGCACGGATTTTATAACCCGATGGCGCAATCTCTCCGTCAAATGTGAACCGCCGATAGAGCAGGACCAATCTATCAGTCTCCCTTTTGGAAATCTCAACAATTGGATGGCCCCGTTTCTATGCACCGCGGGTCTCAAAACATTCCAGGAAAGTTCAGATGCTGGAGCGCTCAAAGCAGGAGTCCTCCTCGGATTCCCAAAATAACAATAGGTCCTGGAGAAATCGAAAGGACGATAATCGCAAAGGCGGAAATTCCGACGATTCTGAATCTTTCAATACCTCGGCTAACCGAAATAAGCAAGGGTTGAGCAATCCTAATGCCAACCAGCCTCGGAAGCCAGTGTTCGGAGAGGGAGGAGAATCTCCACTGAAAGAGAAGCTGGATAAGGTTTATTCCTTCAGAAGGGACAAAATCCATAAAATATTTAAAGACGCCCTGAAGAACGGTCTACAACTGCCAGAGTCAAAAAGACCGCAGGAAGCGAATATGACCGATGACCCCAAATACTGCCTCTATCACAGAGTGATAGGTCATGCCATTGAGGACTGCTACGTCTTCAAAGATTGGGTCGAAAAGCAATATAAGGCCGAAGAGATAGAACTGTCTAAAGGCGTGTTAACAAACAGTCCAGTTGCGACCGCCAATTTCATACAAACGGAGACCGAAGTTCTTCGTGAAACTGATTCTCTCCGACATCTGCCTTTCTCTGAAAACCATCGACCACCACGTCATTAAACTGGGAACAGTAGACCTCTAAGTCTTTAAACTGGGAACCGATGACCACCATGTCGTTAAACTGGGAACAGTCGACCTCTAAGTCGTTAAACTGGGAATGTAAAAAAAATTGTGTAAATAAAAAAAGAGAATGTGTAAATAAATAAATAAAAGATAAAGCCGAAATGATGGGGCGGCCGCGAATAAATAGCCGAAATGATAGGGCAATCGCGACCTTCGCGATAAGAAAAGCTGAAATGATAGAGCAATCGCGGTAAAAAAAAAAACAAAAAAAAAAACAACGGCGAATGATGAGTCGCTCCTGGTACCATATTCCAGTGCAGTGATGCAGACGCCAACCAAAATCCGATTTTCCAAAATTCCCCCAGCCCTACGGGTGGTCCCCCAAATTGACTACCGTATACAATCCACGGGCTCAAATAATTCTCGTCATACCCATACCCCACCGCAATCACCAGTTACGCGGCTGGTCTCCGCCTTTGGAATTATGCTCTATTGAGAAGACCCACTCATATGTCCTCACGATACATGAGGAGAACAAACCTTTGTAGGATCCTTACAACTCATAAAGGAAAAACACACTTAGGAGTCCTCACGACTCCTAAGGAGAAAATACACCTGCGAGATCCTTACGACTCGTAGGGAGAAAATGCTTTTATGGGACCCTCACGGCCCATAAAATTGAAAAGCCTTAGGCGATAGGGATCTAAACCTGTCTCCTAAGCCATCGCTCCCCAATCCCCAAGTTGCGAATGATGAGTCGCTCCTGGTACCATATTCCAGTGCAGTGATGCAGACGCCAACCAAAATCCAACCCCCAAGTGGTGAATGATGAGTCCCTCCTGGTACCATATTCCAGTGCAGCGATGCAGACGCCAAACAAATTCCAAACTCAAATCCCAACGGCGAATGATGAGTCGCTCTTGGTACCATATTCCAGTGCAGCGATGCAGACGCCAACCAAATTCCAAATCCCAATGGCGAATGATGAGTCGCTCCTGGTACCATATTCCAGTACAGCGATGCAGACGCCAACAAAATCTCGAAATTTTTCCGGCCCTACGGTCTGGATCATACATCCTGCAAAACCGTATACAATCAACGGGCGTAAAACGATCCTAACCTCTCCCAAGTCCTACCGGCGAGACCACATTCAAAGTCCCACCAGCGGGGAAGATTCAAAAAAAAAAGAGTGATAGGTGATAGGGAGAAAATGCTTTGTGAAACCCTTACGGCTCACAAAATTGAAAAGTCTTAGGTGATAGGGACTTAAAACCTGTCTCCTAAGCCATCGTTTCCTAATAAGCAAACGCAAATGATGATTCGCTCTTGGTACCATATTCTAGTGTAGTGATACTGATACCAAACAAAAACCAATTCACAAATCCTCCCGGGGCAAATGATGAGTTGCTCCTAGCATTATTCCAGTGCAGCAATGCAGATGCCGACAAAAAAAATCCCAAAATCCTCTCATGACAAATGATGATTCGCTCCTGGTACCATATTCCAGTGTAGCGATGCTGATGTCAACCCAAATCAAATCAAACCAACAACCTCTGCGGCGGAATCATGCTCCGTCCCAGAATTTACCCCGTGTCGAAATCATGCTTCGCCTCGGGATATCTACCTTCCCTGCCGGAATTATTCTCCGCCTCGGAATCAAATCAACCAACCAGCTCTGCGTCGGAATCATACTTCGTCTCAGAGTGTACCCCGCGTCGAAATCAAGCTTCGCCTCGGTGTATCTGCCTTCCCTGTCGGAATTATGCTTCGCCTCGGAATCAAATCAACCAACCAGCTCTGCGTCGAAGTCATGCTCCGTCTCAGTGTGTACCCCACGTCAAAATCAAGCTTCACCTCGGTGTATCTGCCTTCCCTGTCGGAATTATACTTCGGCTCGGAATCAACCAACGACCTCCTCGTTGGAATTATGCTCCGCCTCGAAATCAAGTCAACCAACAAGCTCTGCGTCAGAATCATACTTCGTCTCAGAGTGTCCCCCGCGTCGAAATCAAGCTTCGCCTCGGTGTATCTCCCTTCCCTGTCGAAATTATGCTTCGTCTCGGAATCAAGTCTGCCAACAAGCTCTGCGCCGGAATCATGCTTCGTCTCAGAATGTACACCGTGTCGAAATCATGCTTCGCATCGGCATATCATGCCTCTACTCTTCGGAATTATGCTTCGACTTTTTGGAATGATGCTCTGACCTTGGAATTATGCTCCGCAAACCGGAATGATGCTCCGATCCCTGGAATCATGCTCTGATCCTTGGAATCATGCTCCGCTCTTCAGAATGATCCTCCGAATCCTGGAATCATGCTCCGCCCTTCGGAATGATGCTCCGATCCCTGGAATCATGCTCCGCTCTTCGGAATGATGCTCCGATCCTTAGAATCATGCTCCGCTCATCGGAATGATGCTCCGATCCCTGGAATCATGCTCCGCTCTTCGGAATGATGCTCCAATCCTTGGAATCATGCTTCTACTCTTTGGAATTATTCTTCGACTCTTCGGAATGATGCTCCGACCTTGGAATTATGCTCCGCAAACCGGAATGATGCTCCGATCCCTGGAATCATGCTCCGATCCTTGGAATCATGCTCCGCTCTTCGGAATGATGCTCTGAATCCTGGAATCATGCTCCGCTCTTTGGAATGATGCTCTGAATCCCTGGAATCATGCTCCGCTCTTCGGAATGATGCTCCGATCCCTGGAATCATGCTCCGCTCTTCGGAATGATGCTCCGATCCTTGGAATCATGCCTCTACTCTTCGGAATTATGCTTCGACTCTTTGGAATGATGCTCCGACCTTGGAATTATGCTCCGCAAACCGGAATGATGCTCCGATCCCTAAAATCATGCTCCGATCCTTGGAATCATGCTCCGTTCTTCGGAATGATGCTCCGAATCGTGGAATCATGCTCCGCTCTTCGGAATGATGCTCTGAATCCTGGAATCATGCTCCGCCCTTCGGAATGATGCTCCGATCCCTGGAATCATGCTCCGCTCTTCGGAATGATGCTCCGATCCTTGGAATCATGCTCCGCTCATCGGAATGATGCTCCGATCCATGGAATCATGCTCCGCTCTTCGGAATGATGCTCCGATCCATGGAATCATGCTCCGCTCTTCGGAATGATGCTCCGATCCTTGGAATCATGCCTCTACTCTTCGGAATTATGCTTCGACTCTTCGGAATGATGCTCCGACCTTGGAATTATGCTCCGCAAATCGGAATGATGCTCCGATCTCCGAGAATCATGCACTCCGAGGGATACTCCGACCGTGGAATTATGCTCCGCGAATCAGAATGATGCTCCGATCCCCGGGAATCATGCTCCCCGGGATGATGCTCCGCCGCTGGAATGATGTTCCACCTCGAAGTCCAACTTCAAGCTCCATCAATTTCGTGCACACAACTCATGCATGCGGTGTGCATTCATTGATGGGGGACACTTTGTTGGGGTCAAAATTTGCATCCCGGTTGACCGAGTCAAAGTCAAGGTCAACCCCAAGCCAGGTGGGCCCAAGCCCAGGTCAAGTGGGCCCATGCCCAAGTCGATCCCGCGACCAGCCTCCTCCATACCAAAATATAGATCATATAATAAATAATTTTTATGTAATTTTTTATGCATGAATGTATGCAAAATGGGCATAAAGCTAAATTTTTGTAAAACCCATGGTTTATGTTCAAAACAAATGGCACATGAGCCATGGGATGGGCAAAATGCCATTTTGTAAAGCCCAAGGGGCTATACGTAAATATGTAAGCCTATAAGAGGCAATATGATGAAAATATCTAATATACCTTTTCATTCCCAAAAAATATTAGGGCCTGTGCCTCTTCCTCCTTTCTCAAGGTTCCAAAACCTTCTTCTTTCTTTTTGAATTAAATCAAGAGCTTTACTCTTCCTTTTTCAAAACTAAATAGTTTTTCACCACAAAACCCACCAAGGGGAACTTGGATCTACCATTAGATCTCAAAAAGAAGATATTTTTAAAATCTCACATCTCTTAATCTTCAAGATCCTGCCAACAGAAGAGGAAAAAGGAGACCCGTCTCCAGAGACCCCACTTTGGGGAAGAACTAAGGCTCAAGGGGAGAAGCCCTTCATCAGCTTCAAAACATCCTGGGAGTTTAACTCCTCATATATATCTCCTCATATATATATATATATATATATATATATATATATATAGAGAGAGAGAGAGAGAGAATAATAAGTGCTCCTTTCTGAGAGTACAACTCCCATTACAGGGACCAAGTCCCTTTTGCCGCTCGAGCACCCACGTGCTGACACGTGGGGCGCTAGCGCTCTTACGTTCAGAGTGCTAGCGTCCAAAGCGCTAGCGTTTGAGTGTCCACGTGCTGACACGTGGCGCTCTTGCGCTCAAAGCACTAGCGCTCTTGCGCTCAGAGCGCTAGCGCCCAAAGCGCTAGCGCCCGAGCGTCCACGTGCTGATACGTGGTGCGCTAGCGCTCAAAGCGCTAGCGCTCTTGCGCTCAGAGCGCTAGTACCCAAAGCGCTAGCGCCCGAGCGCCCACGTGCTGACACGTGGTGCGCTAGCGCTCAAAGCGCTAGCGCACAAAAGCGCTAGCGCTCGAGCGCCCACGTGCTGACACGTGGTGCGCTAGCGCTCTTGCGCTCAAAGCGCTGGCGCTTTTCCCATGCATCTTTTGGATGCCCTTTCCCTTTTTTTATTTTTATTTTATATATATATGTATATATACACACATACTCTACAACACTGTCCCTCCCAAAAAAATTTTGGGCCGCGGCGCTGCCCCGCACCCCGCAAGGGGGCTGCTAGCCCCCTTGACCCCCAGCCCACTATCCGGGTAGCGGGACCCCCGTAAAAACTATGCATGGCTCCCGATATATCCAAAACCCCCCCTTTCAAAACACAACACACGCACGCTGCACATTGAGTTCGCATGACCAGTCTAACCCATCAATCGGAGGTTCCCTCGCTCCAAAGGCGAGGGGTAATTAACGGCAGCTTACTCCGCGGCTGCCGGAGATTCGGATCCTCACAGTCAATAAACCCCGGCCTACTCTAGGCAGGGGGGATCTGTAGTACGTCTGATAAGCGCACGCGTATTCTCATCTCAATGGGGTGACGAAAAACACCCTACACTATCGTGCTCAAAATTTGTGTAATTCTATCGCAATATTTGATGAGGATAACTCCCTCTTTGATACAATTAAGATTTGCTCCACTATCTACGAGAGCTATCAAGTCAAGAATTATTAAATTATTATTAATGATTAGAGTAACCCTAATATACTATTTCTGGATAAGAATAAGATTAAGACTTTGGATCATTTCCTTATTCCGACTCAAAAAAACTGAGAATTTTAGCGCTGTCAAACTTGAAAATAATACTTAAGTTTCAAATACGGGTTATACCTTGATTCTTACCATTCTCGATTATTTTACAGGAGATGTAAATAATCAAGCTAAGAAAGTTAGGACTTTACTCCAAAATTTAAGAAGTCCAACTTTGACTCATTTCAGATGGTATAAAGATACCTTCCTTAACAGAGTTATACAACTCGAAGATGCTAACAATCCGCATTGGAAAGCCAAATTCGTTGATGGCTTACCTAATTTATTTGCTGAAAAGATTCATAAAAATTTACGAAATCAGCATGATGGGGTTATACCCTACAATCTGTACACTTATGATCGTTTAATAAACACCTATGTACAAGAAAGTTTGAGTTTATGCAATGAAATAAAGCTAAAAAAGCAATTAAAAGACCAAAAATTGATTGGGAGGAAAGAATTGGATGAATTTTGCAGCCAATTCACTATAGATCCTCCACAGGAAGAGAGGAAAGGGAAGAAAAAGAGAAAGGAATCCCTTTCTAATCCTTTTTATATAAGGAAAAGGAATTACCATCCCTCAAAAAATCTCGAAAAGATTGATAAGAAGATTATAGAAAAAAGCCTATTTATAAAAGGCGAACTGATAAGTCTAAATCAAGGACTTCTGCCACTTGTTATAAGTGTGGCAAAGTTGGTCATTTTGTCAACAAATATTATACAAAGAAAAAGATCAATGAAATAGTAGACGAAAGATTAAGAATTTTTTTATATAAGATTAGGATCAAGTCCTCTGAATCAGAAAGTTCATATTTCTACTCTATTTCTTCGTCATCAGAAGATGATATTGAGCATGAGTGCTCAAATAAATGTTGTAATATCAACAATGATAACTGTTATATAACCATTATAGAAATGAATGGTTTAAGTATCAATGTTATAAACAAAGATAATAAGAAATCCATCTTAAAAGTCATTGAAGATAATGATCTTCAACATGAAATAAAAACCAGATTTATTGAAGTTCTTCTCAAAGAGGATAAATAGAAATCTCATATTCCTAAAAATGTTTATCGGCTCTTTGAAGTCTTAAAGAGACAACGTTAACAGGAAAATAAGCCAGTTATTTTGCAAGATTTGCAAAAGGAGATTAATAATCTCAAACTAGACGTCAAAGAGTTGAAAAATCAAAATAATGACATTTTTCTTAGAGTTTCTAACATAGAAAGTAAAAAATTTTACATTTGGAGAAAGTCCTCAAACAAGAATTTCCTCTGAACAAGAAGAAGTAGAACCTTTTCTACATAGTCTTAATCTTGTTCTTATCCAGAAACGGTATATTAGGGTTACTCTAATCATTAATAATAATTTAGTAATTTCTGACTTGATAGCTCTCGTAGATATTGGAGCAGATCTTAATTGTATCAAAAAAGGAATTATCCTTATCAAATATTGCGAGAGAACTACTCAAATTTTGAGTACGGCAGATAATAGTGTCTTAACTATATCTTATAAGGTGTCAAATATCAATATCTGCAACGAAGACATTTACTTCCCATCTCCTTTTATTATAGTAAAAAGATTACTCGGCATATTATACTAGGGACACCAATCCTTAGAAAAATAATGCCTATTGAGAAAATTGATTCTTAAGAAATACATACCAATTACGAAGGAAAATTGGTAAAGTTTCAATTTATAACCGATCCTATAGTAAAAATCCTTAATGAGGTAAAAGAAATTTATCTTAAAGAAAAATATGGGGTGCCGCTTGCTCTTTGTAAGTCTCTCTTATCCTTCTCTTTTTTAGCGTCATATGTATCGCTTTATATTACTCTTGAATGGTATCAGAGCCATGATAGGTAAAGTTTTTTCTTCCTGTAATGATAAATATTTAGTTTAAAAATTTATGATATTTTCTTAAGCTATGTAGACTTGGATTTTCATTTGTTATTTATTCATTAAACTTCAAGGTTAGATATAGCCGATTATACCTCCTGCAACACCTTTCGAGGAGGAAACTAGCGGGATTGAAAGGTGTAGCCCTTCACAGGGAAAGCTTTTTTCTGAAAATCAAGAAGTTAAAATAATAAATAATTACTTTTAAATTATTTTATTTGGTTATTACTAATGGAACGACACTAAAGTCGCATAGGGAGTTCCATTTTATCCAGGGATTAGCGTTTATATGGTAGTCCATAAATCGTTGACAGCCGTATGGATAAAAACTAAATTTTAATAATTCTAGAGTATTAACTCATCTGAAAAATTTTAAGATTACATATAGTAGAAAAATATCATTCCTTTTTAGCTAATTTATTCAGAACTCTGGGTAGAATTTTTTATGAGTACATCATCATCATCATCTGCTATTTCTACAAAATTAGCTTCTAATAAGAGCAAACATGTTAAGAACACTAATTTAATAGAGTATCTTTCAGATGAGAAATAGCTTAATAAGTGGACTATTCCTAATTTTCCACCAAACGAGATTTAAAATATCGGGACGTTTGATTTCTCATCTAGACTTTCCATCAAGAGTATGAAAAAAACTTTTTCTGTTGATAGTATAGAACAGACCATACAACTTCTTTCAGAAAAGCATGTGTTTAGATTTGAGAAGTATTATAAGTACCTTTACATAGGACTTATCCAAGTGGTTTTTAAGTCTCTAACCTTACAAGGTCTCAATACTTCTATCCTAACTTCCCTCAGAGACGCCATATGTCTCAATTGATACCTTCCCTAATAGGAATTATACCGACTAGCCTATATCATGGGCTAGTTTATTTTGATATTTATCCAAATTTGACTTTGTTTTTAACGGACTCAAATATACTTGAAGTAGTTACTCTGAATTTGAAGACAAACGGGTACAATTTTATGAAAGAATCTGAGACTATCTCACTAATATACAGGATCCATTTCAAGATTTTGACCACCATTGCTCCAAAGGTAAAAGCTAAGACTGAAATGGTAAAACCACACTAATTGAGATAAATTTACCGTTTTCAGATATTGCAACTAATAGGGTCATAAAACGGGAAGAAACAGAGTTCCCAAAATCATGGGTATTAACCTTTGTGGTTCTTCCCAAACCTATAATAGATACCGAGGTCGATCGGATAATACAAACTAACGACGAAGAAATTGAAATAAAATTTGGCTCAAATCACATTACTAGAATAACTAGTAATATAGCCAGTACCTCTTCTGTTAATAATGGAAGAAGATCATTTTCTACACACAGCTCCTCTCAAAAATCAGAAAGAGAGGTTGGAGATATTAATATTTCTGAGATGACTATTCCTCATTCAATTTATGAGAAGAATAATACAACTTCTCCAATCTCATCAGATATGTGCTTTCATATCTAAAATCTTTATATGGATTTTACACCCAACGGTACTTTAGGAATATTCCTTCAAAAGGAATTCATGAACGATAAGCATATTGCTTTCAAAGAATGGTTTTATAAATCATTTACCAAGAAACAAAGATATGCTTACAAGGACGAGTTTTATAAACATCTTGAAGAAAGAAAAAGTCTTAAATATTTTTTTGATTAGTTCTATCATGATCTGGAATTGGCATGTGTCCGGCACTTAAATCACGCGAAGTCTATAAGACCCCACCATAACTCAAGTAAGCCGAAAACCCAGAAATCTAAATCTTTTTTTGGAAAATAATGGAGGTGAAGTTTTGAAATAAAGGTATAATGAAAGCAAGTTCTTTCTTTTAAAATATAAATAAGTTTTGTTTGAAATGCAAGTGGATTATATACTGTAATTTGAAAACATTTTCGTCAGTTGAAATTTGGGCAGCACCTCCTTTGTAAATTTTTATCAAAACAAGAACATAATCAATAATAATATAGGCATCCCCAAGCGGAAGCTAGCTCTTCGCTAATCGGCGGAAATACAACCACGCAACATGAATATATGACGCCAAGGCGAAGATCAATTACAGAAAAGAAAGTAAAGAAAACCAAAATATCATCAAACTCCAGATAAAAAGAATATATATACAAGTCTCGACACTAAATCCAAAGAATATACAACTGGACTCTAAGTCTACTAAATATATATAGTCTGGTTGATAGAGCTTTTAACTAGATACAAATGAATAATAAATAGTGTACAAGCGGTGGTTACGATCCGAAGTGTAACCCACCTACCAAGCAAACCACCCAAAGAAACAATATGCCAGCAAGTTGCTACTGATCTGAGCGATCGATCCTGCAAGAAAACTATGGCACAACAGGGATGAGTTGCCAACTCGTGAGTAGAGATATCATTAGGTAGAAATCGAATGTATGACGATTTCCTAGGTCATACAGTAATAATAATATCATACCGTGTGGTATCGAAGGTAATCGTGTATACATATACATATAGATATATAATATTGTGCCTGTGTCAATATATGGTACCGTGTCATCCATATCGTGTATATATACATATATCAAACAATAAATGTCCATCAACGACACTCAAAATCATCATAAAATTCTGAGTGTCCAGCATCAATACTCGAAATCATTATAAAACCCGTGTCTAGTATTGACACGTAAATCCTCATATCTCAGATGCCGTCAGCACCGAGAAAACTCATGGTGGACGTCGAAGTATCATATCAAGAGAAACAACGTTTTTAAAACAATCATAAGTTTTTAAATAATATCTGCGGTTTCTCAAATCCAGAAATCTCATGAAAATAGAATCTCATAAAAGTATCGCAGTAATGAAATAGTATGTACAGGTACAGAATAACACTGTAATGCATAGCAAGTGTATTCATATGAGCGTGTCGTGTAGTAAGGTAAAGAAAGTGCAATATTAACAATAATATGGGGTACTGTGTACTAATCAGTAACTAAAATGCTAACAGGTTATAAGGTGATACGGTGACATAACGATTTCTAATATGTACATGGCATGTCAATTACCGATGATGTGTGTGTGAGACGGCAAGTAATGTGTACGTGCGACATATGCATCATCGGTAATGGTTCGTGTGTCCTAACGAACGAAGTCACGTAAAGATAAAGGTATGAAATATAGTATATATATCGTAAACGAAAATAATACGAGCGTATGTAGAAATAAGAAATCGTAGCGCGAGCGTAAACAAAATAAAGAAATCGTAAACGTGAACAGGATATATATATATATATATATATATATATATATATATAATACGCAATTACGTATGAGCTATACAGTTATAGTTTAAAATAATAAAAATCATTGTTTTTAGAAAACAGGGGGCTATGATATTTTTGAAAAAGACCATTTGAAAAGTCGTAGCGTCCCTTGAAATTATCATTCAAAAGTGCGTAACGATTCGTTAGTTTTGAAAATAGATATGGTTCTAAACATATCATACTACTTAAGTGATTTAAAAACAATATTTCTCGAGTCGATATATAAGTCGGCGATCCATCATCATCATATCACGTACGAAATAATGCATCGTACAATATTATCAAATCAATAGTACGAATCTATAATCACGTACATCATCTTATCTCATATTATCATATATCATCTCATGTTCTCATATATCATATCATATAATATCGCCTCATATCATCATATCCAAACATATCGACTCATATCATCAAATCGGACCATATCCTCATCTCATCATATCATATCATAAACATCCTCATACAAATGTTAAACATCCACATACACACACACACACACATATCTCTGTGTGTGTGTGTGTGTGTATGTGTTTACATAAGTAGATATAATCCAAAGGTTAAGGAATAGTACTAGGGGATATCTTTCTACTAAATATACTACTAATTCTAGAACACTTATTAACTAAGTATACATATCTAATGTATATATATAACTATATATCTAGTATTCTAGTACTACGGTTGCGGGGGTGCTATACGTCATCCACCCGACTTCCTCCGTAAATATACATCTAATCACCTAATTTTTTCTCACCCTAGCCGATTCCGACGGGTGCCTTGCCCTTTTTCATCGTCCCAAAAGTCCATGCGCTTGTACCTACAAGTCTAAGCATGTCGTATCGCATAAAAATCCAATCGAAAACTGATACGATGAGCAAAGCGCATATAAGTTAGAACCTATGGCCACCATGTGCTAAAACAACAAAATACTCTGTGACGTCGACGTACGAATGTCGAACGACCAAGTCACATCAAGAAAATCCAAAAAAAAACAAGTTTCAAAAATCAGAAAACATTGACAGAAATCAAGTAAAACGACTCCAGTTTTTTCTTAAGGTGAAATTAGACTTTTTAGCGTATAGGGTGGTCTTAGTTATCTAATGAACGAGCTACAGAACAAGATTCACAACCTAACTCCACAGACGACCCGCAAATTACGGTCAATACCATTAAATTTGCTGCCAGATGAGGGGGTTTGGGCTCAGGTTTCTACGGTGGCTTCATATTGGTCTGCACATCTAACAATATCCTCTATTTAATTTTTAGAGTTTCCAAGTAGTATCAGATTTCATTTGATCGCTACAAGTTCAACAAAATCAATATCGGAAAATTCTAAACTCATGTTTGGAACTTCTAAACTCATCTAGACATTGGATTCTATCACTAGTAAACCCTCAATAAACCCTCTACTACACTTCTACTATAAGTTTCACTCACTAAATCTCACTTTGGAAATTTCCAAATTACAAAACATAACCTTTTTAACTCTAAACTATAATATGAGGTTAGGAAACTTAAGACTTGATCAAAGATAGATATTTTACCTTATGGAGCAACTCAAGAAAATTCTAAGATGGCCAAAAATGCTCAAAACCCAAACTTGATCCCACCATATTCCTTAGATTAAGGTTAGGATCAATTCTTGTGAAGGTTTTATGTGGTTTTGATGAGATTTTGGGGGTGGTTTCATGGTGGTAGAGAATAGTGGAGGAGGTGAAGAAAAAGAGGAAGAAGTTGAAAGAGATGAAGAAACAAATGATTTGTGAAGAGATGCGAATGGTCGTAGAACCATACCTCTATTTCTCTCTCTCCCCCCTATCTCCCTCTTACACCCATACTCTCATGTCTCCTTGTTCCCTTCCTTTTTTTTTTCTTTTCTCTTTTATTTCTTGAAATACAAAACCAAATGTCACAAAATGAAATGTTGCATATCATGACACTTAAATATGATTAACAAAATAAGACATGGTTTAGTAAAATAAAGCTAGGTTTAAGGCATGATTATAAAAATACTAATCAAGTTTAACTTAAGCTTGTATGTAAATAATTATATATTAATTTATAAAAACCCAAATCAATCAAATGCTTTCATAAATGATAATTCATTTTTAAATTCCAATTATATTCTAAAAATATAGGTATATAATTATACCATTCTATTAAAACTCAAATCTATACTCATATAATATCCGTGAAATTTATTATTTAATTATTTAAATTCCAAAAATAATATTTTCTGAAATGTTACATTCTTCCCCCCTTAAATAAATTCGGTCCCCGAATTTAAATTTTTACCCTCAAAATCTTAAAACATTTCAGTAAATCAAATCAAACCAACGGGGCTCCAAAGTCACAGACAATCTAAATTATCATAGTGTATCGTGTGCGCATGGAAATAAGTGCAACACTCAATAATCGAAACTCTGTCCAGTTTCATGCAAATAACAGGAGTTATGATGAAAATGCAACTTGCGAAATCTACTGTTTAAATCAAATATAATATAATCAAGACTGTAATACATATATAGTACACATACTTGTAAAATCATTTAAATGACTGAAAAATGTATGAAAAATCCTTTTCAAATTGCTGTGTGATGCGTATATCACAGTACGAGCTGCAGACGTCCATTTTGTAAAGAAATATATATATTTATATACGTTCCACTTAAGATATACGTCCCGCCTTTTTGAAATTTACTTAGAAGGGTTTTCTTTTTCTAAAATCTTGTGTCGCTCACTGATACGTAGGGAAATAGTGAGTCTATAGTTCCTTTTGAAAACCCCTTCAGTAAATATCGATGCATACAAAAACACTCAGGTACTGTTCTCAGAACAGTCCTGCTCTGCTACTATATAATATAGTATATGTCATAAAAAACATAATGCTCGAAAGGTAATCAATCCCAATAGCTGTACATGAAAATAAATCCACGTGCGTCTGGTGGGCACAAAATCAAAGTCAAACCCAAGTGCCACGAATGTGCATGAAAACTGAGTGCAACAGGTGTGCATGAAAGCATCTGTCAAGTGCATCGGATGTTCACGACAACAATATCCAATACATCTAGAGTGCATGAAAAATCTCAATCAAGTGTATCAGATGTGCACAAAATCACATCAAGCGTGCCGAGTATGTGCAAAAATCTAAATCAAGTGCATCAGGTCTGCACAAAAGCATCTAGTGAATAAGGTGCACGAAAATCAAAATCCATGCGTCGAAAGCACATGTAAACAATATCGAGTAGGTGCATACAACGTGCACGAAAATGAAATCGAGTGTATCGGAATACACGAAATCATAATTATGTGCAATTGGGTGCACAAAACAATATAGAGTGCACAAGCCTAAGTCAGGTGCATAAAATATGCATGAAATCAAAACCAAGTATATCGAAATGCACGAAGTCCTCAATATGTGTAACGGCCTGCACAAAACAATATCAAGTGCAATGGATATGCACAAGAACACAAATCAAGTGTAACCAGTGTATAAAATATAAATCAAGTGCAGCAACTGTGCACAAAGAAAATATCCATCAAGTGCAACCACTATTACAATAACGGATTGACCCTATAAAGATAGGAATCTGTAGGGGAAACTTTTTATTGCCCATACGGATTAATCCGTAGGGCCATCGGTTTGCCCCTACGGTGCCTTACTGATTAATTAAAAAATATTAAAATGTAATTTTTTAGTTAGACCTACGGAGCCGCAAAAGAATGCCCTACAGATTAATCCATAGGGTATCAAAGGATTATTTATAAAAAAAGAGCTCAGTAATTTCCGTCGCCCCCTAATTTCCTCACCAACTCCCCCGCGCGCGCGATCGATCACCCATGCCTCCTCCACCTCTTCTCGTCAGCCGCCTCCTCCACTTCTAGTCGCCAAAATTTCCCATTAGCCGCCGCCTCCATCTCTGTCTCGTTACTACATACACGCTCGTTGCCATCTTGCCGCTGCCAGAGGATCTCGTTAAGCTCCATCACCTGCCTCCTCCACCTCGTCGAGCTCCATCCGCCGACAAAACTACAAGTGAGGTGAGTTAATTTCCATTTTGAACTATTAATTATTCTTATTTTTGTGTTATTGTTGATTTTAGGGTTAGGGTTAGGGTTAGTTCCGGGTTAATTGGGGGTTAATTAGGGTTAGGGTTAGGATTAATTAGGTAGGGTTAGGGTTAGGGTTCGATTCAGGGTTAGGGTAAGGGTTAGGTTTCGATTTAGGGTTAGGGTTAGGGTAGGTAGGGTTAGGGTTACTGTAACATTTCAAAAAAATAAAATATTATTTTTGGAAATTTTCATAATTTAATATTAATTTTTAATGAATATTTTAATAGTTCGGTATAATTAAATACCGATAAATGGTGAAAATCCGGAGAAGAATTATGGAAATTCTAAAATAAGTTAATTTGTGGAAATATGCCATTTTTAAGTTTTTATGGGTAAGTATATGCCATTTTAGTGTTAATCACGATTAAAAATCGCTAATTGGATTTTTGGACTTTTGTGCAAAATGTGCACATATCATTTTCTACACTTGTCATACTTGTTTCATGTTTTGGACCCATGTTAAGTCTAGGGTTGGACCATGCTTAGATGACCATGGTGGATTGAACCATTTGATTAGGTTAATTGGGGTTACTTAAGGGTTTAGCTTGGTTAAGAATTGGTTAAGATTAGGGTGACTTGTGTAGGGAGAGAGTGAGCCATGATGGCTTGTGTGTGCTAGTATTTAAAGAGAGAGATAATGGTGGATTAAGCAAGTGTCACACCCTTCCTAACACCAGCAGCAGCTGCATCAGCAGCACAAACTTATCCTAAGCAACAGCCCTAATATCCACAGCCCAACACACAAAAACAGCCATCAAACTGCTTCAACAGCAGCTGAAAAGATAAATCAGCCAATCCTACATCAGCCCCCATATCAACCCATCAGCTGATACACCACATCAGCCCCTATTTCCTCACATCAACAGCTACATCAGCTGCTGAAACCATGCATCAGCCCAACACATTTCAGCCACCATCAGCAGCAACAGTAACATCAGCCAAGACAGCAGCACAACTTCAGCCCAATTTTCATCACATCAGCTGCAACACCATCAGCCCATATCAACACATCAGCAGCTACATCCCTCACAACTCACACCACACCATCATAAACACACCAACACAACACCAATAAAACAGTATCAACATATTTTCAGCCATATTTTTATCAGCCACAGCAGCAACAACTTTATTCCAACCAACACCCCACAACACCATCATCAAACCACAACTACAACACTTCATCTCACCACAAAAACAACCCCAGCCCCTGCAGTAGCTGCTGCAAACAGCAACTAAGAAAAAGAGAGAGTAACAAGCAGCAGCAGCAGGAAACAACATCAGCTCCAGGAACAAAGGAAAACAGCTTCAGCAACAGGAGTAACCCAGCAGCAGCAACCCACTTCCCCACCTCCTCCTCCTTCCCTTCTCCTTCATTCTAGGACCCTTGAGGTATAATCTTGCAACCCAAACTCCCATCTTGCAAGTTATGGGTAGTAGACTGAATGTAGTGTTATATTTGTGATCTAGTGCTAGTTTTAGTGAATTTGAGTGAGGTTTGGGCAAGAGATGGTTTTGATTGTTAGGGTAAGCTTATTAGGTGTGTTTGAGACCAGTTAACCCCAGAATACCCCAGATTTCTAGTAGGTTACCTGAAAGTTTTGACTTGGCGTATTTAGCGATTTTGTCGACTTATTGACCTTTCTAAGATCTGCTTTCACCCCGGGAACCCTAAAATGAAATTGACTTAGCAGTAAGCTGTGCAGGCACCCTGGAACCATCCCACAAAACCCTAGCCCCCACCTCAATTTCTTGGCCGCAGATATATCCCCTCTGGCCGCAATTTGCGGCCAGAGCAGTAGGGAACCTCCTCGTTTTGCGTGCATGGCTTTTTTACCTGTAAACTTGACCCTAGGTATGTCTAGTTTTGTCTGGTTCCAACCAGGATAGAATCTGGGTTGATTTTCTTGAGTTGGCGCATGATTTACGACTTGTTTTCGTGTGGATTTTGGTATTCGATGATTCGTTTCTGTCGGATGGCGTTTGAACGCCTACGGCAGAGGGATATTGGCTGTGATTGCACGCGAGGCCACAGGTTTTTACCTATGGGCATAGCGTGCACCATTTTGGTTTCCGACATGGTTTTCATGTGTTTTAGCGTGTGATATCCTTGTAGGTACCCCACGTGGCGTCGAAGCGTTGGAGATGCAAATGGAGACATCGGCACCGGCACACATAAGCAAGGTGAGTAGATTTATATCTACGGGGAGAAGTCGGGTGGATGGCGTATAGCACCCCCGCAGTCCGTGGTGATGTATACGGATGCGTATACACACCTACAATTATTATATGTTGTTTGGGAAATTATTGATGTTTAGGATGGATAATTGGTGGACTTGGATGATTTAGTGTCGAAAACATAGAATAGTGAATGCACTACCCATACACACTCCCACACATACATACTTGCATACATCCTTACTTCATATGTGCATAGACGGGATTCTATATAGATATGTGTTCACATGGGTATGGGACTATGTGTTCACATACGGACTTGAGGATGATACATGGGTTTGAGATGAGTCGATGAGTTTGATATGAGGTTATGATATCGGTGATATGGTAAAGTTCATAGTTGAGATACGTCGTGATGCTTTAGCGGATTTTGGGATGATGATGCCATAGGAATAGTGACATATATATATAAAATGATCGACATGTGATTATGATACGAGATTGAATATGATATGATATGACAAGATATTTATGATAGGTCGCCTTGGGCGTTGTGTACTCCTTGAGAGGATATGTGCTGATGATATCGATTCATACGAGACTGTTGATCAGTATTCAGATCATGATGATAGTGATGATGTTAGCTTTGTACTAGACGTAGGTCAGTACCCAGATCATGATATTTGATATAGAGAATACCAGATGAATGATATGACGAATATGATATTGACCCGTACCCAGATTTGGGGATGTCGTACGACGGATTTACGTACGAGCTATGTTTTGATGTTTGATCCGCACTCTTGATTTGGGAATAACTGATTATAGAGATATGGTATCGGATGTGATATAATCGAGGCGGGATCACCGACTATATATATATATATATATATATATATGTATGTATCGACACAGAGATTAGACGGTTTCCCTTACCTACTGTTAGCTTTAGCTCAGCCTTATAGCGGTGTAGCTATATGACTCTTGTGACACTAGATGCTGTTCAGCTTTCATGGTATTTAGCATTCAGCTCCCGCATATGATTATTGTTGCTCCGCATTTCATACTGTTATGATCCATATTCCATTATTGATATCATACTGTTAGAACACCAGCACCATTACCAATGTTGCGTATGTACCACGTACACTTATTTGTCGGCTCACACACATCTTCATCGGTAATTGCCATGTCACGAACACTTAGAAAATATTATTGCTTGATTTAGCTTGTTAGCTAGTAGTGACATGATATTAGTATGATTGCCTTATATGTTAGCTTGACATTGTAGCTATTACTTATCACTTCATGCATACTGTTATTCATTATATGCTGCATTCATGGATTCTCATGCTTATATTCATGATTTCACATGCTATTGATGATTTGGATTCGGGTTTCCATGAGATTTTCTGGATTTGGAGGAAAACCGCAAAACATATATAAACTGCTTTATCTTTTTAATAAAAAGGCGGTTTTCCCATGATGTATGAGTCGTCCACCATGAGTTTTGCTGATGGATTTCGAGACCCGATTCGAGGAGGCGGATGAACCGTTTCGGGTATATGGTGGGCCCGGTGCGGTACCCCGGGGCAAGAAGATCGCAGGAGATGGCGTTGAGCCTGTGCAGGGGAGCACGACCGACCGGTGATTTTACCCAACGCGTCGGATATCCGGAGGATACCGTCGTGGTCTTGAGATGGATGGTAGGGGCCGGTCTGGACTGACGGCGCCCTAGATATTGTGATTGAGACATTGAGATTTCGAGATATTGAGGTACAGAGATTGTGATACAGAGATATCGAGATATTGAGATTTATGTTTTGTGCCGATGCTAGGCACTGTTTTATGCTGATTTCATTATGATACCTCATTTTAAAAATACAGAAATCTCACTAATTTATGATAGCAGTTTTCTTCAGCACATGCATTCTGTTTCATGCATTCATACATCATCCATATGATATATCGCTACCTGAGGCACTGTCACGGGCATATGGGTTTACACTTGGGTTAGATATTTACCCTAGTCATTGTTAGGCTGCCGGTTATATCTATTTGCGGATTATATATTATGATCGTATGACCTAGGATTGTATCATACATGCGATTTTCTGTTCGTAGATCTTTTTCTACTCACGAGTTGGCAACTCACCCCCGTTGTGCCCCAGTTTCTTGCAGGTGTTGCCGTACGAGTTTCATTACGGCTTTGCGGGCACAGCTTCTTTCAGGTGACTTGCTAGTAGGTGGGTTATTTGTATCGTACCCATCATTATACATTGTATATTATATTCAGTTGTATCTAGAAGTTCCATCAACCAAACATGTATTCATTTGAGATAGAGTCTAGTGATGTTTATTCTTTCGATCTTAGAGTCACACGTTATATTTCTGTGGATTTCATGCTGTTGGAGTTTCTTTTCTGTTGTGATCCTCGCCTTTAGGCGTTGTATATTATGTTGCAAACTGGTTGATTTACATATGGTTCTTCCTACACTCTACTACTTTTCTTGGTTTGGATTTCTGGGTTCGGCTTACTTAGAGTACGTACGCCTCGAGACGTTCGTAGTCTAAGTGCCGGTCATATTCCGTAATTTCGGGACGTGACAGTTACTTAGGATTAATTAGGTTAAATTGGATTGGTGATGATTAGGGTTAGGGTTAATTAGATTAATTAAGTTTACTTTTGGTTTGGACAAGAGTTAATTTGGGTTGTGGTTCGGGTGATGATTAGGATTAGGTTAATTTGGGTTATGGATTGGGCTAAGATTAATTTGGGTTAATTAAGTAAAATAGAGTGTATTTATGTTAGGGTGT
Source organism: Agapanthus africanus (assembly GCA_030015575.1). Lineage (NCBI taxonomy): Eukaryota > Viridiplantae > Streptophyta > Magnoliopsida > Asparagales > Amaryllidaceae > Agapanthus > Agapanthus africanus. The sequence goes on from CM057340.1 coordinate 508,191,655, forward strand.
TGATTAGGTTTTTTTTGGGTTGATTAGGGATAATTTGAGTTAGGGTGATGATTAGGGTTAATTTGGGTTAATTAGGTTAATTTGGGTTAATTGGGTTAATTAGGGATAATTTGAGTTAGGGTGATGATTAGGGTTAATTTGGGTTAATTAGGTTAATTTGGGTTAATTAGGGTTAGGGTTTAGGGTGCACTAGTTCCTTTAGTAGGATACTCGATGATAATGTAAACGCACAACTTTACCATAAACGCAAGCAGAATTTACACTAAACTTAAAACTTCGAACCTTTAAAAATGAAACGTAAACGTAAAACCTATTCAAATTAAATGTTCAAATTAAAACCAATATATGATACTCGATGATAGAGGGTGCCATCGGTGATAGTATTCCTACCGAAGATGACATTCATTCCGGCCAAGGACCTCATGTGGATAAGTATGAAAAGTTCATGAATGATGCTAAAAGACCAATTTATGAGAATGGAAAGTATTCAACCCTGTCATAGTCCGTCCAACTTTTCCAGATTAAGTGTCTAAATGGATGGAGTAACAAGTCATTCACGATATTTCTGAAGTTCCTGAAAGATTTCATGCCCCCGGGAAATAATGTGCCCGACAGCTGGTACGAAGCCCAAAAGATGATATTTGATTTGGGTCTGAAGTGTGAGAAGATTCATGTATGTCCTAAAGATTGCGTGTTGTACCGGAAAGAGAATTCAGATTTGAAACAGTGTCCAACATGCAGAGAAGTCAGGTATAAACCGAAAGAATCTGATAAGAAGCCCGATATACCTGTCAAGATAGCATGATACTTTCGCATAACATAGAGGCTGCAGAGGCTATTCAGGTGCAAGAAACAGCCGAGGCAATGATTTGGCATCACCGTGCTGTTCCAAGTGAAAATGGAAAAATGAGTCATCCAAAAGATTCACCGGCATGGAAGGATTTTGATAGGAGGCACGAAATATTCAGTAGTGATTCTCGCAATGTCAGCCTCGGATTCGCTAGCGATGGATTCTGCTCATTCAACTATATGGCTGGAAGCCACAGCACATTGTCCGTTGTAATGATAGTTTATAATCTGTCGTCTTGGTTGGTTATGGATTAATCCTACTTTATGATGCCTCTTCTTATTGGCAGACCCAACTTACCGGGAAACAATATCGACATCTATCTCCGACCTCTGATTGATGAGTTAAAATCATTATTCATTGATGGTGTACAGACTTACGATGCAAACACAGATACAACCTTCACATTGCGTGCGGCTTTAATGTAAATAATTAATGACTTTCCTACATATGAAATGCTATCAGGTTGGTCCGTACATGGTCACAAAGCATGCCCTTTTTGCCATCAATATATAACATCGAAATGGTTGAATTTTAGCAGGAATTTTTGTTATTGCGGCCATCGACGTTTTCTGCCACTAGATCATCCCTACAGGTTAGACGCTGCCCACTTTAATGGTCAGCAGGAGCTTCTTGGGCCTCCAGCTTCATTGTCCGGAGAGGACATGACTGCTCAGTGGGATGGTTACAATAATGTGACTTTCGGGATAGATCCGGCAAAACAGGTCAAACCACCCTACTGGAACAAATTAAGCATTTTCTACGAGCTTCCGTACTGGTCAACAAATTTAGTGCGTTATTGTCTGGACGTCATGCACATAGAGAAGAGAGTATCCGAGCACGTACTCAACTTACTTCTTTGTAAAGACGGAAAATCGAAAGACAACCTCCGTGCTCGGATGGATCTTCAAGACTGGGAAATTAGAAGTTAATTATATCCTAAACTGATAGCGGGTAACCAGGCAAGTTTGTACTTCCCAATATCGCGTATCATATGTCACAACCGGAGAAGAAAAGGTTTCTGTAGGTGTTGCATGATTTGAAAGTTCTCACAGGTTTCTTAGGATCATTTAGAAAGAAAATAAAAATTGTGAAATATAAGATCGATGGGCTGAAAAGTCATGATTACCATATTATTATGGAGCACCTTCTCCCATTAGCCCTTAGGACTTCCCTTCCCGATTCAGTTGGTTTAGTAATCAATGATTTTTGTTGCTTTTTTAGAGAATTGTGTGCTAAAACCCTGTATGTTGTGATGCTGGAAAATCTAGAAAATTCTATTTCATTGATACTTTACAAGCTTGAGCGTATTTTTCGACCGTCATTTTTCGATATCATAATACACCTGACGGTTCATCTTGCAACCGAGGCTAAGTTAGCCGTACCGGTACAATATCGATGGATGTATTCCATCAAAAGGTACGTGGAATTTTTCATTTCACGCAATTTGTAAAATTATTGTTGTCCTATATGTCCGTATTTATTTATTTAATATATTTATCTTTAGATACCTCTACACTCTAAAAAAGTATATACGCAATAGAAATCGACCAGAGGGTTTTATCATGCAAGGTTATTTTCTAGATGAAGTAACCACATTTTGTTCCCGCTATCTGGACGAGAACATTAAGACGAAGCTTAACTGGCCTCGGAGAATTCAGGATGGGCCATATGGTAAAGCGTCCTATAAGAGAGTAGACACTATATTTATTAATAAGATATATCGGTTTATCCTTCTCAATAGCGTATGTTTCGAAGAAATTAGAGAGTAAGTTTTTTTGGATTAATTGTTATATTTGTGTTTGTGTGTGTATGAAATGATATAATATTAATGTCATAATTTATTGTTGAGAACAGAATTCATATTAATGAGGTACGTGAGAGGCATCCTGATTGGAATGATGAGCGATTGGAAAAATATCATCAGGATAATTTTTGCGATTGGGTTGCAGATCATGTAAGTTGTTCGAATAATATGTTATTGCTACCAGTCTTAATCTAAACTTATTTCTTTATATATTTGTCGTAAAATTTGTTTTGTCAGATCCACGATCCGAACTTGTTTGCATCATTAGAGAGAGATTCAAGATGTTTAGCTCAGTTTCCCAGTATGGAGGTTGCATATTATAAAGGATTCGGTGTGCTTGGATACAAAATTGAAGTTAAGTATATAGAAACATCTCGAACCACTCAGAATAGTGGGATTGCGACGGTAGGATCGGATGGTGTGATTTATTATGGATACTTAAATTGCATACTTGGCATCCAATATCCCGGACGATCAAAACCATTTTATATATTTCAGTATACTTGGTACGACACACGAGTCGATACGGATAAGTGGAGAAACAATCTCGTGACTTAGAAAGATAAATATGAATTGACTAATATGAACACACTTCGATTTTACGGTCAGGACGATCCATTTATCTTTCCGAACCAAGCTTCCAAGTATACTGCTCACAGTGCTTGAAGAATCCGGGATGGAGTGTCGTATGCCGTTGAAAACCCAAGAATGTTTACGATGTCCCGGAATTCGATGATCGTATAGAGGACAGCGATGAGGATGAAGAGGAGAGAAGACTTAGAGTGCTCCAACCGTTTGTTTCAAAAGACGGGTTGTCTTTGGCTGATCGTGAAGTTACGTGGGTCGTTGGGGTCAAAATTTGCACCCCGGTTGACCAAGTCAAAGCCAAGGTCAACCCCAAGCCAGATGGGCCTAAGCCCAAGTCAAGTGGGCCCATGCCCAAGTCGAGCGCCGCGGCCAATCTCCCCCATGCCAAAATGAAATCATGTAATAAATAATTAGACTTCTTAATTAGAGTTCTTAACACATTTTCTCTTATTACGAGCTAATTTTGTAGATAAAGCAGATGATGATGATGATGATGTACTCATAAAAAATTCTACCCAGAGTTTTGAATAAATTAGAATCTATAATCTTAGACTATTTACTCATTAGTTATAACCCATAGTTTTGTACATTCAAACAAATCACACTGATTTACTCTTGACAAGTGGTTTACACGTGTGTCAGTACTTATTTTCTAATGTATTAGCTCATTTAAATATAACTGTCTACATAAGAAAATCTGTACTGCTATCAAAAACCTGTACTTGTTTAAACGTCATGGAATCACTAACTGTACAACTTTATATTTAATATCTTATAATTAGTGACATAAATTAGCACCATGCATGTCTAACTAAATAATCTTATGTTATGTTAATTGCCTTCCATGTTCCAAAAACAGCCATATATACCATCATCCATTCAAACGAATACATATTTTGATAGCTTTGACTTCTAATTGTTTGGTCATTTTTACATCACAAAGTACTCGTGAATCTTTCTATCACTAAAAAAATATCTTACCAAGTATTGAAAGTAATTATATTTTATCACTCTCTTAATAGTCTAAACAGTGTTAAGACGAGCCTCCAAATTTCTCTCGATCTTTAAATTCAATTTACAAAAAAATACAAGTTAAAAATGTCTCGAAACTGCCTAAATTAATCAGAAATTTTGAAATAATTTGGGACTAACCCCCTACCACTCAATTTATGTCAATGCCCTTGTAGCATGGTATGGTAAAGCCTATGTGCAGTTGAGCAAGAGATCTATGTTTCAAACTACACATGTAAGTTACTTTGCGGCCTGTTTTTAAAATAAAAAATACAAATCTATGGGTTGCTCCTTAATTAGTCCACATTGAAGATTATTTATCATTTCCAGTTTTACAGCATTATAACATGCATGAAATGGTTTAGGATCAAGTCAAGTTTTCCTTCTATGCCAGGTGCATATATACATCTTCTTCAATTTACTTTCAGTTTTCACTTCTCTTCGATTTTTTTTTCCTTTTCTAAAATCGATCCACTTTATCCATGGGTTTCCATTAGTTTCATAATTAAATATAAAGGAATACAATTGGCCAAAACTTGATTTAAAATATAAATAGAGGATCATAAACTCGTTGAAGTCTCCCTTTTATGAAGATTACTTAAACTACGTTTGCTTAAATACAAGGATGTATATACACATGTGATAATTGGTTTTGATCAAATGGTCATGAGTGGTTGGATTCTGTCAATGTATCTCTCTACCCTGAAAAGATCAGAACATATGATCATGGTTAATGATTTTCACCAATTCCTGAAGCCATTTTCTTTCCATTCTAATGTCTATGAGCAACTACTACAAGAAACCAAGAAATTAAATTAATATATTAATTACACATCTATGTCTGTACTTCTAAATCTCAACCATATCTACCATAAAAATCTTAATCTCGGCACATGCTCATGCATCATATATATATATATATATATATATATATATATGATGCATGAGCATGTGCCGAGATTAAGATTTTTATGGTAGATATGGTTGAGATTTAGAAAGATTCGGCAATAGGTTATTTACAATTTAAATTGAGATTTAATTAAGATTTGTTTCAATTTAAATTATTTAGATCTTATTAGTTTAGATTTGATTTATTTTATTGTCTTTCCTTTTTAGCTAAGATTTATTTATTTAGGGTTAAATTTTTTTTCTCCTTTTTAAAGAGATGAGAACTATTGTATTAGGGAGTTGATTTTTTATTATTGAACAAAGGTTGCTTGTTAGCAATAGGAAAACTACGGCTTTTTGTATTTAAGGAGATACCATCATATCTCGTCCTTGGTTTATCTTGAGTTTTGTTTTTGTGATTTCTCTTGAGAGGGAGTAGATCGTGCTGAGCAACGAGCCCCCATAGGCCGATTCTCATCAGTTGATATCAGAGTGTAGGTATCATCGCATTCTTGGTGGAAGGCAAAGAACCGATGGCACACCGTAGGCATGGGTGTGGTGCACAACAACGTGAGAGGGAACCACGAGATATTGAGATCGAAGAATTTCGGAGAAAAGTTCAACAACTAACGGCGAATATCGAGTCCGCCAATCTTTGGGGGCCAGATGATGACAGTTTGGGGTCCAAAGATGAAAACCCTTGTCAGCGTTTAGGATCTGACGATGAAAGAAGTTTTGGGCATAGAGATCGACATCCAACCGACCGCTACAGGAGATCTGATATGAAGGTGGAGTTACCGAAGTTTTCGGGTAGAATCAATCCGGAGGCTTTCATCGATTGGTTGCATACCATCGAGCGAGTCTTTGACTATAAGGAGATGTCCGAGGAGAGAAAGATGAAGACGGTCGCACTCAAGTTGAAGGGCCACGCTTCAATTTGGTGGGAGAATCTTAGAGATCAAACGCGTCCGAGACGGAAAACACAAAACATCAACTTGGAAGAAGATGGAAAAAGCTTCGCGAAAAGTTTCTACCGGAGGATTATATGCAACAAAATTATATCCAGTTGCATACCCTTCGGCAAGAAGACTGGTCCGTCGAAGAATATACCGAGGAGTTTGATCTGTTGATGATGAGATGAGGAGTGACCGAGGTCGAGCAGTAAACGATTGCTCAATACTTAGACGGGTTTCATGTCGATTGAAATCAAAGTTATCATCGAGCTCCAACAATATGTTTCATACAATGACCTATACAATTTGGCGGTCAAAGTAGAGAAGCAACTGAAGGCTTAAAAGTGGCCGAGATCGAATAATAACACTTTCCGAGGAGGTTCCTCATCGGCAGGTAACTACCGAGCGAAAGCGGCTAAGACATCAAAAATAGCCGAATTCCAAAGAAATGCCGACAATGCAACTTCGGCCAAAGAGACACCGATGAGCACAAATAAACCAAGTGGTTTCGGAGGAGGAAAGATAGGCCAATGCCATAAGTGGCAGGGCTATGGGCATTATAAACCTGAGTGTCCCAACGACGGGCCATAACAATAATAGAAGGGAATGTTGTTGAAGAAGAAGAAGTGAAACCATCCATCTAAATGATGATGAAGACGCCGAAGAGATTACTTATTGTGATCATAAAGAATCCCTTGTGATTCAGCGTAATATGAATGGCCGAGCGAGCGAGGACATGGATGAGTGGCTGTGGCATAATCTTTCATATTTGATGTACGGCCTATTGGGAAGGTATGTGACGCCATCATTGATGGTGGTAGTTGTGAAAACGTTGTCCCCCAAGTAATGGTTGACAAGTTGCAACTAAATACCGAGAAGTGAGAAAAACCCTATCAGCTTACTTGGTTTCGAAAGAGAAATGCTGTATCGGTCACCGAGAAGTGTTTAGTATTTTTTTTTTCTATCGGCAAGAATTATCAGCATTCATTGTGGTGTGATATAGTGCAGATGACCGATGAGTGGTGCATGATGGATACAAGAATACTTACTCTTTCAGTAAGGATGCAGTGAACATCACTTTGGGGCCTTCGAAAATTGAAGAAGTGCGAAACAAAAACTCGGTTAATAATTTTTTGAGTCATATCTAATTTATAGAGACGGCCGAAGAAAGCGGTGAGATGTATGCTTTGATGACGTTGGAGGCTAATAAGGAACATTTGAGCTATCCACCGATCTTGGAGGGTCTTTTGGAAGAATTTTCAGATGTCATGCCAGAAGACTTACCTCCTGGGTTGCCATCTGACCGAGATATTCAGCATCATATCAATCTCTTTCCGGAGCAGTCTTATTGAATAAACCGGCTTATCGCATGACACCAAATGAGTATGAATAATTGTGATGACAAGTCGAGAATTTGATGCAAAAGGTATACTTGAAGGAAAGCATGAGTCATTGTGCAGTGTCAGCGTTGTTTGTTCGAAAGAAAGATGGATCGTGGCGAATGCATCGATTGTCGAGTTATCAAAAAAATCATGGTAAAATACCGATTTCATATAGCTTGGCTTGATGATATACTAGATAATCTTTTAGATTCAAGTGTATTCTCAAGGATCAACTTGAGAAGTGGGTATCACCAAATTAGGATTCGGTTAGGAGATGAGTGGAAGACAGCCTTTAAGACGAAGGATGGATTGTATGAGTAGCTTGTTATGCTGTTTGGGTTGTCTAATGCTCCGAGTGCCTTTATGCGACTTATGACTGAGATATTCAGCATCATGTCGAATTGTATTCGATTGTTCAATCTCTTCGACATTGGGAGCATTATCTACCTCATCAAAAGTTTGTGTTAAATTTAGATCATGAGGCGTTGAAGTATATCAATAGGGATCATAAGTTGAATAGTCGGTATGGAAAGTGGGTTGTGTATATATATAGGTTTGTGCCGTTTGTCATTTGGTATAAAGAGGGATGGTAGAATAAAATAACCGATGCGTTGAGCCGACGAGTTTTACTATTATCGACTTTACAAGTCAAAGTTATCGGTTTTAAGCAATTGAAAGAATTGTATAAAGAAGATTAAGATTTCGGCAAAATGTCTATCAGGAAATTTTGAAGATTATGTGCTCGTTGATGACTTTCTTTTCAAAGAAAGCCGATTATGTCTGCCGAATTCCTCACTTCGAGATGCAATTATTTTGGAGAGCCATTACGGAGGTTTGGCAGGGAATTTCGGCCGAGATAAGACGATTGCTTTGATGGAGGAGTATTTTGTGTGGCCGAAATTAGCAAAAGACATGGCGAAGCATGTGGAAAGATGTCGAACTTGTACCTTGGTTAAAAACGATTGCAAAACACGGGTCTTTATACACTATTACCAGTGCTCGAAGCTTCTTGGGAAGACATTAGCTTAGACTTTGTTTTGGGTTTTCTGAGAACACAAAGGGGTGTTGATTTAATCTTAGTTGTTGTCAACGGATTTTTTAAAAAAATGGCACATTTTCTTCCATTCAACCGAACGTTCGATACCTCTTGAGTGTCCGAGTTTTATTTTAAAGAGATTTTTAGGTTACACGGAATTCCAAAGACGATAATATCGGACCGAGATACAAAATTCGTTGGGCATTTTTAGAGAGCCTTATGACGAAAAATGGGGACGCAGTTGCAGTTCAGTAGTTTGCATCATCCGCAGACTGATGGATAGACTGAAGTGGTGAACCGGACATTGAGAAATTTGCTGAGAAGTTATGTGGGCGATAACAAGAAAAGTTGGGAGTCTGTATTACCATAAGCCGAGTTTGCCTACAACCAATCGACTTTAAGGTCAACGGGGAAGGGTCCTTTTGAGGTACTGTATAGAAGAAATCCAATTGGTCCTCTTGATCTTGTACCAATTTCCATTATTACGAAATTTAGTAGGGATGTCGACGATATGGTCGAACATATTAAGAAACTTCATCAACAAGTTCGTGCAAAGATAGAAAAATCGAACGACAAGTATATAACGGCTGCGAACAAATATCGAAAGCCAGCCGAATTTGAAGTAGGAGATTTAGTGTGATCAATTTTCGACCCGAGCGATTTCCTTGAGGTGAATTCAGGAAGCTGAAAGATCGAGTCGATGGACCATTCAGAGTGCTGAAAAGAATTGGTGAAAACACATATAAGATCGAGCTATCAGGCCGCTATGGATTTTCGGTGACTTTAAATGCTGCCGATCTAAAGTGCTACGTCGAGGAGCAAGGAGAGCCGAGTTTAAGGTCGAGTTCTTTTCAACTGGAGAGTCTGATGCAGGAGCATATGCCGAGATCAATTAAGATCATATGGAAGATATGGTTGAGATTCAGAAAGATTCGGTAAGTGGTTATTTATAATTTAAATTGAGATTTAATTAAGATTTGTTGCAATTTAAATTGTTTAGATTTTATTAGTTTAGATTATATTTATTTTATTGTCTTTCCTTTTTAGTTAAGATTTATTTCTTTAGGGTTAAGTTTTTATTCTTGTATTTAAAGAGAGGTGAGAATTGTATTAGATAGTTGATTTTTTATTATTGAATAAAAGTTGCTTGTTGGTAAAGGAAAAGCTGCGACTTTTTATGTTTAAAGAGAGTCTATCATATCTTCTGCTTGGTTTATCCTGAGTTTTGTTCTTACGATTTCTCTTGAGAGGGAGTAGACCGTTCTGAGTCTCCGTAGACCAATACTCATCATACATACGTACATTGAAAATCGAGATGGTAAAAAAGAAAACAACCCACCATATATATATATATATATATATATATATATATATATATGGGAGCTAGCCTATCTACATGCTCAAGACATCAAGACTAGGCCCTTATCTTCCACTATCCAAATCATCATCTACTGGTGGTGCCAAGTTCAAATCAAACATCAACCTCACTCTCTTCCCATAACTAGACATCTTCTCCACAATCCCATGATGGCCAAATTGGCCTCCATTAGTAGTAGCTCTATGCCTTCTCATGTGGCCACCCAAAGCTTGCCCAATTGCAAACTCAACCCCACAAATGGAGCACTCATGCACTTTTGGCTTGCTTTGAGCTTGGCTTTGATTACTATCATCTTCATTACATACCTTACGTTTCTTGTGGCTAGCTCTATGGCCACCAAGAGCTTGGAATGAAGAGAATTTTCGGCTGCAAGTTCTACACTCGAAAACTCGCTCCGAGGACAAATCTTCATCGATTCCTTGAGAAAGTAGTATCAGGACATTCGCTATAGGATCAATCTCTCGTTGCTCTCCTTCATGTTCTTCTTGTGTAAATCTCTTCTTCATATTTTTTCCCCTCCCCTTCCCCTTTTTGAAGTATATGTGAAAGAATGAGAGTGCAATATGAAAGGCTTGAGAGACTTTATTTATAGGCTTAAAGAAATATTCTTGAATTTAGGGCTTAGTGTGCACGCAAAGTTGAGGTAATTGGTGACAAGAGATAAAGGAAATAGTATTTTTGTTAGGGTTTTATATATATTATTAGAGTTGGAATTTGAATTGAAGAAGACTTATCAATGAGAAGAAGTCAGCGATCGACATTGAGAGCGTGTAAGTTTGTGTGTACAAATCTTATTACTAGGCGATTTCACACGTCAAATTATATATAATAGCGGCTCTAGACTTGGGTTTTTGCGATCCCATTGCAGCTACGAGGAAATTGTAATGTGTAAGTGCCGGTCTTTTAACACTGCTTCAGTCAAGTAGAAGTTTCCTTTTGGAGGAAAAATGTATTTGTAGCATCGTTAGATGCGATTTTCCCGACGTCGGTAATTAGTTGATTACATTGGCAATGTATTTATTATCTGATCGGTTTTACCGATGAGATAATGGTAATCCTCATATTTATAACGATCGGAATTAAGAATTTTGCATACAGAGTATTTCCAACGGGATGACCCTTATAGGAAGACAGAACGTTAAGAGTATCAATACCGAGAGTCGTTCCTTTTAACAAACATCCTACTGATATATTTGTTTTTAAGGGTCGGATATACGTAACTTAAAATAAACTTGTTTTCGATCATGATTTTCTTAGACATTGAAACACTCTTTTGATGTTCATTATTGGAGTTTGGCAGTTTCGATGTTGATTGGCACCGATATTTTGAATCCTTCTCTTGCCCTATATCGATCCTTCCAGTTTAGATGATCCTTTTGGGCCCGAAGAGATCAAACCAACTTAGCCTTGGTGCAGACAAGGCGGCTGGGCCGGCCTTAATTATTTTACCAGCAATTTTGGGATATTGTTGAAGGTGATATATAAAACTTTTTCTTTGCTTTAACAAGGGATCGGCCTCTGTTGACCATATAAATTTTGCTAATATTGTGTTGATTCCTAAGCTAGAAGGTACATCATGTGTGATTGATTAGAAATTTTTCACATGAAGGCTTTAGCTAATAGACTAGCACCAAAATTCTGTCTATTCTTAATGGCTAACTCAATCAGCTTTCATCAAAGAAAAATCCACTAATAATTGAAAGCTTTGTGGTGTCTCATGAACTTATTAATTATTTGACCCAAAAAAAAGGAAGAAGCTGATTAACTATGGTGAGCTTGATTTTGAAAAAGCTTTGGATTGTTTAGATGGGAATCAATCATATTCTTAGCGCCTGTTTGATTGCTAGGAATTCGCCCAAAAAACAGAAAAAAACAGAAAAAAAACAAAAAGGAAATGACGGGACATGGAATTTTTCAAAAGAAATTAAAGAACAGAAATAATGGTGGAATTATCATTTTATTGTTTGCTTAGATGAAGTGAGATTCGCAGGTTCTGATTTGACATAAGCTTGTTGGTAATTCAAAATCCAAGCTTTTTGAGTGGAATTGCCAAATTCCAATTAACACTCCGGATTTGGGGTTTATTTTATTTGTTAAAAGGCTAGGGTTACCTTATTTTTTTCTCTTTATTTTCTCACTAATTAACCGGCACCGTTTCTCAGCTTCATTTTTGTGTCCGATCTTGAAAGCTCTTTTGCTATGATCTACTGATTTCACGGGTCGTATATATATTGTTGTGTTCATAGCTTTTGCTCGGCAGAGATGAAATAAATCTTGCTATAGTAGTATAAATTAGGAAATAAGTTTGCTAGGTAAAAAATAATTGGTAAGCAGTTCATTGCATTGTTTACCTGGTTTAATTTGAAGAATTGTGTGCTTAATTAATACTTAGCTATGATCTTTTTATATATGAAAACAGCCCTCTTAATTAGTGTCAAGTGCAAGTAATTAAACATTATGTAATAAGCATGCATCAGCCGTATAAGATTATTAAAGTGGCAAGTGCATGTAATTAAGCCATATTTATGGTTTGAACTGCGTTCTTGCATTACTTAAGCAAGAAGGTATCTTGCCTCATGTGTGAGATTATATTACTGTCAATTAATTAGGGACTATATTTTGGCACGTGCGCGGGTGTATCTCATATGGTTTAAATAAATACTAAGTCGTAAAGGAAATAGTTTATAGGAAAATAGAATACAAGCGGGGTTTTTTGATGATGCTTAATATTGGCGACCCCTAGGATCAGGACACGTGGCGGATGTCATGTCCCATAACTTGGAAGAAAGGGCCCACAGAGGCCGCCCAGGCCTCCCCTGTACCCGACCTGCAATCACAAGCTAGCCCTCCTCGGGGCTCCCTGCAAATTGGCCATCTCGGCCCCTCAGCTCACCCTGAGCTGCCACAAGACTAAGTCTCCTCAGTCTTCTCGCTTGTCTCCGAGCCCTCCGGCTGAGGCCGTCTTCCTCGGTTCTCCGACCAGCTCCACCGCTCACAGGCGTAACCGCCGCTCCGCGAATCTCGCCATGCGCGGATTTTCCGCCAGCAACATCCCACGTTCCACGCCTCCATGATCCCCATTAATGGGCGATCCGCTCTCTACGCGGGCGTGACGTCGGGAGCGTAACTGCCGGCGAGATTCTCGCGCCTGCTGCTGCGTGCCATCACCGCTATATAAACCCCCATCACAGAGGGGTCAAGTAAGCCATTTTTTACTCCACTTAGCCGTTACGCTTCTCGGATCTAGTACTAACTTGATCGTCGGAGGGTCCTCGGTGGTATCAAACCACCCCGGGACTTCTTTGCAGATACTTGGCGTCCAACTCCTCCATCACCAAATCTCCTCAAAACCCATTGAGACCCACACACAATAGGGGATTCCCTCCAGAATCCAACGGGAGATCGACGGAAGACAACATCTGAAGGAGATCTGAAAAGGACCTCCATCAGTTGGCGCCGTCTGTGGGAACGCAAACTCCAGAAAAACAAAGTTGGCATTCCGATCTCCGTCCACATAGCAAGCGACCATCCTGAAGATTTGGGTACCAGCCGACGCCTCCCCCTCACCGGAGGCACAGATGAACCCCTTCCGGCGACCATCATCCACCCCTCGCCAGCCGAATAGATCGGCTATAGTCCCTTGTGAAGGCGCTCGTCCGACCCCAAACGGCCGGGCCTGGGCCCCAGATCGCCGATCCTCCGCCTCCGGAATGCTTTGCCCCCGTCGGCACGGCCGACCACTGGCTGGCTGCGATTCCCGACCACGGACCCATACTCCCTGAGGCCCGTTGGGCACCTAGCGGCTTCATCCCCAGGCCCGCCGTCGGAGCACCACGCCTCGAGCCTCTTCGCGACCTTTGCCCCCCTTGAGGAGATGTCGGTCACCTCGCCTGCCCACAGGCATGACCGACACCCACTCCTCCGACGGGGTCGCACAGAAGGGGCTCGCTACGACGGCTCGAGAGCCACCACACCCGGGGATCTGAGGAACCTCATCGAGAGGAACCAGAGCCGTGCCTAGACGCAGGTCTCCCACAGCAGAGGCCAGGGATCCCGAGGCGCCGAGTCTTCGGGGTACCACGGCTGACTCGACGCCCTCGAGAAGAAGATCGAGGGCATGCGTCGGGAAGGTCACCTCTCGGCCGACGAGGCCGAGTACGCCGCCGACTTGCTCACCAAACCGTTCACCGAGAAACTGCTCGCTGTCTACGTTTTCTCGCGCAACAAACCCCCGAAAGTCTCTCTGTTCGACGGGAAAACCGACCCCAAAGACTATTTGGATGCTTTCACCGTGGGAATGAGCTTTCAGGACCATTCCGACGCCGCCCAGTGCAGGGCCTTCCCTGCCACCCTCATCCGTTCTGGTCGGGACTGGTTCCGAGGACTCGAGCCTCGCTCGATCTCGACCTTCGACGAGCTGGCTACTCAGTTCCTCGGCCATTTCGTTGGGAACCGTCGACAGAAGCGCACGGTCGACTACCTCTTCATAATTAAGAGTGGAGACAAGGAGACGTTCAAGGCTTACATCACTCGCTTTTACAACGCCCTCCTCGAGGTTCCCGAGCACCGGGACGAGACCGTCATCACGGCGCTCAGATCTGGCCTGAGGCACAAAGAGTGGCTGCGCTTCTTTGCGTTGGCACAGCCTAAGACCATGGCCGAGGTCAAGGCATGGACCGAGCGTAAGGTTCAGCTGGAGTCCGAGGTGAACGCGAACCTCCCCCGGGCAGAACGATCCGACCAGAAGAAAAGGGCTCGGGAGGAGAGGCCAGAGCGTCAGCAGCCCTATCACCCAAAGTTCAAGGAGTACACCCCGCTCAACGTCTTCGTCGTAGTGTTACTAGAGGAGGCCCAAGGCGAGGGGTTCTTCAAGTTCCTTCCAATCCCGCGTCAGGCCTCAAAGCGGACCCGGGGCCCTTACTGCGCCTTCCACCGGACGCTGGGCCACGCCACCGAGAATTGCAAGCAACTCCGGGATTACATTGAGGAACTCATCCGATCGGGGCACCTCACCGCCTAAGGGATAAACGGCAGGCCAACCGCGAGTAGGAGCAGCGTCCTCCTCCCGCCGAGCTCACAATCGGCCAGATCATGCTTGCTTCCGCGGAGGACCAGTCCGGCACCCAGAGTGCCCCGTATCCGGCGCCAGGCATGGAGACCAGCAAGCCTCTAGGAAGCTCGGGCCACGCTGATAGGATCATCTATTAGCCTGTACTTTTCTTTCGAGGCAATGTAAACTCTCCCTAAGGCCTATTGTCAATTTAATAAAGATCAGCAGAACATTGCGAAGAAAGTAGAAAAGTTCTTATTTATTCAAAGGGGGGGGGGTTATTATGAGCTCCTCAGCCGTACATACAAAAAGAAAAAATTACTATTACAACAATGGGGGAAGGGGGTGCAGAGAGCACTGCTCGTGATACTCGGTGAAGATCTTTGCCAGCCGAGGCCTCGTGAGATCCAACCTCTCCCCTCTGTTCCCTCCGCGCGCGTTGATCCCGAGCCTCAACTCATAGCACTCGCGGACGAGCGCCTCCGAGCGAGCCAGCCGGTTCGCGGAGATGAGGCCGAAGCGCCTCAAAGACCGCAGCTTGCCCACGGCTTCGTCGTAGAGCTGCTCGGACAGGGGGTTGTAAAGTCCCGGCGACGCCCTCCAGATGGAGTATATCAGCAGCTGCAGCAGGGAAGAACGTCGGGGGAGCAACCGGCCAAAGTGGTCCTCGATGCTCCCGTACACTAACTGCACCGTGTCCTTGGTACAGTTCTGGTCATACAGGTATACATCTTCGAAATTGATGATGTCGGGGATGGTAAAGGGGAAGTCCTTCATTCTCAACGCTCTGTTTGCAAGGGAAGGAAGGTCTAGTACTCCTTCAGCCTTAGATAGCCCGCTGTGCCTTCAGAGGAACTCAACGGTCACCCACTCTCGTCCAAGGAGTTGCTGCCACGCGGCGATCATTAAGCCTCCTCCGACAGAACCGAAGCGACGCGGCCCTGGCGCTTCACCTCCCCCCGCATTCAATGCGGATGCTAACCGTTCCTGTTCCCTAGGTGTATGGTCGGGTGAAACCTCTTGAAGATTCGACCGAGCAGCTGCCCTGCCCGGTTATCCTCAGCCGGCCTCCTCAGGCCCCCTAGTGCTAAAGGTCAAAGCCCTCACCAAGAGGCAACCCAGCAGCCGCCCTGCTCGGTTATCCCTGGCAGGTAGCTTCCCTACCGCAACGCCAGGGATCGGAAAGTCCTCCCAGAGGCAACTTAGCAGCTGCCTTGCTCGGTCATCCCCAGTGGGTAGCTCCCCTACCGCAACGCCAGGGATCAAAGCCCTCACCAAGACACAACCCAGCAGCTGCCCTGCTCAGTTATCCCTGGAGGGTAGCCTCCTTGCCGCAACGCCGGGGACCAAAGTCCTCACCAAGAGGCAACCTAGCAGCTCCCCTGCTCTGTCATCCCCGGTGGGTAGCTCCCCTACCTCAACGCCAAGGATCAGAAAGCCCTCCTAGAGGCAGTCGAGCCTGAGAATCCCTCGCTCGGCTATCCTTCAGGATAAAAGCCCTCGCCAAGAGGCACCGGGAAGTAACCCTGCCCGGCCAAGGGTCCTTGGTAGGCTTCTACAGCCCCTCCCACGCTAAGGACCAAAGTCCTTACAGAGGCAGTCGAGTTCTTACTCGGCTATCCCCGGCTGGTAGCTTCCTACCACAACCGACAGGGATCAAAGTCCTCACCAAGAGGCATTGGGCAGTAACCCTGCTCGGTCCCTGTCCTGAAGGATCAAAAGCCCTCACAAGAGGCAACCGGGCAGCTGCCCTGCTCGGTCCAAATAAGGCGAACAGCCCTCCGCCCACCACACGCAGATGGCCCGAGCTGCCGACCAGGGGCATCAGGTCTATCTAAGTCTCGAGCGATCTCCCCTCGAATTCGGGGCCATGGAGACGCATGGAGACGCCTTCTCCTCAGCAACGCTTGAATCAACTCGACGGACGATCGCTAGGTAGATAGCCGACCTGACATGGAGTCTCAACAGCGTAAGAAGAAAAATTTTACGAGCATTCTTCATGAACAAAAGACAAAAGCGCAAATCAAGGAAACCAAGGAAAGAAAAAGTTTTATTACTAAAAGGCGGTTTTTACAGAGGGTATTTTTGGCTCCCTAGCCTAACAAAATGCCCGGAGGCTTACAAAGTTCTAGACGCAGCAAAATAAAAAGAGGAGGAAGACGGGAGCTTTAGGCCTCCGGGCCAGGAGCGACCTCGGGGCCCTCGACATCCACCACGAGGCGAGCTGGGTCCTCGGCGACTTCCTCATCATTAATCTCCTGCCCTTTCCCGCTGGTGTCCTCGAGAGGGTACTGGGCCCAGAGCTCTTCATCGGCGAACCCCGGCACTCGGGCCTTAACAGCGTCGAGGGCCTCGTGCCAGATGAGGGTCGTGGCGACGACCAAGTCATCATAGAAGTCTTTCGACTTATTGTAGCCCTTCACCGCCTTCGCCGCTGAGAGGTCGGCCGAATTCTCCCACTTGGCCGCCGCCCCTAGCTCCTTCCGGAGGGTTTTCACTGTCTTCTTCAGATTGCCGGCCAGCACCTGAGCGTCCTCAAGCTTGGCCTTAGCGACCGCGGCGGCCTCGCAGTGCCGGGCAACCTCCCGCTTCCCAGCCTCCACCTCACCCTCCAGGGCGACGACCTTCACCTTGATCGCCTCCAGCTCCCGCTTGGAGCTCTCTTCCAGCGAGGCGAGCTGGCCCGCAGCTTTCATCGCTGGGGATACCACCTCGGCCTCCATACGCAAGACGAGGGCGACGTGCTGAAGGACCTGAAAGGTAGAAGAGAGATCAGGAAGATGAGAGAGGCACCGAACCTCAAAGAATAATAATAATGAAAGACAAGTGCTTACCTGCACAGACTCCTGGGCGATGGACGCCAGCTGAGCCTTGAAGGTCCCCCCAGGGACTCTACCCCCAGCCGATGCCTCTATCTTATGAAGCAGGCTATCTACGACGGATAGCCTTGAAGGCACAGCGAACTGGAGACCGCCTTCCTCCACCGTGATCGGCAAAGACGGTCCCCGGGTAGATCTCCTCTTGAGCGGCCTCGAGGGAGAGCCGGTCTCCTCCTCCGAGGCCGGGTCCTCCAGAATCCAAGCCCGCCTCCGACCCGACGTTCTGCTGGGCCCCGGGGTGAGATTCGCTTCCGAGTGCTCACGGGGCACTACCGCCGGGGGAGAAGGAGCCGGGGTAGGCTGTGAACGGGAAGAGCCGGCGCCCCCAACCTTCGTAGCCAGCCTCGGCTGGCGCATTGAAGCCCGGAGCGAGTCTATGTCCATGGGTCCTGCACAGAACCAAATGTAGAGGGATTCAGCGATACGGGCAATATACGGACCAAAAAGGAAAACCTAAACTTACCGACGAACTCAACGGGGCTGAGCCCGGCCCAACTCAGAACCGTCTCAGACAACAACACGTCGAAACGGGGGATGGGCTCCCATGATGCCACTCTCACCGCAATAGGGTCACTGGACTGGTTCCCCGGCAAGTGCTTCTCCCTCGACCATTCTATAGGCACGGGCCAGTCCTCGCCCTCGGGAGGGGAAACAAAGAAGAACTTCTTCTTCCAGTCGTGAATGGAAGAAGGCAGGGCCATAACCCCCGTCCCAGCGGCGCCCCCTGGTCGCTTTATGAAAGAGAGATAAACCCACCTTGGATCGTCCGCTCGACCACCGGGGTGATTTTTGAAGACGAGGGAAGAATTAAGGAGGGATAGGCTGAAGGGAATCGCCTGTAACTTCTGGCGGATCAGGAACCCGAGGAGAATCCTCCACGAGTTTGGCACCAATTGACCGGGGGCTAACTCGAAGAAGTTCAACGCTTCAACGACCTCAGGAGAGAAGGGCAGACGCATTCCACCCCAAAATGCTTCCAAATACAGGGCGATCTCCCTGCCCCGTACTTGGTCTGCCCTCTCTCCCTCCTTGGCCAGGCGGAGCGTATAGCGTGAGGGGATGTGGAAGCGAGCCCACGCGTTGTCAAGCTCGTCCTTATGCCTTATTCAACACAAGACACTGGGGGCAGCATCTACCGCCTCATCCCTGGGGGCTGCCCCCGCCACATGATCCCGGGAAGAGGGGCCAACCCCTGCCCCCCGAAAGGACTCAGGCTCACCTAAAGGGTTCCTAGAACCTACCGCAACGACATCTACCGATTCGATAAGAGAAGACATCTAACCTTGGGAAGAATGATCCTCGGGGAACGAAAGTGGAAGGAAGAAGACGAGCGCCGAGCAACCGAGACTTGGAATGGGAAATATGAAGGAGTAGGGACCCCGGAACGGGCCCAACCCCTATTTTATCACCACAAGCGACCTCATCCAACGGTTCCCTTCATCTCCCTCCAAGATGTCTCATCGCATCGGACGGCCCCGATTGCTCCACTTGTCGTCCCCACACTGGACCGCACCCTTTCAGGCGTCGCAGGTCTGCGCACGTCGCGTCAGCCAACCGACGCTCGACACGTGGGCTGTCACTTCAAAGGAAAGATACACGAACCCGTGCACCTTCCTTAAATGCGGAGATCTCGCCCTGATTCGCTGGCAGAAAAGACAGCTCGCGGCCTGGGGACGCGTCCCGACGAAACCTTAGGAGGGAGCTCACCCCGGGTAGCCCGGCGGTCCACTCTTGACCTGACCCGCTGGCTGGTCGGGACAAGAGTGGGGGGCTAATGATGATGCTCAATATTGGTAACACCTAGGATCAGGACACGTGGTGGATGTCATGTCCTATAACTCGTCAGAAAGGGCCCACAGAGGCCAACCAGGCCTCACCTATACCCAACCTGCATTCACAAGCTAGCCCTCCTCGGGGCTCCCTACAGATTGGCCTCCTCGGCCCCTCAGCTCGCCCTGAGCTGCCACAAGACTAAGTCTCCTTGGCCTTCTCGCTCGTCTCCGAGCCCCCCGGCCGAGGCCGTCTTCCTCGGTCCTCTGACCAGCTCCACCGCTCACAGGTGTAACCTCCGCTCCGTGAATCTCGCCATGCGCGGATTCTCCGTCAGCAACATCCCACGTTCCACGCCTCCGCGATCCACATTAATGGGCGATCCGCTCTCTACGCGGGCGTGACGTCGGGAGCGTAACTGCCGGCGAGATTCTCGCGCCTGCTGCTGCGTGCCATTACCGCTATATAAACCCCCATCACAGAGGGGTCAAGTAAGCCATTTTTTACTCCACTTAGCCGTTACGCTGCTCGGATCTAGTACTAACTTGATCGTCGGAGGGTCCTCGATGGTATCAAACCACCCCGGGACTTCTTTGCAGGTACTTGGTGTCCGACTCCTCCAATCACCAAATCTCCTCAAAACCCATTGAGACCCACACACAACAGGGGATCCCCTCCAGAATCCACTGGGAGATCGACGGAAGGCAACATATGAAAGAGATCTGAAAAGGACCTCCATCAGTTTTAGAAATAAAGTTCTAGATCTATGTACCACTATGAAGTTAAGAGATTAAAACATTGAGTTTTAGAATAAAATTATAAAGGTATCTCTAAAAATAACGAGTGACAAGTTGGATATGAGAGAGAGAGAGAGTCTGTGACGCGACCTGGATCACGCCAAGATATTACCTTCCTTTGATATGCCGACGGCGGTGATGGATGGCTGAGATTGGATCTGGAGGCAGGCTCCTGAAGTGTGTGGATCTCAATGGGTTTGAGGTTGTTGTTGCCGAGCTACCTGTAAGGAAGTCCCGGGGTGGTTGTACCACCGAGGACCCTCCGACGGTCAAGTTAGAGAGGAAATCCGAGCAGAGCAACGGCTTAGTGGAGTAAAAATGGCTTACTTGAACCGTCTGAAGAAGGGGTTTATATAGCGGTGGCAGCAGGCAGGGCATGCGCGAGAATCACGCCGGCCGTTACGCTCCCGACGTCACGCCCGCGTGATGAGCGGGATCTCCCATTAATGGCGATACAGGCTCATTAATGGGGATCGTGATGGCATGGAACGTGGGATGTGGCCGACGGTTATCTCGCGCATGGCCAGATTCGCGGGATGGCAGTTGCGCCTGTGAGCGGTGCTGTTGGTCGGTCGAAGAGACCGAGAAATATGACCTCGGCGGGGGAGCTCACGGACGAGCGGGAGAGCCGAGGTATCTTGGCTCTGCGGTAGCCCGAAGACGAGCTGGGAGGCCGAGGAGGCTAATTGTGCAGGGGGCTCGGAGGCGAGCCAGCGTTTGTTTGTGGGACGGGCACAGGAGTGGCCTGGTCGGCCATTGTAGGTCCTTTCTTCTGAGCTTTGGGACATGTCATCTTCCACGTGTCATGATCTGGGAGATCACCGATATCGAGCATCATCATTAGCCCCCCACTCTCATCCCAACCAGCTGACGGGTCGGGTCAAGAGTGGCCTGCCGGGTCACCCGATGTGAGCTCCTTTCGAAGATATCGTCGGGGCGTGTTCCCGGGCAATCTGTTGTATTTTCTGGATGACGCCAGCAAATCAAGGGTGCGATTTTGCTTTAAAGAGGGTGCGCCGGATCGTGTGTACTTCCGCTGAAGAGACAGTCCACGTGGCGGGCGCTGGTTAGCTGACGCGACGGGCCGCAGACCTCTGGCGTCTGATGGGATACGGCCAATGCGCGTGCGACAGGTGGAGCGATCGCGGCCGTCGAATGCGAGGAGTAGTTTAGGTGGGAGTTGACTGTCGCCGTTGGATGAGGACGCCGACAGCTATAAATAGAGGCGGGCCCCGCTTTAGGGCCCATATCTCTTCATATTTTCCTCCTTCTGAGCTTTGTTAGCTCGGCGCTCTCCTCTTTAGGTCGGATCTTTTCATTTTCTCTCCCGAGAACTTCTCTCCCCCAGGTTAGATGTCTTCCTTTTCTCTCTCCTGCTTCTTTTCCTTCTGAGTCGAGCTTGCCTTTCCTTTTGACAGGACAAATGGATCGATCCAAGGCTCTTGGTGCCTTATCCCGGAGGGAGGCCAGTGGTGCAGCCGCGCCTCCGGCTGACTCAAACCCCATACCAGATGTGCCGCTAGCAGCGGGGCCATCTGCCTCATCACGAGATCCTGATGATTGTCCCGGCGGCGGCCAAAGGCGTCCACGGGTTCCCGAGCCCTAGACGAGGGATGCAGGATAGGACGAAGACAGGGTCCCTCTTAAGAGGAAGAGGACGGTCTCTCGCGCATCACCGTCAGAGATTCCTGAGGGAATTCTTATGCAGGAGGGGGACGTCCATTTCGTGGTCCCGTCTGGGCTTTCCGTTGCTGCTGGCCTGCTTGCTGGGATGGAAGAGTCAGCCGGGGGAAAGATTCCATGGGGGACCTTGAGGGCCCAAATGGCGGCTATAGCTTAGGAAGCGGTGCAGGTATATACTCCCTCATGTGTTATTTTGAGCGCTCTTTCTTCAGTTCGAGTGTCTCTAAGTCTCTCAGTTGTTTCTCGTCATGTCCTTCAGCGCTGCGCCCTTGTTACTCGAATAGAGGCCGAGGGGGCTATCCACGCTGCGAGGCCGGCGGGAGAGTCTTCTTCTAAGGCCGAGGATCTGCGACTTGAGCGGCGTCTAGAAAGGGATAGGACGGCTGTCCTGGAAGCCCGATCGGCCGTCGTGGAGCTCGCCGTCTCGAAGTGCCGGAAGTCCTATCACTGCCTAAGTGAGTCCCACCGAGTCATCGAGGCAAAGTTGATGGAACTGGCCGATCGCTTTGCAGCCATGAAGAGGGCGAGGAATGCCAGCAGGCGGGATGCCAAGGCGGTGCTTCAGGTGGCGGAGGTTGCCGAGATTCGGGCTAGGAAGGCGGTGACTGATTACAAGGGGTCGGACCAGTTTTACATCGACCTCGGCGAGGCTTCCGCCATTGCATGGAACAAAGCTCTTGGTGCCATCATGGAGCAGTTTCCAGAGTTTGTCGATGGTGAGCTCCGTTCTCGGGTCCCACTTTCGGTGGTCATGCCTCGGGTGGAGCTAGTTACTTCAAGAATAGCAAACTTGTTGCCCTAGTTACCTCGGCTTGAGGTGGAGCTCGGACTATAAACTCTCGGGTGGATCGTCTTCGACTCTAGGAGGCCGCGGAGGTGACCAAGATCCGGATCGATCCTCGGAGCTTGCATGGACGAGGAGGACAACGAAAAGAAGACCCGAAGGACTTGTTGCATGAGGTATAATCTCCTAAGCATAGTAGATAGAACCTCTTGTTGTTTGTTAGCAATGGTTTAGCAAAGATCCTCAAGTTTTAGTCCATGTTACTGTTGGATATAGTGCCCTCAGAGTCAATTATTGGATCACAGGCACGTGATTGCAATGATTGCGGGAGAACCTATGCCGGTAGGACAGTCTTACTCGAGATGATAGTATGCTATCTGGTTTGTCTTTATCATCGTGTACTGCTTCAGGTGACCTTACAGGTCACTATTGCATGTTGATAGAGCCCTTAGGATTCTTGCTTGACTACCAGCAGTATGGTGGCAATCATATACGTGGGAGCTGGGGTCTATAAGCACATCCTTAAAAGGTCCCTAGTCATGGGAGTTTCGAGACTGGGCATCGATACTCCATTAGTAGACTAGTGTATACAGTCGAGACCCCGACGAGGGGCGGTGGCCGGTCTCACAAGCCATTGGTGTCAGTTGGTTCACCTAAGATGTATACAGGTGCTCATTGGGTTATGAGTACACCGGACAGGACTCGCCGGAAACATGCTAGTTGGTATTATACCTGACGTCAGATAGCAGTTCCCTGGTGACATGTGTACAGGTTAGTTCATCGACCTGAGATCGTCATTTGTTTCGTGTGAGTTCCCACCGTGCTTTGATTACTACCCTACCACGGCTCAAAGGAGTCGTGCAAACAGGTTTTAGTTGGGTACAGTCCCGAGCTACATTGAGGCAGTGAGCGGATCGGCAGGGGTTTCGTCTCTCCCGGTATTGGGGGTGAGATCGCACTGTGTCTAGGAGAGCCATTACACGAAGTCCTTGGCCAAGGCAGGAGATTTACTGGTAGGTATTCTAGTAGTATTTCAGGGTGTTCTGGGTTACACTCCGACATGACTTGTACCGCTTTTGAGGGTCTGACTTTTACGAACCCCCTAGGCCCACTATGCGATGCTCATAGACGAACGGACCGGACTGTACGGATATTGTCACTGACAAGCTCAGTAGGATGTCAAGATGAGTTCGCTCATCGACCTCCCTTTTGGTCAATACCTGGTAACCCGTTACGTACGGCTAGTACCACTGACGTGCTAGTGGTTAAATCCACAGCCAAAGTATTGACGAGTCTTTAGAGTCCCCCACAGACAGTTTCTCAAGTTTCGGGCGAAACGTTGTAGAGACCGTATGACATATAGCAGGGTCCGATTATATATGTGCAGTAGTGCACGGATCATGATCGGACGGATCATACTAGTGGGCTTTGGTTTAAGCCGGATCCTAGTATTAGATTTGTTGGATTACTTTCGTCTCATCGCATTCGCATTCAGTCGGAATGCGGATGCAGGTATGTATATACAGGTGAGGGGTATCCTTGTGATCCGTCACGAGTTTACTTTAGATGTTGCCGTATCTTTTTTATTGTTGCAAACATTTGGATTAATGTTTGCAAATGGAAATTGTGAGCTTAAATCATCATTTTGTGCATTTAATGTGACATAGACTTCATTAGTGACTCATGGTCTCTTTTCTTGTGCTAATGCCACATTATTTGATTGATTTTATGTTGATATGATGAGAAGAGAGAGAGAGGGAAGCCAAGAGGGAAGTTTGGTCTTGTATTTTTTCTACTTCTCACTCTCTCATTTCATCATAAGATAACACAAAAGGAAAAAGGCTTCTTCTTCTTCTTCTTCCTCTAGCTCACAACCTCCATTGATGGCTTCATCTTCAACCTCCATCCATGCAATAGATGCAAGAGACAAAGTTGTCACACACATTCTCAACTTAGCCCTGGACACGTCGGCTAGCGAACTTCGTGCCCGAGTTGCTTCGGATGAAGCGGGAGCCCGTAAAAAGACTCGAAGATGTGGTGCCCTTTCCGACAAGAAGACCGGAGATCGGAGATGCCGCGAGGAGCTTGGGATGGTGGCCAAAGATCGAAGGACACGGATCGATCGGTATAGCTTTCCAACCCTTTCTCTAGTTGCTAGTTGTAGGTTAATAGTTCGATCCGGGTTTAAAGTATACGATAGCGCCGGTTTCAAGTTTATGAAAAAGTTTCGTTTCCGCATTTTGGCCTCGGACAGACGGCCGGGGCGCTACCGTAGACTTACATGGTATCAGAGCCACGCCATTAACCTTTACTAGCTTGCTCTAACGTGTTTAGAACTTCGATCGAACGTAATTTCCAAAACTGCGATTCCAATTTGTGCAGTTTCTGTTGAATTTTTTTTGTCGTCAAAAAATTATTTTGAGTGTGTCAGAAAATCATGAAGGCTTTTCTAAGACCACTGAAGAAAATTGGTAGAGTGAACGCACTGTAGCGCCACGGAACCGCGGCATTACCCTTGTTTTGGCCACGGTTCTGCCGCACCACTGTAGCATCAGTCCACCATTTTTCCTACAGTGGTCTTTGACTTGGAATTGGGGTTTCTGGTAATTTTTGTTTTGGCCCAGATTATTTTGAGTACTGGGAATTGTGCTTGGGGCCCACTTCGGGAAATTTTATCGACCGAAAATTTTAAATATGTTAGTTCACAGTACTTACTTTATATCTGCGACTGTGAATATCATTTGATCGGTAAATCTTGTCTAATTGCTATAGCCCTTTTAGACGGATTTGCGAACGTGACATTCACGTTGATGTTCTGTGTTGTGCTGTGATGTTGCGGATTTGTCGTGGTAGATAGCCTGGATGCAATAGTAGTACAGTTTGGTTGTGTCTGTACATTTGATATTGCGGGGCGAGCGTCCGACATGTGGACTGCCGTCACTGCCTGTTTGTATATTATTCTTTTGGGGCACGACCGGGCTGAGGTCGATATACCCGTTGTATATATATTTTACTTTCTGTATTAGGATTACCCCGCGGAAGGGTGTACGGATAGCCGGGTTCTAGAGGGAAACGGGCCCGCATCTCATGGCTTTAAGACGGAGGGGGCTTCACTCTAGAATTGGCAGGCTATTGCCGCATTCGTAGGGGGTATAGGTTGACCCAAGGAGGGGTGCTCAAGTTACCGGATTTTATGAAGTGCTGGGTGGTCCATTCATTTTGTTGAAGGGGGCTGCCTCGCTTCAGCTTTTGGCGGGTAACTTGCCGCACCCATAGGGGTCTAGGTTTTCATTGCACAGGCTGTCCACACGACCAGGGGAACGTCGGGTTTCAGTAGCGGCTCTATGAAACCCGGGGCTCCTAGATTATCTGTATTGTTCTGTGATGCTTATTACATTTCTGTGATGTTGCATTTTATCACGCCATGGCCGATTATTATATATTGATATATAGACTAGTAGATGTTGTATATATTTTACACCCACGCTAGTCCAGTCCCCGCTTTGTCATTAGTTAAGTAACCTAACGGGTGATGACGGGACCCAGTGGCGAATGCGGATGGCATATACGTACATCATATTTTCGTTCTTTTGTAGTGTGATCAATTGATGGGACTGCATTGATTCGGATCAATGCAAGCTAAACAAACCTATTCTGATGTTGTTGGAACACTTTTCAAAAAGCTGTTATTGCAAGGACGTTCTCTTTTGTTTTGCACAGTGGTATTCGATTATGAATATCTAGGACCTCAGTCGACGAGGCAAGGGCTGAGATCCCTTCACCGGGAGTGACCCCTTGGACAGAAGTTTGCGTCAGGTTAATAACTTCATTATAGCCGATTAATTTTTGCTTTGCATCATGGTATTCAGTTGGAATATCCTGCACCTTATTCTACGGGGAAAGAGCCGAGATCCCTTCACCGGGAGTGACCTCTTTAGCAAAGGTTTTCACCACTATATTTTTATAAAAAGCTATCCGGTTCCTTCAACGATATCAAGTTCATTACGTTAAAGGTTTTTCGCCAAAAACCATTCGTAGCCCTCCGTCATTTCAGAAAGGTAGCACTTAGTATTCATGCTATGTTTGTTGGCCAAAGTCAAGGCATAGTGTATGGTAGCTATTTGTTACTTTTCTGTTGCATAAATAGATGCGTTGGTTTGGGACAGTCGTATTGCTTTGTTAGCCAAAGTCAAGGGTAGGTACGGATAGGTTCAAATTAACCTGGACAATGACGGGTAGAACTTGACATGTGACTTATGATTTGTTGGCCAAAGTCAAGGTCATAAGAGTATGGGGTAAAAATCACATCGAGAGTTTCTAAAGAAACTGAAACTTGCCAGATATGCGCATACCTTCTGGAGTGTGGTAACGTGAGTGGATTCCATCACGTTATCATGCGATGATAGTTGGATCCCAATTCCCACTGATGAGTTGGTTTACTCCTCAGGTGATCCCGACTAATTCTTCTTTCAGGTTTGGAGGAGAATTTGACGATACAGTGGGAGGTTTCCTGATTAGATAAATTGATAACCATTCTGATCTAGGTTAGAATGCACGCAGAGTGTTTCTTTTCTCTCTCTCTCTGGCAGCGACCATGACCCGACCCTAGACTATGGCTCAGTGACCAAGTTAACCGAACCTTCTTAAAACACTGGCTTTTGGATTGTCAGAGTTGCATACCTCATTGCCACTCCTACTTTTATCCTTTTCTCCAGAACACCCCGTATTACTACGACCATCCACTTCCATTGGATAAAGCCATCGTATGGTTATATACGAACTCGAAGGAACTTGTTCCGGATTCGAGGATGGTTTCTGGTTCTGGAGAAAATGAATAGGACTATTCAGTTGTCTTTTCTTTTTACCTTATCTCAGGTTGTGAGTGCTCCTTGGATTAGGACGGTACAACTATTATGCTAATTGGATAGTCTTCTTCCAATTAGCCTAACGAAGGTGTACAGAAGGTATTAAGTAAAGACAAATAAAGGAATTAGTAAGGGAGCAAAGTAAACTGCGACTGCTATTCATGACCAAACCAAGTATTTCTTCGCCAATCCTACATGTAGCACCTTAGAATGTGATTAGTGGTAATTGTGTTTTAATGTGGGGTTTTTGGTAAAAAGTTTACCAAAACGGTTTTTAAATAATTTATCTGGTTTTATGATTATTTTATTAGAATTTTATCTGCACTGCACACACTTGTGCATGTTAACTTGGGTTAAGTCTAGGGTTAAACCATGTTTAGATGAGTATGGTGGGTTAACCCATATGTTAAGCTAAATTGTTTTAATTAGGGGATTTGAGTTTTAAAAATTTAAATTTGTTAGGGGTTGACTTGTGTAGAGGAGAGAGAGGGCATGATGGATGTGCCATGCTTGGCATTTAATGAAGAGAGAGGGTGAGGGGTTGACTCCATTTTTATTTCAAAAACTTTGCTTTTTCTCTCACACTCATCTCACTCACATCTCTCCCTCTCACTCTCACACTACACCACAAAAACAACAGCAACAGCAGCAGCCTTGACAGCAGCAGCAACAGCAAAAAAAAACAGCACCATCAGCATCAGCAGCAACTGCAACAGCAACAACAGCAGTAGCTCAGCAGCAGCAGCACTTCAGCAGCAGCAACACCTTCTTCTTCTCCTTCTTCTCCTCTTCTCCTATATCCTAGGATCTCTAGAGGTATAATCCCTTAACCTAACTTCTTACTTTGCTAGGATATGGTTATTTAGTTTAGTTTAGTGTTTATTATGTGATTTAGTGCTAGTTTTGGGTAAATTAAGTGAGATTTGGCAAAGTGATGGTTGTGATGGTTAGTGTAGCCTTACTAAGTGCTGTTAAGACTAGTTAACCCAAGATTTGCTCCAGATTTCACAAAATACCCGATTGTTTCGATTTGGCGTAATTTAGCGTTTAAATTGGACTTTTAGCCTTTCTGGAATCTGCTCTTGACCCGGGCACTTCAGGTAAAAAATTGGGGATACTGTAGCATGGTGACCATGTCAGACACACACACACAAAGCACGGGGACCCCTCTCCCCTTCATGGCCGCAGATTTATTAGATCTGGCCTCAAATTGCGGCCAGAAGGTGGGCTTGGGTGCTGGGGTTTTTCCTGTAGGTGTCTGCTGTATAGCTAGGGTTTTTGGTATGTGCAACTTTTGCTGTTTTGACTCGAGTCAAAATCTGGAGCATTAAACCTTGTTTCGACGTTTTTAAACTTGTGTGACATGTGTGTGATCTGTGTGGTTCTGTGGTGCACGGCGCGACACAGCGTGTCGGGTTGGTTTCTGGTGAGTTTAGGCACGTCGCGACATATCGAGTGCACGCGCGTTTAGTTTCACACACAAGTTATTCGTCTGATCGATATATCGCGTTTTGCAGGATTTGTCTTATGTGTGTTACTTTTGTAAATTATAGGTTCACCGGCGGGAACTTCGAGCGCCGTGGAGAAAGGCAAGCAGGTGGTCGGACACACCTAGCACGAGATCACGGGTGAGTAGATGTAACATCTACGTGGGACTATCGTTTGGATGGCGCAAGTCGCCCGATAGTTTAAGTAGTTTAAAGATTTCTAGTGATATTAGTAATTATGAATAAATGCTTGTGTAACATCTTGCTACATCCATTATTTATATTGACATACATATGCGAACCCATTCTATAGGACACCTGCACCATTGCCAGGGTCTTTATATGCAGCACGAGCACTATTCATGCGTACATACACGCCCTGGTAATTGCCATGCCACGACACTAGATAACTTATAATCTAGAATATTGCCACCATATTTGATGCTTAAACCTGTGCTATTGCAGTAAATCCTTAAAATAAAATTGTAGAATTGCTATTCATGTGCATGTATATCATTATATCATTTGTTCATGCCTAGTCTATTAATCATACATTGCAACTTGAACATTGATACCATATTCATTCATTATCATTGACATATGCACTCATGATGATTTCTTGAGATTTATGATATTTCTGGATTTCGGGGGAAAGACGCAAGAAATTATAAACTTATTACCTTTTAAAAATATGCAAAGTTGCGGTTTTCTAGTGATGTAAGTGTCGTCCACCATGAGTTTGCTGTGGTTTTCGAGACCCGTTTCGAGGAGTTGGATGAACCGTCTCGGGTACATGGTGGGCCCGGTAAGGTACCCTGGGGCAAGAAGCTCGTGTTGTTGACGATGAGCCTGGCAGGGGATGGACTACCTACCTGTGACTTTTTGGCACGGCCGATATCCAGAGGATACCGACCGTGGCCACGAGATGATGAGATATTGATATTTGAGATCGGTCAGCCGGATGGTTGAGACCAGAGATACTATGATATAGATATATGATATTTGAGACAATGTTGAGATGTCGTTACTGGACACTGATTCTTGTTGATTCTATTGATATTATGCTGATATTTCAAATGAGATTCCTAAAAAGAAAATAATGATTTCTTATGCCTACATATTCAGATCACGAGTTGATTCATGTTGCATACATACCTGCTAGCATATTCATGTTGCATCCATACCTGCTAGTATATCCTGCCATATCTGTATTATAAATGTTAGGATGCTTGCGTGCATGCATGTGATAGCCTCTATAGATGTTATTTATTACTCACGAGTTGGAAACTCACCCCCGTTGTGCCACAGCCTTCTTGCATGTCCACTCCGTTAGCACAGTAGCGGCGGGCGCACTAGCTTCTTTTGCCTGGACTCGAGGCTTTTTGCTCATAGGTGGGTTGTGTTATCATTTTGTACCACCTCGTATATTTATTGTATCTAGAGTACTCCATCTACTGTATCAGCTGTACGTGTTATTTATATTGTTGTATATTGACCTAGAGACGAGACTGTGAGATTTGTGGACTCTTTATGCTGTATTTTGAGGTCGAGCTCACTTGAGTTGACATGATATTTTACTTATGCTTCTTATGCTTATTTCTGCACGTTGCTGTTTTACATTGTGTGGGATTTGTGACCGCCTTGGGGCGAAGAGCTAGCTCCCGCTTGGGGATGCCTTATTCCTTGTTATTCATTTATACTCCAGTTTGTACCCGTTTGGGGGCCTGTTTTACAGAGGAGACTCTGCCGGAATTTTTGGAAAGGAAAAGGATGATGCTTTTAAAAAGCTTGGTGTGACTTAATGGATTAAAAATCGTTTTAAATGAATTGGTTTTTTCTTCACTCTATTTCTAAATTGGGTTTTGATTTCTGGGCTTTGGCTTACTTATTTTACGGAAGCCTTGAGACGTTTCGTAACTTAAGTGCCAGTCACGTTCCGTACCCTGCTGGTCGTGACAAAGTTGGTATCAGAGCGATAGGTTTTACCTTTCTAAGTGTAGGATGACCCTTGGTAGATGGAGTAAGTGACTTAAGCAGGGTAACGTAGCGTGTGTATGTCCGCGACATACTTGCGATACGGTACTCCGCCTAAGTGACTTTAGGATATACTTGCTTGAAAATTCCTTCTTCAATTCCGTGTATCCTATGACTTGGGCCGAGTTCACAGCGGTATTTCTAGCTCATTTCCTTCCAGAGAGCGTTTATAACGCTATGGCTCGTAGTTTTGAGGCCTTGATCAAGACTCCAGGGATGACGGTGTCTGAGTATGATGTCCAGTTCACGCAGTTGTCCAGATATGCTCCGTATTTGGTGGACACTGAAGCAAAGAGAGTGAAGAGGTTCGTGCAGGGACTTGACACCCAGCTATTTCTTGCCATCGGTGCCCAACATTTCGATACATATGCAGTGGTTATGGATACTGCATTACGGATGGAGGCACGCATATCACAAACTTCGGTCGTTTCTGGGCCGAAGAGGATTCGTACCGATGTGCCATCTCAGAGGCAGCGTGCCAGACTCTTTCCGAGAGATGGGCCTGGCAGAGGAGTTGGACGGGGTCAGTTATTTGGTTTATATCTACAGGGACAGCGGGCGTCGCCAGGATGTTATGGGTGCGGGAGTCCGCACCATCTTGTCAGAGACTGTCTGGCGAGACGACAGGGAGCGGAGACAGTTCCACATGTGACCCTGCCACCATCACCACCTCCTCCTCAGAGAGCTCTACTTCCTACCACAGGTGATGCTCCACGTCAGTTTGATGCACCCAGAGGCCGTGGACGAGGTGGTCCGATCCAGAGAGGACGAGGAGGCTGAGGCCGAGGACAGCCGGCTATTGGTGGGGGTCAGGCCCGAGTATTTGCTTTGATGCCGCAGGATGCACAGGCATCCAATGCCGTAGTGACAGGTACCCAATCAGTATGTTCTGTTGACGCACACATATTGTTTGATCCCGGATCCACACACTCGTACGTTTCCACGCACTTCGTGCCGAGTTTGGGTAGAGAGTCCGGTTGGTTTGATCAGCCGCTTGTTGTGACCACTCCTGTGGGAGAGTCGTTTGTTGCTAGGCACGTGTTTCGATCCTGTGTTGTCTGTATTGGCGAGAGAGAGTTGCCTGTCGACTTGATCCTTCTTGAGATGTTGGACTTCGACGTTCTTCTGGGCATGGATTGGCTAGCCACTTGTTATGCTTCTGTGGGTTGCCGTGAGAAGGCAGTCAGATTTAGCTTTCCGGGAGAGCCAGTCCGTGTTATTCAGGGAGACCGCAGTGTCACCCTTCCCAGTTTGATTTCGTCTCTTCGCGCCGGTCAGCTCTTGCGGAAGGGATGTCAGGGATTCTTAGCATATATTTGTGATACTCGAGCTGCGGAGGTTCCTTTAGACCGGGTTCCGATTGTTAGTGAGTTCCCTGATGTTTTTCCCGATGAGCTGCCTGGGCTACCACCTGAGCGCGATGTTGAGTTCTGCATTGACTTGATTCCCGGCTCGGGGCCTATTTCTATACCGCCTTATCGGATGGCCCCGGCGGAGCTTAGTGAGCTGAAGGATCAGCTGCAAGAATTGCTGGATAAGGGACTTATTCGACCCAGTGTTTCTCCTTGGGGTGCTCCGGTCCTGCTTGTCAAGAAGAAGGGCGACAGTTTGCGTTTGTGTATCGACTACCGCCAGCTGAACAAAGTTACCGTATGGAACCGGTATCCCTTACCACGTATCGACGATTTGTTCGACCAGCTTCAGGGGGCAGGATATTTCTCGAGGATCGATTTGCGATCAGGATACCATCAGCTATGAGTTCGACAGGAGGATATACCAAGGACAGCTTTCCGCACGCGCTACGGCCACTATGAGTTTTTGGTAATGTTGTTCGGACTCACCAACGCCCCAGTAGTATTCATGGATTTGATGAACCGTATATTCAGGCCATATCTCGACTTGTTCATCATTGTGTTTATTGATGATATTTTAGTGTATTCCCAGAGCCGAGAGGAGCATGAGCAGCACTTGCGGATTACGTTGCAGACTCTGAGGGAGCACCGGCTTTTCGTAAAATTTTCCAATTATGCATTTTGGCTGGACAGCGTTGGTTTCTTGGGCCACGTGATTACGAGAGATGGCATATGTGTGGACCCGAAGAAGATCGAGGCCGTTCAGCAGTGGCCCGGACCGACATCAGTTGTGGAGATCCGCAGTTTCCTAGGCCTGGCTGGCTACTACAGGCGATTCATTCAGGATTTCTCCCGTATTGCTGCACCTTTGACCGGATTGACCCGGAAGGGAGTTGCATTCGATTGGACGGAGGAGTGCGAGCACAGTTTTCAGCAGCTACGAGCTTGTTTGACTACGGCGCCGGTGCTATCATTGCCTTCAGGATCAGGCGGATTTGTGGTCTATTGTGACACTTCATGAGTGGGGCTAGGGTGCGTATTGATGCAGCATGACAGGGTGATCGCGTATGCTTCATGGCAGTTGAAGAAACATGAACAGAACTACCCCAGTCACAATTTGGAGATGGCTGCAGTGGTCTTTGCACTTAAGATCTGGCGACACTACCTATACGGTGAGTCGTGTCGGATATTCATTGATCACAAGAGCTTGAAGTACATATTTCAGCAGCGAGACCTGAATCTCAGACAGCGCCGTTGGATGGAACTAGTAAAGGACTACGATTGCGAGATCTTGTATCACCCGGGAAAGGCTAATGTAGTGGCGGATGCTTTGAGCAGGAGGTCCGGGGGTAGTCTATCTTGTTTGCGCGCGGTACAGAGGCAGTCGTCAGCAGATTGGAAGATTTTATGTGACAGCCGAGTTGAGTTCGAGTACACTCCGACAGGGGGACAGCTTGCGCATGTTCCGAGAGGCACAGCCCAGTGATGACCGTCTTTCAGAGATCATGGAGAAGATTAGGAAGGGCAGAGATTCCGAGTGAAAGGTTCCTAGGCACCCTATAGAGGTCTCACAAGGCATCGAACATGCCATTTTACAAAAATTATGGTGCCGAGAAACCCTAACACGGATCTTAGACTAGAATTCTAGGCGAAAAACTAAACTAGTTAACAAATTAACTAAAGGTTAGATGCTACAACCTTTGTAGATCCGGTTACCCTATTCCTTGGCTCCACGAAGGCATCCTCTCGCTGTCCATCTCGATTCCCAAACTCGAACGTTGGCTTCATCGGAGAAACGGGCAAGCTAGGTCGTCGGCTTTGTGTCAAAGACGATCTACCTCGAGGCATCGCAAGTTCAAGCTCTGACTTCACAAACTTGTGAAACTTGTGAAGAAAACACCCAAAACAACTTGGCAAGAGGTAGAGGGTGATGAAATAGGAGGTGGGTTCACTTTAGATTTGGATTTCTCTCACTAGATCTCAAGTTGCCATTAATGGCATCTAGGTTTCTCACTTGAAGAAGAAGAAGAAGATGATAGAATTGTTATGATAAGTTGTATGTAAAAAGAATAATAAATCAATTCTTATCATCTTCTAACCATGGTCAAGTGTAGAGAATAGACCATGGTTAGTAGGAGTGGTTAGGGTTAAGCAAGGAGACAAAATGGCATCATTAGTAAAAGCTTCATGAAGCTTCACCACTCTTCATGATAAGATGAAACCATTTTGTTTTGATAAATCCATTTAAATAAATAATAAATGGATAAAATAATAAGTGAATAAAATATAAACCGTAACCACTTGCATAACCATGGTTGCATTCTATATACAAAGCCAAAACAACATGCATCATCAAACATGATACATTCAAGTGTACACAAAACATATCACATATACAATGTGCACATCAAGTGAGAAAAATCCGTTTAAAGTGAACCAATACTAGTTAATGCAAAGTAATATATCAAATATATAATTATACATTAAATCATTAAATCAACACTTGATTCAATGATCCGGTCATGTCGCACATGACCGACTAGTATTCAATGCATCGATTTATCGAATCAATGATTCGATAACTAGGTCATATCTCATACAACCAATCGAAACATTAATCGCGAGAATCAAATACGGTATCACATACACGCATTATTCTCAGTCCCGCACATATCTCATATGCATTCCTATTTCGTTTCGCTTGAGCCAGGAAACCTCTGTGTAGGACTCTAAAGACTCGTCAATACGCCGGTAGCAGATGATGATCATATCAAGCACCCACAAGCCGCAAGCGGTCTGCTAAACGTAATGGCCACCCGGGTATTGAGCGATCAGAAGATCGACGAGCTAGCCCGCTCACACTCCTGCGAATCCGACCAGTAACACTTACCATACAGTCCGGTCTCTTCGTCTGATATGTCGCATATCAAGTCTAGGGGTGGTAAACGTCAGACCCCAATAACCCGATAAGTCGTGCCGATGTGAGGCTCATAACGGGTCGAGAAACTACTGGTAACACTTACCAGCAAATCTCTGATCAGCCCTGGCCAGGGACTTCCCTGCTACGGCCAATCGAGCACAGCACAACATCAACCCCCAATACCGGGAGAGACGAAACCCCTCCTATCGCTCATTGCCTCCATGTGACTCGGGACTGTGCCCAAAGACCACCGTTTTGCACGCCCTCATGGACGTGGTAAGGTGGAGATCAAAGCACAGTGGGAATCACACAAGACTCTATGATGATCTCGGGTCTACAGACTAACCTGTACAAGTGTCACCTGAGAACTGCCATCTGACGTGAGGTATAATACCATCTGGGAGTTCTCGGCGAGTCCGTCCAGTGTACTCAGTCTCCACTGAGCACCCGTATACCATCTCTGATGTCAAACACCAATGGATATGGGATCATCCATCGCCCATCAGATGGGTCGAGAAGCGTATACGCTAGTCTACACTGGTATATCGATGCCCCGTCTCGATACACCCACGACTAGGGACCTTGAAGGATGTACTTATGGACTACCATGTCCCCACTAGTATGATCTGCATCATAGTCTAGGTAGTCAAGTACAACTCCTAAGGGCTTTACCAACATGTAACTATAAGACAGTATAAAGAGACTAGTGTACATGTTAAGATAAAGAGCAACCAGATAACATACTATCATGTCGAGCAAGAAAGTCATCTCTATATATGTCCAAGCATCCAATATAATATACATTATCTGTACAATACTGGCCTCTAGGGCATACATACAACTAACAATCTCCCACTTGCACTAGGGCCAGCTGCTGTGGTATCGCATACCGAGCATCCCGAAGAGTCTCTCAAACTGTATCTGGGGAATGGCCTTCGTGAGTGGATCCGCAGTGTTGTTCTTCGTGTCAACCTTCCTGACCTCGATCTCCCGGCGATCAACTATCTCCCGGATCAGGTGATATCGCCTCAGAATATGCCTGGATCGCTGATGGGACCTGGGTTCCTTGGCCAAAGCCACCGCTCCATTGTTATCGCAATACAAAGGTATTGGATGCTCAATGGATGGAACCACTCCAAGTTCAGTAATGAACTTCTTGATCCAGACAGCCTCTTTGGCAGCATCGTTGGCAGCGATGTATTCAGCCTCCATCGTCGAGTCTGCCACGGTTTCCTGTTTGGAACTCTTCCAGCTAACCGCCCCTCCGTAAAGGGTAAAGACAAAGCCCGACTACGACTTAGAGTCGTCCTTATCACTCTGGAAGCTCGAATCGGTAAAGGACTCCACTTGGAGCTCTCCGTTACCATACACCAAGAACATATCTCTAGTCCTTCGTAAGTACTTGAGAATGCTCTTCACAGCTGTCCAGTGACTCTCTCCAGGATCAGCTTGATACCTGCTCACTATACTTAGTGAGTATGCTACATCGGGTCTGGTACATAGCATCGCATACATGATAGAGCCTACTGCCGAAGCATAGGGTATCCCTTGCATGCGAGCTCTCTCCAAATCGGTCTTGGGAGACATCTCTTTGGAGAGAGTGACTCCAGAGATCATGGGCAAGTTCCCACGTTTGGACTCTTCCATACTAAACCTCTTTAGTATGGTGTCAATGTACCTGGATTGGGACAATCCCAAAATCCATTTGGATCTATCTCTATAGATCCTAATTCCCAATATGCAGGAGGCATCACCAAGATCTTTCATTGAGAATCTTTGTGATAAGAAGAGCTTAACCGATTGCAGCATAGGAATATCATTTCCTATCAAGAGTATATCGTCCACGTACAATACGAGGAAGACAACCTTACTCTCTGCCACCTTCTTGTAGATACAAGGTTCATCTGGATTTTTGACGAAATCAAACTCTTTGATAACGACGTCAAAGCAGATGTTCCAACTCCGCGATGCTTGCTTTAATCCATAAATGGATTTAAGCAGCTTGCACACCTTTCCGCTGCTCCCACTGTCTACGAAGCCCTCTGGCTGAGTCATGTACACGCACTCTTCTAAATCACCATTTAGAAAGGCGGTCTTAACATCCATTTGCCAGATTTCGTAATCATGATAAGCAGCGATGGCAAGCATGATCCGGATGGATTTAAGCATAGCCACTGGAGAAAAGGTCTCGTCATAGTCCACACCTGGTCTTTGACGAAAACCCTTTGCTACAAGTCTAGCTTTGAAAGTCTCCACTTTCCCATCTACACCAAGTTTCTTCTTGAAGATCCACTTGCTCCCAATGGGTTTTACCCCTTCAGGAGCAACGTCCAAAGTCCATACTTTGTTGGTGTACGTTGGAAAAGGATGTTGCTTTTAAAAAGCTTGGTGTGACTTAATGGATTAAAAATCGTTTTAAATGAATTGGTTTTTTCTTCACTCTATTTCTAAATTGGGTTTTGATTTCTGGGCTTTGGCTTACTTATTTTACGGACGCCTTGAGATATTTAGTAACTTAAGTGCCAGTCACGTTCCGTACCCTGCGGGTCGTGACACTACATCACATTTGTTTTTCTCCAGAACACTCCGTATCACTATGAAGATCCACAGTTTTTTGGATATTCCATCGTATGGTTATATACGAACTCGAAGGAACTTGTTCCAGTTCGGGGATGGATTCTGGTTCAGGAGAAATAAGAATAAGGTTTTATTCAGTTGTCTTTTATCTTCACCTTCTCTCAGGTTACGAGTACTCTTTGGATTAGGAGAGTACACCCATTATGCTTTGGATAGTCTTCTTCCAAACCATAGGCTGGTGCCGAATGGTAGGGAAGGAAGAAAACCATTTGGCCTAAAGGGGTGTACAGAAGGTAATGACTAAAGACATATAAAGGGATTTGGAGAGATGGCAAACAAATATACGGTTACAGTTGTGAATCTGATAATGGAAGAGGCATTACTAGGAATACCTGGATACCCCTTCGAAACATTTACATGTTTCAGTTTCACTGTGTATTGTTAAAAGAAAAACTGATTTCCCAATAAGTCCTTGCTCCAGGGTATGTATTTACCAGGTTTGATTCTCACATCTGTATGGTTTTATAGATGATGAGTGGGAGTAAGCTATTGGGAATTGGGTGATCATCCTCATTATATCGGGATTCGTTGTAATTGGTGATATTTGAGGAAATCTCCTGGGTTGTTTGCCGGACGGCAAATATTTGGTTTTGAATATCCGTTGTTATGCACCAATTTCAAATTGATATATCTGTACATTTATTTTTATAAAGTGAGATATAACTTTTTGAAATTATGTCTATGACATTTACCTATATCAGTGGATGATTAGGTAAGGAGCATTAAACAGCGGTGTAATTCTTCTTAACCATAAGTACAGTTTTCAACCTACGACACACGGGGAATGAGTTATTAGACTCAGAGGACTTATACAGAGTATTGTATGTTGTCCAGTGTCCATGAGGATAGAGGGGTTGGTACTCGTACTATATTCTGTTTACTTGTGTCTTCTCTAGTTCTTAGACATGTGTTTCGTAGAAATACAAGGTCCAAGTTTTGAGAAGTTATAGGTTTAAGAATAAAGTAGAGAAGCAGGTGTTGCAAGTATCGGG
Source organism: Agapanthus africanus (assembly GCA_030015575.1). Lineage (NCBI taxonomy): Eukaryota > Viridiplantae > Streptophyta > Magnoliopsida > Asparagales > Amaryllidaceae > Agapanthus > Agapanthus africanus. Next base: position 508,230,795 of record CM057340.1, read on the forward strand.
ATTCTTCAAGGTGATCGAAAATGTAGATACTTGTGTATGGTATTCAGTTGATAGTAATGATTATGAGAACTTGCTTCTTTTTCAGGTTATTCATAGCTGGATGTATTCCTAAGTTGAGTAACGCTGATCGGCCTCCTTCTATTTAGTTGACATGCACTAGAGACAGCTGCATGATTTGAATCTAGTTCCAATTAAATCAGTGCCTCTGTTTCTATATTGGATATAGAATAGTTCATATCTTAACAATGTTAAGGTACGGGGAGTTGTCCGGCTTATGCTTAAAACCAGATTCTGGATAACTCAAGGCACGTTTCTGTAATGGCTGTTTGTGGGTTGACCCGGGCTATGACGAGGGTTGACTTTCTATCATCTGGAAGATCAATAGTGATATTGTTCTTAACTCGCCACAGTTTTAATAAAATTGGATTTTTTTTCAGAAAAAAGTAGTGGGAGTATTGTAGAACTGGAAGTGATTCCAGAACCGCAAACGATTACTGAAAATTTGATAAGAACCTAAAGATTCAATCTGGTTTGACATTCCATTGGCCACTCCGCAGATATGGAGGGTAACCTCAGGCACCCGAGAGGTACTCCGGTAGCCTCAAGGACGGTGACAAGGAGGTTCTTGTTTACCCAGACTTGCCATTGCTGTTGTTCCAGACTGTGAGACCCGGCAGGAGGATGAGTATAGCGTCGTTCTAAACTAGCTTTAGAAGTGCAAGCGTATATGACTCTGCCAGAGGGTTGTCGTAGTCAGTGGGAGCAGCGGAAACATAGTGGACAAAAAGCTTATGTCTATTTATAGACTAAAGCAGATATAGCGGAGATAGATCATCTATTTCTGATGTGACAGTCATAGGTTTGACTTCATCAGAATAGGGGATGGATCTGTTAAGAAGGTAGTAGGGTGTGATGTCCTGGTATTTGGATGACATACACAGAGTAGGAAGTGAAATTCCTATACTACGATCGGTTATACTGTGGTTGTCACACAGTGATTTCTCCACATAGGGCTTGGATATTATATCAGACATTCTGGTTACTAGATCTATGGTTTTAGATCTAGATTTGGGTAGTTTTCCAATCTGGGTACTTAGACAGCATTCTAAAGGTGTTTTAGAATGGACGACTCCTGGCACGGTAGTGTACCTGCAGGTGATCGAGTCACCCTCTCTAAAGGTGTCTTACAGACTAAAGGGGAGAGGGATGTGCATGATTGGCAGATCACTTGCTTAGGCAATTGAGTCAATCATGAGATGTCAAGTACCACAACAGACGTTGTTTTTGTAAGTCCATGCCACGCACCCCACGAACTTGCGGGGAGGCGGAATATATGAAAAACGATTATCAAAGCTTCGTGACACGGACTTGAACGCATGAATCGTTATCTAAACCATTGCTAACAAAATACTAGAGGTTTAACTACTCGGATTCGAAGTTATACCTCACGTTACATGTCCTACGGGTCTTCATCGCTGTCCTCCACTCCTCGTAGGCTCCTTGGAACATCGACACCTCAACGGCCTCCTCGAATCAAAGACGATCCACCTGAAAGCTCCTACGCCAAGCTTAATCTCAAACTTGAGATAACTAGGTTGCTTAAAGTGCTAATCTAAGCTACCTAGGGGATATAGAGTGAGGTTATGGATGTATTAGTCTAGCTAACCCTTGATCTCAACTCATGAGAGGTTAGGGTTAGGGTTTGAAGAATGAGAGAGCTTGAGGAGAGAGAAGGTGAAGATAAGAATAAAAATGAATAATGAACTCATATGAATATAACAACCATAACAATTAATCAAATAAATAATATAAATGATTAATCATCATGGTTGATGCATTCACCTTGTGTGATTCATCATATGACTCATCAACTCATTAATGAATCATTTAATGCAAAGGATGAATCACACAAATGAGTCATTAAGCAATTAATGCTCATGCCACCTTAACCCTTTAGTCACCACTCTTCTAGAAGCTTCCCGACAAATTACGAGAACGCCCCTCCAATCCGTGAAAACACGGAAAAACTTTAGACTGTATAAATCCAATAACCCGATACTAGAATCTGGCTTAAACCAAAGCCGGCTAGTAAAAACTATCCGAAAAGTCGTACGTGCGTAAACACACGTACGCGTCCGAACCCTTGTCGTAAAACCATACGACCTCTATATCGTTTCGCCTGGAGCAGGGAAACTCTCTGTGTGGGACTCTAAAGACTCGATACTACACTGGCAGTGGGTTTAACCACAGACCGCAAGCGGAACTAGCTGTATGTAACGGTCCCCAGGTAGATGTCGATAAGAAAGCCGATGAGGAAACCCATCCGAACTCCCACTGAGCCTGATGTGACAATCTCCGTACAGTCCGGTCTGTTCGTCTAAGACTATCCCATATCAAGACTAGGGGGCGGCAAGCGTCAGTCCCCTAATAGCTGTATAAGTCGTGTCGGAGCGAAGCCCATTACACCCTGAGAAACTACTGAAACCTACCAGTAAATCTCGCTTGTCCTGGCCAGGGACTTTGCATAATGGCTCTCTGACACAGCGCGATATCATCTCCCAATACCGGGAGAGACGAATCCTGTCTAACCACTACTGCCTCCAAGTGCTCGGGACTGCACCCAACTGCTACCTGTTTGCATGACTCCTTTGAGCCGTGGTAGGGTAGCAATCTAAGAACAGTGGGACACACTTGAGGCGAAGTAGCAGTGTCAAGTCTGCGGACTATGCTGTACTCATGGCTGTGGGACTGTTAACTGACGATGGGTATAATACCAACCAATCAGTTCCCCTGCGAGTCCTGTCCGGTGTACCCACAACCTAATGAGCACCTGTATACTATCTCCAGTACGACGTACTGATGGCTGTGGGACAGACCATCTCCGCAACTGGGATGAGAAGCGTTCATACTTAGTCTACTCCGGAATATCGATGCCCTATCTCGATAATCCAACGACCAGGGACCTGTATAGGATGTTGCTTACAGACTACCCAGCCCCCACTAGTATGACTGCCATCACAACGCTGGTAATCAAGCAAAGATCCTATGGGCTCTACTAATATTTATAAGTGATACGTTACAAGAAACATATGCACATATTAAAGTAGACATAAACCAAGTAGCATACTACCATTTTTAGCAAGACTGTTATATACAACTGTGAATATCCCAAGCTTCCATTAAGTAATATACAACCTAGTATGATACAATAATGGCCCCTAGGGCATATACACTAACAATCTCACACTTGCACTAGGGCCATGAGCTGGCATATCGTAGACCTATCATCTCGAATAGCCTCTCGAGCTGCGTCTGAGGAATGGCCATTGTGAATGGATCAGCAATGTTATTCTCCGTCTCTACTCTTTTCACCTCGATCTCCCGGCGATCTACGATCTCCCTGATCAGGTGATACCGTCTTAAGATGTGTCTGGACTTCTGATGGGACCTGGGTTCCTTCGCTAAGGCTATAGCGCCGTTGTTGTCACAATACAGAGGTATTGGACCAACACTGGAAGGAACCACCTGAAGTTCTGTGAGGAACTTCTTCATCCAGACAGCTTCTTTTGCGGCATCGCAAGCAGCTATGTACTCCGCTTCCATCGTTGAGTCAGCAACGGTCTCCTGCTTGGAACTCTTCTAACAGACCGCCCTTCCATTGAGGGTAAAGACATAATCCGGCATGGATTTGGAGTCATCTTTGTCACTCTGGAAGCCGGAGTGGGCAAAGGCCTCCATCTGGAGGCCTTTTCCGCCATACACCAAGAACATCTCCTTAGTCCTCCTTAGGTACTTGAGAATGTTCTTTACTGCTATCCAGTGCTTCTTCCCTGGGTTTACTTGATACCGGCTTACTATGCTCAATGCGTATGCTACATCTGGTCTGGTACATAACATCGCATACATTATAGAGCCCACCGCAGAAGCGTATGGTATAATCGACATGCGATCCCTTTCCAAATCAGTCTTGGGAGACATCTCTTTAGAGAGGGTGATTCCATGACAAGCCGGTAGGTTACCGTGCTTAGAATCATCCATACTGAATCTCTTCACTATGGTGTCTATGTACCTGGAATGCGAAAGTCCCAATATCCTCTTTGATCTATCACGATAGATTCGGATCCCCAGAATATAGGTTGCATCACCCAGGTCATTCATGGAGAATTTATGTGACAAGAATCTTTTGACTGACTGTAACATAGGAATATCATTTCCTATTAGGAGAATGTCATCCACGTACAAGACGAGGAATACTACAGCTCTCCCTACAATCTTACTGTATATGCATGGTTCATCTGGATTTTTGATAAAGTCAAATTCCTTGACAGTATCATCAAAACAGATGTTCCAACTCCGCGATGCCTGGTTTAGTCCATAAATGGACTTAAGCAGCTTGCATACTTTACCGCCGCTCCCACTCTGAATGAATCCCTCTGGCTGATCCATATAGACGCTTTCTTCCAAATTTCCATTTAGAAAGGCCGTCTTTACGTCCATCTGCCAGATTTCATAATCATGGAAAGCAGCAATAGCAAGAAGGACCCTAATGGATTTTAGCATAGCTACCGGAGAAAAGGTTTCGTCATAGTCCAAACCAGGTTTTTGACGGAAACCCTTTGCAACAAGTCTAGCCTTATAGGTTTCAACCTGTCCATCTACACCAATCTTCTTTCTGAAGATCCATTTGCATCCTATGGGTTTTACCCCATCTGGAGCAATGTCCAAAGTCCATACTTTGTTAGTGTATATGGACTCCATTTCGGTCCGCATTGCATCCAGCCATTTTACCGAGTTGCCGCTCTGAATGGCTTGCTGGAAGCTAGTAGGGTCATCATTATCAATGACGCAATCTTCTCGATCCCCGTCTATGAGAAAACCGTAATATCTCTCAGGCGGATAAGACTGCCTACTACTTCTGCGGATAGGCGTCGGTATGTCCCTTTCTTCTGAAACCTCTGGTTCTACCACACTTTCAGTTGTAGTTTGTGGTTCTGGAATTTCTTCCAGTTCTATTTCGCTCCCACTTGTTTCCTTTTCTAAAAACTGATGTTCTAGAAAATCGGCATTACGAGAAACAAAAATCTTTTGTTCCTCTGCGTAATAGAAATAATATCCTTTGGAGTTCTTCGGATATCCCACAAACTTACATTATACTGATCGTGCCTCGAGCTTGTCCACATGCTGCTTTTTAACAAAAGCTGGACATCCCATATTTTCAAATGCTGAAGATGGGGTTTCTTCCCACTCCATATCTGATATAGCGTGGTAGGCACAGTCTTGGTAGGAGCCCGGTTCAAAAGATATGCAGCTGATTCGTGTGCATATCCCCAGAATGATCGCGGTAACTCAGCGTTACTCATCATGGAACGAACCATATCTTGTTAGGGTCCGATTCTTCCTTTCTGATATATCGTTGTGTTGTGGTATGTATGGAGGAGTAAGCTGAGAGAGAATTCCATTCTCTTTTAAGTAACCCAGGAACTCGGTACTTAAGTATTCACCACCTCGATTAGATCTCAGTGTCTTTATACTTTTGCCGGTTTGTTTTTCCACTTCATTCTTGTATTCTTGGAATTTCTTAAAGGCCTCGGATTTATGCTTCATTAAGAAGATATATCCATATATAGAGAAATCATCCGTAAAAGTAATGAAGTAGGAATAACCACCTCGCGCATGTGTAGACATAGGACCGCACACGTCACTGTGTATGAGTCCTAAGAGCTCGCTTGCTCTTACTCCGTGTCCAGTAAACGGAGTCTTTGTTATCTTTCCTATGAGACAAGATTCACAAGTAGCATAAGATTGATATTTGAACGGATTCAGATATCCTTTTCTATGTAACTTAGTCAATCTTCTTTCATTGATGTGACCTAATCTACAATGCCATAAGAAAGCCTGATTTGTTTCCGGAGACTTTCTTTTAAGTGCGTTCTGGACACTGAAAATCTGAGCTTGATTTAATATGTATATTCCGTTTTCTAATGTACCTGACCCAATCACAACTTGATTTAAGTGGATGTGAACCACATCTCTTGTAAAAGTAAAATCATATCCTTCCTTAGATAGTAAGGGTACAGATATGATATTACAAGTCGTACCTGGTACATAAAAACAGTTACGCAGAAACAATATCTGCCCAGTTGTCATTCTAAGATGATATTCCCCTACGGATTCAGCGTTCATGCTCATTCCGTTAGCAACTGTGAGGGTCATATCACCTATCCCGATAACCCTACGGTTTCTCAGAGCCTGTAATGAATTACAGATGTGAGTTCCTGATCCGGTATCCAATACCCAGGAAGTAGGGTTAACTGACATACAGTTCTCTCATAAACACACCCGAAGTCGAAGCCACAACATGCTTCGTATCCTGGCTACTGGCTTCTAAAGCCCTGCAATCATTCTGCCAATGCCCAATCCCATAACAATAGGAATGTCCCTCAATAGGGTGGTCCAGCTTGTCAAAGGCAATGGACATCTGGAAAGATTTTTGCCAGTCATATAAGTCAGATTCAGTCAAATTATTATCTAGATGTAACCTATGTGTGGTCATAAGGTCGCTGCAATTAAGAGAGAGAGAAGAAAACATTTTAGCATGATGCTGTTGCAAGTTTAGATTGGTTTTAAGTTTATCTAAACAGGATGGCTCCCACTGTTTCTCGAGTCCTTTCTCAAACTATAAAAGAAGAATTAGTCAGGACAATTCTCACCGTACAATACTTGCTTAACCGTTCAGCCAGGCCAGTGTCGATACTTCGAGGGAGGTTTTCCAACGCTTTCGCGAAGTTCCTTAATTAAATAACCACTTTTCTCTGGGGGCGTAGCCCCGCTGACACCTTTCTCGACACCTACTTGGTTTATAGCATTGATTGTTAAGTGACGAATCTCCTGATAAGTAGCTTGTACTCACAGTAGGATCGGGATCTAAAATATCATCGTATGATAATGTTGAAGGAATCCTACCAACATTCATCAAACTCCCAAATGGTATGCATCTCTCTGCAAATTTCAGTTTCTTTAGAAATTCCCGATGTGGATTTTTGCCCCATGCTCTTATGACCTTGGCTTTGGTCAAAATGTCATAAGTCACATGTCAAGTTCTACCCGTCATTATCCAGGTTAATTTGAACCCATCCGTATATACTCCTGACTTTGGTCAAATGATAATACGACTGTCCCAAACCAACTCATTTACCTATGTAACAAGTGAATACCCAGCAGCTACCAAACACCATGCCTTGACTTTGGCCAAAATACATAGCTTGAATACTACTGAATACCCAAATGAAATGACGGAGGGCTACGAATGGTTTTGGCGAAACCGTGAACGTAGTGAACTTGATATAATCGAAGGAACCTGATAGCTTTTTTTAAAAGGAGTGGTTAAAGCTCCGCAATTAAAAATTTCTGCTCTTTTAAAATAACCGAGTGGTTTCTTTTAAATTTGTTCCAACGATTCAACTTTGGTTTATTTTCTTTGCATTATAATAATGCGTCCCATCATTTATCCTATCATTGCAGAAAACAACGAAAATACCACGTCCTCTTACGCCATCCGCATTCGCCACTGGGTCCCGTCATCACCCGTTAGGTTACTTAACTAACGACAGAGCGGGGGCTGGGCTAGTGCGGGTGTAAAACATAAGAGACGTCTAATAGCTATCATATATAAATATTGTACATTCGTCAGACGCAATAATAAGCATTCCAGATCACAGATAAACTTTATTGGATTTACTAGCAATCCGCATTTGCTTTGAGCCTGCAATAAAAGACGGATTACACAGTTGTGATGAATAGCCATTACCCTACCCTAGACCCCTACGGGTACGGCAAACTACCCGTCAAGTACCCGAAGTGAAGTGGTCTCCCTCAACAACGTGAGTAGGCCACTAAACACTTTGACGTACTCGGTAGTTTGTGTACCCCACCTTAAGTCTATCCTAGGAGCAAAAACAGTAAAAAGAAATAATAATACAACGGTGGCTACAACCGCAACTTGGATGTGCCCCGCAAAAGAATATTACATCAAATTACATTTACATTGAATGAATGAATATTAAACACATCTCGAACCCCGGCTAATCATCACAACAGTCCAACACAGTTCATATACACAAACAGTAAACATTTCAGAAATATGCAACCCCCTGCCAACTGACATACTAGCAGTTAGGGGAGGTTTACGAACACATTAAACATTACACATAAAAACCTAATTAGCAAATATCTTAGAACATCGATCGATTACCATATTCTGTGTCTACCCCAAAAGCAAACTTGTACTGAAGTAACCTGGGTATAAACAGAACATACAGAGAACCAAAACACCAAAAATTAAGAATTACAAAGCAAATCCGAGTCAACTCGGAGTTGACTCGGCGGCGGATCCGCGGCACAAGCACTCTATTGCCGCGGATCCGCGGCCAAACAACCGAGTTGGAACTTCGTATTTTCCCAGTATTCTTGTATTTCCCTGCTGTGAATTTTAAGGTATGTCAAATAATTTTTCAGGCACTTTTAAAATTAACAGAAACTTGGGATTTCCGGGGTTTCGTTTTCGCGTTTTCCGTCGATCGAACTTATAATTAGTTGCTAACAAGCTAGTAATGGTTTAGTTGGCTCTGATACCACTGTAAGTCCATGCCACGCACCCTACGAACTTGCGGGGAGGCGGAATATATGAAAAACGATTATCAAAGTTTCGTAACACGGACTTGAGCGCATGAATCGTTATCTAAACCATTGCTAATAAAATACTAGAGGTTTAACTACTCGGATTCGAAGTTATACCTCACGTTACATGTCCTTCGGGTCTTCATCGCTGTCCTCCACTCCTCGTAGGCTCCTTAGAACATCGGCACCTCAACGGCCTCCTCGAATCAAAGACGATCCACCCGAAAGCTCCTACGCCAAGCTTAATCTCAAACTTGAGATAACTAGGTTGCTTAAAGTGCTAATCTAAGCTACCTAGCGGATATGGAGTGAGGTTATGGATGTATTAGTCTAGCTAACCCTTGATCTCAACTCATGAGAGGTTAGGGTTAGGGTTTGAAGAATGAGAGAGCTTGAGGAGAGGGAAGGTGAAGATAAGAATAAGAATGAATAATGAACTCATATGAATATAACAACCATAACAATTAATCAAATAAATAATATAAATGATTAATCATCATGGTTGATGCATTCACCTTGTATGATTCATCATATGACTCATTAACTCATTAATGAATCATTTAATGCAAAGGATGAATCACACAAATTAGTCATTAAGCAATTAATGCTCATGCCACCTTAACCCCTTAGTCACCACTCTTCTAAAAGCTTCCCGACAAATTACGAGAACGCCCCTCCAATTCGTGAAAACACGGAAAAACTTTAGACTGTATAAATCCAATAACCCGATACTAGAATCTGGCTTAAACCATAGCCGGCTAGTAAAAACTATCCGAAAAGTCGTACGTGCGTAAACACACGTACGCGTCCGAACCCTTGTCGTAAAACCATACGACCTCTATATCGTTTCGCCTGGAGCAGGGAAACTCTCTGTGTGGGACTCTAAAGACTTGACACTACACTGGCAGTGGGTTTAACCACAGACCGCAAGCGGCACTAGCTGTACGTAACGGTCCCCAGGTAGATGTCGATAAGAAAGCCGATGAGGAAACCCATCCGAACTCCTACTGAGCCTGATGTGACAATCTCCGTACAGTCCGGTCTGTTCGTCTAAGACTATCGCATATCAAGCCTAGGGGCGGCAAGCGTCAGTCCTCTAATAGCTGTATAAGTCGTGTCGGAGCGAAGCCCATTACACCCTGAGAAACTACTGGAACCTACCAGTAAATCTCGCTTGCCCTGGCCAGGGACTTTGCATAATGGCTCTCTGACACAGCGCGATATCATCTCCCAATACCGGGAGAGACGAATCCTGTCTAACCACTACTACCTCCAAGTGCTCGGAACTGCACCCAACTGCTACCTGTTTGCACGACTCCTTTGAGCCGTGGTAGGGTAGCAATCTAAGAATAGTAGGACACACTCGAGGCGAAGTAGCAGTGTTAAGTCTGCGGACTATGCTGTACTCATGTCACCTGGGAACTATTAACTGACGATGGGTATAATACCAACCAATCAGTTCCCCTGCGAGTCCTGTCCGGTGTACCCGTAACCTAACGAGCACCTGTATACTATCTCCAGTACGACGTACTGATGGCTGTGGGACAGACCATTTCCGCAACTGGGATGAGAAGCATACACACTTAGTCTACTCCGGAATATCGATGCCCTATCTCGATAATCCAACGACCAGGGACCTGTATAGGATGTTGCTTACAGACTACCCAGCCCCCATAGTGTGACTGCCATCACAACGCTGGTAATCAAGCAAAGATCCTATGGGCTCTACTAATATGTATAAGTGATACGTTACAAGAAACATATGCACATATTAAAGTAGACACAAACCAAGTAGCATACTACCATTTTTAGCAAGACTGTTATATACAACTGTGAATATCCCAAGCTTCCATTAAGTAATATACAACCTAGTATGATACAATAATGGCCCCTAGGGCATATACACTAACAGTTTTTTGCACTTGATGCAATAAGTTGATATTAATCCTATCCTGGAGAAACGTTCGGAAGCAGTTTTAGAACATAGGTGGATGTTTTAGGGATATGATAACAACAGCCTCTATCGGCGGACGGTTATCATTCCAGGCTTCCAAGGTGACCTGGATGACAGAGTGACTGTCAGAGTTATAGTTTTCCCTCTGACGAGGGGCAGTATTTTGGACAGGTGGTCCGAGAGGATACTGAGGGAGGCATGGCACAGGATACTGATTAAGTTCAGTTGACGATACAGTCTAAGAAGTTTGGATTTGGAGTTCATTTATGAACTAGGTCCCATCAGATATCCAGACATATTCTAAGACAGGTATTGCTCATTTCGGGAGATGGTTTTCTCTGCGAACTTGAGATAAAGAGAGACATAGAAAGAAACATCAGGGCAGATCCACTCACTGAGGCTATTTCTCGAACGCAATAGTTTCGCAATCGGGCTTTGTGAAACTGATTAGTAAAGGAGTTGGGTGTTCGGTATCACACGGGCTGTGAGTATGCGACATCGCAATAATTAGCCTTGAGTGCAAGTGAGAGATTGTTGGATATAGTGCCCTCAGAGTCAATTATTGGATCACATGCACGTGATTGCAATGATTGCGGGAGGACCTATGCCGGTAGGAAAGTCTTACTCGAGATGATAGTATGCTATCTGGTTTGTCTTTATCATCATGTACTGCTTCAGGTGACTTTACAGGTCACTATTGCATGTTGATAGAGCCCTTAGGATTCTTGCTTGACTACCAGCAGTATGGTGGCGATCATATACGTGGGAGCTGGGGTCTATAAGCACATCCTTAAAAGGTCCCTAGTCGTGCGAGTTTCAAGACTGGGCATCGATACTCCATTAGTAGACTAGTGTATACAGTCGAGACCCCGACGAGGGGCGGTGGCCGGTCTCACAAGCCATTGGTGTCAGTTGGTTCACCTAAGATGTATACAGGTGCTCATTGGGTTATGAGTACACCGGACAGGACTCGCCGGGAACATGCTAGTTAGTATTATACCGGACGTCAGATAGCAGTTCCCTGGTGACATGTGTACAGGTTAGTTCATCGACCTGAGATCGTCATTTGTCTCGTGTGAGTTCCCACCGTGCTTTGATTACTACCCTACCATGGCTCAAAGGAGTCGTGCAAACAGGTTTTAGTTGGGTACAGTCCCGAGCCACATGGAGGCAGTGAGCGGATCGGCAGGGGTTTCGTCTCTCCCGGTATTGGGGGTGAGATCGCGCTGTGTCTAGGAGAGCCATTACACGAAGTCCTTGGCCAAGGCAGGAGATTTACTGGTAGATATTCCAGTAGTATCTCAGGGTGTTCTGGGCTACACTCCGACACGACTTGTACCGCTTTTGGGGGTCTGATTTTTACCAACCCCTAGGCCCGCCATGCGATGCTCATAGATGAACGGACCGGACTGTACGGATATTGTCACTGACAGGCTCAGTAGGGTGTCAGGATGAGTTCGCTCATCGACCTCCCTTTTGGTCAATACCTGGTAGCCCGTTACGTACGGCTAGTACCATTGACGTGCTAGTGGTTAAATCCACAGCCAAAGTATTGACGAGTCTTTAGAGTCCCCCACAGACAGTTTCTCAAGTTTCGGGCGAAACGTTGTAGAGGCCGTATGATATATGGCAGGGTCCGATCATATACGTGCAGTAGTGTACGGATCATGATCGTACGGATCATACTAGTGGGCTTTGGTTTAAGCCGGATCCTGGTATTAGATTTGTTGGATTACTTTCGTCTCATCGCATTCGCATTCAGTCGGAATGCGGATGCAGGTATGTATATACAGGTGAGGGGTATCCTTGTGATCCGTCACGAATTTACTTTAGATGTTGCCGTATCTTTTTTATTGTTGCAAACATTTGGATTAATGTTTGCAAATGGAAATTGTGAGCTTAAATCATCATTTTGTGCATTTAATGTGACATAGACTTCATTAGTGACTCATGGTCTCTTTTCTTGTGCTAATGTCACATTATTTGATTGATTTTGTGTTGATATGATGAGAAGAGAGAGAGAGGGCAGCCAAGTGGGAAGTTTGGTCTTGTATTTTTTCTACTTCTCACTTTCTCATTTTATCATAAGATAACACAAAAGGAAAAAGGCTTCTTCTTCTTCTTCTTCCTCTACCTCACAACCTCCATTGATGGCTTCATCTTCAACCTCCATCCATGCAATGGATGCAAGAGACAAAGTTGTCACACACATTCTCTACTTCGCCTTGGACACGTCGGCTAGCAAACTTCATGCCCGAGTTACTTTGGATGAAGCGGAAGCCCGTAAAAAGACTCGAAGATGTGGTGCCCTTTCTGTCGAGAAGACCAGAGATCGGAGATGCCGCGAGGAGCCTGGGATGGTGGCCAAAGATCGAGCTTTCCAACCCTTTCTCTAGTTGCTAGTTGTAGGTTAATGGTTCGATCCGGGTTTAAAGTATACGATAGCGCCGGTTTCAAGTTTATGAAAAAGTTTCGTTTCCGCATTTTGGCCTCGGACAGACGGCCGGGGCGCTACCGTAGACTTACAATTACCAAGTGTCAAAAATTTGATTTTTATCTATTCCGCCTCCCCGTAAGCACCGGGGTAGGTAACGTGGACTTACAGTGGTATCAGAGTCTCGCTAAACCATTACAAACTTGTTAGCAAAGTGTTAGAAATTCGATCGCCGAAAAAAAACGCAAAACACGTCAAAAATTGCACTTTTCTGTCGTTTTTAAAAACTGGTCCAAAATTTTTTCCAGGGACCTTAAAAATACGTGCAGGCTTTTTATAAAACACTGTAGAAATTTGGGCGCCTGAGTCGCTCAGAAGACCGCAGATCCACGGCCGATCCAAGCGATCCGCCGCGGATCCGCGACCGAGTCAACTCGGCTGCGCATCAAATTTCTTCTGGGGTTCTCTGTGTTGGTTTTGTGATTTTTAAGATAGTTTGTTTCTGCCCAGATTTTGTTGAGTACTGTGTTGTGCTTAGGGTAGTTTCAAATCAAGTTATCGATCGAAATTCTAAGTACTTTTGCTAATCGGATCTTCTGTGATGTGATATATGTATTGAACGTCTACTCATCGCTATACGTCGATTAGTGGGGGTTATACATATCTGTGATCTGTGATATTGGTTTGTGTATATGAACTTGTTGGATTGTCGTGATGAATAGCCGGGGATGTGAGATGAGAGTTTTCATTTTTCATTCAATGTAAAATTTGTAATTTGATGTAATATTATTTTATGGCCGCACATCCAGGTTGAGGTTGTAGCCGCCATTGTATATTATTTCTTTCACTGTTTTTGCTCCTAGGATAGACCCAAGGTAGGGTGCACAAACTACCGGGTACTTTGAAGTGCCGAGTGGCCTACTCACGTTGTTGAGGGAGGTTGCTTCACTTCGGGTACTTAGCGGGTAGTTTGCCGCACCCGTAGGGGTCTAGGGTAGGGTTTGGCTATTCATCGCGACCGTGTAATCCGTTTTTCGTTGCAGGCTCGAACGAAACGCGGATTCCTAGCATATCCAATGTGTTCATCTGTGATCTGGAATGGCTATCATTGTATCTGACGAATGTATATATTTATATATGATATCTAGTAGGCGTTGCTTATGTTTTGCATCCGCGCTAGTCCAGCTCCCGCTCTGTCGTTAGTTAAGTAACCTAACGGGTGATGACGGGGCCTAGTGACGAATGCGGATGGCATAAGCGTACGTCATATTTTCGTTGTTTTCTGCAATGGTAGGATTAATTGATGGGACGCATTAAATTAATGCAAAGAAAACAAACCAAAGTTAAATCGTTGGAAAAATTTCAAAACCACTTGGTTTTTTCCAAAACAGAAAACTTTTAAAAACGCGGAGCTTAAACCACTCCTTTTAAAAGCTATCAGGTTCCTTCGATTATATCAAGTTCACTACGTTCACGGTTTCGCCAAAACCATTCGTAGCCCTCCGTCATTTCAGTTAAATATTCAGTAGTATTCAAGCTATGTATTTTGACCTTCGCCAAGGCATAGTGATTGGTAGCTGCTGAATATTTATCTGTAGCATAGATAGATGCGTTGGTTTGGGACATTCGTACTACTATTTTGGCCTTAGTCAAGGGTATGTACGGGTAGGTTCAAATTAACCTGGATAATGACGGGTAGAACTTGATATGTGACTTATGATATGTTGGCCTTCGTCAAGGTCATAAGAGCATGGGGCAAAAATCCACATCGGGAGTTTCTAAGGAAATTGAAACTTGCTAGTGCTGCATACTATTTGGAGTTTGATAATGTTGGTAGGATTCCTTCAGCATTATCTCACAATGATATTTGGATCCCGATCCTACTGTGAGTATCCGCTACTCCTCGGGAAACTTTTCACTTAACGATCAATGCTATAAACCAAGTAGGTGTCTAGAAAGGTGTTAGCGGGGCTACGCCCACAGGGAAAAGAGGTTATTTAATTAAGGAACTTCACGAAAGCGTCGTAAAACCTCCCTCGAAGTACCGACACCAGCCTGACTGAACGGTTAAGCAAGTATTGTACGGTGAGATCAATCCCGACTAATTCTTCTTTTATAGTTTGAAGAAGGATTTGAGAAACAGTGGGAGCCATCCTGTTTAGATAAACTAAAAACCAATCTAAACTTGCAAGAGCATCATGCTAAGTGTTTTCTTCTCTCTCTCTTAACTGCAGCGACCCAGTGACCAGACGTAGGTTACATCTAGATAATAAAATGACTGAATCTGACTGTTATGACTGGCAAAGGTCTGTCCAGATGTCCATTACCCATGACAAGCTGGGACACCTCCTAACTAATCAAACCCCTGCCGTCTCAGGACCAGTTTCCCCTGTCACGGATATTGATATCCGTAAGACATCGGAAAAAGACTGTGTGAATGCCAAGTACCTCGTGTTGGCCTCAGTTGATGGTGCATACCATAGGCAGCACGAGAAGATGGACTCAGTTTCTGTCTTCCTCCATAACAAAGATTTATATGGAGAGCAATCTCGTATCGCAAGATATGAGACCTCGAACGAATTGCTTCAAGCGAGATTGGCTTTCGGGTCATCTGTAGGGGACAACGTCCTTACAGAGACTAGCTATTTTGATGAGCTCACGGACCTGAAGACCACGTTGAAGAATGGGTCAAATACTGACTTGATTCTACAGTCTCTACCCTCTACTTATACCCTGAAGGAAACCAGGGAAGAAGGAGGAAAGGGAAGGGTAAAAGTTTCGGGACTAGCTGTAGTGAAGGAGGGACGTTTCTATTGTTACGGGAAAGGACATTGGCAGAAGGATTGCAGGGCTTTGAAAGCCAGTAGCCAGGATTCAAAGCATGTTGTGGCTTCGGCTTCGGGTGTGTTTGTAATAGAAAACTGTATGTCAATTAACCCTACTTCCTGGGTATTGGATACCGAATCAGGATCTCACATCTGTAATTCATTACAGGCTCTGAGAAACCGTAGAGTTATCAGGATAGGTGATATGACTCTCAGGGTTGCCAACGGAATGAGCGTAGACGCTGAATCCGTAGGGGAATATCACCTTGGATTGACAAGTGGGCAGATATTGATTCTGCGTAACTGTTTGTATGTACCTAGTATGGCTTGTAATATTATATCTGTATCCATACTTTCTAAGAAAGGATATGATTTTACTTTTGTAAGCGATGTGGTCCACATCAACCTAAATCAAGTTCTGATTGGGTCAGGTACATTAGAAAACAGAATATACGTACTGAATCAAGCTCAGGTTTTCAGTGTCCAGAACACACTTAAAAGAAAGTCTTCGGACACAAATCAGGCTTTCTTATGGCATTGTAGACTGGGTCACATTAATGAGACACGGTTGACAAAGTTATATAAAAAGGGATACTTGAATCCGTTCGAGTATCAGTCTTATGCTACTTGTGAATCTTGTCTCATGGGAAAGATGACAAAGACTCCGTTCACTGGACACGGAGTAAGAGCAAGCGAGCTCTTGGAACTCATACACAGTGATGTGTGTGGTCCAATGTCTACACATGCGCGAAGCGGTTATTCATACTTCATTACTTTTACAGATGATTTCTCTAGGTATGGACATGTCTTCCTGATGAAGCATAAATCCGAGGCCTTTGAGAAATTTTGGGAATACAAGAATGAAGTTGAAAAACAAACAGGCAAAAGTATCAAGACACTGAGATCTGATCGAGGTGGTGAATACTTGAGTGCCGAGTTTCTGGGCTACGTAAAAGAGAATGGAATTCTCTCTCAGCTTACTCCTCCATACACACCACAATACAATGGTGCATTGGAAAGGCAGAATCGAACTCTATTGGATATGGTTCGTTCCATGATGAGTAAGGCTGAGTTACCGCGATCTTTCTGGGGTTATGCACTAGAATCAGCTGCATATCTTTTGAACTAGGTTCCCTCCAAGACTGTGCCTACCACACCATATCAGATGTGGTGTGGGAAGAAACCCCATCTTCAATATCTGAAGATATGGGGATGTCCAGCTTTTGTTAAAAAGCAGCATGCGGACAAACTCGAGGCACGTTCAGTACTGTGTAAGTCTGTGGGATACCCAAAGAACTCCAGGGGGTATCTTTTCTATTACGCAGAGGAACAAAAGGTTTTTGTTTCTCGTCATGCCCACTTTCTGGAACATCAGTTTTTAGAAAAAGAAACAAGTGGGAGCGCAGTAGAACTGGAAGAAATTCTAGAACCACAAGCTATTACTGAAAGCTTGGTAGAACCAGAAGTTTCAGGAGAACCGGACATCCCAGCACCACTCCACAGGAGTAGGAGGCAGTCTCATCCGCCCGAGAGATACTACGGTTTTCTCATAAACGGGGATCGAGAGGATTGCGTCATTGAAAATGATGAGCCTACTAGCTTCCAGCAAGCCATTCAGAGCGGTGACTTAGTAAAATGGCTGGATGCAATGCGGACAGAGTTGGAGTCCATGTACACCAACAAAGTTTGGACTTTGGACATTGCTCCAGAAGGGGTAAAACCCGTAGGCTGCAAATGGATCTTCAGAAAGAAGATTGGTGTAGATGGGCAGGTTGAAACCTATAAAGCTAGACTTGTTGCTAAGGGTTTTCGTCAAAGACCTGGTTTAGACTATGACGAAACCTTTTCTCCAGTGGCTATGCTCAAATCCATTCGGATCCTTCTTTCCATTGCTGCCTTCCACGATTATGAGATCTGGCAGATGGACGTAAAGACCGCTTTTCTAAATGGAAATTTGGAAGAGTGCGTCTATATAGATCAGCCGGAGGGTTTCATTCAGAGTGGGAGCAGCGGTAAAGTGTGCAAGTTTCTTAAGTCCATTTATGGACTGAAGCAGGCATCGCGGAGCTGGAACATCTGCTTTGATGATCGACTTTATCAAAAATCTGGATGAACCGTGCATTTACAGTAAGATTGTAGGGAGAACTGTGGTATTCCTCGTCTTGTACATGGATGACATTCTCTTAATAGGAAATGCCATTCCTATGTTACAGCCAGTCAAAGGATTCTTGTCATAGAGGTTCTCCATGAAGGACCTGGGCGATGCAAACTACATTCTGGGGCCCCAGATCTATCGTGATAGATCTAAAAGGATGTTGGGACTTTCACAGTCCAGGTACATCGACACCATACTGAAATGATTCAGTATGGAAGATTCAAAGTGCAGTAATCTACTGGCTTGTCACGGAATCACCCTCTCCAAAGAGATGTCTCGCAAGACTGATTTGAAAAGGGCTCGCATGTCATCTATACCCTACGCATCTGCGGTAGGCTCTATAATGTATGCGATGTTGTGTACCAGACCAGATGTAGCATACACATTAAGCGTTGTAAGCCAGTATCAGTCGGACCCAGGGGAGAAACACTGGATAGCAGTAAAGAACATTCTCAAGTACCTGAGAAGGACTAAGGAGATGTTCTTGGTGTATGGTGGAAAAGACCTCCAGATCGAGGCCTTTGCTGACTCCAGCTTCCAGAGTGACAAGGATGACTCCAAGTCCATGTCGGGTTATGTCTTTACCCTCAATGGAGGGGCGGTTTGCTGGAAGAGCTCCAAGAAGGAAACCGTTACTGACTCAACTATGGAAGCGGAGTACATAGCTGCTTGCGATGCCGCAAAGAAAGCTGTCTGGATGAAGAAGTTCCTCACGGAGCTTCAGGTGGTTCCTACCATTATTGATCCAATATCGCTGTATTGTGACAACAACGGCACTATAGCTTTATCGAAGGAACCGGGTTCCATCAGAAGTCCAGACACATTTTGAGGCGGTACCACCTGATCAGGGAGATCGTAGATCGTCGGGAGATCGAGGTAAAGGGAGTAGATTCAGAGAATAACACTGCAGATCCATTCACGAAGGCCATACCCCAGACTCAGTTCGAGCGGCTGATCGAGATGATAGGTCTTCGATACGCCAGTACATGGCCCTAGTGCAAGTGGGAGATTGTTAGTGTATATGCCCTAGAGACCATTACTGTATCATACTAGTTTGTATATTACTTAATGGAAGCTTGGGATATTCACTGCTGTATATACAATCTTGCTCAAAATGGTAGTATGCTACTTGGTTTTTTTCTACTTTAATATGTGCATGTGTTTCTTTTAGCATATCGCTTATACATATTAGTGGAGCCCTTAGGATCTTTGCTTGATTACCAGCGTTGTGATGTCAGTCACACTTATGGGGGCAGGGTAATCTACAATCACATCCTTATACAGGTCCCTAGTCATAGGATTATCGAGACGGGGTATCGATACTCCGGAGTAGACTAGCGTATGCGCTTCTCATCCCAGCAGGGAAGATGGTCTGTCCCACAGCCATCAGTACGTCGTACTGGAGATAGTATGCGGGTGCTCGTTAGGTTACGAGTACACTGGACATGACTCGTCGGGAACTGTTTGTTGGTACTATACCTATCGTCAGATAACAGTTCCCAGGTGACAGGAGTACAGCTTAGTCCGTCGACTTGACACTGCTACTTCCCCTCGAGTGTGTTCCCTCTGTACTTTGATTACTACCCTACCATGGCTCAAAGGAGTCGTGCAAACAGGTAGTAGTTGGGTGCAGTCCCGAAGCACTTGGAGGAAGTAGCGGTTAGATAGGATTCGTCTCTCCCGGTATTGGGGGTTGATATCGCGTTGTGTCTAGGAGATCCATTACACAAAGTCCCTGGCCAGGACAAGCGAGAATTACTGGTAGTGTTTCCAGTAGTTTCTTAGGGTGTTCTGGGCTACACTCCGGCATGACTTGTACCGCTATTAGGGGTCTGACGTTTACCGCCCCCTAGGCCCGACATGCGATACTCTTAGATGAACAAACCGGACTGTACGGAGATTGTCACATTCAGGCTCAGTAGGAGTTCGGATGGGTTTACCTCATCGGCCTTCTTATCGACATCTACCTGGGGACTGTTACGTATAGCTAGTGCCGCTTGCGGTCTGTGGTTAAACCCACTGCCAGCGTAGTGTCGAGTTTTTCGAGTCCTACACAGAGAGTTTCCCTGTACTGGGCGAAAGGTGTAGAGGCCATATGGTTTTACGGCAGGGATACGATCACTTGCGTGCACTTGTGCGCGTATGCTGTTCGGGCAGACAATGCTAGTGGGCTTTGGTTTAAGCCGGATCCTAGTATTGTATGGATGGATTAGTTTTGTCTTCTGTGCATTTGCATTCTACGGAATGCGGATGTGGGTGTGTATGCACGGTTGTGAGGAGCGAAGAAGAAGGAGGTGCCTCATTAGGGTTTTGACCGTTGGTTCGGTCAAAACCATTATGAGGTGAGGAAAATATTTACTAATCTATTTAATGATAATTGTGTTATGGCTAATTGCTTTGACCATTTGACCATGCTTGACCATTTGACCTAGTTGACCATTGTTGACTTGGACTTTTCTTGAGAGCATTAGATCCTTCTTTTGCTTTTGGCTTTGGATTTGATTTGAGATGATAATGGTCAAATCAATGTAACCATCACACTTTATCATGATAAGAGATTAGTAATTATTTTGCATATGGATCATTATTTTTCTTCTCATTCTCTCTCTTCAAGTGAGAGCTCCCATGGTTCCTCCTTCTTCTTCCTCTCTTGATTTTTCTATAGCTCTCATGTGTTGAGAAAAATAGAAACAAAATAGACAAAAAAATCCACCATCATCTTCTACACCACCTAGGACTTCAAGAATAGCAAACTTGTTGCCCTAGTTACCTCGGCTTGAGGTGGAGCTCGGACTACAGACTCTCGGGTGGATCATCTTCGACTCTAGGAGGCCGTGGAGGTGACCAAGATCCGGATCGATCCTCGGAGCTTGCATGGACGAGGAGGATAGCGGAAAGAAGACCCGAAGGACTTGTTGCATGAGGTATAATCTCCTAAGCATAGTAGATAGAACCTCTTGTTGTTTGTTAGCAATGGTTTGGCAAAGATCCTCAAGTTTTAGTCCATGTTACCAAGTGTCAAAAATTTGATTTTTACCTATTCCGCCTCCCCGTAAGCACGGGATGGGTAACGTGGACTTACACCGATTGCCTCTTGCGAGGGCTTTTGATCCTTAAGGACGGGCATGGCAGAGTTGCTGCCCGGTGCCTCTTGGCGAGGGCTTTGATCCATGGTGTGTTGGGGTAGGGAGCTACCAGCCAGGGATAACTAAGCAAGGGCGGGCCCGGTTTCCTCTTACGAGGGCTTTTGATCCTTAGCGTGGGAGGGGACGTATGATGCCTACTAAGGATGAGCCAAGCAGGGTTGCTGCCCGGTGCCTCTTGGAGAGGGCTTTGATCCTTAAGGATGGTTGGGCAGGGTTGCTGCCCGGTGCCTCTTGGCGAGGGCTTTGATCCCTGGCATTGTGGGGTAGGGGAGCTACCGGCCAGGGATAGCCGAGCAGGGTAGCCGCTTGGCTGCCTCTTGCTGAGGGCTTTGATCCCTGGCATTGTGGGGTAGGGGAGCTACCATCCAGGGATAGCTGAGCAGGGTAGCCGCTCGGCTGCCTCTTAGCGGGGGCTTAGATCCTTGGCGATGGAAGGGTCATGGGAGGCCTGCCAGGGATGGACCGAGCAGTGAAGCTGCTCAGTTGCCTCTTGACGAGGGCTTTGATCCCTGGCGTTGTGGGGTAGGGGAGCTACCAGCTAGGGATAGCCCAGTGGGGTAGCCGCTCGGCTGCCTCTTAGTGAGGGCTTAGATAATTGGCGATGGAGGGGCTATGGGAGGCTTGCCAAGGATGGACCGAGCAGTGAAGCTTCTCAGTTGCCTCTTGACGAGGGCTTTGGTCCCTGGCATTATGGAGTAGGGGAGCTACCAGCCAGGGATAGCCGAGCGGGGTAGCCGCTCGGCTGCCTCTTGGTGAGGGCTTTGATCCCTGGTGTTGTGGGGTAGGGGAGCTACCAGCCAGGGATGGATCAAGCAGTGAAGATACTCAGTTGCCTCTTGACGAGGGCTTTGATCCCTGGCGTTGTAGGGCAGGGGAGCTACCAGCCAGGGATAGCCAAGTGGGGTAGCTGCTCGGCTGCTTTTTCATGAGGGCTTAGATCCTTGGCGATGGAGGGGCCGTGGGAGGCCTTCCACGGATGGACCGAGCAGTGAAGATGCTCAGTTGCCTTTTGACGAGGGCTTTGATCCCTGGCGTTGTGGGGTATGGAGCTACCAGCCAGGGATAGCCGAGCGGGGTAGCCGCTCGGCTGCCTCTTAGTGAGGGCTTAGATCCTTAGCGATGGAAGGGCTGTAGGAGGCCTGCCAAGGATGGACCGAGCAGTGAAGCTGCTCAGTTGCCTCTTGGCGAGGGCTTTGATCCCTAGCGTTGTGGGGTAGGGGAGATACCAGCCAGGGATAGCCAAACGGGGTAGCCGCTCGGCTGCCTCTTGGTGAGGGCTTCGATCCTTAGCGCTGGAGGGGCCGTGGGAGGCCTGCTAAGGATGGACCGAGCAGTGAAGCTGCTCAGTTGCCTCTTGTGCGAGGTTCCGTCTGTCCTCCCTTGGGTGAGTACCGGGAAGAGGGACAGTCACTGGAGACACATGTCATGATCGCGTGGGGAACGCGAAGCGCTGGAGTAGTGTCGTTTCGATTTCATATCGAGCGGCGCGAGGTCTGCCGCGTGGCGGCACAGTTGTGGCTGAAACGGGAAACCGTTGAACTCCGGGGGCGTTGTGGGCTATAAAACGGAGGGAGCGTTGATTACTTCCTTCCTCACACCCGAAACTTAAGAATGGAAGACTTCCCTTTCACCATTCCTGAGATCATAAACTTCGATGACGTGTACCTCTATGATCAGTACTGTACTGAGGACACGGTGCAGTTGGTGATAGGCCACATCGAGGATCATTTTGGCCGATTGCTCCCCCGACGCTCCCCCTACTTCAACTGCTGATGTATTCAATCTGGAGGGCGTCGCTGGGGCTCTACAACCCCTTGTCCGGATAGCTGAAAGACGAGGCCGTTGGCAAACTAAGGTCTCTGAGGCGCTTTGGCCTGATCTCTGCGAGTCGGCTAAACCGCTCGGTGGCGCTCGTCTTTGAGTGCTACCAATTGAGGCATGATGACAACGTTCGCGGAGGGTTTCGAGGGCAAAGGTTAGATGCCGCGAGGGCTCGGCTGGCAGAGATATACTCAGAGTACCACAAGCAGTGTTCTATGCACCCCTTCCCCGCTATTGTAATTTTTATTTTTCGATGTATGGCTGAGGAGCCTATAGTACCCTTTGAATGAACAAGATTCTTTTTCTTTCATTGCAATGCTTTATTGATCCCTTTTATTATATAAACAAAAAGATCTCAAGAAAGGTGTACATTGCTCTAGAAGGAAATACATGCCAGTAAATGTTCTTATTCGTGCAGCTTGAGCCCCTCGGATGTCTGCTGGCCTCTATGCCCGGCATTGTGTACTGAGCTTTGTGGGTATCCGACGTATCCTCTGCTGACATGACTATGATTTGGCCGATGGTCAGCTCGGCGGGAGGGATACGCTCCTCCTGCTCGCGGTCAGCTTGCCGCTTGTCCCTCAAGTACGCCGCGAGGTGTCCCGAACAGATGGGCTTCTCGATGTAGTCTCGGAGCTGCTTACAGCTCTCCGTGGAATGGCCTAGCGAACTGTGGAAACCGCAGTAGGGGCCCCGGGTTCGCTTTGAGGCCATTCACGAGATCGGGAGGAGTTTGAAGAACCCCTCGCCCATAGCCTCCTCTAGTAGCACTGTCTGGGAGACGTTGAGCGGGGTGTACTCCTAAAACTTCGGGAGATAGGGCTTTGACCGCTCAGGTCCCCTTCTCTGTTCCCTTGCGCTTTTCTTTTGGTCGGTTTGCTCCGCCCGGGGGAGATTTACTTTCACCTCGGATTCGAGCTGGACCTCGTGCTTGGTCCAGGCTTTTACCTCGGCTATGGTCTTAGGTTGCTCTAATGTAAAGGAGCATAACCACTCCTTATGCCTAAGACAAGACCTCAGGGCTGTGATGACCATCTCGTCCTTATGTTCTGGGACCTCGAGAAGGGCGTTGTAGAAGCGGGTGACGTATTCCTTGAACGTCTCCTTGTCCCCGCTCTTGATTGTTAAGATATGGTTAACTGTGCGTTTTTGCCACCTGTTCCCGACGAAATGGCCGAGGAATTGGGTGGCCAGCTCGTTGAAAGTTGAGATCGAGCGTGGCTTGAGTCCTCGGAACCAGTCTCGTCCGGAGCGGATGAGAGTGGCCGGGAAAGTTCGGCATTAGGCGGCGTCGGAGTTATCTTGGAAGCTCATTCCCACGGTGAACGCATCCAAATGGTCCTTCGGGTCAGATTTACCGTCGAAGAGAGAGACCTTTGGAGGCTTGTTGTGGGAGGAGACGTGGACGGCGAGCAGCTCCTCGGTGAATGGCTTGGTGAGCGAGTCGGCGGCGTACGTAGCCCCGTCGCTCGAGTGGTGACCTTCCTAACGTATACCTTCGATCTTCTTCTCGAGGGTATGAGTCGGCCGTGGTATCCCGAGGATTCGGCACATTCTGATCCCCGGCTTCTGCTGTTGGAGACCTGCGTCTGGGCGTGGCCCCGGTTCCTCTCAATGAGGTTCCTCAGATCCCACGGTGTGGTAGTCTTCGTGCCGCCGTGGCGAGTCCCTTCCGCGCGACCCCGTCGAGGGAGGGGGTGTTGGTCATGCCTGGGAACAGGCGAGCTGACCGACATCTCCTCGGGAGGGAAAGGGTCGTGAAGAGGCTCGAGGTGATGCTCCCTGGTGATGGACCTCGGTGTTGAACTTTGGGGCACCCAGCGGGTCGCAGAAGGTATTATCCCAGGAGATCAGCAGCCGTGAGAGGTAGCAAGGCGGTGGTCGGCAGCGCTGACGTGTGCGGAGTCTTCTCTCCCCTGTAGAGGTCCCAGTCCCACGGGGGCTGGGGACCGGTGATCTGGGGATCTTGCCCTGCCGTTTGGACACGGATGAGCGTCTCCACGATAGATGCGGGTCGGTCTATCCGGCCGGCAAGGGCGTTGATGGCAATCGGCGGAGGAGGTTCGTCCGCGTCTCCGTTGAGGGGGAGGCGGCGGCTAGTGCTTGGACCGTTGTGATGATCGCTCGCCATTAGATTGAGATCGGAAGATGAACTTTTGTTTTTGTGGAATCAAGGTGTTCCCACAGACGGCGCTAGCTGACGCGGCCTGGATCATGCCAAGATGTTACCTTCTGTTGATCTGCCGACGGCGGCGATGGACGGCTGAGAATGGATCTGGAAGCAGGCTCCTGAAGCGTGTGGATCTTAATGGGTTTGAGGTTGTTGTTGTCGAGCTACCTGCAAGGAAGTCCCGGGGTGGTTATACCACCGAGGACCCTCCAACAGTCAAGTTAGAGAGGAAATCCGAGTAGAGTAATGGTTTAGTGGAGTAAAAATGGCTTACTTGAACCGTCTGAAGAAGGGGTTTATATAGCGGTGGCAGCAGGAAGGGCATGCGCGAGAATCACGTAGACCGTTACGCTCCGGACGTCACGCCCGTGTGATGAGCGGGATCTCCCATTAATGGCGAGACAGGATCATTAATGGGGATCGTGATGGCGTGGAACGTGGGATGTGGTCGGCGGATATCTCATGCATGGCGAGATTCGCGGGATGGCGGTTGCGCCTGTGAGAGGTGCTGTTGGTCGGTCGAAGAGACCGAGGAAGATGACCTCGGCGGGAGAGCTCACGGACGAGCGGGAGAGCCGAGGTATCTTGGCTCTGCGGTAGCCTGGAGACGAGCTGGGAGGCCGAGGAGGCCAATTGTGCAGAGGGCTCGGAGGCGAGCCAGCGTTTGTTTGTGGGACGGGCATAGGAGTGGCCTGGTCGGCCATTGTTGGTCCTTTCTTGTGAACTTTGGGAGACGCCATCTTCCACGTGTCATGATCTGGGAGATCACCAATATCGAGCTTCATCAGTCTGATTTTTGAATTTAATATAGACATTAAAGAATTAAATATGATGATCAATAATGTGGATATCATTGAGGAAATAATCCGATCGATTTTTCTTATATTCTTGAATCTATTTATTAAAAAATTAACCCATCAATTAAAGACATGAGTTGTAAGGCTTCTAGAGTTAATTCAACACAACTTTATTTTAAATTTTAAAATAATTTGGGACTAACCCCCTTCGACTCAATTTATGTCAATGCCTTTTAGCATGGTGTGGTAAAACCTATGTGCAGTTAAGCAATAGATCTACGGTTCAAACTACACGTGTAAGTTACTTTACGACCTATTTTTAAAATAAAAAAATACAATCATATACAAATCTCGGGCAAAAATAACGTGGCCAGCTATATCGAATTCTAGCTTGTTCCTTTATAAAATATAAATAATAAATAAAAAGAGATGGGAAAAATTCCTAAAATGGAGCATCACGTGCCCACACGTGATGCGCCTTGGAGCAAAGATTATAGGCATCGCGTTTAACAAATAAGGCTGAAATTGATGCTCACGTGCAGGCACGTGAGTATCTATATACAAAGTATATAGGCGCCTTCCTAAAAAAATAACAGGCCAGAGAAGCTTACGTGTTAGCACGTGTTGATCGTTGTTGGGCTTAATTTCGTGGGGGTCACGTGCCACACGTGCCATTCCTGAACATCAGCTCACGTGCCAACACGTGATGCTTTTCTCCGGGACTGCTGCATATAAGCAAACCGGTTTAATGCTATGGGGTCACGCGCTACACGTGAGGGTTCCTAATGCCTTCTGATCCGATAGAATTAAATTCTAAATAAGAGCGATCAAAACCCTATTTGGAAAATATCTGCTTAGATCTTTCTAAACAAGAAAGATTACGCTCTATAAAACAGAGCACCGTTGGATTGAACATCCAACGGTGATTAAAAATCACCAAGTTACATAATAAGCTCTGTATGGGAAAATATTTTCCCGATCTTTCTAAACAAGAAAGATTACGCTCTGTAAAACAGAGCACCGTTGGATTGAAGATCCAACGGTGATTAAAAATCATCAAGCTACAGAATAAGCTATGTATGGGAAAATATTTTCCTAATCGTATTAAAAACAAGAAAAATATTTTCTGTAAAACAGAAGTCTCTGGATCAAAAATCCAACGGTGGATAAAATTCCCAAATCAATTAAAAAAATCTCTCAATAAGAGATTTCCTTAACTAAATCAACAAACTTTGCTCTACTCTATAAAGGACCAGAGACTGAAAGGAGAGAGAGGAGGAGACCCCCCATAAGATTTAGAAAAAAAAAAAGAAGAGGAGGAGTTCTTTTTCAAGATAAGAAACCCTAGGTAAGGAAAAAAGACCTAGAGATTATTTTTCTTCGCCATTACAAGAGTTTAACTCTTCAAAAAAAAAGAACTTAGTTTTTCCTCTGGTTGAGATCTGCAGAAACAGATCTCCCCACAAGTTGAGAATTTAATTCTCATCGGGGAGATTCTGTCATGCAGTCCCAAAACTTAGAGGAAAGAACTAAGTTTGAAGAATTTAATTCTTCCAAAAGATATAGAAATTTAATTCCTCTGAGAAAACTAGGGTTTAATCCTGCATAAAAAAACAACTGAGATCGACTCATGTGTTCCCACGTGACCCCTTACAACAAGTGCTTAGAACTTATAAAAGAACAAAAGGGATTAAATCCAAAGACAGTTCCTATTTTAGGGCGCCTCACATGATCCCACGTGACCCCCTAATAGTGCTTAACACTTTCAAAAGGAAAAGGGGAATAAATCCAAAGACAGTTCTTATTTTGGGGTGCCTCAGGTGATTCCACGTGACCCCCTAATAGTGCTTAACACTTTCAAAAGGAAAAGGGGAATAAATCCAGAGACAGCTCCCATTTTGGGGCGCTTCACATGATCCCATGTGAGCCCCAACAGTGCTCACCACTTATAAAAGAAAAAAGGGAATAAACCCAAAGAATCAGTGCCCAATTCTCAGGCGCCTCACATGCCACACGTGAGTACTCCAAATTCCAGTGTTTAACACTGCTTTAAAGCCTCATGTGGAAGCACGTGAGCGCCGAGCAGATATTAGTGTTTAGCATTATAAGAGGCTAACCTTAGCCCAAATTAGTCAAGTCTCCTAAGGCCAAAACCCCTTTGATCATCAATCAACCGAGCCCTCCTATACTCAGGTATCCCCAAATTGATCTTAGTTCCAAAGATGACTAATGATCTCCTAACAGATAGTATCTAAAATGGTGTTCATTCCACCATGATCTTTCCCTTCAATCTGGAAATCGGTTCAAGGGCACATCTCTCCATACCTGATACATGTCGTTGTAATTTTTCAACGTCTTCAGAGAGGTGGAGGGTCCCGACAGCCAACAGTTCTTAGGTGCATTTCCAAACCATGAGCATATCACAATGGACCGCAATGTCCTTAAACTAGCTATGAACCGTAATGTCCTTAAACTAGCTGTGGACCATAATATCCTTAAACTAAACTATCATCCCAAAAATGGTGACCTATGGACTGCAACATTCTTAAACTAGCTATGGAACAAAACGTTCTTAAACTAACAACAGACCGTAACGTCCTTAAACTAAAGCAATAGAGCCCAAATGCTCTTTTGTTGGGTGTGAATGATCCCAAAAATCCTGCTGAGTAGATCTTAGTCTAAAATTAGACTAATGTATCTTCAAAAAATATTTAAGTTGATCTTAATCTTAAATGAGATTAACGATCCTTAAATCAAACCAAACCCAAATCTAAGAAAATACGGATTTGGATTAATCCACGCCCTACGGGCGATAACACAAATTAGTCTCCGTATACAATCCACGGGCAACCAAAAATAAAAAAAAAACACACGACACGAAGTGAACATCTGGAGCAGGAGAAAGTGGTTATCGCTACGCGGTAACGTAATTAACTGCAGGGGCTTGCGCCTGCAGGGAAGAGCGTCCCCACAATCAAAAACCCCTCAGAAATAAGGGGGAATCTGATGAAGTCTGCTACAACAGCTGCATCCATCCAGATCTCAGATACACGGTGCTATAAATCAACTTGGTATCTTCGGAGAGGTGGATGGATAAAACCAAATAGCATCTTCCCCCAAATTCAGGCAAGACGACATACGCGGTTCATCTCCGATTTTCGGCAGTAAACAGATTCTGGCACGCCCGGTGGGACATCTTCCTCTTTCCACTCCACACTTCATGTGTCGTGTTCATGAACGAATCACGGTTTAATATGGTTGCCCCTGGATTCGGGGTACTAATATTTGGTGTCTTTCTCCATGCAGAAAAGGAGATAACATCGATGGCCTCCAGTTGCACTACCTGCAACAGCAACTCCCACTCTGTCTTCGACGGAGGAGTGACTTACGGGCCCCAAGTGGCCTCCATCTTCGTAATGCTAGTGGAACAGGTGACTCAGGCCACCACTGGATTGTTCTTCGGGACCATGCTCCCACCAACGAGCTTTAATGCTTCAATGACATCACATAAGGCTCCGAAGAAGTCGGTATTCGATCGGCTTGCAACCATCACGGCCCTTCTCAATGGGTCGTCCAATTCCAATGCCTCAGTCTTTAACAACCTGAGCCTAAGCTCAAGTGGGCCCGCAGAGAGGCTCGCCATACCTGAAAGGGTTATCCCGAAGCGGATAGCCATTCCAGCTCCGGTAGACAAAGTCGTTAAAGGGGCTTCTCCTTTTAAAGGATCGGTCTTCACAAGACTGGCCGTTCCGACTCCCGCTGTGGGCGAAGTCACCAAGGCTGCTTCCCCTGCCAAAAAGTCGGCCTTTGCAAGATTGATCGTTCCCTTTCAGCGGACGTCGGTCTTCAACAGGCTGACACCAACAACACCCCATCAAAGCAGAGGGCATGACTAAGTCGCTCCGACAACAGAGATGGTCCATCTACACTACATGCTCGACGTCACCACTGGCACAGAGTGAGGAAAGCTGGGGATAGTTCCCCCTCTGGACTTACCCCACCAGCTCCAATGATGGAAATTAATGCTGATGTTCCAACTGGGAACAGCTTCGAGCTGCTCAGGAGGGTGCGCAAGAACTCTCCAACCGCCATACTGAAGAAGTCTCCTCCGCCTGTCGAAAACACAACACAGGTGAGGCCGGAACAGCCTCCTTAGCAGTTGTCCTCCAAGATCCATAGAGTTTGGCGGAAAGTCTAAGACTCTGTAATTGAGAAAGATTACTCTCGCCGGCTGAAGAAGACGAAGGCTCGGCAAGATGAGGACCATCCCTCCGCCATACCATGAAAGGTATCATCTGCATGGGTGCCTGTCGCAACGGCCTGCTCAACTTCGACCTCCCATAAGAGGAGAAGGCCGGAGAAGATTCCTATGCCTGCGGTAAATTTCAAAGGCAGTGGACCCAAACGCCCCAAGTCTGGGGGCATGGTTGTGCATACCGTCTACATGGCATCCGAAAAATAGGATAGTTGTGCTTTCGTGAGTCATCGACCACTCACATGGTCTGTGACGAAAGCTCAGGAGCAACAACAAAAGCTCCAGGAGATGTTGACAAGGATGGTCGCACTCATCGAGCAGAAAGAAAGCCTGGAAGTATCGTCGGAGCAATGCCAGGAGCAGGAGACCGACACCGAATTCCTACGGAGGGTGGTTGAAAAGAAAGACAAAGAGGCCGCGGAACAAGCGGCTAATATAAAACAAATGGGGCTTCTGTTCCAAGACATGGTGGGGATGATGATCCAGCCGGATCCTCCAGCCGAAGACCCTCCAATAATCATTGAAGATGACAGAGCGGAGACATCAAACCCTCATCCGGCTTTATCAGCAGCCAGGGAGGAGATGATCTCCAAAGATACCCTTGATGACTACATAGCTCAACAAATACGAGTTCATCAAGCGAACGAAGTGGCAGGCCAAGTTGTCAGAACTGGGCGACCTTATCCAGGATGGTATGACCAAATTAAGTACCCGCCAGAATATACAATCCCTAAATTCCATGTGTATTAGGGGATGGGCAATCCACATCAACACGTTGCTCAATTCAGATCTTTGTGCGGTAATACCGGGGGCGATAACAAACTATTGCTTCGCCAGTTTGTTGGCAGCTTGTCGGAGATGGTATTTGAATGGTACTCCGAGCTCCCAAATGTCTCTGTCAAGACATTTATGGAGATGGAACTACTGTTCACACAGTGGTTCGCAAGCGCAAGCGAGCGCATCCCAATCACGGTATTAATCAACGCCAGGGTGAAATCGGGAGAGACCTGGGTTCAATACGCAATTCGGTGGCGTAACCTATGGTCAAAGTGTGAATAGCGCATAGCAGAAGCT
The DNA here is from genome assembly GCA_030015575.1 of Agapanthus africanus. NCBI lineage: Eukaryota > Viridiplantae > Streptophyta > Magnoliopsida > Asparagales > Amaryllidaceae > Agapanthus > Agapanthus africanus. The sequence continues at coordinate 508,262,102 of CM057340.1, forward strand.
CCTGTTGTGGGCATGTTCATGGGGACCCTTGATCCTCCGGCAACCTTATCCCAGTTTATGATGTTCTTCAAGCCAACCACCTTTCAGGCATTGATTGACAAACTGGCCTAAATGGACCAGATGGAGCATAGGCCGTTCTTTTCAAAGACAGATCTTCAGAATAAAAAGGGCAAAGGGAAAGCGACCATCATCACCAACGCTCAACAACAACTGAGTGACCTGAAACCGGTGGCTCACCAAAACAACAAACCGCAAGCCCTCGAAGAGAAGTTGAGACGTCCTTACTTGTTTCTCCGGGATAAAACGAGGAGATTGTTCAAGTTGGTAGTTTTTATCGTGCATTCTTTTATCTGAATTTAATTCCTGAATTTTTATCTATCTTTTATTATCTGCAATTTAGTTTTCTAATATTAAAAATTATAAAAATGAATTTGATTGTCACCTTCCTAATGAGTGAGTAATTCCTCACTTGTTAGGGTTAGGATAGGGAAGGTTTGAGAGAAGGAAATCTCTCTCCCTCCTTTTTTTGCCCAAATAATTTTATATAAAGGACCCTCTTTAAATCAACCACACACCGCTCAATACGGCACCCTATCCTACAAGATAGTGGTGATTCTCTAGTTAGATCGGTTGTGGTTGAATTAACCAGAGGTTAGGGCTAAGAGCCAAGAACGGACAGACAAGGACCAAAGGGAAGAAACTTAGTTTCTTCCTGGTCGTGCTAATCCCCGTTGTTGACTATTAGCCTAACACCTATATTCTTAATTAGGGCATTGATAGAAGCGAGGAGAATCCCTTTTTCGAATTAGCCTAATTCTAACCCTAGCAAGCCTTTTAATCAATTTAATCTCATTCTTAGATCGTAAAACAAAACCACCAATTTTTTGGACTTAACTCGTTAGAACATAAAGAAAAGGAATCCATCTCCCTGTGGACCGACCCGTACTCAACCGGCTAGCTACCAAGGGACACCGTCTTGATTGCGATATTCTTAACTTTGATTTTAAAAGCGCGCACAAGCAAAAGTCCGATCAATCAAATGGCGCCGTTGCCGGGGAGACGGTAGCCTCTTTCTTTGTGTAATTTTGGATTAAAAAATATAGAAAATAAAAAATTTAAAAATTATAAAAATTTAAAAATTTTAAAACAAAAAAATAAAAATAAAAAATAAAATAAATTTATCTTGTTCTTTTTGAGAGGTATTGTGTGAATTGCGTAGGAAAAGAAGATGGACCGATTCAGATCTGGAAAAAGCCAGTGAACAAATCAACAAACAGAAGATCTGAACAGACAAAGGAGAATCACAACAGACAACAGAAAAAATTTGGAGATCCAAACCAACTTAACTAGCACGGAACCACGGCGGATTCAACCGTTTGACCGCGGAACCGCGGTCAACTTCTGACGTCAGCAACCCAAAATTTTCTGTAAGTATTTTTGTCCCCTCTCCTACCCTGAGCTCCACTGAAAATTTTTCCTACAGGGTTCTTTGCGCAAAATCTTTCTCCCTCTCCAATAAATTGTTTTTGTGCAGGATTCTTTGCGCTGCCAAATAAAAATAAATTTTGCAAGTTTTTTTGGTGTGTTAACTGCTTTGCATAATTAATACGGACTTTTAAGGGGCTATAACACCAATCAAGATTGGGTGGGAAATTCATTACCCTTTCCAAGACCCCAAAAATCACTAAAAGCATATGCATCAACCCTCGAGTTAATTAAAAAAATATCTAGACTCAGCCAATTAAGGACTGTTGCGCTCATTAGGATAGAGGACGGTTGTGGGCATTCAGTCGTTTATCTAAACCTGACTTTGTGGTGCCTAGGCAAGACAAGTGAGAAAGGTAATTTTAAAAGGCCCGTTTCACGGTGATTCGTGAGCGGATCCCTCCTTTCTTTACTTATGCTTACCTGGCCACAATTGGCGGTGAAGAGACGATTTGAGGGATATCTCACAATTTGCCCTTTGGAACAGTTAGGAGCAGTCTAGTTGACTTAGGAGACCCTAGCTCTAGGCTTGATTGTGCATGTATAAATTATGATTGTTTGAAATTGTGCCGTAGTTCCGTACAAATTTTTGCAAAACTCTTTCTAAAAAACACTTTCAAAAATTTCAAAACTCCAAAAACAAACAATTTTTTAAATAAATTTTTTTTAAAAAAGAATAAAAAATAATAATAAAAAAATCATCACATTCTTTTTCTTCTCCTTTCTCACATCATGGGTACCCCACCTCGCAAAACTCTTGCCGAATTTTGGTACTCTGAACCAGACATTACTTCCTACGCGCATTGTTTTGGTCGAATTTCGGACGACCTCTCCATGGCCAAAATTTCTTTGAAAGATCGAATAGACGCGTCTAGGAGAAACAGTTGGACTCCACAATCCACTTTGTATCAACCATTTCAACCTTCACCACCTTCTTACATTGATACCCCTTTTGAGAGTCCGGTGGTAACTCCGAAACCCATGTCTATTGCTGAACATATTGAACAATCTTCTAGCCGATCTTTCACTCCTTTCAACACATCCAGTTCTTAGGATCAGTAATTCCATTCACCTTTTTATCCAAATGTTGATCCTAATACTGTCCAACCATTCAATTCCTATCCATCTTACCCAACTGTTGCACCTTCCCTAGACATTGCTTCTGCACAGCCATTTGGGAGTTTCCAGAATCCAAACAACGTTGAATCTATTACTGAAACCCCATCACAACCCATGTCTAGTCTGGAACAGTCGTTGGAAGATTTTTTGGTAGCGTCAAGACAACAGATGAGGGATTTGAATGCGTCCATGGCCGCCCTTATACAACCTAGTGACCTGGTAGCTAGTTTCCAACTAGCTCCAAATTTTCCAATGTATAATGAGGCGGTTGGACAGATTGAGAATTTGAGTGGTGAGAGTGAGCTGTGCACCCTTCCAAATCAAACCTACCCATCCCCAATTGAATCCCACAACTCCGGTTTTGAATGTCTATCAAGTCTTCCAAATGATTCACCAGTTGAAGATAAAACGTCTAATGAGTTGTGCGACTTTGTAGTGTTTGATTTACCTGATTGTGAAGGGTCTCTTTCAAGTGAAATCACCACCAATCCTTTTGACCTCTACACCTCCACTCTAGAACCTGAATTGATTAATATCCATGCTTTTGATGAGGTGTCTGAGCAATTTAATTTTCACTTGATCGAGGATATTGAAGTTGGGAATATTTTGGATGATGAACCCACAAATTTGGATGAGTTTTTCTTTCCAATTCATCATCCCGAGACATTAAATGTTTCTCTCAAACCCCATACGCGTCTAGATTTTGATGAAAAATGCATGGACGGGATAACTTTTGAGGGGAATTTTGAGGATAGTATTGAGGATGAACCAGTTTTGCTTGATGAGTCGGATTTTCCAATTCATCCTGTCCCTTCCACTGACTGTGTACACCCTCCTGAATCTTTAACCGATACCCTTCCACAATCACTTCCCTCCATCCTCGTTCCGACCTTGCAAGAAACCGTTACACTTTCATTTTCAATGTCTGGTTTACCAAGTTCGACGTACCCATGTTTTCTTACGAATCTTGAGGGATTTGACCTCATTTCTCAGTGGGTTGATAGATTAGCACAATCATTTTTTACACATCGGTCATTACAAATTGTGCTAATTTATACACTCCATTTCCACCCTCAAGTTCGTATTCCACTGCTTTCTCCCACTTTCTCTGGTTCCTCTTCTATTCTTCCTATAAATTCAGTGAGTGTTGATGAATCACAATCCGATAATTCAAGTTTGATCATTCAAGAAAGCCAACTTGATTTGGATACTTTTGAAAATGAGGTAGATGAGTTTTTCGAGTCTCCTACCTCCATAATTTTTGACAAATCAAGTATGATAAATTCTGGCACAAAACTTACTGACAGCAACATGTTCAATTATATCGATGAGAGTTTTGAAGAACTTTTTGCTGACGAACTCGCATTCCTAAACGACACTGATTTTATGATTAATCAACCCCCACCTGAAGAAGTCGAACCACCACCATTTCTTTTTCCCTTCCGCCATTCTTCTCCTCCACCGAGACTGTATACTGCTTCTATCTCCACATGGTCTCATGTGTTTCTCATTTCTTTTCTTTACAATTCATTCTTTCACCAACCACACCATTATAACGATAAATTTTTTGAATGGTTGTTGCTAACCTTTGGCCTGTGTAAGGCCTTGTATAGCTTGATACGGTGTTTTTTTCCTCCTCCCTAACTCTGAACTTTAATGGTTCAACAGTGGAAATATTGTTTCACTTAAGTTTGGGGGGGGGGGACCTTTTGTGTATATATATTTTGTTTTCTTTTTCTGTTAATAATTAAAAAAAAAATACAAACATGAGAGTGTCGACAATTTTGATCCTCTTGGTGTAGCCTGACAGTGAGGACACTGTCAAATTTAAGTTTGGGGGTGTGCTCGGTAAGCTTTCTTCCTTCGCATTCATATGTATAATTTTGCATTTGCATACTTATTTTAAAACCCATAAAAATTGAAAATTTTTAAAAATTATAAAATTTGAAAAGTTCAACTTTGGCCATATTTGACTTAAGTTCAACATGACGGTTGAAGAGTAGGGAAAAACTAGATCCTAAACTTAGTAAATTAAAAACCCTAAAAATAACCTTTCTTAAAATTTAATAGTAGAAAATATATGTCCTTTTAGTTTATTTAGAAATAGGCAAATTTTGAGTTCAGTTCTTAGGCTAAGTCAAAATAAAGGCAGAGTATTGAATTTTTATTTGAAGTGTAAGTCTGAAAAATAATTTTGAACCTTAACTCTAAATTCTGAAAATATATACCCTACAATTAACACATACACGCACCTTGAAACTTGGAATAGTAGAGGATACCTTGAAATGCTCTTGTCTAAAATCCTTAGTATGAAGGGAAATAAAATAAAAGTATAAGAGTGAATAAAGAGATATAAAAAATGAACACTGGTTTTGTAATTACTTAAGGCCGCGTAAAATGAAAAAAATATATATAGCAAGGGTGCTTTATCACCTAGTGCCTTAGACCAACTGGTTTGGGAGTCACCGCTAAGCCTTAGGTATTGCAAGACGAGAAATTACGCCTAAATACGCTAACCCATTTTGTAATCGGTCGTTCAGTACCTCAAGAAGTATTAACGGTCGCATGAAGGATGTGTGAGCAATTTCATCTAAAATTCACCAATTAAAAGTACTTTGGATGATGGACAAGAGTTTGCTAGCTTGAATTGAATTTCCAAGTGTAGGGGTGATACACATGTAAGTCGATGTACAACACCCCAGGAGTTGCGGGGAGGCGGAAATATGAAAAACGATCTTGTTCTATAAACAAACATCAACTAACCGAAGATATTTACTAAACGATAACTAACAATAACCATAGAAGTTCTTAACTACTATGAGAAGAGATTATACCTAGTGAACCTTGTCCTTCATCTTTTCGTTCTCTACGTCCTCCTCGGCCTCCTCTACGTGGTAGATGATCCACCCGAGAGCTTCTATTCCAAGCTTCACCTCTAATCTTGAGGTAACTAAGTTTCTTTAGTTGCTAATCAAAAGAACCTAGGTGATATAGAGTGAGGTTATGGATTGATTAGTCTATTCTAATCCTTGATCTCAACACATGAGTGGTAGGATTAGGGTTTGAAGAGAGAGTGAGCTTGAGGAGAGAGAAGGTGAACATGATAATGATAATGAAATTGTTTCTCACTTGAATATATGAAGCATAATGTTTTATCAAATAAATGAATAAAAGTGATTAATCATCATGCTTCATTAATTCCATATGTGTGATTCACTAAATGAGTCATTAACCAATAAATGATGCATTAATGATATGGATGAATCATACAAATGAGTCACAAATGCATTTAATGAAAATGTCACCTAAACCCTCAAGTCACCATACTTCTAGAAGCTTCCCTCAAAATTACAAGAACGTCCCTCCCATCCGTGAAAACACGGAAAAACTTTAGACTGTATAAATCCAATAACCCGATACTAGAATCTGGCTTAAACCAAAGCCGGCTAGTAAAAACTGTCCGAACGTCGTACGTGCGTAAACACACGTATGCGTCCGAACCCTTGTTGTAAAACCATACGACCTCTATATCGTTTCGCCTGGAACAGGGAAACCCTCTGTGTGGGACTCTAAAGACTCGACTACTACGCTGGCAGTGGGTTTAACCACAGACCGCAAGCGGCACTAGCTGTACGTAACGGTCCCCAGGTAGATGTCGATAAGAAGGCCGATGAGGAAACCCATCCGAACTCCTACTGAGCCTGTCCGTGACAATATCCGCGCAGTCCGGTCTGTTCGTCTAAGAGTATCGCATGTATGGTCTAAGGAGGTGGTGAACGTCAGACCCCTAATAACCATACAAGTCGTGCCGGTATGGCTCAAGACCATCCGAGAATTCACTGATCTGTTGACCAGTAATTCTCAATCAGCCCTGGCTAGGGACTTATGGTAATGACCAACCGATCACAGTGCGATATCAACTCCCTAGACCGGGAGAGACGAATCCCTAACAGTTGCTCACTGCCTCCACGTGGCTCGGGACTGTGCCCAACTAAAACCTGTTTGCACGACTCCTTTGAGCCGTGGTAGGGTAGTAATCAAAGCACAATGGGAACTCACACGAGACAAATGATGACCTTAAGTTAACAGACTATCTGCACACATGTCACCTGAGAACTGCTATCTGACGCTAGGTATAATACCATCCAGTCAGTTCTCGGCGAGTCCTGTCCGGTGTACTCACACGCAGTGAGCATCTGTATACAATCTTAGGCGCACTACACCAATGGCTGCGGGACCAATCCATCGCCCCTTGTCAGGGTCTAGATATCTATACACTAGTCTACTCTGGAGCATCGATGCCCAGTCTCGATACTCCTATGACCAGGGACATTTAAGGATGTGCCTATTGACTATCCAGCTCCCACAAGTATGACTGCCATCACAACGCCGGTAGTCAGGCAAAACACCCTATGGGCTTTATCAACATGTTTATAAATATAAAGTAAAATATATCACACGTTTAAGATAAAGACAAACCAAATAGCGTACTATCATTAGGAAGATTATCATGTACATACATATCCCTAACAGTCTATACAATGAAGGCCTCTAGGGCATATATATATCCAACAACACACACACACGTAGGGGTATATGATTGGAGTTTGGATGAGAGAAACGAATGAAAGATAGGGTTTATACCTTCAATAGAGAGGATAAAAATTCCTAAGTTGAGATGGAACCTTAGAAGGAAAATTCAAAAGATGCTGAAAGCTTAATAAATTTGCAGAACATATACGATCTTAAGTTAAATGAAAAGTGAGTGTGAAAAATACGGGTTGATGATTTCTAAGTTGAAGATAATAGAATTTCTTGCTAGAAACCGAATTGAAGAATGAAAGTCAACATGCCAAATTGATCGGATTTTGTGGGTAGTATCCGCTGAAAACCCTCAGGAGACAACACTCCTCCTACTAGGGACACCTAGAGGTTTAACGGCTTGTTGCACGAGCTCATTGCAATCGCGATTCCCTGCGAAAGTGTGGTTACGTTTTTTCGAGAATAAATTGGCTTTGCTCGGGACGAGCAAAAGATAAGTTTGGGGGTATTTGTTCATATCAGAATTTTGCATTATTATATTCCCCATTCTTAATCATATTGCAAATAAATAGGTGCTTTTGATCCATGTCTGCTAAATAGTTGCAGGTTACAAGTTCTCAGAACAATACAGTGAAAATGGTGAAAAGACGCTACAAATGTGAGACTACGACCAACAAATAGATGAATCTGTTTGATGCCGCCTACAGTTTATGGAACAAATGAAAATCAATGAACAGTTCGATTGCACAAAGTACGAGGGCGGCACAAGATTCAAGACTTCAACGCAAAGCTAACGGTAAAAGTCCACAAATTCTGCACTGTTGGAAATCTGGAAGAAAGTAGAAAAGAGTCCGAAGAACCAAATAAAGAAAACAGGAGAAAAAGGCAACATGAAGCAACCCTGGAAAGATGAAACAGAGAGCCCCCAAGATGGCCGCGGAACTGCGGCCAAACAAGGCTTCTGGTCGCGGTTCCAGGGCTATGCATAGCACGTGTCGGTGCAAAGTGTTAGTGGTGTCGGTGCTTTGACACCGTTTTCTTAGGGTAGTCTTGTAATTTCAGATGTGGATCAGATTTAAATCCTAGGGTTTCTCTTATCTATAAATAGGAAAGCCTACAGCCTCTTTTAGGTGGTGCCTCTTTTGGGTGCCTCTTTTGAGATGCCTTTCTTTAGTTCTTAATCTCTTTTCAATTTCTAGATTTAATTCTCATTTTGTAATGAATCGTTGAGAGGTCATCAATAAATGTATTTTTTTATTTTTATCTTGCATTCTTTTTATCTGCAATCTTAATTCCTGCAATTTTTATCTGTTCTTTTATTATCTGCAATTTAGTTTTCTAATATTAAAAATTATAAAAATGAATTTGATTGTCACCTTCCTAATGAGTGAGTAATTCCTCACTTGTTAGGGTTAGGATAGGGAAGGTTTGAGAGAAGGAAATCTCTCTCCCTCCTTTTTTTGCCCAAATAATTTTATATAAAGGACCCTCTTTAAATCAACCACACACCGCTCAATACGGCACCCTATCCTACAAGATAGTGGTGATTCTCTAGTTAGATCGGTTGTGGTTGAATTAACCAGAGGTTAGGGCTAAGAGCCAAGAACGGACGGATAAGAACCAAAGGGAAGAAACTTAGTTTCTTCCTGGTTGTGCTAATCCCCATTGTTGACTATTACCTTAATACCTATATTCTTAATTAGGGCATTGATAGAAGTGAGAAGAATCCCTTTTTCGAATTAGCCTAATCTTAACCCTAGCAAGCCTTTTAATCAATTTAATCTCATTCTTACATCGTAAAACAAAACCACCAATTTTTTGGACTTAACTCGTTAGAACATCAAGAAATGGAATCCATCTCCCTGTGGACCGACCCGTACTCAACCGGCTAGCTACCAAGCGGCACCGTCTTGATTGCGGTATTCTTAACTTTGATTTTAAAAGCGCATGCACACAAAAACCAAACAATCAGTGCGCAACAGACTTATCACTCTGCCGGATCCGAGACGCCCGCTGCAATCGGGCGACGTCAACAATCCCTATTACTGACCCTACCACCGAATAGTGGGCCACCCAATCGAAGATTGCTACATCTTCAAAAACTAGGTTGAAGACCAGTACCAACCGGGCAAGTTCGCGCTGTCCGAAAACTGGAAGGTAAACCCGCCACAGCAGCACGTTCCTAAAAGGTGGATACGCCAGGGGAATCATGCTCATTTATAGAAGAAGCTCCGTGGGAAGTTGTCCTTTCGGCTAAAACTAAAAGAAGGCCAAAGGATCTTCAAGCATGTCCGGCAATTAGGTGGAAAAGCCCGCTGGAGTCTGAGATTATTGACGGAATGCTGAAATTGTGCCCAATGCTGAAAGTTGGTAATAATGGGCAAAACCTCCAGGCCAAGCCTCCGAAGTCTTCAAAGAAAAAGAAGAAAGCCAAGAAGCCCATGACGCTCGACGGAAATCGTACGAGTCTGCAAAAATATATCGACGCACTGGAGTAATACAACCAAGAGGCATGGACCCTAGTCACACTGGAAGAGTTCTTCAAGCATGTTCTTGAGAACGGAAACAGTGACATTGATGAAAGAGACGATTCTTCGGAAGAATTCGAGGATTATGTAGCGAGTTGCAACATGATCTCTCACTCGTCGATAAATGGCAAAGAAGCTCCCGACGTAGAGAAACTGGGGGCAGATCCAGAACCAAAATCCATGAAATTTTCAGATGACCTCATCGACAAGCTGCTGAAAAAATCTCTTCAAAAGAGCAAAGCTGATCGAGAACGTGAAGCGGCCATTTACGAAAAGGCTAAGCGTCGGCTTCAAGCTGAAGAAGCTCCAGTGATGAGAAGCTATAAAGTACCTCAACTGTTTCAAAGTGCCCTTGCCACCAGTAAGAGCAGAATCAAGATAAGGAAGCAGTTCGCCAAAACTCTGTCAATGGGAATGAAGCTACCTCCTTTCAAAGAAAAAACTTCCGGGAGTACGTGCCCCGACGAACCGGATGTACATTTGAACTACTGCTTATACCATCGGAAGGTTACGCACCCTACCGAAGAGTTCAATGCCTTCAAGAAGTGGTGGCAGGGATACGTTGCCCATCGACAACAATTCAAGCGAATGAAGCGCAAAGCCCGTCGGGAGCAGAGAAGCATGACAGATGAGCATAAAGGAACAGCCGGTAACTGTCATATAGTTGATGCCATCCCAATAAAAGGGAAGTCTCAAGCTCTTACATTCGGGAGCAATTCGGATGAGGAAATCGCCGTCGGCCCTCTCTTCAAGAAATCCACCTCTGGAAAAGAAGAAGAGATGAGGAACTGTGAGAACATTCAGTTGCGTAACCGTACGTTGCCTGAAAAGAATCTCGAACCCTCAAACAAAGGTTCGGGCAAAAGAGACAAAGGGAAGAAAAAAGTCCCTGAGGAGATTACTCTCGATGATAGAATCGTCGAAGAGCTCACAGCCAAGGACCCGCTCAAGAAGGTGGATTACAATGTCCTGGTACATCTGAGAAAGATACCCTCACAATTGAGTATTTTGGATGCCCTTCTCCTGTCTAAAGAGGCACGAGATTCCCTGATCAAGGCGTTATAAGAGCCCGGCCAGTTTCAAGCCTTCCTGGCGGAAGAAAAGATGAAGGACGAGCTGGAAGAAGTCCACACGGCTGATATCACCTTCAGCGATGAAGTCCTCCTTCTCGGAACGTGTGAGCAAAACCGTCCGTTGTATGTAATCAGGTATTGTCATGATATCAAGATAGGAAAGATTCTGGTCGACAACGGGTCCCCCGTCAACCTTCTCAACGTAAGGGTGTTGAAGGAGATTTGCATGAACGTGCAACACCTAGTTCGGGATAAAATTACCATCTCCGGTTTTGACTCCCAATTATCACAAACGCTCAGGTCTGTAATACTGACATTACGCTTCGGCCTGCTCGTCACTGATATCAAGTTCCATGTTATTGACGGGAAGATTTGCTACAACGCTTTGCTCGACAAGCCTTGGACATGAGTACAACATCATCCCTTCTACACAACTTCAATGTATGAAGTACTTCAAAGACGGCCTCGAGTACACAGTTACAGGGGAGCTGAACCCATTCTCCATGAATGAAGTCCGCAAACATGAAGACGTCATGTACTTCTTACCAGATTTCGAAGACATGGAATGATGTCGCAAACCGGAGAATAAAAAAAAAGCCGTCGCCACTATCCCGATATTTGGAGCGATACTGTCACGCCCCGCTTCCCAGAGTACGCTAAATTGGGCACGTGACATAGCCAACCATGCTACCTGTGGGTAGGAAGTATCCATCCACAGTCACATTACGGCTGTAGCGATATCAAGAACAAGATAAAACTATCTAAAAACATGTCCATAATCCAGAATAACAGGAGTCAATAATAAATAAATGCGGAAGCAAATGATCCAATACAAATAACTGAAAAGTATGTCCCATAATGCGGGCTCACATAAGGAAATAAATGCAGGAAATAAAACTAACTACTACTGAACTCACAGCTCAGCCTCCTGGCTGAAATACTCCTGCTCGGACTGCGACAGAACAGAATCTGGGCCATACAAAACCCAGACGTCAGCGCGTCATGTCAAAAAGTAATATAATATGAACAATGTAACAGGCAATGCAAAAATAGACATGAATAAAACGAAAGTAGCAGTAATGTGAATTAAGCAGTGCAGGGTAGTGTGCGGTGGGTAACTAAACTGTTCTATCAGGTTGTCTATTCTAAAGTCTTTGAAATCAATTGATGAATCATCGATGTAACTCAATAGTATCCCGTGCATGCCCGGGACCACGGTCAAGATCCTCGGGGCTGAATCCGAGACGTGCCGCTAGGCAGTAACAGGTAGCAGGATGGGCGAGTGATGTCAGCATCATCACTCCGGGGCTGGCCTAGCCCGTAAGACTGATCAGAACAGGTATCGAACTGTTGAGTTACAAGTCGGTTTCACCTTTGATTTCCCCATACCCCCAAGTTATGTATGTCGAGTCAGGTATTCAGTAATCAAGAACTAATGCCAACACAGGATCTGGTAAAAGCAGGTTTGTCTGGATAGACAACAGGAACGGTCCATGAGGACTACATGTCAGGTTTGTTGGCATTAGACACAAGATCAGGTAACGGGTCAGGTCATGGTACATCAGGTCAAGTCAACAGTGTACGGTACCATGTCAGGTATATCAATATATATATATATATGTGTGTGTGTGTGTGTAGCAATGTTAGGTCAAGATGTAAGCAATATCGTGAGTGTGCTCACAATTAGATATATAATCAAACATGGGTATTAACAATATGAGATAAGCAATGAATTACATAATAAGCAGTTTCATTCAAATTACAAGAGTGCAGTAAGACGATATAGCCGTTTAGTCATGTTAACAGGTTTAAGCACCCTTAGCGGTGCAATAATTTATGTAACGGTTCAATACAGTTATTTCAAGTTAAATGCATATGAGTGTCCGAATGTAACAGAACTACAGGGATAATTGCTACCAGCTATTTTAACAGTAAAATGTGATTGAACAGGTAGATATGATTATTAGGTTCAATTTACAAACTGTAAGTTCCATGTTTAACAGTAAAATGATATAATGCAATATTGTAACTGAAAATGGGAAACGATTATACCAAGTTAAATTTTACAGGTTTAGGGTGTCAATACATATATGTAAATATCGTATAGTATGTAGCAAGGGGTACTTGCCTCGACGGGTCGCGAACCGGGAAAAACGGAACGTAACGTCGGCGGGGAAACTTGCGACGGGCGCACGCTTCATGGATTGAACCCAAACAACGAACAAAGGAACCACGCGGGTCGGGGTACCTCGCTGGATCGTCGGGACACGTCACCGGCACGGCCGGATTTCGGCGAGCAGCGAAACTACAATTTCAAGAATTCAAGAACGGCCAAACGGATAATCAAGAAGAGGAAAGAGAAGAAGGATAGAGACGAGGGGGCTCATGAGGATCTGTAGAGGGATGGTGATTGCCGACCACGTCGACGGAGCTCCAGTGCTTTGCCTGCGAGGAACTACGGCCAATCAAGAATCGGGTCAGAACAGAAAAGGGAGAAGAAGGAGAGGAGGAGAGAAGAGGAAGACTCACAGAGGCGATCACAGGTGGTCTGGTGATCGTCGGCGATGACGAGGGGCGGCGCAGGTGGTCGCGGGTGGCAAGCAGGTGGCTGCAGCGGCGAGGGAAAGGCCGCGGTGAGGGTGCAGACGCATGGGGAGGAGGACGAGGGCTGTGGTTGAGACAAGGAGGTGCTGGCGTAGGCGACGGTGGTGCCGGCATGGAGCTGCGGTGGTGATGGGTGAAGGTGGCTAGGGTTTTGCGCGAGGGCTCGTTGGGTTCTCTGGTTTTCTCGTGAGGAAAATAACAAGAGAGAGGAAAGATTTAAAAGGGAGAGAGAGAGAATGAAGTTAGAGAGAGAGAGAGATTTGAGGGTAGGGAGAGAGAGATAGAGAAAGAGAGAGAGATCGGTGGGTAGAGAGAGAGAGAGAGAGAGAGAGAGAGACGTAGGAATTAAGTGGGGCCCAGGGGAGATTATTAGCCTCGCGATTGGCTAGAGAATGATTTAAAGGTTTAAGAAATATTCAAAAGATTTAATATGAACAGTGAAATATATATAAGTTACCGAAATATATTATGGTTTAGAGAATATTAAAATTTGGGATTTTGGCGCAAAATAAAACATTTCCAAATCGCGCCCGGATCGGGTCCAAAAATTTGAAATTTAAATAATAGGATTTTAAGCGGGTTCCAAATTTTAAAATTAAGTGTCTTATGATTAAAAAGCATACCCCCAAAACGGACACATGTGCGCGCGCGTAGCCATCCAAACTCGCCCGTTTCACCGAACGGAACGAGAACACGATGCACGAACGCTACCACAGGGTTAGGGGTGTCGAGTAGACCAAGATGAATAGTTTTAATTTTATTTTAGATGCTAAAATTTGTTATATGCAGAAATGACTTTGCCGGGTAAAATTTTACAGTAAGCCATAAACAAGCAAGATAAATGAAATGAGTACCACCTAATGCTCAAACAGTAACCGAAAAATAGTAGCATTGGGCTCGGGTGTTACATCATACCCAACTACAAAAAGAATTTCGTCCTCGAAATTCCAAGAATACAAAGATAGATAACTACAAGAAAAGGTGAGGAAACTTCTGTCGGATTTCATCTTCTCGTTCCCAAGTGGACTCTCCATGCGATCAATTACCCTAAGAAACAAGCACAAGGGGGATAACCTTGTTCTTGAGAACCTTTTCCCTTCGATCCACGATTTCAACCGGTCGCTCCTCAAAAGTTTAGTCTTCCCGTACTGATAACTCCGAATGAACCAATACGTGCGTTTCATCTCGAACATACCTTCGTAGTTGAGATACGTGAAACACATCGTGCACATTTGCCAAGGTCTGCGGTAATGCCAAACGGTACGCTACCTCACCAACACGCTCCAAGATCTCAAAGGGTCCAACGAATCGAGGACTAAGCTTTCCTCGACTCCCAAAACGAATCACCCATCTAGTCGGTGATATCTTCAAGAACACCAAATCACCCACGGCGAACTCTAGAGGTCTTCTTGATGTGTCAGCCCAACTCTTCTGTCTGTCTTGTGCTGCCTTCATATGATTTCTGATAGTGTTAACCTTCTCAACTGTCTGCACCACCAAATCTGGTCCCAACAATCTTCGTTCACCGACATCATCCCAACAAACAGGTGAACGGCATTTACGACCATACAAAGCTTCAAACGGAGCCATCTGGATAGTTGCCTAAAAACTGTTGTTGTAAGAAAACTCCATCAAGTGTAGATGATCCTTCCAAGAACCCTTGAAGTCCAACATGCATGCTCTCAGCATGTCTTCAAGAGTTTGGATCGTTCTCTCCGACTGACCATCAGTTTGAGGATGATAAGCTGTGGTAAACTTCAATCGAGTCCCCAAACTTTCCTGTAAACTCCTCCAGAAGTGTGATAAGAACCGAGTGTCCCGATCGGACACGATGCTCACCGGTACTCCATGCAATCTCACAATCTTCTGCATGTACCGCTCTGCCAAAGTCTCTGTTGATTGACCAACCCGGAAAGGAATAAAGTGAGCAGCCTTTGTCAACCGATCAACAATCACCCATACTGCATTGTTGCCTTTTGGACTTCGCGGTAAAGCCGTCACGAAATCCATGGTTATATGTTCCCACTTCCACTGAGGAGTCGGAAGTGGTTGCAATAAACCAGCAACCCTTTGATGTTCAGCCTTAACTTGCTAACACACCAAGCACTTAGCCACAAAGAGAGCAATCTCCCGTTTCATGCCTTCCCACCAGAAATGCTGTCGAATATCTCGGTACATCTTTGTGCCTCCTGGATGTACAGAATAAGCTGAACTGTGTGCCTCCTTCATAAGTTCTTCACGAACATTTCCCTTTGGCATACATAAACGGCTACCATATCTCAACGAACCATCTTCGTGGATCAGTAAATCTGTTCGTAGTCCAGTTTCAACTTGCTCTCGAAACTTTTGCAGTCTAGGATCCTGCGATTGTGCTGCTTTTATTTTCTCAATCAAAGACGACTGCACTTGCAGCTGCATCAACTGTCCCGTAGAATGCGGTAGCACAACCTCCAAGTCAAATCTTCGAAAATCTGCAACGATCTCCTTCTGCGTAGTTAACACCTGAATTGCTGGTAACCGACTAAGCGCATCCGGCACAACATTAACCTTCCCCGGATGGTACTTAAGGTCAAGATCGTAGTCAGCCATCAGCTCCAACCATCTACACTGTATCATATTCAGCTCCTTCTGTGTGAACACATACTTCAAGCTCTTATGATCTGTAAAAACTTCGACTCTTTCGCCCAAAAGGTAGTGTCTCCAAATCTTCAAAGCGAAAATCACAGCCGCAAGCTTCAAGTCATGAGTCGGATAATTCTTCTCATGGGTTTTCAATTGTCTCGATGCGTATGCTACAACTTTCCCATGCTGCATCAAAACACATCCCAATCCTTTCCCAGATGCGTCGCTGTGAATCACCAATCCTCTGGAATTGTCTGGCACGGTCAGAATAGGGGCGGTTATCAACTTCTGCTTCAACGTCTCAAAAGCTAACGCACATTTATCCGTCCATACAAAAGGTACCTCCTTGCGCGTAAGCTTGGTCAACGGCTCTGCCAGACGAGCAAAGTTCTCCACAAATCTCCTGTAGTATCCGGCTAATCCAAGAAAACTTCTTATCTCAGCAACATTCTTTGGAATAGGCCAATCTCGAACTGCTGCAATCTTTTCTGGATCGACGGCGATTCCATCGCCTGACACAACATGCCCCAAAAACTTCACTTCCTCTAGCCAAAACTCCCACTTACTCATCTTCGCATACAATTTCTCCTATCTCAACGTCTGCAGTGCGATTTTCAAGTGCTCAGCATGCTCCTCAAAGCTCTTCGAGTAAACCAGAATATCGTCAATGAAGACCACGATAAACTGGTCCAAGAACGGTGAAAAGATTCGGCTCATCAAGTCCATGAATACTGCCGGCGCATTCGTTACTCCGAAGGGCATCACTAAGTACTTGTAATGTCCATACCGAGTTCGGAACGCCGTCTTGCAAATGTCTTCTGTTTTCACTCGGACCTGACGATATCCGGATCGCAAATCCAGCTTCGAGAATACCCTCGCGCCACTAAGCTGCTCAAAAAGTTCTCCAATGCAGGGATCGGGTACTTGTTCTTAATAGTCACCCGGTTTAATTCTCGATAGTCGATGCACATTCTTCTTGTGCCATCCTTCTTCTTTACTTGAAGAACTGGAGCTCCCCAAGGCGAGTTACTGCTTCGAATCCAACCCTTCTCAAGCAATTCAGCAACCTGTTTCTTAACTTCTTCCAACTCTACTGGTGCCATTGGATAATACGCTTTAGATACTGGCGCTGCACCAGGAATAAGATCAATTGTGAACTCTACATCTCGCTTCGGCGGTAAACCCGATATATCTTCAAACACGTCCATAAAATCGCGAACAACCACCGGCTCTTCACCACTATCAACTTCCATTGCTGCAAGAATATTGTTTGTCGGCCTAGCCCTAAACTCGACTGGCCCGACAGAACTGCTTCCTCCAGTGAAGGTAAACTCGGGATGTCCGGGAATCTGGAAAATTACTTTCTTTGCCCTACAGTCAATGTGAGCGTGGAAAGTGCCAAGAAAATCCATTCCCAAGACGACTTCATAGCTGCCCGTATCAATCACCAAGAAATCTGCAAAAAGATCCCGTCCGCACACAACAACTGTACAATCTTTACACTCCCTACTAGATATGATTTTCCCATTCCCAGTGTGTATGTCCCAGAAACTAGACAGGGTCGTGCAGGTAATCGAGTGTGTAGTTATAAATTTGGATGACATAAAACAGTGGGATGCACCAGAATCAAATAATGCCAATGCGGAAAAACCATGAACGAGTAAAGTACCTGAAACCACTTCTCCTGACGCCTTGGCTTCCTCAGCTGTCAAGGTAAAAGCTCGAGCCTGATTAGGTCCTTAAGTCAGCTGTCTTTGCCCTTGGAACGGTTTCTGCGGAGGCTTCTAAATATCATCCCTCGTACGAAGCTTCGACGGACAAGCACCTACTGCGTGATCAGCCGCTCCACAAACCAAACAAAGTCCCAGCCTCCTTCGACAATCCTTCTGCACGTACCCAGGTAACCGGCAGTAGTCACAAATCACGCTCCTTCTTCGATCAACGATCACAGGCTTCTTCATGGGTGCTACACCTCGACGGTTGTTCACACCATAATATTGTATTATTATATTCCCCATTCTTATTCTTTTTATAAATAAACAGGTACTTTTGACGCATGTCTGCTACATGTTACAGGTTACAGGTTCTTGGACAGGAAACAGTGAAAACGATGTAAAGACAATGAAAATATGAACTTTTGACCAACAAACAGAGGACTCTTGATCAAGCTTACATCAAAGAACAGTTCACAATCAACAAGGCAAGGCAAGGTCCAAAATAATAAGGCAAACGGTTAAAAGATCCATTGCAAAATGTTCACTGAAGATCTGGAACCAATGGAGAAGTCCAATTAATAAAATAAACCCAAGAACCAGAAGCCCAAAGAACCTTGAAGCAGCCCAGGAAATTTCATGATGTGATCTCACCAATGGGCCGCGGAACCGCGGCCCAAGCCCTACCCATGCCGCGGTTCCGCGGCCATTAAGAGCCTTCTCTTAAAGAAAATTTTACCATAATGTTTATACGGCTCTGAAAAGATTCCCTGGGGCTATTTTTGTAATTTTAGACATGTGGATCAAAATGTAACCCTAGGGTTTCCTATTCTTTATAAATAGGAACTCTCACCATTGTAATTCTTTATGCCTCATTTTATTAAAAATTCCAAAATCCTTTTTGGAGAGCATCGGTGCTTCTTTTCCATTCAGAAATTCAGATCTGATAAACCTGCATGGATGATTGGAGGGATTCATCTGTAAGTAGTTTTATTTAATTATTCTAGTTTAGATTTTAATTTCTTGCCTTAGATGTTAGCTTTGGGAAGGGCTTTTGAGAGATGAGATCTCTCATCCCTTTCTTACCCATCATATAGAATCTATAGGACTTCATGCATACACGCACACACCGCGCCCTACGGCACCCTATCCCTCGAGGTAGCGGTGATACCGTAGTATAAAGGCTCGGTTGCGCGCGTTTTCCATGGAGGTTAGGGTAAGGATCTCTAAAGGAAGGACAAGAACCTAGAGGAAGGAACACCTTCCCGAATGGATCTAATCCCCTTTATTGATAATTACCATAACTCCTCTTAGATCCTAATCTGGGTATAGAAAGCGTTGAGATTTATTTACATTTCCAAACCATTCCTAGACCTAACCCTAGCAAGATTTAGATCTAGATAATTGCCCTAGGATAATTTAGGTTTTTAGATTTAATAATCTGTCCGAACACCTTTCGGAATTAACTCGTAAGAACGAATCGGAAATTCACAACATCCCTGTGGACCGACCCGTACTCACCGGCTAGCTGCAAAGCGACGCCGTTCTTGATTGCGGTTACAAATATTTTTGATCTATCTTTTAGAAAGCGCAAGCACGCTAAATCTCTACCAATCAAATGGCGCCGTTGCCGGGGATGGCGTAGAACTTTCCTTTTCGCAATTTCGGGTTAATCAAAATTAAAAAAATCATAAAAATCTAAAAAATCCAAAAAAATATAAAAATATATATATTTTGTTATTTTTGGAAGGGATACTTTGTTGTTTTAATTTTGCAGGATTTACAAAGACGATCTGGAAATTTCCAGAAGGCGAAACAGAAATCAGAAGATCGAAACAGAAGGGGAATCAAATAACAGAACAGTGAAATTTTTTGGAGACCCAATTCCCCCAACCCGCCGCGATTCCGCGGCCAAAACCCACCTTAGGCCGCGGAACCGCGGCCTTCTAGTGGAATCGGAGCATATAAAATTTTTTGGGGACTCGAGCCGACAATCTCGCCGCGAAAACGCGGCACAAACGCGTTTTTACCGCGGAAAGGCGGCGGTACAGTGGCATCTTCTTCTGAAAAATTTTCTGTAAGATCTTCTGTTTCTCCTCTGTAATTTTTGAAATATATTTTCTGAAAAATTCCTGCAGGATTTTGTGCACTTTAAAAATATTTTCCCTTCCATATAACAGTCTTGTGCAGGATTTTTGGGCCCCGCTCAAAATTGAAATTGATTGCAAGTAATCTTTTTTGTTGCATATCTTTTCTCGAATATCTTTTTGCAACAAATTTTTCCAAATAAAGATTCTTGTGATATACTTCAAATAATAACCAATTGCAAGTAATATTTTGCTGCTGCATATCTTTTCTATAAAATATTTTGCTGTTGCATATGTTTTCTCTAAAATATTTTTGCAACAAATTTTTTCCAAATAAAGAGAAAAAAATCAATGAAAAATGAAAATAAAAAGGACAAATATTTTATAGAACTTGCAGAAGTTTTTATCCCCAAATAAATCCTTGCACCATCCAACCTTCCTTCTTGTCACCTTTCTTCTTCTAACATGGGTACCCCACATAAAAAATCATTAGCCGAACTTTGGTATCCCGAACCTAATTTTGCGTCATATGTCAATGTGTTCGGACAATTTAAAGACGATCCTTCCGTGCCTAAAAAATCTTTGGAAGATCACATAGAGGAGTCTAGGAGAAACAGTTTGACTTTTCAACCCACTTTGTGTCAACCAAGTCAACCTTCACCACTTCCATATGTTGATACCACTCTTTCGAGTCCTTTTGACACTCCTAGGCCGATGTCCATTGCTGAGCACATTGCTCAATCTCTCAGCCGATCTTTCACCCCTCTCCACACATCTAGTTCTAGGGATCCACAAGATTATTCACATTTTTATCCACATGTAGACCCTACCCATGTCCTACCACCCACTTCCTACTAGTCCTACCCGACCTTACCACCTTCACTAGACATTGATTCTACACAGTCTGTTGGGAGTTTTGCATATCCACAAAATTTCGAATCTTTTCCCGAAACCCCCTTACCACCAAAGTCTAGTTTGGAAGAGGCGTTGGAAGCGTATATCGCAGCAACAAACAAAATGGTTAGGAATGTGGAAGCGTCCGTTGCCGCCCTTATGCAACCTGCTGAACCGGTAGCTAGTTTCCTGCTAGCACAAAATTTTTCAATGTATGAGGAGGCGGTTGGACAGAATGAGAATGAGAGAGGATTTCCAAATCACACCTACCCTTACCCAATTGAAGCCCACAACTCCAGTTTTCCATCGATTGTCCTAAATGATTCACAAGTTCAAAATAAAAACGAGTTGTGCGATTTTGTAGTGTTTGATTTGCCAAATTGTGAAGAACCCCTTTCGAGTGAAACCACACTTAATCCTTTCGATCTTTACACCTCTACTCTAGAACCTAAATCGATAAGTATCCATGCTTGTGATGAGGTGTCTAAGAAAATTGATTTTCACTTGATTGAGGATATAGACGCCGGGAATATTTCGGATGATGAACCTGTCGATTTAATTGAAATTTTATGTTCAAATCATCATCCTGAGTTATTAAATGTTTCTCCCGAATCTCATATGCGTCTAGATTTTAATGATAATGGCATGGATGAGTTAAATATTGAGGATAGTATTGAGGAGAGTCTTGACGATAATATTGAGGTTGAACCATTTCTGTTTGATGTGTCTGATTTTCCAATTCATCCTCCTGAACCTTTGATTGTTATATCACCCTCCCTCTTTCCCATTGTTCCGACCGAACAAATGACCGTTACGCTTTCATCTCCTATACCAAGTTCGGCGTACCCATGTTTTCTTGCGAATCTTGAGAGATTTGATCCCATTTCTCGACGAGTTGAAAGGTTAGCGCAATCGCTTATAACATATCGGTCATCACATATTGCGCTAATTTATTCACTCAATTTACACCCTCAAGATCGTACTCCACTTCCTTCTTCTTTTCGCCATTCTTCTCCCCCACCGAGACCATATTCTCTTCTTCCCACATGGTCTCGCGTGTTTCTCACTTCTTTCCTCTACACCCCATTATTTCACCAACTTGATCATTACCATGATAAGATTTTTGAATGGTTGGTGCTAACCTTTGGCTTGTGTAAGGCCAAGCTTAAGTTTGGGGGAAATCTTTGTATATATGTATATATATTTTTCTTTTTCTATAAAAAAAATAAAAATAAAAAATTCAAAACATTAAAAATATAAAAAGAAAATTATAAATAAATAAACAGGGGAGTACCGATATTTTGACCCTCTTGGTTTAGCATGACAGTGAGGACACTGTCAAGTTCAAGCTTGGGGGTATGCTCGGTACGTCTTCTTCCTTCACATTCATTTGTTCATATTTTTGCATTTGCATACTTATTTGAAAAACCATAAAAATTGAAAAATTTCAAAAATTATAAAAATTACTGTATTCAATTTTGGCTGATTGACTTGAGTTTGATGAATGGGTTAACTGGCTAGGAACAACTAGATCTTAGACTTAGTAAATTAAAAACCTTAAAGATAACCTTCCTTAAAGTTTAACGGTAGAAAGTATATGTCTTTATAGTTTATTTAGAAATAGGCAAATTTGGAGTTCACTTCTTGGGCTAAGTCGAAACGAAGGAAAAGTATTAAAACTTTTATTAGAGTATAAGTTTGAAAAATAATTCCTAGCTTAAGTCTAGATTCTGAAAACATATACCCTACAAAATGCACAAACACGCGCCTTGAAACTTGGATTAGTAGAACAGACCTTGAAATACTCTTGTCTAAAGTCCTTAGCACAATGAAAATAAAAAGAAAAAAAATGAATAAAGAAAAAAATGGACACTGGTTTTTGTGATTACTTAAGGCTGTAAAAATAGAAAAATATTCAGCGAGAGTGCTTCATCACCTAGTGCCTTAGACCAACTGGTTTGGGAGCCACTGCTAAAAGCCTTGGGTGTTGCAAAACTAGGAAGTACGCTTTAAAATGCTAACGCATCTTGTAATCGGTTGTTGGTACCTCAAGAAGTATTAACAGTCGCACGAAGGATGTGAAAGCGAAAATTCACCAATTAATAAGTGCTTTGGACAATGGACGAGAGTACGATTGCTTGATTTGAATTTCCAAGTGTAGGGGTGATATTTACACACACGTGGGGATATGTGATTAGAGTTTAGATAAGAGAAAAGAATGAAGAATAGAACTTGTATCTTTGATAGAGTTGATAGAAATTCCTAAATGGAGATGGAACCCTAGAAGGAAAACTTAAGAAATGCCGAAAGCTAGGTAATTCTACAGGATATATATAATTTTAAGTTAAACAATGAGGAAGCGTGAAGAATATGGGTGGATAATTTGCGGGTCAACGATAATAGAATTCCTTGTTAGAAAACCTAATTAGAGAACAAAAGTCGAAAAACCAAATTGATAGGATTTTGTGGGTGTAATCCACTGAAAACCCTCAGGAGACAACACTCCTCCTACTAGGGACACCTAGAGGTTTAACGGCTTGTTGCACGAGCTCAGTGCAATCGCGTTTCCCTGCGAAAGTGTGGTTAGGATTTTAGTGAATAAAAATAAGTTTGCTCGAGGACGAGCAAAAGATCAGTTTGGGGGTATTTGTTCACACCATAATATTGTATTATTATATTCCCCATTCTTATTCTTTTTATAAATAAACAGGTACTTTTGACGCATGTCTGCTACATGTTACAGGTTACAGGTTCTTGGACAGGAAACAGTGAAAACGATGTAAAGACAATGAAAATATGAACTTTTGACCAACAAACAGAGGACTCTTGATCAAGCTTACATCAAAGAACAGTTCACAATCAACAAGGCAAGGCAAGGTCCAAAATAATAAGGCAAACGGTTAAAAGATCCATTGCAAAATGTTCACTGAAGATCTGGAACCAATGGAGAAGTCCAATTAATAAAATAAACCCAAGAACCAGAAGCCCAAAGAACCTTGAAGCAGCCCAGGAAATTTCATGATGTGATCTCACCAATGGGCCGCGGAACCGCGGCCCAAGCCCTACCCATGCCGCGGTTCCGCGGCCATTAAGAACCCTCTCTTAAATAAAATTTTACCATAATGTTTATACGGCTCTGAAAAGATTCCCTGGGGCTATTTTTGTAATTTTAGACATGCGGATCAAAATGTAATCCTAGGGTTTCCTATTCTTTATAAATAGGAACTCTCACCATTGTAATTCTTTATGCCTCCTTTTAATAAAAATTCCAAAATCCTTTTTGGAGAGCATCGGTGCTTCTTTTCCATTCAGAAATTCAGATCTGACAAACCTGCATGGATGATTGGAGGGATTCATCTGTAAGTAGTTTTATTTAATTATTCTAGTTTAGATTTTAATTTCTTTCCTTAGATGTTAGCTTTGGGAAGGGCTTTTGAGAGATGAGATCTATCATCCCTTTCTTACCCATCACATAGAATCTATAGGACTCCATGCATACACTCACACACCGCGCCCTACGGCACCCTATCCCTCGAGGTAGCGGTGATACCGTAGTATAAAGGCTCGGTTGCGCGCGTTTTCCATGGAGGTTAGGGTAAGGATCTCTAAAGGAAGGACAAGAACCTAGAGGAAGGAACACCTTCCCGAATGGATCTAATCCCCTTTATTGAGAATTACCATAACTCCTCTTAGATCCTAATCTGGGTATAGAAAGCGTTGAGATTTATTTACATTTCCAAACCATTCCTAGACCTAACCCTAGCAAGATTTAGATCTAGATAATTGCCCTAGGATAATTTAGGTTTTTAGATTTAATAATCTGTCCGAACACCTTTCGGAATTAACTCGTAAGAACGAATTGGAAATTCACAACATCCCTGTGGACCGACCCGTACTCACTGGCTAGCTGCAAAGCAACGTCGTTCTTGATTGCGGTTACAAATATTTTTGATCTATCTTTTAGAAAGCGCAAGCACGCTAAATCTCTACCAATCAACGGTCCACTGGAATACCCCTGCGACCATGAGCTCGGTTAGGTACAAATGCTAGCTTCCTGGCCGCGACTGCTGTCTGCTGTAAGCTCCCTTTCATCCCAGATAAACTCTGTTGTTCCCGAGCTGCCGTAAGAACCTGTGAGAAAGTGGTCAAACCCAGGGAGACAATCTGCCTCTGGATGTCCACATCCAAATTGCGCATGAACCTTCGTTCCCTGTCTGCATCGTTGGCGACTAAAGGTCCAGCTAATCTGCTGAGTCTCGTCCACTCTGCTGCATGCACGTCCACGGGTGCTCCATTCTGCCTTAGCCCAATAAATTTCTCTTCCATTTCCTCCCGTGCAGTCCGCGGGAAGAACTTCTCCAGGAAACTCTTAGAAAAATCCGCCCACTTGATCGGCTTGGGCAAACGGGTCTCCTCCACAAGCCACCATTCTCGGGCGTAGTCTACTAACTGAATGCGTACCACATCAACTCTTTTGTCATCTGGAATCTGTTCCATAATCAGCAAATTCTCCGTGTCAACTAGCCACTGCTCGGCTGGCAACGGCTCCTCCAAACCAGTGAATGTAGACGGACCCAAACGTCTGAAGTCTGCCACGGTCCCTACTCGGTCAACTGGTTTAGCTCCAACGTTGTTTACAGACTGCTGAACGATCTGCAAACTTTCCTGAAACGAGTCTGCTTGCTGCTGGATCAGCTCGGTCTGTCTCTTTTGATTCTCCAGCATTCCTCTTATCACTCCAAGCATGGCGGCTTCGTCCACACGCCTTTGGTACGTCTTGAAATTCTTATCTGCCATATTCCTGAAATCAAAAACATCCAACATTAGCATGATGATAGATTCAATATATAGATCAAGGCTAGAACTCCAAGATGCTTAAATAGAGTACCGCATTGTAACTATGCCGCGGTATTATAGCCACAATTACTTAACTCCATCCAAGTCGCCTAAGTCCTAGAGATAACAAGAAATCATGTTTTTCGAGTCGACATGCAAAGGAAGTTTGCACATCGTAAAAGATATAATCAGGAAGAATGTGATTCAAGAATGGTAAACGGCAAAGTGGCAGGACATGTTTCCTAAACACGGGCATTCTGATTCGTGTATCGGGTACAATACCTAACTACAAAAGAATCAACCCAACTAACCTATGGCTCTGATACCAAAAGAACCATGTCACGCCCCGCTTCCCAGAGTACGCTAAATTGGGCACGTGACATAGCCAACCATGCTACCTGTGGGTAGGAAGTATCCATCCACAGTCACATTACGGCTGTAGCGATATCAAGAATAAGATAAAACTATCTAAAAACATGTCCATAATCCAGAATAACAGGAGTCAATAATAAATAAATGCGGAAGCAAATGATCCAATACAAATAACTGAAAAGTATGTCCCATAATGCGGGCTCATATCAAGAAATAAATGCAGGAAATAAAACTAACTACTACTGAACTCACAGCTCAGCCTGCTGGCTGAAATACTCCTGCTCGGACTGCGATAGCGGTACAAAATCTGGGCCATGCAAAACCCAGACGTCAGCGCGTCATGTCAGCAAGTAATATAATATGAACAATGTAACAGGCAATGCAAAAATAGACATGAATAAAACGAGAGTAGCAGTAATGTGAATCAAGCAGTGCAGGGTAGTATGCAGTGGGTAACTAAACTGTTCTATCAGGTTGTCTATTCTAAAGTCTTTGAAATCAATTGATGAATCGTCGATGTAACTCAATAGTATCCCATGCATGCCCGGGACCACGGTCAAGATCCTCGGGGCTGAATCCGAGACGTGCCGCTAGGCAGTAACAGGTAGCAGGATGGGCGAGTGATGTCAGCATCATCACTCCGGGGCTGGCCTAGCCCGTAAGACTGATCAGAACAGGTATCGAACTGTTGAGTTACAAGTCGGTTTCACCTTTGATTTTCCCATACCCCCAAGTTATGTATGTCGAGTCAGGTATTCAGTAATCAAGAACTAATGCCAACACAGGATCAGGTAAAAGCAGGTTTGTCTGGATAGACAACAGGAACGGTCCATGAGGACTACATGTCAGGTTTGTTGGCATTAGACACAAGATCAGGTAACGGGTCAGGTCATGGTACATCAGGTCAAGTCAACAGTGTACGGTACCATGTCAGGTATATCAATATATATATATATATGTGTGTGTGTGTAGCAATGTCAGGTCAAGATGTAAGCAATATCGTGAGTATGCTCACAATCAGATATATAATCAAACATGGGTATTAACAACATGAGATAAGCAATGAATTACATAATAAGCAGTTTCATTCAAATTACAAGAGTGCAGTAAGACGCTATAGCCGTTTAGTCATGTTAACAGGTTTAAGCACCCTTAGCAGTGCAATAATTTATGTAACGGTTCAATATAGTTATTCAGGTTAAATGCATATGAGTGTCCGAATGTAACAGAACTACAGGGATAATTGCTACCAGCTATTTCAACAGTAAAATGTGATTGAACAGGTAGATATGATTATTAGGTTCAATTTACAAATTGTAAGTTCCATGTTTAACAGTAAAATGATATAATGCAATATTGTAACCGAAAATGGGAAACGATTATACCAAGTTAAATTTTACAGGTTTAGGGTGTCAATACATATATGTAAATATCGTATAGCATGTAGCAAGGGGTACTTGCCTCGACGGGCCACGAACCGGGAAAAACGGAACGTAACGTCGGCGGGGAAACTTGCGACGAGCGCACGGTTCACGGATTGAACCCAAACAACGAACAAAGGAACCACGCGGGTCGGGTACCTCGCTGGATCGTCGGGACACGTCACCGGCACGGCCGGATTCCGGCGAGCAGCGAAACTACAATTTCAAGAATTCAAGAACGGCCAAACGGAGAATCAAGAAGAGGGAAGAGAAGAAGGATAGAGACGAGGGGGCTCACGAGGATCTGTGGAGGGATGGTGATTGCCGACCACGTCGACGGAGCTCCGGTGCTTTGCCTGCGAGGAACTACGACCAATCAAGAATCGGGTCAGAACAGAAAAGGGAGAAGAAGGGAAGAAGGAGAGGAGGAGCGAAGAGGAAGACTCACAGAGGCGATCACAGGTGGTCTGGTGATCGTCGGCGACGACCAGAGGCGGCGCAGGTGGTCGCGGGTGGCGAGCAGGTGGCTGCAGCGGCAAGGGCAAGGCCGCGGTGAGGGTGCAAGCACACGGGGAGGAGGACGAGGGCTGTAGTTGAGACGAGGAGGTGCGGGCGTAGGCGACGGTGGTGCCGGCGTGGAGTTGCAGTGGTGATGGGTGAAGGTGGCTAGGGTTTTGCGCGAGGGCTTGTTGGGTTCTCTGGTTTTCTCGTGAGGAAAATAAAAAGAGAGGAAAGATTTAAAAGGGAGAGAGAGAGAGAATGAAGTTAGAGAGAGAGAGAGAGATTTGAGGGTAGGGAGAGAGAGATAGAGAAAGAGAGAGAGATCGGAGGGTAGAGAGAGAGATAGAGAAAGAGAGAGAGAGAGAGAGACGTAGGAATTAAGTGGGGCCCAGGGGAGATTATTAGCCTTGCGATTGGCTAGAGAATGATTTAAAGGTTTAAGAAATATTCAAAAGATTTAATATGAACAGTGAGATATATATAAGTTACCGAAATATATTATGGTTTAGAGAATATTAAAATTTGGGATTTTGGCGCCAAATAAAACATTTCCAAATCGCGCCCGGATCGGGTCCAAAAATTTGAATTTTAAATAATAGGATTTTAAGCGGGTTCCAAATTTTAAAATTAAGTGTCTTATGATTAAAAAGCATACCCCCAAAACGGACACATGTGCGCGCGCGTAGCCGTCCAAACTCGCCCGTTTCACCGAACGGAACGAGAACACGATGCACGGACGCTACTACAGGGTTAGGTGTATCGAGTAGACCAAGATGAATATTTTTAATTTTATTTTAGATGCTAAAATTTGTTATATGCAGAAACGACTTTGCCGGGTAAAATTTTACAGTAAGCCACAAACTAGCAAGATAAATGAAATGAGTACCACCTAATGCTCAAACAGTAACTGAAAAATAGTAGCATTGGGCTCGGGTGTTACAGATACCGAGGAGGATGAAGAGATGGTCTATTCGGGACAACCCTAAGGCAACAGGCCAGGACCATCTACTCCTATTCTGGTCTTTGGAAATGACTCTGAAGACGATGCCAACACAGTGTTCTCCGTCCGCCCGTCAATACAGACCTTTGCTGAAGCTGACCAGAGTTTACAAATTACCATGGTTCCGCAGTGGCATTACAAAGAACTTGATGCACTTGATACGTACAGCGTGCAAGAGCTGCAAACCTTTTATGTCCCTCCTAAGCAAAAGGCTGAGAAGGCGATCTTTTTCTATCAATCCACGGAGAACAAGGTGGAGAAAGAAGTATGGCACGGTGCTGAACCTGCGCTTGACAGACTTCAACCAATCCGTCTGCCCAGATACTACGCAGTGGGACTGAAAAGGCTATTAAGATGCCAAGGCGTACCCTTCAAACAGACTGCTCGACAAGCCTAGTTCTATAACAAGATTTGGGATGTTCCTGGGACTCAGCAAAAGATGCCCAATGGGAGAATGGAGACGACTGGCCTTGGATACGTTCGGTACAAGAAAGGGGAGCGGTTCCATGGCTGCCATGTCATAAATAACTCCAGTCGAGAAGTGAATTCATTTCTAGATAGCGTTGATGTTGAACCAGAGCGAGATCCCGCCGTGAGAATATCAAGCCCGTCATTCGAAGAACAGATTGACAAGCTGATAAGAGAAGAGGGTCAAAAGGTTTGGGATGACCATAGCCGCGAAATGGCCATTTACGAGAAGGCCAGGATGCAGCGTATCATTCAGCAGGCTACAGAAGGAGAAGACGACGATGCCCTTCACCCTCGGCCTGTTGTGCGCTCTCATGGCAAGGAAAAGGTCCGATGAAGAAGTAATGACAAGATCAATAACGGGGGCGACGTTCAAAGATAGAGAAGCGGATCTAAGAAACCATACGAGCGAGAAAAAGTCAGCTGGAACCCGTCTTTTATGAAGAAGATGGTTCGAGAGTACTCTTTCCCTCAAGATAAGACAAGAAAAATATTCAACCTTGTCATGAAGCATCAAATGATGATGCACCTGGAGTCTCGATACCCCGAACAGATGAACGAGGTCCATCACCCGGCTTATTGCTCCTGTCACCGAGCAAAAGGGCATCCTCTTGAAGACTGCTTCACCTTCAAAGACTGGGTTGAAGATCAGTATCAGCAAGGCATGTTTGCTCTATCTGACAGTTGGAGGGTAGCTCCGCCACGATAGCATGAGCCGAGAGCAACCTATACTGCGAGGGAAAGTCTAGATCAGCATCGATCTTGGAAACAAGCATGTACCTGTCATATGATAACATTCTCAAAGGAAGGAGAGCATGAGAATATGGACGACCTCTCCCAATACTTCGCAAATGAAGATGAGAACGAGGTGAATTCAGAATTTCCACCGGCGCCAAAAGAGCTGGAAGATGGGATACATACCACGGTGGACAATCTAAAAAGAATCGACTTGGGGACGTCAGACGACCCAAGGCTAACGTTCATCAGTGAGCTCCCGTCTGAGAAACAGGCGGCCACGTTAAAAGATGTGCTTACACAGTATAAAGACTGTTTCATATGAAACTATTCCGAGATGCCGGGATTAGATCCAGAGATAGCTGTGCATAAACTGGCGATATCGCCGGACGTCAAGCCAGTCAAACAGGAGCCAAGAAGAATGCGGCTCGAGCTTGAGATGAGTATCAATGCCGAAGTCAAGAAGCTAATCGACTCCGGCTTCATCCAAGAAGTTCAATACCCTGACTGGATCGCCAATATCGTTCTGGTAATGATGAAAAATGGGACAGTACGCATCTGTGTAGATTTCCGGGATCTCAACAAAGCTTGTCCCAAAGATGACTTCCCAGTGCCTGTTACCAAGCTGATGATCGATAACACATCCACCTATGAAGTCTTCTCCTTCATGGACGGATCCTCAGGGTACAACCAAATCAAGATGCATCCTAAAGACCAAAAGCACACTGCTTTCCGGACTCTGCTGGGGATATTTTGCTACAAAGTGATGCCCTTCGGTCTGAAGAACGCTGGCGCCACCTACCAGAGGGCCATGACAAAGATCTTTGATGACCTCATACATGAGATTGTTGAATGTTATATTGACGACCTCTTAGTGAAAAGAAAATCGTATGAGGAGCACTAGGAGCATCTGAAGATAGTGTTTCAGCGCCTTCGGAAGTACAACCTGAAGATGAACCCTCTGAAATGCACGTTTAGAGTTTCCTCAAGCAAATTCCTAGGATTCATCGTACGACACCGGGGCATCAAAATAGACCCGTCAAAGATCAAGGCGATTATGGAAATTCCTTCACCAAGAACTCTCAAGCAACTGCGGTCTCTCCAAGAAAAGCTCGCGTATATCCGACGGTTCATAGCTAACCTCTCCGGCAAATGTCGCTCCTACAGTCATCTAATGAAGAAGGGGACCCCGTTCGTTTGGGATCGTAAATGCCAAATCGTACTGGACGAAATCAAGCAATATATGCAAAACCCGTCGGTACTATCCGCTCCGGTCTGGGGAAAGCCCCTCATCCTGTACACAACAGCCCTTGAAGGTTCTTTAGGCGCGCTATGGGCATAAGAGAATGACCAGGGGAAGGAGAGAGCTCTCTACTATTCGAGTCGAGTTCTCCTGGGGACAGAAAACAATTACTTCCCTATCTAAAAGCATTTCCTGGCACCGATCTTCGCGGTAACGAAGCTTCGACATTACGTCTTGGCACATGAGGTTCATCTCATATCAAAGGTGGATCCTCTCAAGTATTTAATGTCAAGAGCCATATTAACTGGAAGGCTTGCCAAATGGGCCCTCCTCTTGATGGAGTTCTCGGTAGTATATCAACCACTCAAAGCAATAAAAGGCCAGGCCATCGCCGAATTTTTCGCTGAGTGCACCCGCCGACTCTCCCTTAAACTGCGAATTGCCAGACGAACACGCGTTTGACACAATTGACGGGGAGAAAGAAGGGAGTGATACCCGATGAGAACTTTACTTCGATGGATCGTCCTCCTTGAAGAAGCGAAAGCAAAACACCCCCATGATTAAAGCCGGGGTAGGCCTTATCTTTGTAACTCCGCAAGGAGGGATAATGCGTTTCGCCCTTTCATTAACAGAGCCGAGAACAAACAATGAGGCTGAGTATGAAGCTTCGATAGCAGGTCTTGAGATTGTTGTCGACATGGGGATCGAAAACCTCCTCATATATGGAGATTCCTAGCTGGTCGTCAGCAAAGTAAATGGAGACTATCAGATGTGTAAGCCCGAGTTGGTAAAATATGGCGAGAGAGTTCAGCAATTGCTGATGCAAATCCCCTTCTACACACTGGAAAGCATACCGCGTGCGGAAAATAGCAAGGTGGATGCATTAGCCAAGCTCGCTAAAGAACTGGCCGACGAAAACCTCGATGACGTAAGGATCAATGTGCAAAGCCGCCCGATTTTCACACCAACAGAGTTATCTCCGAGGATGTATAACGAAGAGGAAGAAACCGAACAAGC
Source organism: Agapanthus africanus (assembly GCA_030015575.1). Classification (NCBI taxonomy): domain Eukaryota; kingdom Viridiplantae; phylum Streptophyta; class Magnoliopsida; order Asparagales; family Amaryllidaceae; genus Agapanthus; species Agapanthus africanus. The sequence continues at coordinate 508,294,361 of CM057340.1, forward strand.
GGCCTTCCAATTAGAGGATGAAGAAAAGACAAAGGATTGGAGAGAAGTCTTTATAGACTACTTCAAATCCCATCGAACGCCCGAAGACGCATCGTCAAGACATCAGCTCAGGAAGCGAGCTCTGTCTTTCGCCTTCGTCAATGATACTCTTTATAAGAGATCATTCGACTGTCTATGGTTGAGATGCCTGGGACCGAAAGAAGCAAAGAGGGTCGTCCAAGAAACTCATGGCAGACTCTGCAGTTCCCATCAAGCTGGGCCAAAGATGAAGCTGAAGATCAAAAGAATGGGCTATTATTGGCCCACGATGATTCAAGATCATCTCGAATATGTGAAGTAGTGTGACTCATGCCAAATTCACGGGGATTTTATCCACCAGCATCCGAATCCGCTACACCCGACATTGGCTAGCTGGCCATTCGAAATGTGGGGAACCGATATAATCGGGTGCATCGAACCAGCATCATCTAAGAGACATCGGTTAATACTAACAACAGCCGATTACTTCTCTAAGTGAGCAGAAGCAATACCAGTAAGAGAGGTGAAGATGGAGAACATCCTCCATTTCTTCGAGACACATGTCATCTACCGGTTCGGCACTCCACGGCGAATCATCTCGGATAATGGGCCGGCTTACAGAAGCCACAAGATCAGCCGCTTCGCACAGCAGCATAAAATAGATTGGAGATATTCTTCAGTCTATAACCCCTGAGCTAACGGTCTAGCTGAGGCTTTCAACAAGACCTTGACGAAGATCATAAAGAAGATAGTGTCCAGAAACAAAAAAGATTGGCACGAGAGATTACATGAAGCTCTCTGGGCTTATCGTATTACGTTCAAGATGGCCACGAATACAACGCCATTCGCGTTGGTGTTCTGAATGGAAGCGGTTATCCCCTTGGAGATAGAGCTACCCTCTTTACGAGTGGCGGTCCGACATGAGCTGATGAATCAAGAAAATGCCCACCTTCGACTTGAGGAGCTCGATGCCCTCGATGAAACTCGTCTCAGGGCGCAACAAAACTTAGAAGCTCACAAAGCAAGGATGGCGCGCTCATACGAAAGACTGACTAGGCCGAGAACATTCCGCCATGGCGAACTCATGCTAGTCGTAAAAAAGACCTATGATCCCCAACCGTGCCAAATGGGGTAAATTCGAACCGACCTATAAGGGCCCATACATCATAGACAAGGTCTACCAAAGCGGGGCCTACTTGCTCATAGATATGCATGGCGAAAGACCTTTCCGGCCAATAAATGGATAGTTCCTTAAGAAATACTACGCTTGACGAGTCACAGCTCAGGTTAATGATGGATGACGATGCTCGTGTCCGCTCGCTATCTTCCTGATTCTAAACTCTATAAGTAGTATCCGGCGAAATCTTGCCTCAAAATCCCAATGGACCGCAACGTTCTTAAACTAGTCGCGGACCGAAATGTCCCTAAACTAACAACGGAGCACAACGTCCTTAAACTAGCTATGGACCGAGATGTCTTTAAACTAACAACGGACCGAGATGTCCCTAAACTAACAGCGTCGCCTCAAACACGGCGATAGTGTAATGCAAGTCCACAAGTCCTAGCGGTGAGGAATGCAACTCAAATCCCATCGGCAAACAAGTGGGTCACATGCGGCGAAACTATTCTCGAGAGTTTCATCGACAAAATTTTTTTTACGTCCACAAGAGAAATGAGTGCGGATGAAAACTTGAAAGGGCTCCGTGAGCAAAAACAGTAAGACTGCCGGTGAGTTCGTGAAAACCCGAAAGGGCGCAGACTCGTAAAAAAAATTCATGCACACTTGCAAGGTCCTCTCGACCTTGTAGGGAGAAAATACCTGCATGAGATCCTTACGAATCACAAGGGAGGAACACACTTAGGGATCCCCACAATTTCTAAGGAGAAATTACACTTACGAGATCCTCACGACTCGTAAGGAGAATTCCCCCCTATGAGACCCTCATGGCTCATAGGATTCAAAAGCCTTAAGCTATCACACTCTCTAAGTTGCCCTACAAGCAGTTCAATATTGACCCTTGTATACAATCCATGGGCATAAATAAACGTTTCCCCCACGAAGTCCCACCAACGACGAGGAATGTCCTCATGTGGTGAACGACACTTGAAAATCCTCTCGACTTATAAGGTGAAACCACTATTGTAAGATCCTTACGACTTATAAGAGAACACACACTTGGGAATCCTCACGACTCTTAAGGAGAAAACACACCTATGAGATCCTCATGACTCATAGGGAGAAACACCTTTATGAGACCCTTACAGCTCATGAAGTCAAAAGCCTTAGTCGACAGGATCCTAACCCTGTTTGCTAAGCAACCTTTGTTTGAATCGACAAAGGCAAATGATGATTCGCTCCTGGCAATATCCCAGTTGTAGCGATACTGATGCCTAAATCGGTATCAAATTCCAAGACCTTTCATGTCAAATGATGATTCGCTCCTGGCAATATTCCAGTCGCAGCGATGCTGATGCCAAAATTGGTGTTAGATCTCAAGTTCCAGACTCGCAGCAAAAAATCAGCGAGCCAAAAATATATATGAAATAGCCGAAATGATAGGTCAACTCACAACAAAAATCAGCGAGTATAATATATGCATATAAAAATAGCCGAAATGATTGGACAGCTCGCAATAAAAAGCAGCGAGTAAAGAAAAGAAAAACAGCCGAAATGATTGGGCACCGCTTAAAATAGCCGAAATGATTGGGCAATCGCGACTTTCGCGATATAAAAAGCTGAAATGATAGAGCATCACGGAAAGAAATAAAAAATGAAATAAATCTTTTGCCCTGCAGGTGAGATAACATCGACCCCGGTATACAATCCATGGGCACAAATGAAAAGGGAATCACATTATCCCACCAGGCTTCGTCAAAGAGAAGCTAGATCTTGATGGCTACATCTACAGCCTAGAAATCAACAACAACGTTCCTTCTCGTTCCAACCAGAAGTAGATACGACGTCAGCAAAACGGAGCCACGGCAAAGTCCCCTAGTTCCAAATCTCGACGGTTCACAGACAACCTAGAGACTACCTCGGAGCCATAGCAAAGTCCCTAGTTTCAAGTCTCGACAGCAGTATCCACAGCCTAGAGATCAACAACAGCATTCTTCCTCTTCCCTAGCAGGAAGAAGATGCGACATCAACAAACGGAGCCATGGCAAAGTTCCCTAGTTCCAAATCTCGACGGTTCACAGACAACTCAGAGACAACCTCGACATTCATCGCAATATTGCAGACACAATGTCAACAAACGAAGTAAAGGAAGATCCCTAGCTTCAGGGTCTTGACGACACCTCAAATTAGACCTGAAAGACTATCGGAGATCATCCCACTCCAGCGCGGAGTGGTCATGATTTATCGGGGCTCCGAAACTGAGCCTAACCTCAAGTAAAAAGCGACATGGAATATCCCTAACGCTTGCTCTTTCGATGGTAATATCACCTGAAAGATTAATTGAAGACGTCTTGTCCGGCCCCCGAAGGGATCAGAGGCATGACAGCCGCGGGGTTACTCGAACAGTAAGATTGCGTATCGAGGAATACACCGGCCAATGCGGCGGTACGACGGGTAAAAAACCCTAGTACCACAGACCCTAACGGACTTCTATTAGCAGGAGTTAACTGTGACGTTAGGACATCCTTGCGAGGACTTCTCGATTCATCTCGACTCGTGGGGAAAATAATGTTCCTGCGAGAACTTCTCGACTCGTCTAGACTCATAGGGAAAAGCCTTAGGCAATGGGGATAAGGACATGTTTCTTAAGCACTGTGGCCCTGCAAGTCGGTCCAAGATGGACTATTGCATACTATTCACGGGCCACACTCTCCAAAGTCGAATATCGACAAGGAAGGAAACAACCTCTTACGAGTCCTCTCGACTTGTAAGGGGGAAAATTCTCTTGTGAGATCTTTACGACTCTCAAGAGAAAATGCATTTAGGAGTCCTCACGACTCATAAGGAGAAAATACACCTATGGGATTCTCTCGACTCGTAGGGAGAAAAATCTTTATGAGACCCTCACGGCTCATAAAGTTTAAAAGTCTTAGGCGGCAGATCTGAACATGTTTTCTAAGCCATCGCTGCCCTGCAAAGAAATCAAGATAGACTATCTACAATGGCGCTCACACTTAAAAACAATTTCCTAAGGGTAAAGTTTAAAGCTCATGTACAGAGGCGAGATACACGCACAAATATATGATGAACAGAAAACATTCAACAGAAAGCATTCAACAGGTAATAATAAGAAAAATACATTGAAACAAATATACTACTCTACAGGGAAGAAATCACCAAATGTGGGATTGAAGATACAAGGGTCAACAAAACAATAAATAAAGTTTTCCAATTCTCTCTCTCTGCCTTTTCTACCATGTCGAAGCGGCGGTCTTCGCGAGGAGTTGCTTCCTATCAATTAGCGCCATGCTTATCGGCGAAGGCAGACATGATGGCCTGCCGAGCTCAAATCTGATTCAGTAAATGAACTGAACGATCCTTCAGAGGCTGAGTAATCAAGTGGGTTTCGTAGAAACAATCAATCTTGTCCTCCGCCGCATCGAGAATCACCGGAGTCATCTGTGTTGGATGAGGAGGGATATCAGCAAGCATGGACAAGAAAATCATCCAGAGCCAAATGGAACCCATAGGAAGGGGAGAACCCCTACGAGCTAGGAGCTTGTACAATACCACGTCACATTGGTTATCAGTAAGAAGAGGATCCGCTAACCGTGCGGCAAAGCGAGGAATAATCTCCTCGATAGGCACCTCCCAGGGATGCCGACGAGCATGGGGATGGTTGCAAGACATAATTCTTGGTTTGTTTCTAAAAAATGATCACCCTAAGGGCTGAATGAGTCTCTCTGTGTGAAGAAAGAGGAAGACAAAACTTCAGGTTATAAAGAGAAGCATTCAAGTCTAGACACAAAATTTTTTGTGCATGGTAGAACTATTTCTAAGGCCGAAAGAAGGGGCATGGGGAACAAGATAGTTGACCCATAGGAATCAGAACAACACGGTGAAACAACCCCCTCAGCAGAGTCTCACGTGCATGACACGTGAGCACCCGTATTGATCCTTTTGGGGACTAAAGCGGTGCCGCACGTGCATAACATGTGAGCGCCGGCGCTAATACGGAATTAAAATCCTCAACAGCGCTTCATGCGCAAAACACATGAATGCCAACAACAGTATAACGACACTTCATGCAAAGAAATATGTGAGCATTGATAAAAAAGGAAGAAAGAGGAAGTTTTGTCACTCATGCTCCAGGAACTTATACATGGTAAAAAAAATAAAAAAAGTGTTTACAATGGTAAAACTAAATCCCGGACATGGATTGAGGAATTCAGAAGCAAGGCCGTGTAAAATGCTCCTTGCTTCTCTGACCATTTTCGTGTGAATTTTCTCACGAATGCAAGCGTCAGGATTCTCGCTGATATCGTCCATCTTGTGGTAGGCAGAGATTATCGTTGTCTGCTGGAAGATTTGATGCAAGATATCAACAAGATCATCTCCCTGCCTTTTCAAGATCAAGCCCATCAGATATACAGAGTGCACCTTGTCTTCGGCATCATCAAGTGCCTTAAGCGGCATGGCTTCATTAAATTCAGGAAGTGCTTCCCAAATCGCCCCTACGATGATCTTCAAAAGAGCAGAACGACGGGGGAGTAGTCGACCGTTGTATTCATCGAAGCGACGCATAACCTCAACGCATTGGGAATTTGTAAACTCCTGGTTTTGACAGCGGCCTTGGACGCGAATGTCTTCATAAGAGATAATTTCGTCAAGATTATACAGATAAGTGACCATAGTATCTGAAAAGAAAAATCAGTGAGAGTTTAATGATCAAAATGATCAAGAAAATGCTTATTGTGAAAATCAAAAAAAGGATTCTTATTAAATAGACACGGGAGTTTAAACAACTCTTGACATCCTCGTAGAGAAAACAAGTTCTGTTAAAATACTCAACGAATTTAAATTCGTGCAAATAAAAAAAACCTTATGAAAATGTTTTCAAGAACACCAGGGAATAAAATTCCTGAAGGGCCCTTTTGATCTTTCAGAGTTAAGCTCTTCGGTGAGGAATTAAATTCCTTTTATGCGGTGGAATTAAATTCCAGAAACCCCCATGATGGGGAAACGAAAAATAAAAATGCCATGAATCCTAAAAGATCAGAAGGGAATGCCCAAGACATTGGGGTTTACTACTCAAAAGATCACGTCTTTGTATCTCTAAGAGATGGGTTTCAGAAGAGAGCAAAGATCTTATGGTGGATTTAAAATCCGGGATTTTTTTAAGAGAAGGGTTTCTTTGTTGTTCAAGATCCTTACCCAACGGAAAGTTTTAACAGAGTTTAACTCTGGAATTGCAATGGGCAGAGAACTAAGCTCCGAAGAAGAGAATTGAATTCTCGAAGAAGACAAAGAAGGAAGAAGATGAAAGAACAGTGGCTTCCCAAAGACAAAAACCCTTGCATTTATAAGACGTGACAAGGACGGTTCATCTCCCCCATCCCCCTAGGCAATCCAACGGCTGTAAAGATGACAACGTTGCACTCTCGTGCAAGCCACGTGAGAAAAACGCTGTGGGGGCATTTGTTCTCTTATAAAAAATAAATTATAAATAAAAAGCGATGGGAAAAATTTTCCAAATGGAGCATCGCGTGCCCACACGTGATGTACCTTGGAGAAAAAATTATAGGCATCGCAGTTAACAAATAAGGCTAAAATTGAGCCTCACATGTAGGCACATGAGCATCTATATACAAAGTATATAGGCGCCTTCCTAAAACAAATAACAGGCCAGAGAAGCTCCCGTGTCAGCACGTGATGCTTGTTGTTAGGCTTAACTTCGTGGGGGTTACGCGCCACACGTGTCATTCCTGAACATCAGCTCACGTGCCAACACGTGATGCTTTTCTCTGAGACTGCTGCATATAAGCAAACCGGTTTAATGCTATGGGGTCACGTGCTATACATGAGGGTTCCTAATGCCTTCTGAGCCGATAGAATTAAATTCTAAATAAGAGAGATCAAGAACCTATTTCGAAAATATCTCCTTAGATCTTTCTAAACACGAAAGATTACGCCTTATAAAACAGAGCACCGTTGGATTAAAGATCCAACGGTGATTAAAAATCACCAAGCTATAGAATAAGCTCTGTATGGGAAAATATTTACCCGGTCTTTCTAAACAAGAAAGATTACGCTCTGTAAAACAGAGCACCGTTGGATTGAAAATCCAACGGTGATTAAAAATCACCAAGCTACAAAATAAGCTCTGTATAGGAAAATATTTTTCCAATCTTGTTAAAAACAAGAAAAATATTTTCTGTAAAACAGAAGTCCCTGAATCAAAAATCCAACGGTGGATAAAATCCACGAATCATATAAAAAATCTCTCAATGAGAGATTTCCTTAACTAAATCAACAAACTTGCCTCTACTATATAAAGGACCCAAGACTGAAAGGAGAGAGAGGAGGAGAACCCCATAAGATTTAGAAAAAAAAGAAAAGGAGGAGTTCTCTTTCAAGAAAAGAAACCCTAGGTAAGAAAAAAAGACCTAGAGATCATTTTTCTTCGCCATTAAAAGAGTTTAACTCTTCAAAAAAAGAAAAAAGAACTTAGTTCTTCCTCTGGTTGAGGTCTGCAGAAACAGATCTCCCCACTTGAGAATTTAATTCTTATTGGGGAGATTCTGTCATGCAGTCCCAAAACTTAGAGGAAAGAACTAAGTTTGAAGAATTTAATTCTTCCAAATGATATAGAAATTTAATTCCTTTGACAAAACTAGGGTTTAATCCTGCATAAAAGAAACAACTGAGATCGACTCACGTGTTCCCACGTGACCCCTTCCAACAAGTGCTTAGCACTTATAAAAGAAAAAAAGGATTAAATCGACAGTTCCTATTTTGGGGCTCCTCACGTGATCCCACGTGACTTCCAAATAGTGCTTAGCACTTTCAAAAGGAAAAGGGGAATAAATCCAAAGACAGTTCTCATTTTAGGGCGCCTCACGTGATCCCACGTGATCCCCTAATAGTGCTTAACACTTTCAAAAGGAAAAGGGGAATAAATCCAAAGACAGCTCACATTTTGGGGCGCCTCACGTGATCCCACTTGACCCCCAACAGTGCTCACCACTTATAAAAGAAATAAAGGGAATAAACCCAAAGAATCAGTGCCCAATTCTTAGGCGCCTCACTTGCCACACGTGAATGCTCCAAATTCCAGTGTTTAACACTGCTTTAGAGCCTCATATGGAAGCATGTGAGCGCCGAGCAGATATTAGTGTTTAACACTATAAGAAGCCAACCTTAGCCCAAATTAGTCAAGTCTCCCAAGGCCAAAACCCCTTTGATCATCAATCAACCAAGCCCTCCTATACTCAGGTCTCCCCAAATCGATCTTAGTTCCAAAGATAACTAATGATCTCCTAACATATGGTATCTAAAATGTTGTTCATTCCACCATGATCTTTCCCTTCAATCTGGAATTCGGTTCAAGGGTACATCTCTCCATACCTCTGATACATATCGTTGTAATTCTTCAACGTCATCAGAGAGGTGGAGGGTCCCGACAACCAACAGTTCTTGGGTGCATTCTCAAACCCATGAGCATATCACAATGGACCGCAATGTCCTTAAACTAGCTATGAACCATAATGTCCTTAAATTAGCCGTGGACCGCAATGTCCTTAAACTAAACTATCATCCCAAAAAATGGTGACTTATGGAACGCAACGTCTTTAAACTAGTTATGGACCGAAACGTCCTTAAACTAACAACGGACCGTAACGTCCTTAAACTAAAGCAATAGAGCCCAAATGCTCTTTTGTTGAGTGAGAATGATCCCAAAAATCCTGATGAGTAGATCTTAGTCTAAAATTAGACTAATGTATTCTCAACAAACATTTAAGTTGATCTTAATCCCAAAAGAGATTAACGATCCTTAAATCAAACTAAACCCAAATCTATGAAAATACGGATTTGGACTAATCCACGCCCTACAAGCGACAACACAAATTAGTCTCCGTATAGAATCCACGGGCAACCAAAAATAAAACAAACACACACGACACGAAGTGAGTATCTGGAGCAGGAGAAAGTGGTTATCGCTACACGGTAACGTAATTAACTGCAGGGGCTTGCGCTTGCAGGAAAGAGCGTCCCCACAATCAAAAACCCCTCAGAAATGATGGGGAATCTGACGAAGTCTGCTAAAACGGCCGCATCCATCCAGACCTCTGATAGACGGTGCCATAAATCAACTTGGCATTTTCGGAGAGGTGGACGGATAAAACCAAATAGCATTTGCCCCCAAATTCAGGCAAGACGACCTACGCGGTTCGTCTCCAGTTTTCGACGGTAAACAGAGGTCTAAAATCTTGAAATGCCTAGCTAGTTCCATTTAAACATGAAAGAAGTATGGGAATAAAGAAAAATGATAGGTCTTCTTTGTTCAACTCGGAGAAAGAAAAAGTTGGTAAGTTAGAGTCAAGACATCAGACTTACAAAGTAATACTCCTCCGTTTCACAATATAAATCTTTCTTTGCTTTTGCACCAAGCATGTTAATAAAAGATTGAATTCTCTTAAATTTATGATCTTATAAAATATATATTTCCCACTTTTTCCTATTTAGTGTTTATTAATTTCTTGATACTTGAATAAGCATGTGATTTATTGATGGTTAGTTTAAGGAATTCAATATTAATTACGTATTAGTAATTAAAGTTTTTTTTTTATTTGTAAAGTTTCTTTTTTATTTGTAAAGGAACTAATATTTCCATGAAAAAAGAGCAAAAAGTACCAATATTGTGTAATGGATAGAGTAATAAATCTCAAAATAATAAATCTCAAACTTTATAGGCATTGAGGATTATTACACTACTACATTAATCTTTCCTCTATGGATTTAGCCGTAAGAGCAAACCATTACCCTTACCGATATATCCATAGGGACATAAAATTCCTTCGTAGGTCTAAAGGCCGCAGGTGCAAGTTTTCGCCCTGAACATGCCACTGCGGAATAATTATTGTCCCTACGCCTTATTCCGTAGGGACATTTATCCCTACGGATTACTCCGTAGGAACATAATCATTATTTAATTTATTAGTTTATAAAATAAAATACTTGTACCTATGGATTTATCCGTAGGGCCTGATAAATGCCCCTATGGATTTATCCGTAGGGCCTGATAAATGCCCCTATGGATTTATCCGTAGGTCCTGATAAATGTCCTTACGGATTAATTCATAGGGACAAGTTTTACCCCTGTTACTGAGTCCATAGGGATAAAATATCAGATATTCTGATATTTTGTCCCTACGGCGAAATGTGTAGGGGCAAACCTTGCACGTACGGATTAATCCGTAGGTGCAATAGTTTCCCCTACGGATTAATCCATAGGGACAAAATATCAGTTTTTTTAAAAAAAAAGGGGCTTCCCGTTTTTTTCCTGCCCTGTGCACATTAATATATACATCATATAACCAAATACAGAAATATTCATAATCAACATCTCACGCATAATATATAAAAAAATAAACAAACAGAATACGATATCAATCTAAATCATCATGAACAGGAAAACAACCACCAATATTGTCCAAAATATATACAATATGTATCAGATAAGTACATACATCCTTAAAAATATAAATAAAGCTACCCTAGCTCGGTTCAGCTCCTCCACCTCTGATAATCACCGTAATCTGGCGCATCTGCTCCTTGGTGCAACTCTGAGTCGTCAAAAACTCGACTAATGAAATAGCGGACTATGCGGGAGTCTGAGCGGGCTATGGAGCTGTAGGAGTGGTCTGCACAACCGCAGCCGAGATAGTGGCTTGCGGAGCCGCAGCCGAAAGAGATGCATGTGGAGCCGCAGCCGAAGTTGCCTTCCGAATCTGTAAAATTTTGTGTGTGTAATTAATGAGTAAGAACAGTGTATTATGTTTTAGTCGAATTTGTATCATTATCAGATTATTGCGAAACCCCAATTTAAGAATATTTAGGAACTTAGGACTACTTTGGGTAGCAAGTTTGGAAAACCGTAGTTTATTTTAATTAGATAATTTTATGTAAGTATGATAAATCAAAACTAAGTCTACAACCAAATAAGCTCATGCTACTAATATTGTATATGTTACTATCTATAATGTGATATAATATTTTACTATTAAGTAATATACGTACCAACATCTCCTTAAACTCCTCGATGGTGGTCTTCAAGGCAGCAACATCATGCTCCAGACATCGCTCACGGGGGATAAGTGAAGTAACCGCCGGAGTGGAGACCAATCTCATATGGGCCCTGCTAGGATCCAGTCTTCGGCCTCTCTCCCAACCTCCGTGGTGCCCTCCGTGTGCGGCGTCTAGGACTGGGGTCAGTAGCATCGGATCGGTCTGTCCAGTAAAATCGATCCCCGATACCTCCTCCTGCTCCACCACCCGCTCCTACACCCACATTAACCATTAAAATATAAGTATATCATTTAAATTTGAACTTATCAAAACAAAAATTTCATTCGAATTAGAATAAATATTAATACTTACGCAATACTCCTGGGTAGCGGTGTCGGAGAATCGAAGCTCTCCCGTGACGGGATTTGTCGAGATGCCGCGGACGGTAAGATACACGATCAACATGCTCGGTGTACCATCCTGCGTCAGGGTCTGAGCTCTCTGCAATTCGCCAAAAATTTATAGATATCATAAAATAACTCTTAATATTGCATTATATCAAAATAGATTTATTATAATTTACCGATGCCTCCAAGGCACGAGTAATGTTTCTCGAGCCACTTGTATAAGTGGGGTGACCCCTCTTCACCGACTTCCTATTCTCCTTATTTTGATCAGCCTGTTTCTGTACAACACAATAAGATTTAATTTTCTAATTAAGCAACACAAAAAAATAAATTATATACTAAACAATGAATTACATTTAAATTACAAACATGTTTGCGCTCAGAGTCGTAATATTGGCACAAAGAGAGGCTATGTATCTACGTCGATTATGGTAAAGGCCGGAGTATGTAGAAGAGCCGCTCACTATGTCTCGGGGGTTGCCTGCCATACAAATACAAATTGATCTTCAGCTCGTTCCAATTATATCAGACCTTAAATTGCATGTTCTTCATTAGGCCCAGGTACAGAGCGTGAAGATCAAGCACTCTCTCAGGGTGATCAGGGTCGGGTACAGGCTGAAAGTCGTAATCCAACTGCAAATACAAAAAAATAATGTATTTAAATTACAAGTGTTAAATAATAATAAATTTATTGGATAAGTCAAATAAAAATATATATTATTACCCGGGCCTGATTCCAGAAGTGGGCAAATGAGCGCCAGTGCTAATCGCCCCACTCAACGTGAAGTGGATATTTCTTTTGGATACGGCTCCCATCCCCCATATACCGTCCGAACCGCTCGGCATAATCGTCAGTATAGTGATAATCGGAGGTAAAGAAGAGGTGGAATGGTGCCTCCCCTAGCTTTATCGGGCCTCAGCCTGTGAGACTGATTCGGCCCTCGAGTCCCCCTCTCGGAATGGGGTTGCCCTGCATCTACAAGAAATATAAAAACAAGCAATATTAAGACAAAACGGTATTAAGAAATCAATGATTAATGAAAATTGAAGTGCGATATATACCACCGGCGACAACAGCACGAGCATGGGCTTGGGCAGCAGCACGAGCGGGACGATAGTTCCTCTGGTGATCCGGACGTGGACGCATCCCCTCCAACTAGAAAATAAACATTGACGATAAAATTATATGAAGTTCATGTTTATTCTTAGAGGATATGTAAAAAGAATAAATATTTTATATTTATTCATACTAACTTGCAGACTGAGCGGAGGGTACGGAAGTGGCGGGAGTGGCCTCTACGCCAGATGTGGATGCACCACCTATAATTAGACAATTAAAAATAGATTATATAAGTAATTGAAAAAAGAATGTGTATATCTATAATATAACATTCTAAATCAATATGCATGCAATATAGGATATATAAACATACCCGTAGGTGCGGTGGTGGCCTCTGCCCGAAATGTGGAGGCACCACCTACAACTTGACAATCAAAAAATGATTATCTAAGTAAGAGCAAAAAGAATGTGTGTATGTTTATGTTATAACATTCTAAATCAATATGCATGCACTATATGATATATAAACATACCTGTAGGTGCGGTAGTGGCCTCTGCCTCTGATATGGACGCACCACCAACAGCTAGACAATTAAACATTGACTATATAAGTAATTTTGAAATAAATATGCGTGTATATCTATAATATTACATTCAAAATGATATGCGTGCAATATACCTGGAGGTGTGGCAAAGTCCACATGGAAAGAGTCATCCGAAGGGGATACCGATCGGGGTGCAAGACCAGCCCTCTGGAGCTCCCTATGCAGCTTCCCGGGCTGTAGAACCGCTCTGCCTCTGCCTCTGCCTCTGCCTCTGCCACGACTGGTGCTCCTGCTGCCCCTCGCTGCTCCGGGCGTCGTCATCAGACCAAGATAAGAGTACAATCATTATATATGCATGCAATATATGTATAGATCATAAAAATATGAAGTAACAATATAACATTACTGATAAACTTTTTCGTTTCATAGACGCATTATACATATCTACTTGGATTTCATCATCGATATCATTTCTAACCGACGTAACCTCACAATCAGCCGAAGACAACCCGCTTTTTGAAACAGACGGTTGGAGCCACTTTAAGTCTTCTCTCTTCTTCATCCTCATCGCTGTCCTCCATACGATTCTCGAATTCTGGGACATCGTAAACATCCTTGGGTTTCCAACGGTATATGACACTCCATCTCGGATACTTCAAGCACTTTGAGTAGTATATTTGGAACGCTTGGCTTGGAAAGATAAATGGATCGTCTTTGTTGGGGTCAAAAATTACACCTCGATTGACCAAGTCAAAGTCAAAGTCAACTCCAAGCCAAACGGGTCCAATCCCAGGCCAAGTGGGCCCATGCCCAAGTCAAGCCTGAACATGAAGCGGCCGGCCTCCCCATGCCAAAATGAAAATCATGTAATAAATAATTTTGATGTAATTTTTATGAATAAATGCAAGAAAAATGGGCATAAAGCCAAATATTTGTAAAGCCTATATCTCATGTGAAAAAGAAATGAGCACGTAAGGCATGGGATAGGCAAAATACCATTTTGTAAAGCCCAAGAGACTGTATGTAAATTTGTAAACTTATAAAAGGCAACATGATAATGAAATGAAAAACCTTTTTTTCATTCCACTCAAAAGTTAAGGCTTGTGCCTCCTTCTCCTTCCTCAAGGTTCTAAACCTTTTTCCCCTTTTCTGAATTAAATCAAGAGTTCAACTCTTCCTTTCCCAAAAATAAATAGTTTTTCATCATAAAACCCTTGAAGGGGAACTCAAATCTTCCATCGAATCTCTAAAAAGAGAGATTTTTAAGTCTCACCCCCCTTTTCTTCAAGATCCAACTAATAAAGAGGAGGAAGAATGATACCCATCTACAAAAATCCAACTTTGGGAAGATCCAAAGCTCAAGAAAAGATTTAGGGCTCAAGGGAGAAGAAAAGAGTCCTCTTTTATCATCTCTGAAAATATCTTGGGAGTTTAACTCCATAATATATATATATATATATATTATAATAATAATAATAATAATAATAATAATAATAATAATAATAATAATAATAATAAATCTTTCTTTTTGGGAATACAACTCCCAGTGCAGGGGCTAAGACCCCTTTGTCCTCTTTTTCAGGAGTTTAACTCCAAAAGTCAATTGAGAGTACAACTCCCAGTATAGGGGCTAAGCCCCTTTTCCTGTCGGCGCCCAGCGCCCGCGTGCCAAGCATGTGAGGCGTCGGCGCCCAGCGCCCGCATGCCAAGTACGTGAGGCGCCGGTGCCCAGCGCCCAGCGCCAGTGTGCCAAGCACGTGAGGCGCCGGCGCCCAGCGCCCAGTGCCCGTGTGCCCGTGTGCCAAGCACGTGAGGTGCCGGCGCCCAGCGCCTGCGTGCCAAGCACGTGAGGCGCCATCTCCTAGTGCCCGTGTGTCAAGCATGTGAGACACTGGCGCCCAGCGCCTAGCGCCCGCATGCCAAGCACGTGAGGCGCTGGCACCCATGCATCTTTTGGACGCTATATTTCCCTCTTTTTTATATATACACACTCCACACCACATTCCTCGTTAGAAAATTTTTCTAACGGGGCACCGCCCCGACCTCGTAAGGGGGCTGCTAGCCCTCTTGAACCCCAGCCCGCTAACCGGGTAGCGGGACCCCCGTAAACTCTGTGAGGTCCTCAATATATCCAAAACCACTCAAGACACACATATGCATACTGCACATTGAGTTCGCATGACTAATTTGACTCGTCAATCGGAGGTTCCTTCGCTCTAAAGGCGAGGGGTAATTAACGGCAGCTTAGTCCACGGCTGCCGGAGATTCTGATTCCCACAATCAATAAATCCCCGCTTGCCCTAGACAGGGGAAATTTGTAGTACGCCTGACCAGCGACGCGTATTCCCATCTCAATGGGGTGATGAAAAACACCCTACAGATTCTGGCATGCCCGGTGGTACATATCTTTCCTTCTATATTTCGGGTTAAATATCCATGCAAACTCAATCAACATTGATTGCCTGTACTGAAATCATACTTCTATTTGGAGATTAAAAATTTCCAATTGCAATTTTCGGACGCAACAAAATGTCTCCAAGGAGAAGCCCAGGCTCCAACGATTGACTACCAAGTCATTAAACTGGGACCAACCGACCACTACGTCGTTAAACTAGGAACAGTTGACCACTACGTCGTTAAACTGGGACCAACTGACTACCACGTCGTTAAGCTGGGAATAGTTGACCTCCACGTCGTTAAACTGGGAACAGATGACCGCCACGTCGTTACACTGGGAACAGTCAACCACCATGTCGTTAAACTGGGAATAATCGACCTCTAAGTCGTTAAACTGGGGATGTAAAAATGTGTAAATAAAAAAAACCGAAATGATAGGGCAACTCACAATAAAAATCAGCGAGTAAAATAAAAATGAAAATAAACAGCCGAAATGATAGGGAAACCGCGAATAAATAGCCAAAATGATTGGGAAATCGCGACCTTTGCGATAAGAAAAGCTGAAATGATAGAGCAATCACAGTAAAAAAAAACGATGAATGATGGGTCGCTCCTGGTACCATATTCCAGTGCAGCGATGCAGACGCTAACCAAAATCCAAATCCCTAAATTCCCAACGGCGAATGATGAGTCGCTCCTGGTACCATATTCCAGTGCAGTGAGGCAGACGCCAACAAAAATCCAAATTCCCAAAATTCTCCCAGCCCTACGGTTGGTCCCCGAACTGACTACCGTATACAATCTACGGGCTCAAATAATTCTAATCACATCTATGCCCCACCGCAATCACAAGCCCCGTGACCGGTCTCCGCCCTTGGAATTATGCTCCATTTGGAAAGACCCACTCATGTGTCCTAACGATACATGAGGAGAACAAACTTACGAGATCCTCTCGACTCATAAGAAAACACCTTCGTGGGATCTTTACGACTCACAAAGGAAAAACACACTTGGGAGTCCCCACGACTCCTAAGGAGAATACACTTACATGATCCTTTCAACTCATAGGGAGAAAATGCTTTTATGGGACCCTTACGGCTCATGAAATTGAAAAGTCTTAAGTGATGGTGACTTAAACCTGTCACCTAAGCCATCGCTCCCCAACAGGCAAAGGCCAATGATGAATTGCTCCTGACACTTGTGCTCCAGTGTTAGCAACCCTGATGCCGACCCCAACCCCAAAAATTCTAAACCTTCGATCCAATAGACCCCTAAGTCTTTAAACTGGAAACAGATGACCTCTATGTCGTTAAACTGGGAACAGATGACCCATAAGTCGTTAAACTTGGAACGAAGGAAATCACCTCACGGCAGATAATAATTCTCTCCTGGTACTATATTCCAGTGTAGCGGTGCTGATGCCAAACCAAAACCAAAATCCCCAAATCCCTTCACGGCAGATGATGATTCGCTCCTGGTACCATATTCCAGTGTAGCAGTGCTAATGCCAAACCAAAACCAAAATCCCCAAATCCTTTCATGGCAAATGATGATTCGCTCCTGGTACCATATTCTATTGTAGCGATGCTGATGTTAACCCAAATCATATCAAATCAGCAAGTCAACTTCAACCCTGACACCATAAGGAGCGGAGCAAGTCATATCAAGCACCGACTGTCTAAGTCGCAAAAAGTGCAGCAACGACCTCCCCGTCGGAATTATGCTTCAACTCGGAATCAAGTCAACCAACGGCCTCTACATTAAAAACAGTGACACTCCATCTCGGGGAAACGTCAAACTGACACTCTGTCTTGGGGAAACGTCAAACAGACACTCCATGCCGGGGAAACGTCAAACAGACACTCCGCCTCGGGGACACGTAAACCAGCGACACTCCGTACTGGAGAAACATCAAACAGACACTCCATGCTAAGGAAACGTCAAATAGACACTTCGCCTCGGGGACACGTCAACCTGTGACACTCCGTGCAGGGGAAATGTCAAACAGACACTCCGCCTCAGGGATACGTCGACCAGCGACACTCTGTCTCGGGGAAACATCCAAAATAGACACTCCGTGCCGGGAAAACGTCAAACGGACACTCCGCCTCGGGGACAAGTCAACTAGCGACACTCCATACCGGAGAAACGTCAAACAGACTGTAACACCCTAGAATTTGATTAGGGGTTATTATGCTTTAATGTGGGGTTTTTAGTAAAAAGTTTAGCAAAACGGTTTTCAAATATTTTATCAGGATTTATGAATATTTAATTAGAATTTATTTTGGGCTGCACTGTTCATACCATAATTTTGCATTATTTTATTCCCCATTCTTATTCTTTTTTACAAATAAACATGTGCTTTTGACCCATGTCTGCTACTTAGTTGCAGGTTACAGGTTCTCAGAACAAAACAGTGAAATTGATGAAAAGATGATACAAAAGTGAGACTAAGACCGACAAATGGAAGAATCTTGATCAAGCCTACAGTTGGAGACTAAACGAAGATCAATGGACGATTTCACAAGAACAAAGGCAGCACAAGATTCAAGACTTCGACACGTAGCAAGTGGTAAAAGTCCACGACTTTACTCACTGTGGAAATCTGGAAGAGAACCAGAAGATATTCTGAAGAACAAAGTGGAGAAAAAAGTACCCAAATCAACCAGAACCAATCCCAGAAGACACAGCCCACTAGCCCATTAATTGGTCGCGGAACCGTGGCCAAACCTTGCTATTGGCCGCGGAACCGCGTCCGTGTGGGGCCCGTGTCGGTGAAAAATCTTTGTGACGGTGCGCGGCGCGTTGACTAGTCTTTTCTTAGCGGGTAAACTTGTAATTATAGATGTGAGTCGACTGTAACCCCAGGGTTTCTATGAATCTATAAATAGAAGCCCTAAAACCTTTTCTAGGTCATGCCTCTTTTCATTTCATCTATTCAGATCTGTAAATTCCTGTGTAAATGTTTGGATAGAGCCATCAATAAAGTAAATTAATTTTTATTCTGCCTTAGTTTAAATTTTCTTATCTGCCCTACTTAGATCTTTAATTCTCTGCCCTAGATAGATAGTTTAGAGATGTTCTTCAATTCCCTAATGAGCGAGTAGTCTCTTCGCTTGTTAGGGTTAGATTTGGGGAAGGCTTGAGAGATGAAGATCTCTCACCCCTTTCCTGCCCATCAGACGTTTTTATAGGACTCCATGCATACATGCACACACCACTCCCTTTGACACCCTATCCCACGAGGTAGCGGTGATACCGTAGTATAAAGGACCGGTTGAGCTTGTCTTCCATGGAGGTTAGGGTAAGGATTAAGAAAGGAAGGACAAGAACTTAGAGGAAGAAACACCGTTCCTTCCCGATGGTACTAATCCACTTTATTAATAATTACCATAACACCTAATAGATCTTAATTTGGGTAAAGAAAGCGGTGAGGAATATTGACTCTCCAATCCTAACCTAAACTTAACCCTAGCAAGATTTAGATCTAGATTAATTTAGTTTTTAGATTTAATCAAACCGACACCAATCAGAATTAACTCATTAGACCAAATTAGGAAATACACAACATCCCTGTGGACCGACCCGTACTCACCGGCTAGCTACCAAGCGACGCTGTTCTTGATTGCGGTTATAAATATTTTTGATTCATCTGTCGTAAGCGCAAGCGCGCTAAATCTACTACCAATCAAATGGCGCCGTTGCCGGGGATGGCGTGTTATTTTCTTTTTCTAATTTCGGGTTAATATAAATCAAAAAAATCATAAAAACTGAAAAATAAAAAAATATAAAAATTTATCATCTTGTTATTTTGTGAAGGGTATTTTTGTTTGAATTTTGCAGGACCGAAGAACAAATTCAGATCTGGAAAAATCCATAGATCGAAACAAAAAACGGAAGATCTGAACAACAGAGGATTTCCACAACAGAACAACAGAAGAAGGTTGGAGGGCCAAGTCAACAGGGAGACCGTGGAACCGCCGCAATATCTCGCTCCCGCCGCGGAAACGCGGCACCATCGTGACGTTAGCAAAATTTGGAGGCGTGATCTTGCGTTTCCACCGTGGAACCGCCGCGTGAGCCTACCTGTGGCCGCGGAACCGCCCCGTCCTGGTCGATTCAGCGCTTAGACAAAATCTCTGTGAGCTTATTTTCTCTCTCCTCTGCAAATCCAAATATCTTCTCTGTAAAATCTCCTGCAGGATTCTTTGCGCTTAAAAAAATCTCTCCCCTTCCAATAATTGATCTTGTGCAGGATTCTTTGCACCGCGCTTAAAAAATAAAAAATTGATTGTAAGTGATTGTTTACTGCTTTGTATATTTTTAATCGGACTTTAAGGGGCTTGAAACCTCCAGATTGGGTAGGGATTTCATCACCCTTCCCAGGACCCCAGAAATCACATAAGGCATATTGCATTGACCATTATTTAATTAAAACAATACTAGACTCATCCCTAAGGACTTCGCACTCAACAGGACAAAAGACTAGTTTAGGCATCGGCCGTTGATCCTAACCTGATTTTGTGGTGTCTAGGAAAGTGTGTCTAAGGCAAGTGGTTACTTAATTAGGTCCACTACTTACGTGGTGGAGAGCCTCCCACTTACCTGGCCACAATTGGCGGTGATGAGGCGGTTTGAGGTCCTATTTCTAGCCCTTTGGAACAGTTAGGAGCTGTCTAGCTGACCTAGGTGACCCAAGATCTAGGCCTGATTGTGGATTTATGGTTGATTGAAAGTGTGTTTAAGCCTTTTATCGAAAATCTTTTTGCAAAGAGCACCATATAAAAATTAAAAAAAAAAGAATTTTTTTTATAAAAACTTGCAACTTGTCGCTAAGAAATCCGTGCACCCCACATTCTTTTTCTTCTCCTTTCTTACATCATGGGTACCCACCTCACAAATCTCTTGCTGAACTTTGGTATCCTGAACCAAACTTTGCCTCTTACGCGAATTTTTTTGGTCGAATTACGGACGACCTCTCCATGCCTAAAATTTCTTTGAAAGATTGAATAGAAGCGTCTAGGAGAAACAGTTCGACTCTGCAATCCACTTTGTGTCAACCATTTCAACCTTCACCACCTCCTTACGTTGATACCACTTTTTCGAGTCCTGTTGTAACTCCGAAACCCATGTCTATCGCTAAACATATTGAAAAATCTCGTAACCAATCTTTCACTCCTTTCAACACTTCCAGTTCTTGGGATCAACAAGTCCATTCACCTTTTTATCCAAATTTTGATCCTACTCCTGTCCAACCATTCAATTCCTACCAGTTCTACCCGACATTCATACCTTCCCTAGACATTGATTCTACAGAACCATTTAGGAGTTTCCAAAATCCAAACAACTTTGAATCTTTTACTGAAACCCCTTCACAACCCATGTCTAATCTAGAACAGTCGTTGGAAGCTTATATGGTAGCGACAAACTAAATGATGAGGAATGTGGATACGTTCATGGCCGCCCTTCTACAACCTAATGAACCGGTAGCTAGTTTCCAACTAGCTATAAATTTTCCAATGTATGATGAGGCGGTTGGACAGAGTGAGAATTTGAGTGGAGAAAGTGAGCTAAATACCCTTCCAAATCAAACCTACCCATTACCAATAGAATCCCACAACTCCGGTTTTCAAATAAGTATCTCAAATGATTCACCAGTTGAAAATAAAACATTTAATGAGTTGTGCGACTTTGTAGTGCTTGATTTGCCAGATTGTGAAGGGTCCCTTTCGAGTGAAGCCATCACTAATCCTTTCGACCTCTACACCTCGAATCTAGAACCTGAATTGATAAATATCCATGCTTTTGATGAGGTGTCTGAAAAAATTAATTTTCACTTGATTGAGGATATTGACGCCGGGAATATTTTGGATGATGAACCCGTAGATTTGACTGAAATTTTATCTCCAATTCATCATCCCGAGTCATTAAATGTTTCTCCCGAACCTCATATGCGTCTTGATTTTGATGATAAATGCATGGATGAGAAAACTTATGAGGAAAATTATGAGGATTGTATTGAGGAGAGTATTGAGGATGAACCATTTTTGTTTGATGTGTCGGATTTTCCAATTCATCCTTCTGAATTTTTAACTGTTATACTTCCTAAATCACACTCTCTCCTTTCCATCGTTCCAACCACACAAGAGATCACGCTTGAGGACTGTGAGTTTGAAAAATTTCTATTCGATCACAGCAGTTTGGACGCCACTAGTGCGTACCTATTTGAATCTGACACAGTTCTCACAGATGATAACGATTACGAGTGTTTCGGTTTTTCGGACGATTTTGAAAACTCACCTCCCGAGTTTGAGTCCTTTGAATTTTCAGATGAGTTAGTTGAACCATCAGACTCGGTTGCTTACAGTCATTTCTAACCAGTGTTGGAGTCCTTCGAGTTTGAGACAGATTACTTAGGTGAGAATAAGACTATCCCTAAATCACTCTCTTTCGTCCTTCCTATCGTTTCGACCACGCAAGAATCCGTCGCGTTTCCGCTTCCAATGGATGGTTTACTAAGTTTAATGTACCCATGTTTTCTTGCGAATCTTGAGGGATTTGACCCCATTTCTCGACGGGTTGATAGATTAGCACAATCACTTTTAACACATCGATCATCATAAATTGCGCTAATTTATTCACTCGATTTACACCCTCAAGCTCGTACTACACTTCTTTCTCTTTTTCGCCATTCTTCTTCTCCACCGAGACCATATTCCACCCTTCTTTCCATACGGTCTCGTATTTTCTCCACTCCTTCCTCTACACTCCATTCTTCCACCAACCCTACCATTATCACGATAGAATTTTTGAATGGTTGGTGCTAACCTTTAGTCTGTGTAAGGCCTTGTATAGTTTGATTTTTCTCCTCCCTAACTCTGAACTTTAACGTTTAAAACAGTGGAAACACTGTTTCACTTAAGTTTGGGGGGGACCTTGTTGTATGTATATATTTTGTTTTTCTTTTAACAATAAAAAAATTTGTAAATAAATAAACAGGGGAGCGCCGACAATTTTGACCCTCTTGGTGTAGCATGACAGTGAGGACACTGTCAAGGTTAAGTTTGGGGGTATGCTCGGTAAGCCTTCTTCCTTCGCATTCATGTGTATATTTTTGCATTTGCATACTTATTTTAAAACCCATAAAAATTGAAAAATTTGAAAAATTATAAAAATTAAAGTATTCAATTTTGGCCATAATTGACTTGAGTTTGACAAATAGGTTAACTAGCTAGAAACAACTAGATCCTAGACTTAGTAAATTAAAAAAACCCTAAAAATAACCTTTCTTAAAATTTAACGGTAGAAAGTATATGTCTTTGTAGTTTATTTAGAAATAGGCAAATTTTGAGTTGACTTCTTGGGCTAAGTTAAAACAAGGGAAAAGTATTGATATTTTTTTTAAAAGTATAAGTTTGAAAAATAATTCCTAAGCTTAAGTCTAGATTCTGAAAATATATACTCTACAAATTGCACAAACACGAACCTTGAAACTTGGAATAGTAGAAGAGATCTTGAAATGCTCTTGTCTAAAGTCCTTAGTACGAAGAAAAATAAAAATACAAGTGTGAATAAAGAGATAAAAAAATGAACACTGGTTTTTGTAATTACTTAAGGCTGCATTAATAGAAAAAAATATTTAGTGAGGGTGCTTCATCACCTAGTGCCTTAGACCAACTGGTTTGGGAGTCACTGCTAAAGCCTTAGGTGTTACAAGACTAGGAATTACGCTTTAATGTGCAAACACATTTTGTAATCGGTCGTTGGTACCTCAAGAAGTATTAACGGTCGCATGAAGAATGTGTGAGCATTTTCATCTAAAAATTCACAAATTAAGAAGTGCTTTGGACTACGGACAAGAGTATGATAGCTTGATTTGAATTTCCAAGTGTAGGGGTGATATATACACACACATAAGGGTATGTGATTGGGGTTTAGATAAGAGATAGGAATGAAGAATAGGACTTATATCTTTAATAGAGATGATAAAAATTCCTAAGTTGAGATAGAACCCTAGAAAGAAAACTCAAAAGATGCTAAAACCTAAGTAAATTCACAAGAACATATATAATCTTAAGTTAAATGATAAGGAAGCGTGAAAAATACGGGTGGATAATTTATGAGTTGAAGATAATAGAGTTCTTGTTAGAAAACCTAATTGAAAAATAAAAATCGATGGGCCGAATTGATAGGATTTTGTGGGTAGTATCCGCTGAAAACCCTCAGGAGACAACACTCCTCCTACTAGGGACACCTAGAGGTTTAACGGCTTGTTGCACGAGCTCAGTGCAATCGCGTTTGCCTGCGAAAGTGAGGTTAGGATTTTGTTGCGAATAAAACTAGGTTTGCTCGAGGACGAGCAAAAGATAAATTTGGAGGTATTTGTTCATACCATAATTTTGCATTATTTTATTCCCCATTCTTATTCTTTTTTACAAATAAACAGGTGCTTTTGACCCATGTCTGCTACTTAGTTGCAGGTTACAGGTTCTCAGAACAAAACAGTAAAATTAATGAAAAGATGATACAAAAGTGAGACTAAGACCGACAAATGGAAGAATCTTGATCAAGCCTACAGTTGGAGACTAAACGAAGATCAATGGACGATTTCACAAGAACAAAGGCAGCGCAACATTCAAGACTTCGACACGTAGCAAGCGGTAAAATTCCACGACTTTACTCACTGTGGAAATCTGGAAGAGAACCAAAAGATATTCTGAAGAACAAAGTGAAGAAATGCAACCAGAACCAATCCCAGAAGACACAGCCCACAAGCTCATTAATTGTCCGCGGAACCGCAGCCAAACCTTGCTATTGGCCGTGGAACCGCGGCCGTGTGGTGCCCGTGTCGGTGAAAAATCTTTGTGATGGTGCGCGGCGCGTTTACTAGTCTTTTCTTAGGGGGTAAACTTGTAATTACAGATGTGAGTCGACTGTAACCCTAGGGTTTCTATAAATCTATAAATAGAAGCCCTAAAACCTTTTCTAGGTCATGCTTCTTTTCATTTCATCTATTCAGATCTGTAAATTCCTGTGTAAATGTTTGGAGAGAGCTATCAATAAAGTAAGTTAATTTTTATTCTTCCATAGTTTAAATTTTCTTATCTGCCTTAGTTAGATCTTTAATTCTCTGCCCTAGATAGATAGTTTAGAGATGTTCTTCAATTCCCTAATGAGCGAGCAGTCTCCTCGCTTGTTAGGGTTAGATTTGGGGAAGGCTTGAGAGATGAAAATCTCTCACCCCTTTCTTGCCCATCACATGTTTTTATAGGACTCCATGCATACATGCACACACCGCTTCTTACGGCACCCTATCCCATGAGTTAGCGGTGATACCGTAGTATAAAGGACCGGTTGAGCGTGTCTTCCATGGAGGTTAGGGTAAGGATCAAGAAAGGAAGGACAAGAACCTAGAGGAAGAAACATCGTTCCTTCCCGATGGTACTAATCCACTTTATTAATAATTACCATAACACCTAATAGATCTTAATTTGGGTAAAGAAAGCAGTGAGGAATATTGACTCTCCAATCCTAACCTAAACCTAGCCCTAGCATGATTTAGATCTAGATTAATTTAGTTTTTCGATTTAATCAAACCGACACCAATCAGAATTAACTCGTTAGACCAAATTAGGAAATACACAGCATCCCTGTGGACCGACCCGTACTCACCAGCTAGATACCAAGCGACGCCGTTCTTGATTGCGGTTATAAATATTTTTGATTCATCTTTCGATAGCGCAAACATGCTAAATCTAGTACCAATCATGCACACACATGTGCATGTTAACTAGGGTTAAGTTTGGGGTTAAACCATGTTTATATAACCATGGTAGACTAACCCATTTAATTAGGTTAATATGAATTAATTAAGTGTTTTAGTTTTTTTTTAAATATAATTTGTGTTAGGGGTTGACTTGTGAATGGGAGAGAGAGAGAGAGAGGGAATGATGGCATGAGCCATGCTAGGTTATGATGAGAGAGTGAGGGGGGTTGACTCTCACCTCTCTTCTCTTTTCTTTTCTTTTTTCAAAACAACTATTTTTTTCCTACACTCTTTCTCACATCTCTCTCCCTCTCACTTATACACACACACACAGCAACAGCAGCAGCAACAGCAGCAGCAGCAGAAGCAACAGCAGTAGCAACAGCAGCAAGCAACAGCAGCAAGCAGTAGCATCAGCATCAGCTTCAGCATCAGCAGCAGCAACAGCATTAGCAACAGCAACAACAGCAACAGTAGCAGCTGCAGCAGAGAACCCTTCTCTTCTTCTTCTTCTCCTTCTTCTTGCACCTTAGGATCACTTGAGGTATAATTTTTAAACATAATTTCTTTCTTTTGCTAAGCATGTGATTATTAAGCTAATTTAGTAATTAATGTGATTTTAGTGCTAGTTTTGGTGATTTGAGTGGAGATTAGGCCATGTGAGGGTTTTTATGGCTAATATAGCTTGACTAAGTGTTTTTAAGGCCATCCAAACCAAGTTTTGCACCAGATTTCACAAAAATACCATATTGCTTCATTTTAGTGTTATAAAGCATTTTATTGTAAATTGTTAGTCATTTTGAGATCTGCTGTTGACCCGAATGCTTCAGGAAAAATTTGAGTTTACTGGAGCATGCTCACTAGACCTAGATCAAACATAGAGCACGAGACCCCTATCCTACTTTTTGGCCGCAAATTTATTCTTTCTGGCCGCAAATTGCGGCCAGATGGGGGTGTCTGGTGTTGAGGTTTGGGCTGTGGGAGTCTACTATATATTTAAGGGTTTTGGTACATGCAACTTTTTATTTTTCCACTCGAGTCAAAATCTGGAACCTAAAACCTTTTTTACGATACTTTTTAACTCGTGCGATACGTGCATTTTGTGTGTTGGGTTTGTTGTTCACTGTGCGTCACAGCGAGTCGGGGTGGTTTCTGGCGAGATTACACACGTTTTGACGTATCGAGTGCACACGCGTTTAACTTCTAATGCGAGTTTTTCCCTTGATCGTGATATCGCATTTTTGGCAGGATTTAGCCTTATGTGTATTGCTTGTGTGTTTTTAGGATCGATCGAGAAGACATCGGACGCGGCGCGGAAGGGAAAAGCTGTGGTTGGACCCGGCTAGCACGAGATCACGGGTGAGTAGATGTACCATCTACGGGGGGAAAACCATTTGGATGGCGCAAGGCGCCCGATAGTTTGGATAATTTAAAAGACTTCTAGGGGTACTATCATATATGAGTATAGTGCCTAGTTAAACATCTTGCTGCATTCATCATCCTATATATTTACATACATGTGCGAACTCATTTCATAGGACACTTGCACCATTACCATGGTTTTATGCAGCACGAGCACTATTCATGCGGATACACACGCCTTGGTAATTGCTATGCCACAAACACTAGATAACTTGTATAACCTAAAATCTAGAACAATTTCACCATATATGATGCATAAACCTGTGCTAATGCATTTAAATTCCTCACGATGAACATGTAGGATTGCTAGTCATATGCATGTACCTCATTACATCATTCGTTCATGCCTAGCCTATTAGTCATACATTGCAGTTCGACTTGTTGATACCATAGGCATTCACTATCATTGACATGTGTACTTATGATGATTTTCTTGAGAATTTGAGCACTTGAGATTTATGTGATTTTGGGGAAAAGCCGTAAGGATTTAATAAACCTGATATTATTTTAAACATTGAAAGTTGCGTTTTTTCTCATGATATGATACATGTGTCGTCCACCATGGGTTTTCTGTTAGTTTTCGAGACCCATTTCGAGGAGTTGGATGAACCGTCTCGGGTACATGGTGCGTCCTGTAAGGTACCCCGGGATAAGAAGATCGAGTTGTAGACGATGAGCCTGACAAGGGCAGACTACCTACCGGTGATTGTTGGCGCGGTGGATATCCAGAGGATACCGACCGTGGTCGTGAGACATTGAGATATTGATACCTTGAGATGGGTCAGCCGGATGGCTGGGGCCTGAGATACTTGTGATACGGATACATGAGATTTGAGATAGTCGTTTGAAGTGTCGATGCTGGACACGGGTTTCTGTTGGTTTTATTGATATTATGCTGATATTTAAAAAGAGTTTTCTTAGAAGAAATTAATGATTTTCTTATATCAACATATTCAGATCACGAGTTAAACTTGGTTCATGTTGCATACATAGCTGCTAGTACATCATGCCAGATTAGTATTGTAAATTGATTCATGTTGCATACATATCTGCTAGTATATCATGCCATATCAGTATTGTTGATGTTATGGCACTTGTGTGCATGCTTACGATAGCCTCTATAGATGTTATTTATTACTCACGAGTTGGCAACTCACCCCCATTGTGCTATAGCGTTTTTGCAGGTCCGCTCCGTCAGCACTGTAGCGGCGGACGCACTTGCTCCTTTTGCCTGGACTTGAGACTTTTGATCGTAGGTGGGTTGTGATATTATTTTGTTTCCACCTTGTATATTCATTGTATCTAGAGTACTCCATCTACTGTACCTGCTACTTGTATTGATGTATATTGACCTAGAGACGAGACAGTGAGATTTGTGGACATTTATATTGTTTCTCTGGGTCGAGCTCACTTGAGCCGATATGATGCTTATTACTTGTTCCTTTTATGCTTATTTTTGCACATTGATGATTTACATTGCGTGGGATTTGAGTCCGCTTCGGCGAAGAGCTATCTCCTACTTGGGGATGCGTTATTCATGTAATATGCATATTCCTGTTTTGTACCCGTTTGGGGGCTAATATTTACAAAGGAGACTCTGCCGAAATTTTCGGAAAAATGGATGTTGCTTTAAAAAAAAGCTTGATGTGACTTATTTGATTAAAATCGCTTTCAATAAATTGGTTTTCCTTTACTCTATTGCTTAAATGGGTTTTGATTTCTGGGCTTTGGCTTACTTAGATTACGTACGCCTTGAGACGTTTCGTAATTTAAGTACCAGTCACGTACCGTACCTTTCGGTTCGTGACACAGATACTTCGCCTCGGGGACAAGTCAACCAGTGACACTTCGTGTCGGGGAAACGTCAAACAAACACTCCGCCTCAGGGACACGTCAACCATGACACTCCGTGCCAGGGAAATGTCAAACAGACACTCCACCTCGAGGATACATCGACCAGCGACACTCCGTCTCGAGAAAACATCCAAAACAGATGCTCTGTGCCGGGGAAACGTCAAACAGACACTTCGCCTCGGGGACAAGTCAACCAATGACGATCCGTGCGGGGGAAACATCAAACAGACACTCCGCCTCGGGGACACATCAACCAGTGACACTCCGTGCCGAGAAAACGTCAAACAGACATTCTGCTTTGGGGATACGTTAACCAGAGAAACTCCGTCTTGGGGAAACGTCCAAAACAGACACTCAGTGTTGGGGAAACGTCAAACAGAAACTTCGCCTCAGGGACAAGTCAACCAGCGACACTCCGTGCCGGGGAAATGTTAAACAGACACTCCGTGCCGGGGACAAGTCAACCAGCGACACTCCGTGTCGGGGAAACGTCAAACAAACACTCCGTGCCAGGGACAAGTCAACCAGCGATACTTCGTCTAGGAGACACGTCGAGCACCGACTGTCCAAGTCGCAAAAAGGGCAGTATCAACCTCCCTGTCGGAATTGTGTCCTGCCTCGAAATCAAGTCAACCAACAATCTCTGCGTCGGAATCATGTTTCATCTCAGAATGTACCCCGTGTTGAAATTATGCTTCACCTCGGAGCATCTGCCTTCCCTGTCGGAATTATGCTCCACCTCGGAATCATCCGTCGGAATCACGTTTCGTCTCAAAATTTAACACGTGTCGAAATCATACTTCCCCTCGGAGTGTCCGCCTTCCATGTCTGAATCATGTGTTCCCCTCCGAATGGCGGCGGCGACGTGAAGACGTCTTGTCTGAGATTCAGGGCAGATGCTATATGGTTTTATCCGTCTACCTCTCCGAAGATGCCAAGTTAATTTATGGCACCGTGTATCGAAGGTTTAGACGGATGCGGACGATGTAGCAGACTTCGTCAGATTCCCCCTCGCTTGAGGGGTTTTTGATTACGGGGACGCTCTTCCCTGCAGGCGCAAGCCCCTGCAGTTAATTTCGCTACCGCATCACGGTAAAAACTTTCTCTTTCTCCAGAATTTCACTTCGTGTCGTGGGTGTTTGTTTTGTTTATGGTTGCCCGTGGATTGTATACGGAGACTAAGTAATGCCGTTGCCCGTAGGACGTGGATTAGTCCAAATCCGTATTTACTTAGATTTGGGTTTGGTGTTTTAGTTTAAGGATACGTTAGCCATATTGAGGCTAAGATCGACTTAAACTTTTGTTAAGGATACGTTAGCCTAATCTCCAGACTAAGATCAACTTAACGGGATCGTTTAGACCCAAAAAGAGTAATTAGCTCTATGGTTTAGTTTAATGACGTTGCGGTCAATTTCCAGTTTAGGGACGTGGTGGTCCATGTTCCAGTTTAAGGACGTGGTGGTCCATGTTCCAGTTTAGGGACGTGGTGGTCCACCATTAGTTTAAGGACGTCTCGGTCCACGAGTTTAAGGACCCCGCAGTCCGTGTTGATGTGTGGTCGTCGGGACCCGTCAGCTCTCTGACGTCGTTGAAGGATTACAACGATAGGTGTCAGAGGAGTTCGGAGATGTACCCTTGAACCGGTTGTAAATTGATTTAGGAGAGCAATCTTGCTCAGTCAATTTAATTTGAGAACTTACGGCCACGTTTGGGCTAAGTCCAGTTGAGAATATTCAACGTTTTGTTTGCATTTGGCCTGTTAGGCCTTTGTTTGGGCTGTGCCCTTTTTAAATGATGCACAGCATCTATTTTAGGCCATTTGTACCTTTTTGACTGGGCTCTGCCCTTTTTACTATAATGCAGAGCATTTGTTTTGGTCCATTGGACCTCTCAATTGGGCTCTGCCCCTTAATAATGCATTGTATTTAATACTCTGATAGTGCCCCACGTGGCTTGTCAGGCGCTTTGCGCCAATTGAGAAGCGCAAGGCGCAAACTCAAATGGTAGTGACACGTGTCACGATCTGAGGAGCGCAAGCGCAACAGCGCAGTGCGCTGTGTCAGTGCGCTGCGCTGTTACGCTGCTGACACGTGGCGCTCCCTTGTGGCTTGCGCCAACACAGGAGCGCAACAGTGAAATTTTTCAAGTGCAAAGCACTGTTTTATGTTTTGATCGATTTTAAATCAAAGAAAACAAGTTTTTCTTATTTTCAAAGAACCAATGGTTCATAAGAAAGTGCAAAGCACTATTATTATTTGTTTTTTTCTTTTTATTGAAGATCATTGATCTTCTTCTCAGATCAAAGATCTGTTCATAAGAGAATTTTCTCTTTTTTTCTAAAGGTTTTTACCTTTTTTGTTCTTGAGGAATTCTCTTCAATTCTTCAGAGTTCTCAATGATCATATTGATGATTTTGGATTGAGGTCTTGGGTCAAATTAGTTAAATTTGTTAAAGAGATCTTTCTCTAAGTGATTTGGGGAATTTTCCCCACCGTTGGATCTTTGATCCAAGGGCTTCTGTTTTACAGAAGAAAATCTTCTTGTTTTAATAAGAACAGAAAGATCTCTCAGAATTTCAATTCTGTTTAGCGCAAATGCCCCAGCGCGTGACACGTGTCACGCAGCGCACAGCGCAGCGCAACTGCTCTTGCGCAACTGCGCTAGCGCAACAGCGCTAGCGCAACAGCGCTGCCACGTGGCGCGCAGCGCAACTGCGCTAGCGTAACCACGCTGCCACGTGGCGTGCAGCGTAGAGCGCAGGCCAGCTGAAGCGTTGCTTCTTTAATTAAAGTCTGAATTTTAAACAGAGCCTTGCTCTGATTGGGTGCGCTGCCTTGGGCGCTGCGCTCTCTGTGCTAGCGTGTCTGATTTTGACACGTGGCGCTCTGCGCGCAGTGCAGAGGATCTGATGCGTTGCTTCATTTATTTTAACTTTAATTTTCACTTTAATTTTCAAGATAGAGCTTTGCTCTGATTGGAGGAAAACAGAAGCATTGCTTCTTTTCCCACCTTGGAATTTGAACAGAGCTTTGTTCTGATTGGGGTAAACAAATGCCCCCCCCACCGTTGCGCTTACGTGGCCCTCCAAACGTGAGCGCAGCGGTGGCAGAATTCCAACCGCCGCGGCAACTCTTGGAAGTTAAAAGGGCATTTGATGCCTATAAATATGACCTTTGGTCCCTTAGATGATTTTCATCTCTTCATAGGAATTTTATTCAGAGCCCTGCACTTTTGTTTAAGCACTTTTAAAAGTTCGAATTTTAGGTAAAAATTAATTTGAATTAAATTAAATCAATTTTAAGAGTCTTGCTCTCAATAGATCCCTGATCTAAAGAAGACCCATTTAGGGTTTCACTCAGCAGAGCTTTGCTCTAAAGGGGTCTAAAGAGAACCAAGGAGAACCCTATTAGGGTTCCATTAGAATCTTCTCTCTAAAAGATTTTCTTGGGATTTTCTTAATTCATCAATGGAGCTTTGCTCCTTCTAAATCATATAGAAGAACTCTTAAGAATTCTTCACGGATTTTAGAAGTTAAAGATGGCATTTTACATTATTATCATTATTATATCACCTTTGCAGAGCAAAGCTCTCAATGTTTTTAGGGGATTTTCCTCAAATTTTCCTCATAACTGATTTTGACAGGTGTCACTCTTGTCTGCATAGCATTGCTCTCGAGGAGTTTTAACTTTCTGCGTCCCTCCTTTTTTATCGCTAATCTTCCATTGATGTTTCCTTCAGGCGTTATGGCGGTGCGTTTATACAATCTGCATGAATTCATCACCTACGAGGATATCTGTGTACAGGGCCGCCAACAAAACCAAGAGTTTACGGATGCCCAATGTGCGGAGGTCATGGGTCGTCTGAATGCACGTGTTGGTTGGCTGCTCCCCCGCTGTTCAGCTCTCTTGAAAGTCGTGCTAGGATCAATATGGAGAGCACTTCCGGAGTTTCACGAGGCCCTACCGCTCAATGCACTGGATGATGCCGAAGACAAGGTACATTCAGTGTACTTGTCGGGGCTGATCTCGAAGAAGCGGCGGGATAACCTTATCGACATCCTGCATCAAATTTTCCAGCAGACGACGCTAATCGCTGCCTATCGAAGACTGGGGGGCCTCGCCGAAGATCTTGACACACAGGAGCGTGAGAAGCTGCGCACGAGAATAATCAGAAAGGCTAGGAGAACTCTGGATGGCCTTACTTTTGAATTCCTCAATCCGTGTCCTGGATCTGAGGTTATTCCCTTGTAATAACGTTTCTCGTTTACTGCTTTTATGATTGTAAGGATTTTTGGCAATATAAATGAATTTTTTTTATCCCAGCTTGTCTTATTTCTCGCTCTGAGTCTTTTGCCTATGCATGAATGAGGGTGTCTCGAATGCTTGGTCAAATGTAAATCAAATGTTCTTTCTGTCATTTTCTTCTCTTATTATCAGCACGCTGTCTTGATAAACATGGTTGACAGATAATAGCGTAAGAATCTTGTTTTCTTCAAGAGATAGTGATGGCTTAGGCCGCAGGTTCAGATCTGTTGCCTAAGACTTTTCAACTCTATGAGCCGTGAGGGTCTCATAGAGATTTCTTCTTCCTACGGATCGAGAGGATCTCGTAGGTGGATTTTCTCCTTAAGAATTGTGAGGATTCCTAAGTGTATTTTCTCTTATAAGTCGTAAGGATCTTATAAAAGAGTTTTCTCCATTACAAGTCGAGAGGACTCGTAAGTGGTTGGTGAGTTGATTTGTTTTCGAGTCGAAGTATTACTCCGACGGGGAGGTAGTCGGTTGACTTGTTTCCGAGACGGAGGTCATTGGCTGAGTTGTTTTCGAGACGGGGGTCGTTTGCTGACTTGTTTCCGAGGCGTAGGTCATTTGCTGACTTGTTTCTGCGACGGAGGTCGTTGGTTGACTTGCTTCCGCGACGGAGGTCGTTTGCTGACTTGTTCCCGAGACGGAGGTCATTTGCTGACTTTTTTCCGCGACGGAGGTCGTTGGTTGACTTGTTTCCGAGACGGAGGTCGTTGGTTGACTTGTTTCCGAGACGGAGGTCCTTGGTTGA
Organism: Agapanthus africanus; assembly: GCA_030015575.1. Lineage (NCBI taxonomy): Eukaryota > Viridiplantae > Streptophyta > Magnoliopsida > Asparagales > Amaryllidaceae > Agapanthus > Agapanthus africanus. Next base: position 508,328,070 of record CM057340.1, read on the forward strand.
CTTGTTTCCAAGACGGAGGTCATTTGCTGACTTGTTTTTGCGACGGAGGTCGTTGGTTGACTTGCTTCCGCGACGGAGGTCGTTTGCTGACTTGTTCCCGAGACGGAGGTCATTTGCTGACTTGTTTCCGCGACGGAGGTCGTTGGTTGACTTGTTTCCGAGACGGAGGTCGTTGGTTGACTTGTTTCCAAGACGGAAGTCATTGGTTGACTTGTTTTTGAGACGGAGGTCGTTGGTTGACTTGTTTCCGAGACGGAGGTCATTTGCTGACTTGTTTCTGCGACGGAAGTCGTTGGTTGACTTGTTTTCGAGACGGAGGTCGTTGGTTGACTTGTTTCCGCGACGGAGGTCATTTGCTGACTTATTTCCGCGACGGAGGTCGTTGGTTGACTTGTTTCCGCGACGGAGGTCGTTGGTTGACTTGTTTCTGAAAGGTTAGCCTAGCACTTCATGAAGAGTTTGGAAGCATCACATGTACCAAAGATAGAATTTTTAGGGTGCTAAGTTAACAAGCATCGGATCGATACTAGAAAAATTAGGGTTTCCAAATTTTTCTCATCATCTCATGAATAGAAAAGCTAGGGTTTAGAGAGTACAACCTTTATAGCTCCCTATGCTAGACTCCTCGGCTACTTAGGGTTTGAAAAAGCTCCGCTTAAACTCCTCGAGGTCACCGATGATCCACCCGGAGTCCGCTTTGTCCAAGCTTGCAACTTTATCCGATCAAGTGAACGAAATCAAGCTAACACTCTAAACAAGTGGGCTAGACTTGTGTAGAATGGTGTTGTGGTTCTCTTTTTCACTTCAAAATCCAATCTTGATGAGTATATTGCTCACTACAAAGAACTAGAGAGCAAAATGAGAGAGGAAGAAGAAGATGATGGCAATATCTTTTCAAGAGTGAAAAGGATAACTCTTGTGTTAGAAAAATGAAAATATATGTATATATATTTTCATGTTCTCATCTCAAACCATGGTTTAAACAATGAATATATAATTGAACTTGAGTTAAAACACAAAAGGAAAGATTACCTTAGGTTAAAAGGTGGGTGAGGATGGTTAGGTCAAAAGAAGAGTGTAGAAGCAAATGAATCATAACCATTCCCTTTTCCTCCCTTTTTGTTTTAAAACAAATACAATAAAATCCATATTTAAAACCATGGTTTGAGTCTTATATTGCCACCATTTCCTTGTATAATCAACCATGATTGAATGATGTATGTATGCATGTGTGCATGCACATCCATATGTGCATGAAACAATAAGAAAAGCATACATGCATCCATACATCAATAGAAAACAAGAAAGGATTTCTAGTGAGAATCTAATGGTTAAATGATAAATCAACACTTGATTTATCAATCCGGCCATATCACATACGACCCTAACCAAACGCAAGCCGCCCGATCGATATACGGTATCCTATACGCGTATTTCAATCGAGTACATGCGCATATCTCATACGCGCACCACAACGTTTCGCCTGGACTAGGAAACTCCATTGTGGGACTCTGAGACTCGTCAATACGCCGGCAGTGGGTGATGATCATATCAAGCACCCCCAAGCCGCAAGCGGTCAGCTAAACGTAACGGCCACCCGGGTATTGAGCGATCAGAAGAGAACAAGCGAACCTGCTACAACTCCCGTCGAGCCAACCGGCAACACTTCCCGTACAGTCCGGTCTCCTCGTCTGATATGTCGCATATCAAGTCTAGGGGTGGTAAACGTCAGACCCCGATAACCGATAAGTCATGCCGATGTGAGGCTCATAACGGGTCGAGAAACTACTGGTAACACTTACCATCAAATCTCTGATCAGCCCTGGCCAGGGACTTCCCTGTTACGGCCAATCGAGCACTGCGCAACATCAACCCCCAATACCGGGAGAGACGAAACCCCTCCTATCACTCATTGTCTCCATGTGACTCGGGACTGTACCCAAAAAACACCGTTTTGCACGCCCTCATGGACGTGGTAAGGTGGAGATCAGAGCACAGTGGGAATCACACAAGACTCTATGACGATCTCGGGTCTACAGACTAACCTGCACAAGTGTCACCTGAGAACTGCCATCTGACGTGAGGTATAATACCATCTGGGAGTTCTCGATGAGTCCGTCCAGTGTACCTAGTCTCCACTGAGCACCCGTATACCATCTCTGATGTCAAACACCAATGGATATGGGATCATCCATCGCCCATCTCATGGGTCGAGAAGCGTATACACTAGTCTACACTGGTATATCGATGCCCCGTCTCGATACACCTACGACTAGGGACCTTGAAGGATGTACTTATGGACTACCATGTCCCCACTAGTATGATCTGCATCATAGTCCAGGTAGTCAAGTACACATCCTAAGGGCTTTACCAACATGTAACTATAAGACAGTTTAAAGAGACTAGTATACATGTTAAGATAAAGAGCAACCAGATAGCATACTATCATATCGAGCAAGAAAGTCATCTCTATATATGTCCAAGAATCCAATATAATATACATCATCTGTACAATACTGGCCTCTAGGGCATACATACAACTAACAGTTTCTGAGACGGAGGTCATTTGCTGACTTGTTTCCATGACGGAGGTCATTTGTTGACTTGTTTCCGAGACGGAGGTCGTTTGCTGACTTGTTTCCGAGACGGAGGTCGTTTGCTGACTTGTTTCCGTGATGGAGGTCATTTGTTGACTTGTTTCTGAGACGGAGGTCGTTGATTGACTTGTTTCCGAGACGGAGGTCATTGGCTGACTCTAGGTTGTCTGTGAACCGCAGAGTCTTGGAACTGGGGACTTTGCCGTGGCTCCGATTGGTGATGTCACGTCCGTGTCCTGCTGGAATGAGGAGGAACGTCGCTGTGGGTCTCCAGGCTGTTGGTGAATCGTCGAGATTTGGCTTAGCTTTATGGCGGAGCCTGTTGGGAAGGTGTGGTTTCCTCTTTGTTTGTGCCATTGGATTGTATACAGGGATCGATGTGATCTTAGCTGTAGGGCAAAAGGTTTCATATATTTCTTTTTATTGTTTTATTTCCGCGATGCTCTATCATTTCAGCTTTTATATCGCGAAGGTCGCGATTGTCCAATCATTTCGGCTATTTATTTTATTTTTACTCGCTGCTTTATATTGCGAGTTGCCCAATCATTTCGGCTGTATTGTATTTTATTTTTACTCGCTGCTATTTATTGTGAGTTGCCCAATCATTTCGGCTGTATTGTATGCATACGTTTTTACTTGCTGCTTTTTATTGCAAGTTGCCCCATCATTTCGGCTATTTCGTATGCATGTGCAGCCTACTGGCTTTTCGCCGTAAACCTGAAATTAGACTCCGATTTCGGCATCAGCACCGCTACAACTGGGATATTGCCAGGAGCGAATCATCATCTGTCTTCGTCGGTGTCAAACAAAGGTGGCTTAGTGAACAGGGTTAAGGTCCTGTCGACTAAGGCTTTTGACTTCATGAGCCGTAAGGGTCTCACAAAGTTATTTCTCCCTATAAGTCATGAGGATCTTGTAGGTGTATTTTCTCCTTAGGAATTGTAAGGATTCCTAAGTGCACGTTCCTCTATAAGTCATAAGGATCCTACAAGAGAGTTTTCTCCTTGTAAATCGAGAGGACTTACAAGGGTTGTTCATCATACGTACATATCCCCAGTCACGGATGGGACTTGGCTAGGGAAATGTTTATTCGCGCCCGTGGATTGTATACAAGGGTCAGTATTGAACCACTTGTAGGGCAATATCGAAAGTTGTGGAGGGGGGGTTTGCTTAAGCACAGGTTCAGGTCTCTGTAACCTAAGACTTTCAAATCTTATGAGCCGTGAGGGTCCCATAAGAGAGCTCTCCTTATGAGTCGTGAGGATCTCGCAAGTGTATTTTCTCCTTAGGAATCGTGAGGATTCCTAAGTGTGTTGCTCCCTTGTGAGTCGTAAGGATCTCACACGGGTGGTTTTTCCTTACAAGGTCAAGAGGACCGTGTAAGTGTCCTTTAACGAGGTTGCGCCCTTTCGGGTTTTCACAACACTCGCCGGTAGTCCTGCTGTTTTTACTCACGGAGCCCTTTCGGGTTTTCATCCGTGCCCATTTTGCTTATGGACATACCGCTTTTTTTATTCTTTTTATTTTCTTCTTCTCTTTTTTTACGAGGTCGCGCCCTTCCGGGTTTTCACGAACACTCGCCGGTAGCCCTGCTGTTTTTACTCACGGAGCCCTTTCGGGTTTTCATCCGTGCCCTTTTTGCTTATGGACATACCGTTTTTTTTATTTGTTTTTTTTATTCATCTTGTCAGCCTAAGGATGCTGCGGTAGTAGTTTAAGGACGTTTCGGTCCATCATTAGTTTAAGGATGTTTCGGTCCGCCATTAGTTTAAGGACGTTTCGGTCCGTTATCCAGTTTTAGGACGTAGTGGTCCGTCATCCAGTTTTAGGACGTAGTGGTCCATTGGGCTTTTTTCATGAATGAGCATGATGCCCCCGGCATATCCATCTTTTTCGAAGCATGTGGTTGTGGCGGGCTCACCTTCCAGTTTTCGGACAGCGCGAGTTTGCCCTGTTGGTACTGGTCTTCAATCCAATTTTTGAAAACGAAGCAGTCCTCGATCGGATGACTTACTGCTCGATGGTAGGGGCAGTAATTAAGATCGTTGACATTTCCTGGCTGTAGCGGACGTTTTGGATTCGGCAGATTGACGAATCCGTTGCGTACTGTCAGTTCAAACAGTTTTCTCGTTTTATCTTGGGGAAACGAGTAAGGACGTCCCAGTCTTTCCTCGAGTGATGGGCATGGACGCATGTTGTTTTAGCGAACAACCGATTTTGAGTTGCTCGGCTGTTGTTGAGTATTGGCGACGAAGGTCATTTTTCCCTTTCCTTTATCCCTTTTATTCGCTCCGTCGTTTGCGGGTCCGTGATTCTTTCCGGGTAGTATGCCTTCGCACAGATGAATGTTTTCATGATTCTTCAATTTTTCAGAGATGGATTCCTCGAAGAGAGGGTTGAAGGCTGTTTTTTCATCGGGGCCGTTCCTGTGGCAATTGCCGGTGACTCTTTTATGCTCATCTGTCGTATTTTTCGGCCGTCTACGAGCTTCTCGCTTTGTTTGGTTGACGTAATGCCTATGAGTGACATACCCTTGCCACCAACACTTAAAGGAGTCACAGTCTTTAGTAGCGTGTGCGATCTTTTGATGATATAGGCAATAATTAGGATACATCTCTATTCCACCGAGAGTGTTTTCTTCAGAGGGTGGTAGCTTCATTCCCAATGATAGGGCTTTGGCGAACCTTTTCCTCGTCTTCAATTTGTTTTTATCGGCAGCGGATGTCTTTTGATTTGATGGGAGTGCCTCGACTCTTTCGTCCGGTCGGCGGTGTTTAGCTCCTTCCAGTATGGCCATTTCACGCTCTTGATTGGCTTTAACTTTCAGACGAATCTCATTCAGGAAGGCATCGATCATCTCATCTGACGGCCGTAGAGTTTCTGGTTCGGGGTCTACCTCCAGCTTTTCAGTGCAAGGAATTTCTTCATCGTCTGTAAACGAATGGGAAATCATATGACAGCTCGTCACGTATTCCTCGGATTCATCCGACGAACTCTTCCCCTCATCTTCCTCTTGAAAGAAGTGGTTGAGGAACTCCTGGAGTGTGATGGGAGTCCGTGCTTTCTGGTTATATTCCTCCACCGCGTCAATCTGTCTTTGTAAGTCCGTTCGCTTGTCGCCCGGCTTTACGGGCTTCTTTGATTTCTTTTTCTTCTTCTTCGAAGATTTTGATGGCTGGTTATGAGTGCTTGGGCCACTACTATCGATCTTTTGAGTTGGATGCGGCTTCAACATTCCCTCAAAGATCTGAGGTTCCAACGGGTTCTTCCATTTGATCGCTGGGCATGCCCGAAGATCGTTCGGCATTCTCTTTGTCTTAGCTGACAGCACAACCTCCCATAGGGCTTCTTCGACGAGATAGCACGTTGCCCCCGGCATATTCATCCTCTTAGAGGCATGGGGTTGCGGCGGATTCACCTTCCATCTATCGGATAGCATGAACTTACCCTGTTGGTACTGGTCTTCAAGCCAATTTTTGAAGATGTAGCAATCTTCGATCTGATGACCCAGTACTCGGTGATAGGGGCAGTAGTTGGGCTCATTGACATCGTTTGGTTGCGACGGACGTTTTGGCTCCGGAAGATTTATGAGTCGGTTGCGCAACGCCAGCTCGAATAATCTTCTCGTTTTATCTCGGGGAAATGAGTAAGGACATCCTAGTCTTTCCTCAAGGGGTACCTGCGGACGCATATTATTCTGACGAACAACCGGCTTTGAGTTACTCGGCTGTTGTTGAGTATTAGCGACAACGATCGCTTTTCCCTTCCCCTTTTCATTTCGGGAGTCCGGCTTTGGATGAGGGGGTCTATGGCCCATCTGATCCATTTGCGCTAGCTTGTCAATCAAGGCCTGGAAGGTAGTCGGCTTGAAGAACATCATAAATTGCGAGATGGTTGCTTGCGGATCAAGGGTTCCCACAAACATACCTACTGTAGGGACTTCTTCAATGCGCTGCTCGCACTTTGACCATAAGTTCCGCCACCGTATAGCATATTGAACCCATGTCTCGCCTGGCTTTACCCTGGCGTTAATCAGTGTCGTCATCGAGGTGCGTTCGCTGGCGCTTTCAAAACGCTGGGTAAACAACAGCTCCATCTCCGTGAAGGTCTTGATAGAGTCGTTCGGGAGCTCAGAGTACCACTCGAACACTGTATCTGATAAGCTTCCAACAAACTGGCGAAGCAACAGTTTGTCATCACCACCAGTGTTGCCGCAGAGTGCCCTGAACTGAGCAACATGCTGGTGGGGATTGCCCGTCCCCTTATAGACATGGAACTTAGGAATCGTGTAGTCCGGCGGGTACTTGATCTGGTCGTGCCAGCTCGGATATGGTCGTCCTGTCTTTACGACCTGGCCGGCTACTTGAGTCGCATGATGAACCCGTATTTGTTGGGCTATGTACTCGTCCAAGTCAGCTTTGGAGATTGTCTCTTCCTTGGCTGTTGACAGAGCTGGTGGAGGATTTGACGTCTCTCCCCTATCGTCTTCAAGGAAGATCGGGGGATCTTCAGCTGGAGAATCTTGTTGGATCATCATCCCCACCATGTCTTGGAACAAGAGGCCCATACGCTTTATGTTGGCTGCTTGTTCAGCAGCCTCTTTATCCTTCTTCTCCAATATCCGACGAAGGAACTCGGCGTCAGTCTCTTGCTCCTGGCATTCATCCGAGGACGTTTCAGGATTTTCTTTTGGCCCAGTAAGTGCGGCCATCGCGTTCATCATTTCCTGGAGCTTTTGCTATTGCTCCTGAGCTTTGGTCACTGACCGTGTAAGCGGTCTATGACCTGTAGATGCGCGGCTGTCCTCTATTCCCGACGCCATGTATACTGTATGAACCACCATGCCCCCAGACCTAGGGCATTTGGGCTCGCCGCCTTTGGCATTTGCCACGGGTGCGGGTGTTTTCTCCAGCCTTCTTCTTTTGTGGGCCGTTGAAGTTGAGGGGGCCGTTGCAGTAGGCACCCTGGTGACTGTCATCCTTTCCTGTTTGATCGGACGGTCTTTTTCTTCTTGCACCTTCGCCTTTTTCTGTTGACGAGAGCGATCTAGGTCAATTACGGAGTCTTGAACTCTCCGCCAAACTTTATAAATTTTTGAGGATAGCCGTTGAGGGGGCTATTCTTGCTTCGTTTCCGGAACTCTCTCCTCGGGTGGAGATCTTTTCAGTGTAGCGGTTGGAGAGTTCTTACGTACCCTCCTCAGCAGTTCAAAGCTGTTCCCAGTTGGAACAGCAGCGTTGGCTTCCACCACTGGAGCAGGTGGAGTTAGCCCTGAGAGGGAGTTGCCCCCTGCCTTCCTTACTCGTCGCCAATGGCGACGTCGAGCATGACGAGCCGTTGGGACTGGCTCGGAGATAGAGACGACTTCTTTTTGCCCCCCGTCTGAATGAGGCGCCGCTGATGTTAACCTCTTAAAGACTAAGGTTGTCCTTTGAGGGGTGATATTCAATCTGTCAAAGACAGATCCTCGAGCAGGGGCAGGATCAGGAATATTCAACCTTGAAAAGACTGACTCTTTGACAGGAGAAGCCGCCCTGGCGACTTCGGGAGCAGTCGTTGTTGCCTTCCTTGGGACCGCCTTCTCAGGTATCATGGGCTTTTTGGCGAGCCCTTTGGAGTTCAGACTCAGTCTGGTGAAGACTGAAGAATTGGACGACCCGTTGAGAGGGGCCGTGGGAGTAGCAAGTCGATCAAAGACCGACTTCTTCGAAGCTTCCGGTGCAAGCATTGGCATGGTGAAGCTCGCAGGCGGGATCATGGTCCCGAAAAACAGGCCAGTGGTAGCCTGGGTCACCTATTCTATCGGCATGGCGAGGATGGAGGCCGCTTGAGGCCCATACGCTACACCTCCAGGTGAGGTGGAGCGTCCGTTGCATTGGCACTTCGGGTAGTTCACGCAGTTAGAGGCCATTGATGCTTGAGTTTTGTGCCAGGCAAAAGACCAAATCTTAATAACTTGAAATCCAAAGGCAACCATTAACAAACCGCGATTCGTTCGTGAAGACGACACACGAAGTGTGGAGTGGAAAGAGGAAAATGTCCCACCGGGCATGCCAGAATCTGTTCCCCTCCGATTGGCGGCGGCGACGTGAAGACGTCTTGCCTGAGATTCGGGGCAGATGCTATATGGTTTTATCCGTCTACCTCTCCAAAGATACCAAGTTAATTTATGGCACCGTGTATCGGAGGTTTAGACGGATGCGGCCGATGTAGCAGACTTCGTCAGATTCCTCCTCGCTTGAGGGGTTTTTGATTGTGGGGATGCTCTTCCCTGCAGGCGCAAGCCCCTGCAGTTAATTACGCTACCGCATCGCGGTAACAACTTTCTCCTTCTCCAGAATTTCACCTCGTGTCGTGGGTGTTTGTTTTGTTTATGGTTACCCGTGGATTGTATACGGAGACTAAGTAATGCCGTCGCCCGTAGGACGTGGATTAGTCCAAATCCGTATTTACTTAGATTTGGGTTTGGTGTTTTAGTTTAAGGATATGTTAGCCATATTGAGGCTAAAATCGACTTAAAATTTTGTTAAGGATACGTTAGCCTAATCTCCAGACTAAGATCAACTTAACGGGATCGTTTAGACCCAAAAAGAGCAATTGGCTCTATGGTTTAGTTTAATGACGTTGCGGTCAATTTCCAGTTTAGGGACATGGTGGTCCATGTTCCACTTTAAGGACGTGGTGGTCCATGTTCCAGTTTAGGGACGTGGTGGTCCACCATTAGTTTAAGGACGTCTCGGTCCACGAGTTTAAGGACCCCGCAGTCCGTGTTGATTTGTGGTCGTCGGGACCCGTCAGCTCTCTGACGTCGTTGAAGGATTACAACGATAGGTGTCAGAGGAGTTCGGAGATGTACCCTTGAACCGGTTGTAAATTGATTTAGGAGAGCAATCTTGCTCAGTCAATTTAATTTGAGAACTTACGGCCACGTTTGGGCTAAGTCCAGTTGAGAATATTCAACGTTTTGTTTGCATTTGGCCTGTTAGGCCTTTGTTTGGGCTGTGCCCTTTTTAAATAATGCACAACATCTATTTTAGGCCATTTGTACCTTTTTGACTGGGCTCTGCCCTTTTTACTATAATGCAGAGCATTTGTTTTGGTACATTGGACCTCTCAATTGGGCTCTGCCCCTTAATAATGCATTGCATTTAATACTCTGACAGTGCCCCCACGTGGCTTGTCAGGCGCTTTGCGCCAATTGAGGAGCGCAAGGCGCAAACTCATATGGTAGTGACACGTGTCACGATCTGAGGAGCGCAAGCGCAACAACGCAGTGCGTTGTGTCAGTGCGCTGCGCTGTTGCGCTGCTGACACGTGGCGCTCCGTGGTGGCTTGCGCCAACACAGGAGCGCAACAGTGCAATTTTTCAAGTGCAAAGCACTGTTTTATGTTTTGATCGATTTTAAATCAAAGAAAACAAGTTTTTCTTATTTTCAAAGAACCAAAGGTTCATAAAAAAGTGCAAAGCACTATTATTATTTTTTTTTCTTTTTATTGAAGATCATTGATCTTCTTCTCAGATCAAAGATCTGTTCATAAGAGAATTTTCTCTTTTTTTCCAAAGGTTTTTACCTTTTTTGTTCTTAAGGAATTCTCTTCAATTCTTCAAAGTTCTCAATGATCACGTTGATGATTTTGGATTGAGGTCTAGGGTCCTTTATATAGTGCCCATAAATTAGTTAAATTTGTTAAAAAAATCTTTCTTTGAGTGATTTGGGGAATTTTCCCCACCGTTGGATCTTTGATCCAAGGGCTTCAGTTTTACAGAAGAAAAATCTTCTTGTTTTAACAAGAACAGAAAGATCTCTCAGAATTTCAATTCTGTTTGGCGCAAATACCCCAGCGCGTGACACGTGTCATGCAGCGCACAGCGCAACGCAACTGCGCTTGCGCAACCGCGCTGCCACGTGGCGCGCAGCGTAGAGCGCAAGCCAGCTGAAGCGTTGCTTCTTTAATTAAAGTCTGAATTTTAAACAGAGCCTTGCTCTGATTGGGTGCGCTGCCTTGGGCGCTGCGCTCCCTGTGCTAGCGTGTCTGATTTTGACACGTGGTGCTCTGCGCGCAGCGCAGAGGATCTGAAGCGTTGCTTCATTTATTTTAACTTCAATTTTCACTTTAATATTCAAGACAGAGCTTTGCTCTGATTGGAGGAAAACAGAAGCATTGCTTCTTTTCCCACATTGGAATTTGAACAGAGCTTTGCTCTGATTGGGGTAAACATCATGTTTCATTCTGGAATCAATCTCTGCAACAGAACTATGTTTCGTTCGGAATGTTTACCCCTGGGCCGGAATTATGCTTCGTCTCAGGATATACCGGAATTATGCTCCACATATCGGAACGATGCTCCGACATCCAGAATTATGCTCCGCAAATTAGAACGATGCTCTGACCTCCGGAATTATGCTCCGCTCTTCTGAATGATGCTTCGCCCCCGTAATGATGTTCCACCTCGAAATCCAACTCCAAGATCCATCAATTTCATGCACACAACTCATATACGCGGTGTGCATTTATTGATGGGGGGCACTTTGTTGGGGTCAAAAATTACATCCCGGTTGACCTAATCAAAGTCAAAGTCAACCCCAGGCCAAACAGGCCCAAGCCCAGGCCAAGTGGGCCCATGCCCAAATCAAGCCCGAACATGAAGCGGTTGGCTTCCCCAATGCCAAAATGATAATCATGTAATAAATAATTTTGATGTAATTTTTATGAATAAATATAAGAAAAAATGGGCATAAAACCAAATTTTGTAAAGCCCATGGTTTATATGCAAAAGAAATGAACGCATGAGGCATGAGATGGGCAAAATGCCATTTTGTAAAGCCCAAGGGGCTTTATGTAAATTTGTAAGCCTATAAAGGCAACATGATAATGAAATGAAAAATCTTTTTTTCATTTCCCTCAAAAGCTAGGGTTTGTGCCTCCTTCCCCTTCCTCAAGGTTCTCAACCTTCTTCTCCTTTTCTGAATTACATCAAGAGTTCAACTCTTCTTTTCCCAAAAATAAATAGTTTTCACTATAAAGCCCTTGAAGGGGAACTCAAATCACCCATCAAATATCTAAAAGGGAGATTTTTAAGTCTCACCATATTTTCTTCAAGATCCAGCCAATAAAGAGGAGGAAGAAGGAGACCCATATCCAAAAATCCTACTTTGGGAAGATCCAAAGCTCAAGAGAAGATCTAGGGTTCAAGGGAGAAGAAATGAGTCCCCTTTCATCATCTTCGAAATTATCTTGGGAGTTTAACTCCAAAAAAAAAAATATATATATATATATATATATATATAAATAATAAATCTTTCTTTTTGAGAGTACAACTCCTAGTGCAGCGGCTAAGCCCTCTTTGTCCTCTTTTTCAGAAGTTTAACTCCAAAAGCTCCTTGGCAAAGAGAAATTTTACTATTCAAATCGCATTTTTTTAGTCTTCATCTGCAAAGAATTCTCGACGTGAATATGCCGGCCCGTTGGGAATTCTTCAAGCTCTAGCAAATGGGACCAAATTACTTTTTAAAGAGGACCTCCTCCCATCGAAATGCGTTGAGGCACAGCAGTTGACTGGACATCTAGGGGTAAAGCACTGTTTTGGTGTGGGCCGCGAGAGGAGTAGAACTCCCAGAATAGAGGCTAAGCTTATTTTTCCCGCTGGCGCCCGGCGCCCGCATACCAAGCACGTGAGGTGCTGGCGTCCATGTGTCCTTTGGACGCTATATTTCCCTCTTTTTTTATATTTACATACTCCACAACACTTTCCTCGTTAGAAAAATTTTCTAACGGAGCGCTACCCTGCACCTCGCAAGGGGGCTGCTAGCCCCATTGACCCCCAGCCTGCTAACCGGGTAGCGAGACCCCCGTAAACTCTGTGAGGCCCCTGATATATCCAAAACCCATCAAGGCACACATACACACACTGCACATTGAGTTCGCATGACCAGTTTAACCCATCAATTGAAGGTTCTCTCGCTCTAAAGGCGAGGAGTAATTAATGGCAGCTTAGTCTGCGGCTACCGGAGATTTGGATTCCCATAATCAATAAACCCCTGCCTACCCTAGGCAGGTGGAATCTATGGTACGCCTGACCAGCGACACATATTACCATCTCAATGGGGTGACGAAAAACACCCTACAGTCCTGACCATAAAATTAAAGTGTGTTTACACTAGTCAATCCATATTCATCTTTCCAAGCCCTGAAATTGTTTCTCCACTTATCTGTATCAGTTCGTGTATTGTACCAAATACACTGAAATATATAAAATGGTTCTGATCGTCCGGGATATTGGATGCCAAGTATGCAATTTAAGTATCTATAATAAATCACACCATCCGATCATGCCGTCGCAATCCCACTTTTCTGAGTGGTTCGAGATGTTTCTAAATTCTTAACTTCAAATTTGTATCCAAGGACACCAAATCTTTTATAATATGCAACCTCCATGGTCGGAAACTGAGCTAAACATTTTGAATCTCTCTCTAATGATGCAAACAAGTTCGGATCGTGGGTCTGACAAAACAAATTTTATGGCAAATACATAACGATATAAGTTTAGATTAAGACTGGTAGCAATAACATGTTATTCGAACAACTTACATGATCTGCAACCCAATCGCAAAAATTATCCTGATAATATTTTTCCAATCGTTCATCATTCCAATCAGGATGCCCCTCACGTACCTTATCAATATGAATTTTGTTCTTAACAATAAATTATGACATTAATATTATATCATTTCATACACACACATACCAAAATATAACAATTAATCCAAAAAAGATTACTCTCTAATTTCTTCAAGACATACGCTATTGAGAAGGATAAACCGATATATCTTGTTAATAAACATAGTGTCTTTACCATATGACCCGTCCTGAATTCTTCGAGGACGGTTAAGCTTCGTCTCAATGTTCTCGTCCAGATAGCGGAACAAAATGTGATTACTTCATCTAGAAGATAACTTTGCATGATAGAACCTTCTGGTCGATTTCTATTGCGTATATACTATTTTAGAGTGTAGAGATACTCAAAAAAATATATTAAATAAATAAATACGGGCATATAGGACGATAATAATTTTACAAATTGCGTGAAACGAAAAATTCCACGTATCTTTCGACGGGATACATCCATCGATATTGTACCGGTCCGGCAAATTTAGCTTCGGTTGCAAGATGAACCGTCAGGTATATTATGATATCGAAGAATGACGGTGGGAAAATACGCTCAAGCTTGCAAAGTATCAATGAAATAGAATTTTCTAGATTTTCCAGCGTCACAACATCCAAGGTTTTAGCGCACAATTCTCTAAAATAGCAACAAAGGTCATTGATTACTAGACTAACCGATTTGGGAAGGAAAGTCTTGAGGGCTAATGGAAGAAGGTGCTCCATAATAATATGGTGATCATGGCTTTTCAGCCCATTGACCTTGCCTTTCATAATTTTTATCTTCTTGCTAAATGATCCTGAGAAACCTGTGTGAACTTTCAAATCATGCAACACCTGCAGGAACATTTTCTTCTCCGGTTGTGACATAAGATATGCGACATTGGGAAGTACAAACTTGCTCGGTTTACCCGCTATAAGTTTAGCATGCAATTCACTTCTAATTTCCCAACCTGAAGATCCATCCGAGCACGAAAGTTGTCTTTCGATTTTCCGTTTTTACAAAGAAGTAAGTTGAGTACGTGCTCAGATACTCCCTTCTCTATGTGTGCATGACGTCCAGACAATTACGCACTAAATTTGTTGACCAGCATGGAAGCTCATAGAACATACTTAACTTGTTCCAGTATGGTGGTTTGACCTGTTTTGCCGTATCTATCCCGAAGGTCACATTATTGTAACCATCCCACTGATCAATCACGTTCTCTCCGGATAATGAGGCTGGAGGCCTAAGAAGCTCCAGATGACCATTAAATCGAACAACATCTAATATGTATGGATGGTCTAGTGGCAGGAAACGCCAATGACCGCAATAACAAACCTTCCTGCTGAAATTCAACCATTTTGACGTTGTATATTGATGGTAATAAGGGCATGCTTTGTGACTATATACGGACCAACCTGATAGCATTCCATACGCTGAAAAGTCATTAATTGTCCACATTAAATCCGCACGCATTGTGAAGGTTGTATCTGTGTTTGTATCGTAAGTATCTACACCATCAATGAATAAATATTTTAACTCATCGATCAGAGGTCGGAGATAGACGTCGATATTGTTTCCTAGTGAGTTTGGTCTATCAATAAGAAGATGCATCATAAAGTAGGATTGATCTATACGCAACCAAGACGACAGATTATAAACTATCATTACAATAGGCCATGCACTGTGGCTTCCAGCCATATAATTGAATGGGCAGAAGCCATCACTAGCAAATTCGGGCCTGACTTTGCGAGGATTACTACTGAATATTTCGTGCCTCCTATCGAAATCCTTCCATGCCGGTGAATCTTTTGGATGTCCATTTTTCCATTTTCGCTTGGAGCAGCACGGTGATGCCAAATCATTGCCTCGGCTGTTTTCTTGTACCTGAATAGCCTCTGCAGTCTCCGTGTTATGGGAAAGTATCATGCTATCTTGATAGGTATATCGGGCTTCTTATCAGATTCTTTCGGTTTATACCTGGCCTCTCCGTATGTTGGACACTTTTTTAAATCTGAATTCTTTTTCAGGTACAACACGTAATCTTTGGGACTTGCATAAATCTTCTCACACTTCAGACCCAAATCAGACAATATCTTTTGGGCTTCGTACCAGCTGTCGGGCATGTTATTTCCTGGGGGCATAGAATCTTTCAGGAATTTCAGAAGTATCGTGAATGACTTGTTGGTCCATCCATTTAGGCATTTAATCTGGAAAAGTTAGCGAACTATGATAGGGTAGAATACTTTGCATTCTTATAAATTAGTCTTCTAGCATCATTCATGAACTTTTCATACTTATCCGCTAGCGGTCCTTGACCAGAAGGAATGTCATATTCGGTAGGAATACTATCACCGAGGGCAGCCTCTACCATATCCTTCATTTCTTCTCTTGGAAAGAAGTTATTTTCTTCTACTTTTTCTACCGCATTACCGTCTTCTCCATCTTCTTCTGCCGCATTACCATCTTCTTCTTGTCCTTCCCCGTGATATAGTCACGTTTTATAAAGTCTAGTAAAATCATGTTTAACGATATGAATCTCTACGATTTCTACCTTCTGCCAGTACTTATTCCCGCATCTATCGTACGGACAGAGAATCTTCTCTAACACGATCTTATTATGTGCGTGTGCAAATTCAATAAAAGCAGCAATTCCCTCGACAAACTTAGATTGCATCCGTTGTTGCCAATCCACATACATCCAGTTCTTAACTCTGATGTAGTCATGGGCTTGTTCCCGCCAAAATCTTCGGCTAAGAGCTATTTGTTCCTGTTTATGTCGGCTTAAATTTCATTTACAGATATGTGTGAAACTAGGCTCATTCATATACGCACATGCACACATCAGAGGAAGAACAGGTATTCAACGACAAAAACAAAGCATTTAATTGAACATTTTATTCTACAGGAAATAGATCACCAAACATGGGATCGAAAGTACAAGGATTCACAAAACTATGGATAAAATTATCTAACTCTCTCTCTGCCTTCTCCAACATGACAAAGCGGAGATCTTCACGAGGAGTAGCTACCCATCGGTCAGCACCGTACCCATCAGCAAAGGCAGAAATGACGACCCGCTGAACCCGTATCTGGTTTAGCAGCCGAGTAGAGCGATCCCTCAGAGCTGTGGTGATCAAAAGTGACTCGTGGAAGCACTCGATCTTGTCTTCCACGGCGTCGAGTATTGCCGGAGTCATCTCTACTGGAGGAGGGAGAATATCATCGATCACGGACAAGAAGACCATCCGGAGCCAAATGGAGCCGATTGGGAGAGGAGATCCTATACGAGTCAAGAGCTCGTGCAGCACCGTGTCACATTGGTCATCCGTGAACGGTTAGCCTAGCACCTCATGAAGGGTTTGGAAGCATCACATGTGCCAAAGGTGGAGTCTTTAGGATGCTAAGTTAACAAACATCGGATCGTTCCTAGAAAATTAGGGTTTCTAAAATTTTTCACATCATCTCATGAAAGAAAAGCTAGGGTTTAGAGAGTACAACCTTTGTAGCTCCCTACGCTAGACTCCTCGGCTACTTGGGGTTTGAAAAGGCTCCGCTTGAACTCCTCGAGGTCACCGATAATCCACCCGGAGTCCGCTTTGTCCAAGCTTGCAACTTTATCCGATCAAGTGAACGAAATGAAGCTAACACTCTAAACAAGTTGGCTAAACTTGTGTAAAATGATGTTGTGGTTCTTATTCTCACTTCAAAATCCAATCTTGATGAGTATATTGCTCACCACAAAAAACTAGAGAGCAAAATGAGAGAGGAAGAAGAAGATGGTGGCAATTTGAGAAGAAGATAAGTTCAACACTTAAAATAAAATAGAAAATATATCAATATATATTTTTTATCTCTCATCTCAAACCATGGTTGAATCATTATTGTACTTGAGTTAAAAACTAAAAGGAAGAGTAAACCATGGTTAAATGGTGGGTGAGTAAGGTTAGGTCAAGAAGAGTGTAGAAACAATCCAAAACTAACCCTTTTCTTTTTCCTTTTTGTTTTTAGCTTAAATACAATAATATTCCATATAAAAAACCCATGGTGTGAGTCTTATATTGCCACCATTTTCTTTGTATAAACAACCATAATTGATGATGTATGTATGTATGTATGCACATCCATATGTGCATGAATCTATAAAGAAACTATACATGCATGCATACATCCATCATACTCAAGAAAGGATTTCAAGTGAGAAGCAAATGGTTAAATGATAAATCAACACTTGATTTATCAATCCGGTCATATCACATATGACCCCTACCAAAAGCAAGCCGCCCGACCAATATACGGTATCCTATACGCGCATTTTAATCGGGTCCATGCGCATATCGCATACGCGCACCACAACGTTTCGCCTGGACTAGGAAACTCCTTTGTGGGACTATAAGACTCGTCAATACGCCGGCAGTGGGTGTTGATCATATCAAGCACCCCCAAGCTACAAGCGGTCAGCTAAACGTAACGGCCACCCGGGTATTGAGCGATCAGAAGAGAACAAGCGAACCTGCTACAACTCCCGTCGAGCCAATCGGCAACACTTCCCGTACAGTCCGGTCTTCTCGTCTGATATGTCGCATATCAAGTCTAGGGGTGGTAAATGTCAGACCCCAATAACCGATAAGTCGTGCCGATGTGAGGCTCATAACGGGTCGAGAAACTACTGGTAACACTTACCAGCAAATCTCTGAATCAGCCCTGGCCAGGGACTTCCCTGTCACGGCCAATCGAGCACAGCGCAACATCAACCCCCAATACTAGGAGAGACGAAACCCCTCCTATCGCTCATTGCCTCCATGTGACTCGGGACAGTACCTAAAAACCACCGTTTTGTACGCCCTCATGGACGTGGTAAGGTGAAGATCAAAGCACAGTGGGAATCACACAAGACTCTATGACGATCTCGGGTCTACAGACTAACCTGCACAAGTGTCACCTGAGAACTTCCATCTGACGTGAGGTATAATACCATCTGGGAGTTCTCGGCGAGTCCGTCCAGTGTACCCAGTCTCCACTGAGCACCCGTATACCATCTCTGATGTCAAACACCAATGGATATAGGATCATCCATCGCCCATCTCCTGGGTCGAGAAGCGTATACACTAGTCTACACGGGTATATCAATGCCCCATCTCGATACACCCACGACTAGGGACCTTGAAGGATGTACTTATGGACTACCATATCCCCACGAGTATGATCCTCATCATAGTCCAGGCAGTCAAGTACACATCCTAAGGGCTTTACCAACATGTAACTATAAGACAGTATAAAGAGACTAGTATACATGTTAAGATAAAGAGTAACCAGATAGCATACTATCATATCGAGCAAGAAAGTCATCTCTATATATGTCCAAGCATCCAATATAATATACATCATCTGTACAATACTGGCCTCTAGGGCATACATACAACTAACAATCTCCCATTTGCACTAGGGCCAGCTGTTGTAGTATCGCATACCGAGCATCCCGAAGAGTCTCTCAAACTGTATCTGGGGAATCTCCTTCTTGAGTGGATCCGCTGTGTTGTTCTTCGTGTCAACCCTCCTGACCTCGATCCCCCGGCGATCAACTATCTCCCGGATCAGGTGATACCGCCTCAGAATATGCCTGGATCGCTGATGGGACCTGGGTTCCTTGGCCAAATCCACCGCTCCATTGTTATCGCAATACAAAGGTATTGGATGCTCAATGGATGGAACCACTCCAAGTTCAGTAATGAACTTCTTGATCCAGATAGCCTCTTTGGCAGCATCGTTGGCAGCGATGTATTCAGCCTCCATCGTCGAGTCTGCCACGGTTTCCTGCTTGGAACTCTTCCAGCTAACCGCCCCTCCGTAAAGGGTAACGACAAATCCCGACTGCGACTTAGAGTCGTCCTTATCACTCTGGAAGCTCGAATCGGTAAAGGACTCCACTTGGAGTTCTCCGTTACCATACACCAAGAGCATCTCTTTAGTCCTTCGTAAGTACTTGAGAATGCTCTTCACAGTTGTCCAGTGACTCTCTCCAGGATCAGCTTGATACCTGCTCACTACACTTACTGAGTATGCTACATCGGGTCTGGTACATAGCATCGCGTACATGATAGAGCCTACAGCTGAAGCATAGGGTATCCCTTGCATGCGAGCTCTCTCCAAATCAGTCTTGGGAGACATCTCTTTGGAGAGAGTGACTCCAGAGTTCGTGGGTAAGTTCCCACGCTTGGATTCTTCCATACTATGGTGTCAATGTACCTGGATTGGGACAATCCCAATATCCGTTTGGATCTATCTCTATAGATCCTTATTCCCAATATGCAGGAGGATCCACCAAGATCTTTCATTGAGAATCTTTGTGATAAGAAGAGCTTGACCGATTGCAGCATAGGAATGTCATTTCCTATCAAGAGTATGTCATCCACGTACAATACGAGGAAGACAACCTTACTCTCTGCCACCTTCTTGTAGATACAAGGTTCATCTACGTTTTTGAAGAAATCAAACTCTTTGATAACGACGTCAAAGCAGATGTTCCAGCTCCGCGATGCTTGCTTTAATCCATAAATGGATTTAAGCAGCTTGCACACCTTCCCGCTGCTCCCACTATCTACGAAGCCCTCTGGCTGAGTCATGTACACGCACTCTTCTAAATCACCGTTTAGAAAGGCGGTTTTAGCATCCATTTGCCAGATTTCGTAGTCATGATATGCAGCGATGGCAAGCATGATCCGGATGGATTTAAGCATAGCCACTGGAGAAAAGGTTTCGTCATAGTCCACACCTGGTTTTTGACGAAAACCCTTTGCAACAAGTCTAGCTTTGAAAGTCTCCACTTTCCCATCTACACCAAGTTTTTTCTTGAAGATCCACTTGCTCCCAATGGGTTTTACCCCTTCAGGAGCATCTTCCAAAGTCCATACTTTGTTGGTGTACATGGATTCCATCTCGGACCACATATCATCCAGCCATTTCACTGAGTCCCCACTCGTGATGGCCTGCTCGAAGCTAGTTGGGTCATCATCCTCCATGATGCAATCCTCGCTCCCACCATCCATGAGAAAACCGTAGTATCTCTCAGGTTGGCGAGGAATCCTACTAGATCGGCGGAGAGGCTGAGCTTCGTTGGGAGCTACTGAATCTTCTGGTTGCACTAAATCTTCAGTTACGGTTTGTGTATCTGGAACCTCTTCCAGCTCTACCACTTTGCCACTAATTTCTTTAACAAGAAATTCCTTTTTTAAAAAGGTGGCATGTTGAGCAACAAACACTTTTTGTTCCTCACTGTTGTAGAAAAAATACCCATATGAGTTCTTTGGATATCCCACAAACTTGCAAAGAACTGACCGTGCCTCGAGTTTGTCCGGATTTTGTCTTTTAACGTAGGCCGGATAACCCCATATCTTAACTCGTTTAAGATATGGCCTCTTTCCACTCCATATCTCATATGGTATGGTAGGTATAGATTTAGATGGAACTTGATTCAATAGGTATGCTGCTGTCTCCAGCACATATCCCCAGAAGGAAATAGGTAACTCAGCTGTGCTCATCATAGAGCGCACCATATCTAATAGGGTGCGGTTCCTCCGTTCTGATACACCATTGTGCTGTGGTGTATATGGAGGAGTCAGCTGAGAGAGAATCCCATTCTCTTTTAGGAAGTCCAGGAATTCATTGCTCAAGTATTCACCTCCTCGATCAGATCGAAGGATTTTAATACTTTTCCCGGTTTGGTACTCGACTTCTAGTTTATATTCTCTAAATTTCTCAAAAGCTTCTGATTTGTGTTTCATCAGGAACACATATCCGAATCTAGAGAGATCGTCAGTGAATGTAATAAAGTACGAAGAACCATCCCTGGCATGTGTAGACATGGGACTGGATACATCACTATGTATTAGTCCCAAGAGTTCGGTAACTCTTTCTTCGTGTCCCGTAAACGGAGTTTTGGTCATCTTACCTTTGAGACATGACTGGCAAGTGTCATAAGATGAAAATTCGAACGGTTTCAAATATCCATCTTTATGCAACTTGGCAAGTCGTGTCGCACTGATGTGACCTAGTCTACAATGCCACAAGAAGGATTCGTTCAGATCTGAACTCTTCCTCTTGTGTGTGTTTGTTATACTCAGAACTGTTGACTGATTTAGAACATAAATGCCATTGCACAACGTGCCTGATCCAACCAACTTTTGGTTACGGAAAATGTTCATAACATTATCCTGTAATACAAAATTATATCCCTCTTTACTCAACAAAGAAACCGATATAATGTTGCATATCAGGTTCGGCATATACTAGCATTCGTTCAGAATCAATGTATTACCAGTTGGTAATGCAAGGTGATATTCCCCGACGGTCTTAGCTGCAACAATTGCACCATTTCCAACCCTTATATCTTTATCACCTTCTCCAAGTTCTCTACCTTTCTTAAGCCCATGTAACTGATTACATATATAGGATCCTGACCCGGTATCTAATACCCAGGACGTAGGGCAAATAGAGAAACAGTTCTCTGTAACGAACACACCCGAAGAAAATGCATCATCATGTACTTTCTTCATTCGGGTGGCATGGGAATCCTGGTATTCCCCTATGTCCTGTTCAGTCCTATAACTTTTATAAGATAGAACGGAACCAACGTTCCCCAGCACAGTATAACATGCGGGTTCAGTCAGTACATCCATATTATTATCTTGATTAAGGCATGATATGGTCGCTACCTGGAGAGAGAGAGAGAAGAAAACACTTTAGCGTATGCACTTGCAAGATCAGATTGGTTATTATCTTATCTAACCAGGATGGCTCCCACTGTTTTTATCAAATCTTCCTTCAAACCCTAAAAGGAAAGACTAGCCGGGATTAATTACACCCTACAACTTCGCCGATCTTTCAGCCAGGCCAGTGTCGGTACTTTGAGGGAGCTTCCCCGTGCTTTCGCACGGACTTAATTAAAGTAAACCTCGTTTTCCCAGAGGCGTAACCCCGTTGACACCTTTCTAGACACCTACTTGATCGGCTAATTGTCCTGTGTAAAACTCTCCCAGGAGTAACAATTACTCGCAGTGGGTATCGGGATCCAACTATCTCATAGAAGGTATGCAATCTCATTGCAAATTTCAACACTTGAAATTCCCGATAATATTTTGCCCCAAACGATCTATGACCTTGACAAGGTCAACAAACCATAGACCGTAAGTCAAGTTCAACCCGTCACTTCTTGATTGAATTAAACCCACCCGCACAACCCTTGACAAGGTCAACAAGGCCGTACGACTACCCTAATTCAATCTGCATCATATGCATAAGCAGATAAATACTGGTCAGCTACCGCACACTGCGCCTTGACAAGGTCAACAAACACAGCACGAATACTAAGCAGGACTTATCTGAAATGACGGAGGGCTACGACAGGTTTTTCTGAAAACCTATTGCGTAATGAACTTGATATCGTTGTAGAATCAAGTGAAGTTTTGAAATGGAGTGATTTTGAGGCTTTTATTAGTTTTTCTAAAGAGGTCACTCCTGGTAAAGGGATCTCGGCTCTTTCCTCATCGAATAAGGTGCGAGATATATCATATATATCACTGTGCAAAGCAAAAATCCAAAAGCAATGAAAAAACCAAACCGAGTGTTGTAGCATCTGCCAGTTTTGCTAAAGAGGTCACTCCCGGTTAAGGGATCTCGGCTCTTTCCCCATCGAATAAGGTGCAGGGTATATCATATATACCGCTATGCAAAGCAAGACTGTAGCTACCCTTTTATTTGAAAATTTGATTCTACAACATCTTTTAGGTTTCTTTTCTTTCATTAATCACATTAATGAAGTCCCATCATTTAATTCACCTAAACATCACAGATAAATACGACGTACACTTATGCCATCCGCATTTGCCTCGATGTCCCCTCGTACACCGTTAGGTTAGGTAACTAACGACAGAGCAGGACAGGGCTAGTGCGGGTGTAAAACATAAGTAACGTCTATATAATATATCATATATACTATATAAAGTATCTATCACAGCACATCACATGATCACATCACAGATATTGCAGCAGAAACATAGATATAATGTGGGATATACTAGGACGTACGTATTTAGTATTTAGCCAACAATAGAAAATACGGATTCCACAGTCGCGATGAATAGCCACGCCCACACCCTGGACCCCTACGAGAGCGGCAAGCGACCCTACCAATTCTGGAGTTTAGGAGACCCGGTCTCGACTCCTCAAGATAGCCTCCCACTGAACCCCAGAACCCGGTCACCCGTGCTCCCCTCCTTAGGTCCATCCTAATGCGGAAATGTAAATAATATACAACACTGGTGGCAGCGACCTCAACCCGGAAGTGCCCCAAATAAAAGAATATTACATTACATTTGAATTTACATGAATGAAAATATAAAACTCTCATCTCACATAAAAACCCCCCGGCTATTCAATCGCGACAATCCTGCACATCATATCTCAGCAGCATATAATATCTCATATCATCAACGTAAGTAAGTATGCATACACTGATCGTCGTCGATGTATAGCAACGACAATCGGTAAATACATACTACACTTACGGTCACAGAAAAGAAAGTGTAAAACTGCAATATCTGGAATCCACATTCTCTTTAGACATCATAAATGCGAAGTATCACATACCTCGTATTTCATGTCTTTTAATATGAATTCCACACATTGCATCGCATTCCAGATAATTAGACGGTATTAAAGTTTTCGAACGAACGATCAAATACCCAAGATTCGCTAAAGCTCAACACTTGAGCGGAGTTCAAAAACCCGGAGTGTGACACAGTGGTAGCGGTCCAGCCGTAAAGGGTCAAGCCAACGCCTCACATGTGGCACGTCGTACTGCCCCAAACCCTAAGGTTCAAAGGGCAGTTCAAGACGGTCACATAATCGAGTTAAGGTTTGTTGTCTTCTAGAGGGTCCACCACAAACAAACTTGCACGTATTTCCGAAAGATTTTAAACCCCGTGAAAAGTGAGCAAATGATACTCGTTCAAACACTTCAATACATTCTAATTTATCCGGAAAAGACACGAAATCAAAATTCCGATCGAATCGATGAGTCCAAAACCATCTCCAGAATTTACAGAACTAAATTCAGATTAAAAATACACCAAAAAAATAAACAAGCAGAGTCATGAGTTACTGTAACAAAACCAGATCATGATTCAACAGAACGGTCGCGGAACCGCGGCCTAAGCAGGCTATTGCCGTGGTTCCGCGCTCAGATTTTCTGTTCATGTTCTCGCTTTTCACAGTAACTCTTATATTTACCTGCTGAATTTTTTGCATATTTTTAATTCTGAAAATAACCAGATTTTAAAAAAAGTCCAGAGAGCATTCTAAAAGGCCGTATTTCGGTTCGATCGGAGTTTTAACTTCGTAAAATTGTTGCCTAATGTTCTAGGTCGGCTCTGATACCAATGAAAGGTTAGCCTAGCACCTCATGAAGGGTTTGGAAGCATCACATGTGCCAAAGGTGGAGTCTTTAGGGTGCTAAGTTAACAAACATCGGATCGTTCTTAGAAAATTAGGGTTTCTAAAATTTTTCACATCATCTCATGAAAGAAAAGCTAGGGTTTAGAGAGTACAACCTTTGTAGCTCCCTACGCTAGACTCCTCGGCTACTTGGGGTATGAAAAGGCTCCGCTTGAACTCCTCGAGGTCACCAATAATCCACCCGGAGTCTGCTTTGTCCAATCTTGCAACTTTATCCGATCAAGTGAACGAAATGAAGCTAACACTCTAAACAAGTTGGCTAAACTTGTGTAAAATGATGTTGTGGTTCTTATTCTCACTTCAAAATCCAATCTTGATGAGTATATTGCTCACCACAAAAAACTAGAGAGCAAAATGAGAGAGGAAGAAGAAGATGATGGCAATTTGAGAAGAAGATAAATTCAACACTTAAAAGAAAATAGAAAATATATCAATATATATTTTTTATCTCTCATCTCAAACCATGGTTGAATCATTATTGTACTTGAGTTAAAAACTAAAAGGAAGAGTAAACCATGGTTAAATGGTGGGTGAGTAAGGTTAGGTCAAGAAGAGTGTAGAAACAATCCAAAACTAACCCTTTTCTTTTTCCTTTTTTTTTTAGCTTAAATACAATAATATTCCATATAAAAAACCCATGGTGTGAGTCTTATATTGCCACCATTTTCTTTGTATAAACAACCATAATTGATGATGTATGTATGTATGTATGCACATCCATATGTGCATGAATCTATAAAGAAACTATACATGCATGCATACATCCATCATACTCAAGAAAGGATTTCAAGTGAGAAGCTAATGGTTAAATGATAAATCAACACTTGATTTAACAATCCGGTCATATCATATATGACCCCTACCAAAAGCAAGCCGCCCGACCAATATACGGTATCCTATATGCGCATTTTAATCGGGTCCATGCGCATATCGCATACGCGCACCACAACGTTTCGCCTGGACTAGGAAACTCCTTTGTGGGACTCTAAGACTCGTCAATACACCGGCAGTGGGTGTTGATCATATCAAGCACCCCCAAGCCGCAAGCGGTCAGCTAAACGTAACGGCTACCCGGGTATTGAGCGATCAGAAGAGAACAAGCGAACCTGCTACAACTCCCGTCGAGCCAATCGGCAACACTTCCCGTACAGTCCGGTCTCCTCATCTGATATGTCGCATATCAAGTCTAGGGGTGGTAAACGTCAGACCCCAATAACCGATAAGTCGTGCCGATGTGAGGCTCATAACGGGTCGAGAAACTACTGGTAACACTTACCAGCAAATCTCTGAATCAGCCCTGGCCAGGGACTTTCCTATCACGGCCAATCGAGCACAGCGCAACATCAACCCCCAATACCAGGAGAGACGAAACCCCTCCTATCGCTCATTGCTTCCATGTGACTCGGGACTGTACCCAAAAACAACCGTTTTGCATGCCCTCATGGACGTGTTAAGGTGGAGATCAAATCACAGTGGGAATCACACAAGACTCTATGACAATCTCGGGTGTACAGACTAACCTGCACAAGTGTCACCTGAGAACTGCCATCTGACATGAGGTATAATACCATCTGGGAGTTCTCGACGAGTTCGTCCAGTGTACCCAGTCTCCACTGAGCACCCGTATACCATCTCTGATGTCAAACACCAATGGATATGGGATCATCCATCGCCCATCTCATGGGTCGAAAAGCGTATACGCTAGTCTACACTGGTATATCGATGCCCCGTCTCGATACACTCACGACTAGGGACCTTGAAGAATGTACTTATGGACTACCATGTCCCTACTAGTATGATCCTCATCATAGTCCAGGTAGTCAAGT
Organism: Agapanthus africanus; assembly: GCA_030015575.1. Lineage (NCBI taxonomy): Eukaryota > Viridiplantae > Streptophyta > Magnoliopsida > Asparagales > Amaryllidaceae > Agapanthus > Agapanthus africanus. Next base: position 508,354,649 of record CM057340.1, read on the forward strand.
ACACATCCTAAGGGCTTTACCAACATGTAACTATAAGACAGTATAAAGAGACTAGTATACATGTTAAGATAAAGAGTAACCAGATAGCATACTATCATATCGAGCAAGAAAGTCATCTCTATATATGTCCAAGCATCCAATATAATATACATCATCTGTATAATACTGGCCTCTAGGGCATACATACAATTAACAATCCGTAAGAGGGTTCACCAAGCGCGCAACAAAACGAGGAACAATTTCCTCAATGGGCACCTCCCATGGCTGCCGGCGAGCATATGGGCGATTACAAGCCATAGCTCTTCTCTGACAAAATGATTCTCTAAAAAGTGAGTGAGAAAAGAAACATTGCTTTAGATTATGAAGGGAGACATTTAAGTCTAGGCACAGAAAATGATGTGCATGATGGAACTATTTCCAAGATCTGGGAAAGAGAAGTTTGACTCAAGAAAAACGGAGAGAGAAGGTTAAAAGACACCTTCTGTAATGAGGCAGCCTTCATAAGTGCGCTCGCGCCAAGAGCGCCAGCGCTAAGAGTCAAAGACTCTGAGGCAGCGCTCACGTGCAAAGCACGAGAGCGCTTGCACCAAGAGCGCAGTGCTAAAGACTCCGAGGCAGCGCCTCATATGCAAAGCACGAGAGCATTAACGCCAAGAGCGCCAGCGCTAAGAGTCAAAGACTCTGAGGCAGCACTTCACGTGCAAGGCACGAGAGCGCTGGCGCCAAGATTCAAAGGCTCTGAGACATCGCCTCACGTGCAAAGCACGAAAGCGCTAGAGCCAAGAGCGCCAGCGCTAAAAGTCAAAGACTCTGAGGCAGCGCTTCACGTGCAAGGTATGAGAGTGCTAGCGCCAAGAGTCAAAGACTCTGAGACAGCGCCTCACGTGCAAAGCACGATAGCGCCGGGGCTAGAACTAAATGTTCCCTACCCTTGGATCAAAGATCCAACGAAGTTGATTAAAATTCATCAAATTACCAGAATAAAATTCTGTTGAGGAAATACTCCTCAAATCTTTCTAAACAAGAAAGATTGTGCTCTGTAAATTAGAGTACCGTTGGATCAAAAGATCCAATGATGATTAAAAATCACCAAGATGCAGAATAAGCTCTGTATGGAAAAATATTTTCCCAATCTTGTTAAAAACAAGAAGATTGTCTTCGGTAAAACAGAAACCCTTGGATCAAACATCCAATCACTACTACAAATAAGGGTTGCCCCTACGGATTTATCGGTAGGGGCAACCCACTGCCCCTACGGATATATACGTAGGGGCGAAAAAAGACCCCGTAGGTGCAAAGGCCGCATGTGCAAGTTGAGGCCCTGAACGTGCCCCTACGGACAAATTTAAGCCCCTACGGATATATCAGTAGGTGTTATAGCCCCTACGGAATACCCCGTAGGGGTAATAAAATCATAAATGTAATTTTTTTTTGAATATATTGTATATACCTACGGATATACCCGTAGGTCCCCTTTATATCCCTACGGATATATCCGTAGGGGATATACAGTAGTTCCTACGGTTATGTCCGTAGGGGCTTATCCCAACACCCTAGCCTGATATCAGGTGGGAAAATATCAGGAAACCTGATATTTTCCCCTACGGATAAATTCGTAGGGGATAACCACTGGCCCCTACGGACATATCCGTAGGGACAACCCCAACACCCTGCGCTGATATCAGGTGGGAAAATATCAGGTTTCCTGATAGTTTGCCCCTACGGATATATCCGTAGGGGCAACATATGTACCTGCGGCTTAATCCGTAGGTACATATTGTCTGTGTTTTTTTTTAAAAAATGGGCTGCCAGATTTTTTGCCGACCTGTGCACAATACTATATACATCAATCAAATCATATATTGCAGTATTCATAATCACATCTCACGCATATATATAATATACAAAAGAAACCCAAAAACTGAATATGATATAAATACAAACCAATATCAATATCGTTTCAAAATGTAGTACAATGTGATATAAATAAATACATGTTTCAAAAAATAAGAACCAAAAAGCTACCCTAGTTCGGTCCAGCTCCACCTCCGAATAACGTTCGAATAACGCGCGCCTGCTCCTCGGTAAATACACTCTCCAATGCTGCATATAAGGGAGTTTGAGTGGCATGTGGAGCTGGCGATGTGGTCTGCGCAGCCGCCGTCGAGGTAGTCGCTTGCGGAGCCGCGGCTGCGGGAGTCTGAGTGGGCGGTGGAGCTACAGGAGCTGTCTGCGGAACCGCAGCCGATGTAGTGGCTTGCGGAGCCGCAGCCGAAGGAGATGCATGTGGAGGCTCGGCCGATCTACCCTGTCGCGTCTGGACATAACGTGTGTAAGAAGCGTCTAAGAACTGTGTATTATTCGAATTCGTTTCATTATTAAGTTATTTCGAAACCCTGTTTGGATATCTAGTTTGGAAAAGCGTTGTTTATTTTAATTACATATGTATGTATGATTAATCAGACTTAAGTCTAAAACCAAATAAGCTCAACCTACGTACTAATTATGGATATGTTGATATGTATATAATATGAAATGATATTTTACTATAAAGTAGTATACATACCAGCATCTCCTTCAACTCCTAAACGGTGGCCCTCAAGCTATCCAGTTCCTGATGGACATGCCGGCCACTGGAGACGGAGGAAGTAACCGCCGGGGTGGAGTCCAACCTCATATGGGCCCTGCTAGGGCCCAATCCCCGGCCTCTCTCCCAACCTCCGTGGTGCCCTCCGTGTGCGGCGTCCAGAACTGGGGTCAGCAGCCTCGGATCGTTCTGTCCGGTAAAATCGATCCCCGAGGCCTGGGCCTGCTCAACCACCCGCTCCTACACCCACATTAAGCAGTAAAGTATAAGTATAAAATTTAAACTTGAACCTTCCAAAACTAAAATTTCAAATTTGGGTAGAAAAAATATTAACACTTACGCAGTACTCCTGGGTAGCGACGTCGGGACATCGAAGCTCGCCCGTGGCGGGATCTGTCGAGGTGCCGTGGACGGCAAGATATGCGGACAGCACGCTCGGTGTACCACCTGACGCCACGGTCCGAGATGTCTGCAATATTAGAAAGTAACTCTTAATATTAGAAATATTAGAGAATAACTCTTAATATTGCAGAATATTAGAGAATAACACTTAATTTACCGATAACTCCATGGCTCGAGTAATGTTCCTCGAGCCACCTGTGTAAGTGGGGCGACCCCTCTTCGCCGACTTCCTGTTCTCCGTATTCTGAGCGGCCTGTTTCTGCACAACGCATTAACATTTAGTTTTCTAATTAAGAAACACAAAGAAATAAATTATATCATAAATAATGAATTAAATTTAAAATACATACTTGTTTGCGTTCGGAGTCGAAATAAGCGCACAATAGAGGCCATGTCTCTACGTCGACTCTCGCAAACGCCGGAGTAGATAGGAGGGCCGCTCTCTCTGCCTCGGGGGTCGCTATCCACAGGGAGTAGCAGTCGGCCTTCAGCTCATTCCTGTTGTATCGGACCTTGGCCTGCATGTTCTTCATCAGGCCATTGTACAGAGCATGAAGGTCGAGCACCCTCCCCGAGTGATCAGGATCGGCTACAGGCTGAAAATTGTAATCCAACTGAAAATACAAAAAAAAACATTGTTATTAGATTGCAAGTGTTAATAATAAATATATTGGATAGATCAAATGAAAATATATATTAATACATACCCGAGCCTGTTCAAAGAAGAGGGCGAATGAGCGCTGGTGCTGCTCGCCCCACTCAACGTGAAGTGGATAGTTCTTCACGATCCGGCTCTCGTCCCCCAAATACCGGCCGAACCTCTCGGCATGAGGACCGGTATAGCGATAGTCAAGGGTAAAAAATAGGGGGAATGCTGCCTCCCCCCTAGCTCTATTAGGCCTCAGCCTATGGGACTGATTCGGGCCTCGAGTCCCCCTCTGGGGATGGAGAGGCCCTGCGTCTGCACGAAATATCAAGACAATCAATAATAATACAAAGTTGTATTAAGAAATCAAGGTTAAACAAAAATTCAAGTGTGATATATACCTCCGGTGAATAACGCACGAGCCTGGGCCCGAGCAGCAGCACGAGCGGGACGATAGTTCCTCCGGTGAGGAACAACCGGGGTCCCGGACCCGGACGCATCCCCTCCAACTATAAAATAAACATCGACGCTAAATCTCCATGAAGTTCATATTTATTCTATAGAGCATATGTAAAATAAATAAATATTTTAAATTTATTCATACTAACCTGCAGACGATGCGGAGGGTACGGAAGCGGCAGGAGTGGCCCCTGTGGAAGGTGTGGACGCACCACCTATAATTAGACAATTAAAAATAGATTTTATAAGTAATTGCAAAAAGAATGTGTAGATCAATAATATAACGTTCTAAATCAATATGCATGAACTATAGGACATATAAACATACCCGCAGGTGCGGTGGTGTCACCACCTACAGCTAGACAATAATAAAAATTGCTAAGTAAGAGCAAAAGGAATGTGTATATTTATGATATAGCATTCTAAATCAATATACATACACTATATGATATATGAACATACCTGGAGGAGCGGGGGTGGCCTCTGTCCCAGATGTGGACGCAGGACCAACAACTAGACAATTAAAAATAGATTTGATAAGTAATTGCAAAAAGAATGTGTAGATCAATAATATAACGTTCTAAATCAATATGCTTGCACTATAGGACATATAAACATACCCGCAGGTGCGGTGGTGTCACCACCTACAGCTAGACAATAATAAAAATTGCTAAGTAAGAGCAAAAGGAATGTGTATATTTATGATATAGCATTCTAAATCAATATACATACACTATATGATATATAAACATACCTGGAGGAGCGGGGGTGGCCTCTGTCCCAGATGTGGACGCAGGACCAACAACTAGACAATCAAACATTGACAATATAAGTAATTTTGACATAAACAGGCATGAATATCTGTAATATTAAATTGAAAATGGATATGCGTGCAGTATATCTGGAGGTGTGGCAAAATCCACACGGAAGGAGGCATCCGTAGGGGTCTCCGATCTGGGTGCAAGACCGGCCCTCTGAAGCTCCCTACGGAGCTCTCCGGGCGGCAGAACCGCTCTGCCTCTGCCTCTGCCTCTGCCGTGGCTGGAGCTCCTGCCGCCCCTCGCTGCTCCCGACATCGTCATCCAATCTAGATAAACGGTTCGTGGACGTATTAGACAATCATTAAAAGTATTGACTATATATGATCTAGAGCGTAAAATGTGAAGTAATAATATAACATTACTGATAACCTTTTTCGTTTCGTGGGCGCATCATACATATCTACTTGGATTTCATCGTCGATGTCATTTCTAACCCACGTAACTTCATGATCGGTCGAAGACAACCCGTCCTTCGAAACAGACGGTCGGAGCACTTTAAGCCTTCTCTCTTCTTCGTCCTCATCGCTGTCCTCGTATTCTGGGACATCGTAGACATCTCTAGGTTTCCATCGGCATACAACACTCCACCCCGGATGCTTCAAACACTGTGAGTAGTATACTTGGAACGCTTGGTTCGGAAAGATAAACGGATCGTCTTGACCGTAAAATCGAAGTGTGTTCACACTGGTCAATCCATATTCATCTTTCCAAGTCCCAAGACTGCTTCTCCACCTGTCTGTATCGGTTCGCGGATCGTACCAAGTACAGTGGAATATATAAAAGGGTTCTGATCGTCCGGGATAGTGGATGCCGAGTATACAATTTAAGTACCCATAGTAAATCACACCGTCCGATCCTACCGTCGCAATACCACTATTCTGAGTGATTCTAGATGTTTCTATGTCCTTAATTTCGAATTTGTATCCAAGGACACCAAATCCTTTGTAATGTGCAACCTCCATACTAGGAAATTGAGCTAAACATCTTGAATCACTCTCAAATGATGCAGACAAGTTCGGATCGTGGATCTAACAAAACAAATTTTACGATAAATACATAACGATACAAGTTTAGATTAAAACTGATAGCAATAAAATGTAATTCGAATAACTTACATGCTCTGTGGCCCAATCACAAAAATTATCCTGATGGTATTTTTCCAAACGCTCTTCGTTCCAATCAGGATGCCCCTCACGTACCTCGTTAAAATGAGTTCTGTTTTCGACAAATAATTGTGACATTAATATTATGTCATTTCATACACACACAAACACAGATATAACAATTAATCCAAAAGAACTTACTCTCTTATTTGTTCAAGACATTCGCAATTAAGCAAGATAAACCGGTATATCTTGTTGATAAACATAGTGTCTACCCTCTTATACTCGGCTTTACCATATGGCCCGTCTTGAATTCTTCGAGGTCGGTTAAGCCTTGTCTCAATGTTCTCGTCCAGATAGCGGGAACAAAATGTGGTTGCTTCATCAAGAAGATAACCTTGCATGATAGAACCCTCTGGTCGATTTTTATTGCGTATATACTTCTTAAGAGTGTAAAGGTACCTAATGAGAATATGTTGAATAAATAAACACGGGCATACATGACAAAAATAAATTTATAAATTGCGCGAAACGAAAAATTACACGTACCTCTCGACGGGATACATCCATCGATATTGTACCGGTCCGGCTAACTTCGCCTCAGTTGCAAGATGAACCGTCAAGTGTATTATGATATCGAAGAATGACGGTGGGAAAATACGCTCAAACTTGCAAAGTATCAACGCAATAGAATTTTCTAGTTTATCCAGCGTCGCAACCTCTAGCGTTTTAGCACACAACTCCCTGAAAAAACAACATAGGTCGTTGATTACTAGACCAACCGAGTCGGGGAGAGAAGTCCTGAGGGCTAATGGAAGAAGGTGCTCCACGATAACATGGTGGTCATGACTTTTCAGCCCATCGATCTTGCCCTTCACAATTTTTATTTTCTTGCTGAATGATCCTGAGAAACCTGTGGGGACTTTCAAATCATGCAACACCTGCAGGAATCTTTTCTTCTCCGGTTGTGACATATGATAAGCGGCATTGGGAAGTACAAACTTGCCCGGTTTACCCGCTACCGGTTTAGGGTGCAGTTCACTTCTTATTCCCCACTCTTGTAGATCCATCCGGGCATTCATGTTGTCTTTCGATTTCCCGTCTTTACACAGAAGCAAGTTAAGTATGTGCTCTGATACTCCCTTCTCTATATGCATGACGTCCAGACAATGACGCACTGAATTTGTAGACCAGTACGGAAGCTCGAAGAAAATGCTTAACTTGTTCCAATATTGTGGTTTGACCTGTCTCGTCGGATCCATCCCGAAGGTCACGTTATTGTAACCATCCCATTTAGCAGTCACGTCCTCTCCGGACAATGGGGATGGAGGCCCAAGAAGCTCCTGATTACCATCAAAGTGAACCGTGTCTAACCTGTAGGGGTGGTCTGGAGGCAGAAAACGTCGATGGCCGCAATAACAAACCTTCCTGCTAAAATTCAAAAATTTTGATGTTGTGTGTTCATGGCAATGAGGACATGCTTTGTGACCATGTACGGACCAACCTGAAAGCATTCCATATGCAGGAAAGTCATTAATTGTCCACATTAAAGCCGCACGCAGTATGAAGGTTGTATTTGTGTTTGAATCATATGTCTCTACACCATCAATAAACAAAGTTTTCAGCTCCTCAATCAGAGGTCGGAGATAGACGTCGATATTGTTCCCCGGTGAGTTTGGTCCGTCGATAAGAAGAGGCATCATAAAGTATGATTGGTCCATAGCCAACCAAGGCGACAGATTATAAATTATCATTACAACGGGCCATGTACTGTGACTTCCAGCCATATAGTTGAATGGGCAGAAGCCATCGGCAGCCAGTCCGAGCCGGACATTGCGGGGATCGCTACTGAATATTGTGTGCCTCCTATCGAAATCCTTCCATGCCGGTGAATCTCTTGGATGGCTCATTTTTCCATTTTCGCTTGGAGGAGCACGATGATGCCAAATCATTGCCTCGGCTGTTTTCTTGCACCTGAATAGCCTTTGTAGCCTCTGTGTTATGGGAAAATATCGTGCTATCTTCACAGGTATATCAGGCTTCTTATCAGAATCTTTCGGCTTATACCTGGCCTCTCCGCATGTTGGACACTCTTTCAAATCTGAATTCTCTTTCCGGTACAACACGCAATTTTTAGGACATGCTTGAATCTTCTCGCACTTTAGACCCAAATCAGACATCATTTTCTGGGCTTCGTACCAGCTTTCGGGCACATTATTTCCCGGAGGCATAGAATCTTTCAAGAACGAAAGAAGCATTGTGAATGACTTGTTGCTCCATCCATTTAGGCACTTAATTTGGAAAAGTTGGACGAACCATGAGAGGGTGGAATACTTCGCATTCTCATAAATTGGTTTCCTAGCATCATTCATGAAATTTTCATATTTATCCGCACGCGGTCCTTGACCGGAAGGAATGTCATCTTCGGTACGAATAGATTCACCTAGGGCAGCTTCTACCATATCCTCCATTTCTTCTGATGGAAATAAATTTCCGTATCCTGCCGTATTACCGAATTCTTCTTCTTCTCCTGCCGCATTATCGTGTTCTCCTTCTTCTACCGCAGTACTGCATTCTTCTCCTTCCCCGTGATATTTCCAAATTGAATAAAGTCTAGTAAACCCATGTTTTACAATATGAAGCTCTGCCAATTCTACCTTCTGCCAGTACTTATTGCCACATCTATCGCACGGACAGAGAATCTTCTCTATTATGATCTTATTATGTGCTCGTGCAAATTCAAGGAAAGCAGCAACCCCTGCGACAAACTTAGGTTGCATACGTTGTTTCCAATCCACATACATCCAGTCCTTAACTCTGACGTACTCATGGGCCATGTTAGACTGAATAACATATAAATTGTAGGTTATGCTGACTATATTGAGAAATATAAGAACGGGATAGTTACTGACAAAGGAGAAAATCCATGTATATGCTTTGTGTGTGCGTTTGTCGTTGAAAAGAATAAATTATCGCACGTTATGTTGACCGATAGACGGGGACTAAGTGGCGCTTTTAATTAGTTTCATATATGGGTATCGATGGGAATATGAAGGTTTCATATTATCATATATTGGTTTTAACCCGAACATCTCGAGTCGCTCTCTGATTATGCGTTTGTATGTATGTGTTCCGGCTGTCGGGGGTAGGCTTCTATCCCATTAAGAATGTATAGAGCGAACGCCCATCACTTGTGCTTTCAACCGTTTCAAGTAAATTTCGGCAGCACCTCCCCGCTGTTCTCCGAGTACACTGTAATAGAATAGATAATCATTTCAAAGCTGTGAAACAACGTTGAAATGAACATCTAATCTATCTTTGTACACGGAGAACCAGCGGAAAGGTACCGACGAAATATCTCGAAACGGATGAAAACACAAGTGAATGAAGGCGTTTGCTTTATACATTCTTAATTTGTCCACACGGGACAAATCTATGGGTTACCATACGATTGAATTTTCTCGTCGCGCAGACTATACGACGGTTGTTAGTATCGAGCTATACTGTCCGATATTTAACAACCTTCGTATAGTTCTAGGTCACGACGAGCATCGCACGTATGTTAACCGATAGACGGGGACTAAGTGGCACTTTTAGTTTCATATACGGGTATCGATGGGAATATGAAGGTTTCATATCATCATCGAGTATCATATATTGGTTTTAACCCGAACATCTCGAGTCGCTCTCTAATTATGCGTTTGTATGTATGTGTTCCGGCTGTCGAGGGTAGGCTTCTATCCCATTAAGAATGTATAGAGCGAACGCCCATCACTTGTGCTTTCAACCGTTTCGAGTAAATTTCGGCAGCACCTCCCCGCTGTTCTCCGAGTACACTGTAATAGAATAGATAATCATTTCAAAGCTGTGAAACAACGTTGAAATGAACATCTAATCTATCTTTGTACACGGAGAACCAGCGGAAAGGTACCGACGAAATATCTCGAAACGGATGAAAACACAAGTGAATGAAGGCGTTTGCTTTATACATTCTTAACTTGTCCACACGGGACAAATCTATGGGTTACCATACGATTGAATTTTCTCGTCGCGTAGACTATACGGCGGTTGTTAGTATCGAGCTATACTGTCCGATATTTAACAACTTTCGTATAATTCTAGGTCACGACGAGTATCGCACGTATGTTAACCGATAGACGGGGACTAAGTGGCGCTTTTAGTTTCATATATGGGTATCGATGGGAATATGAAGGTTTCGTATTATCATCGAGTATCATATATTGGTTTCATATTATTTATAGTTTACTTTATTTTATTTAATATATATAATTAAATATATTGATAAATAATATTTGCAACAGAGAATCAAATTACCGAAATGCCCCATTTCATCTCCAAAGCTATTTATTTCCCCCAAATTAAAACCCCTCCAAAATCCCAAAAGAACCTTATATGGATTGTATGTAAGCTGAAGTAGAGGGGAGCAACAGAGCATTCTCCATTTTATACTAACTTTCTTGATCTAGTCTTGTATGAGCCATAATCCTATATACCATCGGATCTTTTGAAATTAGATGCCTGGTGTGCGTATGCAAGCATGGACCTAGTCTGTTTTCTATTTGACATGAGGTATCCAATTCCCCCTAAATTTTAACTCGGAGAACTAATTATCTATCTATATCAAAAAATTGAAGCAGCAATTAAGCAGTGCCATTTCCTTCTCTTCTCCCAAAACCCAGCTCGCCTTCAATCTCTCCAACTCATCCTAACCCCAACCCAGCCCCAGCCGAACCCCAACCCAACACCAAACCCTAACCCGGCCTAACCCTAACTCCAACCCAGCCCCAGCCGAACCCCAACCCCAACACCAAACCCCAACCGAAACCCTAACCCTAACCCTAACCCCAACACCAGTCGTCGAACCCCAACCGCCGATCGAACCCGTACCCTAACCCTAATCCTAACCCTAACCACAACCGATACCTAATCCTAACCCTCATTGATCGCTACCCTAACATCATTATAATAATGTTTAAGTAATTACCTGTAGGCGACGACGGAGACGCAATCGGCGACGACAAGGGCGGTGGCGACAACGATAACGGAGCACGGTGGCGACCACGAGATCACTGCGCAGGTGTGGCGACGACGATTCGGCTTGGATTCGGTGACGACGAGATCACTGCGGCGGCGGCGGCGGCGACGACGATCTCGATTTGGGAAATTTGGTTTCGCGCGAGAATAGGAAAGAGAAATAATCAGCGTAGGGATCGATCTATTAAATCCCTATTTATATACCCCTACGGATATACCCGTAGGTGCTTGGTTTGCGCCACCGTAGGGGCAAAAAACACTTTAAGATTTAATAAATTTTAAATAAATATTGAACGACCGTAGGGGCAACCACTTTGACCTACGGATTAATCCGTAGGGCCAAACTTTTATTGCCCCTACGGATGATATTATCCGTAGGGGCAACCCCTTATTTTACTAGTGAATGGTGGGAAATATCCACAAATCAATTAAGAAATCTCTCAATGAAAGATTTCCTTAACTGATCAACAAATCAGCCTCCCCTATATAAAGGACCCAAGACTTCAAGTCTTGCGGGGAGAAACCTCCCTATAAGTTTCAAGTTTTCAGAAAAGAAAAATCGAAGAGCAAGCTCTAAGAAAAAGAACCTTCTTCAAGGTAAATAAAAAGAAGAGAGATCATAGCATCTCTTGATAAAAAAAATAAGAACTTAGTTCTTTTTCTAGATCACAGATCTATAAAACAAAGTCTTTCACAAAAACAGAAGAGATTATAACATCTCTTCATAAAAAGAAGAACTTAGTTCTTAAATCCATGAGACAAAGTCTCTCATAAAGAAAAACAAAAGGGATCATAGAAGAATTTAGTTCTTAGATCCATAAGACAAAATCTCTTATAAACGAGAATTTAATTCTCAGAGCACAGACCAGAACTGCCAAAGAAGCGCTTCAGCGCTCCAAGTCTAGCGCTCAGCGCCAAGCGCACCACGTGCTCCTCACGTGTGCGCTATTTCATAAGAAGCGCTTCAACGCTCCAAGTCTAGCGCTCAGCGCCAAGTGCATCACGTTCTCCTCACGTGTGCGCTACTTCAAAAGAAGTGCTTCAGCGCTCCAAGTCTGGCGTTCAGGGCCAAGCGAAACACGTGCACCCCACGTGTGCGCTATTTCATAATAAGTGCCTTAGCGCTCCAGGTCTGGTGCTCAGCACCAAGCGCACCACGTGCTTCTCACGTGTGCGCTATTTCACAAGAAGCGTCTTAGCGCTCCAGGTCTGGCGCTCAGCGCCAAGCGCACCACGTGCTCCTTACGTGTGCACTGAGGGAACACAAAGTGTTCTTTAAATAAAGCCCAACGCCATAAAAAGTGTTCAACACTCTGTAAAAGATAAAAGAAAAAGGGGTGTCAGAACCTAAATCAATGCTCAGCATTGTTAAATAAAAAAGGGACTGAGCCCAAATAAATGTTCAACATTTTATTCAAAACTAAGTGTGCTGAACCCAAGTTGGCTACAAATCCCTAATTCAGATCAACTGAGCTCATGTTCTCATAATCTTTTTAATTGGTCTTGGTCCCAAACCTGACTATAGATCTCTCAACCAATATTGGTTCAAGGGTACATCTCTTCATACCTCTGATACATGTCGTTGTAATTCTTCAACGTCTTCAGAGAGATGGAAAGTCCCAATAACCAAAAAACTTTTGGCGCATCCTTAAATTGTGAAACCAAAATACCAGACTATGACGTCTTTAAATCAGACTATGATGTTTTTAAACCGGACTATGAGATCCTTAAACTCATGGACTATGATGTCCTTAAACTTTATGGACCATGAGGTCCTTAAACTCATGGACTATGATGTCCTTAAACTTTACGGACTATGAGGTTCTTAAACCCAATGGACCATGACGTCCCTAAACTCATGGACTATGACGTCCTTAAACTTTATGGACTATGAGGTCCTTAAACTCATGGACTATGATGCCCTTAAACAGTAGACCGCAATGTCCCTGAACTAAAACGATAGAGTACAAATACTCTTTCGTTGGATCTAAATGATCCCAAAATCCTGATGAGTAGATCTTTGTGTAAAATTAAACTAACGTATCCTCAACAAACATTTAAGTTGATCTTAATCTCAATGAGATTAACGATCCTTAAACCCAAACTAATCCCAAATCTAAGAAAATACGGATTTGGACTAATCCACGCTCTACGGGCGACAAAATAAATTAGTCTCCGTATACAATCCACGGGCAACCAAAAAATAAAACAAACACACACGACATGAAGTGACCACCTAGAGAAGGAGAAAGTGGTTACCGTGATGCGGTGGCATAATTAACTGCAGGGGCTTGCGCCTGCAGGGAATAGCGTTTCCACAATCAAAAACCCCTCATAATGAAGGGGAATCTGACGAAGTTTGCTATATCGGCCGCATCTGTCTAAACTCCCGATGCATGGTGCCATAAATCAACTTGGCATCTTCGGAAAGGTGGACGGATAAAACCAAATAGCATCTGCCCCCAAAATTTAGGCCAGACGTCCTGGTCGCATCTTTCGGCGGCGAACAAATTCTGGCACGCTCGGTAGGACCCCTTCCTCTTTCCACTCCACACTTCGTGTGTCGTGTTTTTCCGCGATCAATAGTCACGGTATATATATTTGTGGTTGCCCTTGGGTGATGGGTTACTGAAGCCGGATTTTCGTCTCTATGAAGAATGGCGTTTGCTTCCATCCTAGCAACTATGGCTCTTTCATATCTGGTGGAGTCAAGTATGGGCCACTTGCAACCTCAATTCTCTATAATCTGGCTCTTCAAGAAATCAACGGGCTTCTCTTTAGGTCAATACTCCCACCTCCCACCCTCGGTGCCTCAACGCCGATGGAGGAAGCTCAGTGGAAGTCTGTCTTCCGCAGGCTGGTTCTCCAAGCTGTTGCTTTGCCAATGGAATCAGTCCTCAAACAACTGGCACCTGCCAAGGACCAAGGTCGATGCAAAGGGCAGAATATTCAAGCTCTCAAAGGAAACAGGGGGAAGGCTCAGTAAAATCCTGAGGCTAATCAAATCCTGGCCGTAAGAAACAGTCGACGTTGATATTGGCATCATACAAAATGAGCTGGGGGCAGTTCTCCATATGGTCCTGTTTTAACCCCAGTGGTGAATGTTGTTGTTCTAATTGGGAACTGTTAGTTATATGTATGCCCTAGAGGCCATTACTGTACATACGATGTATATTGTAGTGGATGCTGGGACGTATATAGAGAGGACTTTCTTGCTCGACATGATAGTATGCTATCTGGTTGTACTTTATCTTAACATGTACTCTGATTGTCTCTAATACATGTTGATAAAGCCCTTAGGATTTGTACTCGACTACTGGGACTATGATGAGATCATACTAGTGGGGCCACGGTAGTCGACGAGTACATCCTATAACTGTTCCTAGTCGAGGGTGTATCGAGACAGGGCATCGATGCACCAGAGTAGACTAGCGTATACGCATCTTGACCCATATGATGGGCGATGGATGATCCCATATCCATCGGTGTTTGACATCAAGGATGGTGTATGGGTGCTCAGTGGAGACTGGGTACACTGGACGGACTCGCCGAGAACTTCCAGATGGTATTATACCTCACGTTAGATGGCAGTTCTCCGGTGACACTGGTACAGAGTAGTCTGTTGACCCGAGATCGTCATAGAGTCTTTTATGATTCCCACTTTGTTTTGATTTCCACCTTACCATGTCCAAGAGGGCGTGCAAAACGGTGGTTTTTGGGTACAGTCCAGAATCACATGGAGGCAATGAGCGATAGGAGGGGATTCGTCTCTCCCGGTATATGGAGTTGATGTTGCGCTGTGTTCGATTGGCTACAACCGGAAATCCCTGGCCAGGGTTGCTGACATTTACTAGTAAGTGTTACCAGTAGTTTCTTGAACTGTTATAGACCTCATATCGACACGACTTATCGAGCTATTGGGGTCTGACGTTTACCACCCCTAGGCAAGATATGCGACATATCAGACGACGAGACCGGACTGTACGGGAGTGTTACTGATTGGATTCATAGGAGTACTAGCAGGCTTGCTTGTTGATCTTCTGATCGCTAAATACCCGGGTGGCCGTTACGTTTAGCACACCGCTTGCGGCCTGTGGGTGTTTGATATGATCATCACCTACTGCCGGTGTATTGACGAGTCTTTAGAGTCCTACACAGGGGTTTCCTGGCTCAAGCGAAACGGAGTAGGAGCGCATATGTGATATGTGCGGGACCAAGATTGATATGATATGAGATACCGTATTCTATTCTCGCGATTTGTGACATTGATCGGTTGTATACGATATAGCCGGGTTATCGGATCAAGTGTTAATTCGATAAGTTGTTACTTTTAATATTAGTCGGTTATAGCCGGATTATTAAATCAAAAGTTGATTTAATAATTTAATGCATAATTATATATTTGATATATTACATTGCATTAACTAGTATTAGCTCACTTATGATTTATTTTCTCACTTGAATGTGCACATTGTTTATATGTGATATATGCAAGTGTACATGTTTGTATCATGCTTGATGATACACACAAGTTGGGTGTATGAGACTTATACCAAGATTAGGGTAAAGATTAGGGTTATTGTTTTATCTTAAGATTTAACAAAAGGGTTTAACTTAGTCAAAGTAATCAAGCTTGAAGAAGCTTGGAGAAGCTTTGACAAAGTCCACTCTTTTGTTATTTCTTTTGATATTCTTTAACCTAATGCTTTGGTTAATTCTCTACATGAGTTAAGCATGATAGCTTAACTCACCCATGGTTACATTATTGAGGATAATGATTCATATGATGAATTATTATTCATTCTTGCTTCTTCTTCTTCTTCATCAAGCTCCATGAAAAGCTTACTAGCTCCAATGGTGCCTTGAGGAAAAATATGAGAAAATCAATTCTAAAGTGAGCCCACTTCCTACTTCTTCATCCTCTACCACTTGCCATGTAGTAGAGTGTGTTCTATTCACAAAATTTATGACCTAGTGAAGGAATAGTTTGAGTTAGTGTCTCCCCAACGTAGATCATCTTCGGCCTCGAAGTCAACGAAGCAAGCACGTTCGTTCTTCTTGTAGATCTTCTCTACAGTCCGAAGTTCACGATCGCAGCGAATGGGACATCTACACGGAGCTATTGAAGTGAAGGACCGGATCTACAAAGGTTGTATTCCCTTTCACTTGTAGTTAAAGTTGTTAACTTGCTAGTTTTCGCCTAAACCCTAGTTTAAAGATCCGTATTAGAGTTGTTCGGCACGGCTAAAATTTTAATCGAGCATGGTTGATGCCTCGTAGACCTTTGTTAGTGTGTCTAGCAACCCTACAGTGGTATTAGAGCCTAGCTAGAGTTTTAGGCGAAGTATAGACGAAGTTAGAAACCCGATCGAACCCCGAAACCCTAAACTACACCCTTCTCTTTACATTTTTTCAAAACTAGGATTTTTCCTAATTAAAAATGCTTAAAAAATTCAGCAGGGAATTGTAAGGAATATTGTGCAAAACGACAAAATTTGGCGCCCAAAGCGCCACGGAACCGCGGTACGAGCTTGGCTCCTGCGGCGGTTCCGCGGCCACATGATGACGTCATCTTTTACTTTTTGCACAGTAATTTCCCTATTATATTTTCTGTTGTTTCTGAGTATTTTTAATTTATACTCAAAAGTTGAGTTTTCTGGGTTGTATTGGGGACTCGTTGATTCGATCAGAAAGTTTAACTTCGTCTTTGTGTTTTTCCGGGTATTTTAGAACGTGTTAAAAAGTTTGACCGGATATCAATAACTCACTTTTTCCCGACCCGGAAAATTTCCAACTGTTGGATTTTTCCGTTGTTTGAGAACGTCTAAATCGTGCAAGTAACGCGATGGATCCTCTAGAAGACAACAAACCTTAACTCGATTATGTGATCGTCTTGAACTGCCTTTTGAACCTTCAGGTTTGGGGCAGTACGACGTGCCACATGTGAGGCGTTGGCTTGACCCTTCTACGGCTGGACCCTTGGTACTGTGGCATGAAATGGATGTTTTTAAACTCCCCTCAAGTGTTGAGCTATTGAGAAAACTTGGGTGTTTGATTGTTCGATCGGAAAGTTTAACATTGTCTATTTATCTGGAATGTGATACAATATTTGGAATCCATAAATAGTTATGAGATAACTGATTTGAATGTCATAAATCTAGCACTTTAGTCTTAGATGATCGGTTGCCACGGAATTTTGATGTGATCAAAAGTCCGTCGCAATCACGTAGCGTACGTGGATACTCGCCGGGTAAACTTAATAGACAGCCATGCCCCGTAGCTCCGACCAAGTGACTGTAGGAGAACCCCGTCGCCAAAAGCATCCATTTGGGTGCTCGCGGCAGCGGTGTTCCGCCTTAGTGCACTTCGTCGACGGCATCTGAGGGTGCGGCCGTCTACTAAAGTTTGCGACGAGCATTCGATCAGATTGTCGGGAATCTTGTTGAATTACCCGACTTGAAATTGAAAAGAGTTTTCGATAATGAGACTAAAATGCGGGGTTTATAATTGTTAGGCATGCGATATCTAAGAAATTCATTTGATTAGGCATGCGATGTCTAAGTAGGTTGCGGATTCCAACTGTTGTAGTTTTACACTTTCTTTTCTGCGACCGTAAGTGTAATATGCGATATCGCCGGTTTCGTTGCTATATGTCAACGACAATTGGGATGCGTATATTTACTTACGTTGATGACATGTGATGTTATGTGTTGCTGTGATATGTTATATTGGATCGTCGCGTTTGAATAGCCGGGGGTTTTATGTGAGATGAGAGTTTTTTTATTTTTCATTCATGTAAAATTCATTTGTATGTAATATTCTTTTATTGGGGCACTTCTGGGCTGAGGATGATATCACCCTTGTTTATTATTTACTTTTCCGCATTAGGTAGACCCAAGGCGGGGAGCATAAGTAACCGGGTTCTAGGGTCCAGTGGGAGACCGTCTCGAGGAGTCGAGACCGGGTCTCCTAACCCTAGAATTGGCAGTGTTGCTTGCCGCTCTCGTAGGGGTCTAGGGATGTGGGTTTGGCTATTCATCGTGACCGTGGAATCCGTATTTTATACATGCTCGTATTGAAAACACGGACGTCCTAGTATATCCAATATTTCATATATGTTCTTCTGCTGCGATATCTGTGATGTGATCATTTGATATGTTCTGATAGATACTGTATATAGTATATACGATATAGTATATAGACGTTACTTATGTTTTACACCCGCGCTAGCCCTGCCCCGCTCTGCCGTTAGTTACCTAACCTAATGGTGCACGAGGGGACATCGAGGCGAATGCGGATGGTATAAGTGTACGCCGTATTTATCTGTGATGTTTAGGTGACTTAAATGATGGGACTTCATTAATGAGATTAATGAAATAAAAGAAACCTAAAGATGTTGTTGAATCGAATTTTCAAAAACAGGTAGCTACGGTTCTTGCTTTGCATCGCGGTGTTCCTTGTAGAACATCCTGCACCTTATTCGATAAGGAAAGGGCCGAGATCCCTTCATCGGGAGTGACCCCTCTAGCAATAACTGGCAGATGCTACAACACTCGGTTTGTCTTTTGATTGCTTTTGGAGTTTTTGCTTTGCACAGTGATATATATGATATATCCCGCACCTCATTCGACGAGGAAAGGGCCGACGATCCCTTCACCGGGAGTGATCCCTTTAGCAAAACTAGAAATGCCTCAAAAACAATCCATTTTAAAATCATTTGATTCTACAACGATATCAAGTTCATTACGCAATGGGTTTTCAGAAAAAACTGTCGTAGCCCTCCGTCATTTCAGATAAGTCCTGCTTAGTATTCGTCCTGCGTTTGTTGACCTTGTCAAGGCGTAGTGTTCGGTAGCTGACCAGTATTTATCTGTTTATACATATGATGCAGATTGTTTTAGGGTAGTCGTGCGGCCTTGTTTACCTTGTCAAGGGTCGTGCGGGTGGGTTTAATTCAATCAAGAAATGACGGGTTGAACTTGACTTACGGTCTATGGTTTGTTGACTTTGTCAAGGTCATAGATCGTTTGGGGCAAAATATTATCGAGAATTTCAAGTGTTAAAATTTGCAATGAGATTGCATACCTTCTATGAGATAGTTGGATCCCGATACCCGCTGCGAGTAAGAGTTACTCCTGGGAGAGTTTTACACATTACAATTAGCCGATCAAGTAGGTGTCTAGAAAGGTGTCAACGGGGTTACGCCTCTGGGAAAACGAGGTTTACTTTAATTAGGTCCGTGCAAAAGCACGGGGCACCTCCCTCAAAGTACCGACACTGGCCTGGCTGAAAGATTGGCGAACTTGTAGCGTGTAATTAATCCCGGCTAGTCTTTCCTTTTAGGGTTTGAAGGAAGATTTGATAAAAACAGTGGGAACCATCCTGATTAGATAAAATAATAATCAATCTGATCTTGCAAGAGCATACGCTGAGTGTTTTCTTCTCTCTCTCTCCAGGTAGCGACCATATCACGCCTTAATCAAGATAATAATACGGAAATATTGACCGAACCCGCTTGTTATACTGAGCTGGGGAACGTTGGTCCCGCTCCAACTTATAATTGTTATAAGACAGAGCAGGAAATTAAGGAATACCAGATTTCCTGTGCCGCCCAAACGAAGAAAGTGCATGCTGATGCATCATCTTCGGGTGTGTTCATTACAGAAAACTGTTTCTCAGTATCCTTTACGTCCTGGGTATGTGATACCGGATCAGGATCCCGCATATGTAATCTGTTACATGGGCTACAGATAGGTAGAGAACTGAGAATGGATGATAAGTTTCATGAGACAGAAAACGGTGCAAGTGTTGCAGCCAAGTCTGTTGGTCACTGTCATCCTGTATTACCAGAATACATTGATTCTGAACGAATGTTATTAGATACCGAACCTGATATACAACATCATATCAGTCTCTTTATCAGTAAAGAAAGGATATAATTTTGTATTGTTGGATAATGTTTTGATCATTTCCTATATCAAAAGTTGATCGGTTCAGGTACGTTATCTAAAAGCATTGACGTTCTAAATCAAACTACAGTTCTTAGTATACAGAACACACACAAGAGGAAGAGTTCAGAAATGAACAAATCCTTCTTGAGGCATTGTAGACTAGGTCATATCAATGTGACCCGACTACCTGAAGTTACATATAGATGCATATTTAAATTAGTTTGAATTTACATCTTGTGAAACTTGCCGGTCATGTCACAGAAATAAGATGACCATAGCTCTGTTTATTGGAAACAGAGAAAGAGTTAGTGAACTTTTGGGATTGATACATGTTGATGAATGAAGGTTCCCTGTCTACACATGCCAAGACCGGTTCTTTGTACTTCATTACATTCTCTGATGATCTCTCAAGATTCAGACATATGTTCCTGTTGAAACACAAGTCCGAAGCTTTTGAGATATTCACAGAATATAAGTTAGAAGTGGAGAACCAAAACGGGTATAAGTATTATGTCCTTTGATGTGATCAGGGAGGAGAATACTTGAGCACGGAATCCCTGGACTATTCTAAAGGAGAATGGGATTCTCTCTCAGCATTACTCCTCTGTATACACCACAGCACCTCGGTGTATCGGGGCGAAGCAATAGCACCCTATGTGATATGGTGTGCTCTATGATGAGTACTACTGAGTTTCCTATTTCCTTTTGGGAGCTATGCACTTGAGAAGTTGCATACCTATTGAATAGGGTTCAAATCAAATCAGTTGCCTACCACTTCATATGTGATATGGAAAGGGAAGAGCCCATATCTTAAGTTTGTTAAGATTTGGGGTTGTCCGGCCCATGTCTAAAAAGCAAAATCTGGACAAGCTCGAGGCAAAGTCAGATCTGTGGATGTTTGTTGGATATCCCAAGCATCAGCAAGGGAATATCTTCTACCAAACCGAGGAACAAAAATATTTTGTTTCTCAACATGCCACCTTTATGAAAGGGAATTTCTTGTGAAGAAATTAGTGGTCATGAGGTAGAACTGGAAAGAGTTCCAGCTATACAAACTACAGCAGATGATTTGATAGAACAAAAGGATTCAATAGTCACAAACAAACCTCAGCCTCTCCGCCGATCTAGTAGGGTTCCTCACCCACCTGAGAGATACTTCGGTTTCTCTATGACAGTGGGAGCGAGGATTGCATCATGAGATGATGACCCAACTAGTTTCGAGCTGGCCATCAGGAGTGGGACTCTGTAAGAATGGCTGGATGCTTAGCGATCTGAGATGGAATCCTTATACACCAACAAAGTATGGACTTTGGTTGCTTTATCTGAAGGGTTAAATCCCCATCAGGAGCGAGTATATCTTGAGAAGATTACTTGGTGTACATGGAAAAGTTGAGACTTTCAAAGCTATGCTTAAGTCTATCCAGATCCTACTTGCCACTGCTACTTCCAACGACTACGATATCTGGTGGTTGGGTGTCATGACTGCTTTTCTAAATAATGTTTTAGAAGAGAGCGTCTATAAGTACAAAGCCAGAGGGCTTCGTAGACAGTGGGAGCAGCGGAAATGTGTGCAAGATGTTTTATGTTGATAAAGCAGGCATCGCGGAGTTGGAACATCTGTTTTGATGTGGTAGTCAAAGAGTTTGACTTCATCAAAATGGTAGATGAACCTTGTATATACAAAAAGGTAGTAGGGAGTATGGTGCTGATCCTCGTAGAGTACGTGGATGACATACTCTTGATAGGGAAGGAGTTTCCTATGCTACACTCGGTTAATCTCCGCTTATCATAAGGGTTCTCCATATAGGATCAAAGTGATACCTCCTAAATCCTAGGTTTTGGATCTATGAGATAGATCTAATTGGATGTTAGGATTCTCACTAGATGTAGTGAGATGGTATCAATCGATCCTGGGGAGAATCACTGGAAAGGTTCCAGGGTGGTAAGGACGACTAAATGTCAGTCGCAGGCATTGTCTTTACCCTCAGTGGAGGGACGGTATGTTGGAAGAGTTCCAAGCTAGATACCGTGACATACTAGACGATTAAAGGCAAGATACATTATTACCAAGGATGCTACCAAAGAGGCAGCCTGGATATATATAAGTTCATGAGATGAACTTCGTTCCTACCATTGTGTGACAATGGAGTTGTGGCTTTTGCCAAGGAACGCCCGTCCCATCAGAAATCCAGATATAATTCTTAGGCAGTATCACCTGATCATGGAGATGGTTGATCTCCAGGGAGATCAAGGTTAGGAGAGCAGACGCAGAGGACAACAGTGCGGATCCACTCACAAAGGCCTTTTCCCCAGTAGAGACTTTTATGGGATGGTTGAGTATGAGATACTTCAACCACAGCTAATTGTTGGGTACATGATACCACAACAGATGGCCCTAGTGCAAGTGGGAGATTGTTAGTTATATGTATGCCCTAGAAGCCATTACTGTACATACGATGTATATTGTAGTGGATGCTAGGACGTATATAGGGAGGACTTTCTTGCTCGACCTGATAGTATGCTATCTGGCTGTACTTTATCTTAACATGTACTCTGATTGTCTCTAATATATGTTGATAAAGCCCTTAGGATATGTACTCGACTACTGGGACTATGATGAGATCTTACTAGTGGGGCCACGGTAGTCGACGAGTACATCCTATAACTGTTCCTAGTGGAGGGTGTATCGAGACAGGGCATCGATGCACCAGAGTAGACTAGCGTATACGCATCTTGACACATATGATGGGCGATGGATGATCCCATATCTATCGGTGTTTGACATCAAGGATGGTGTACGGGTGCTCAGTGGAAACTGGGAACACTGGACGGACTCGCCGAGAACTCCCAGATGGTATTATACCTCACGTCAGATGGACGTTCTCTGGTGACACTGGTACAGAGTGGTCTGTTGACCTGAGATCGTCATAGAGTCTTTTGTGATTTCCACTGTGCTTTGATTTCCACCTTACCACGTCCAAGAGGGCGTGCAAAACGGTGGTTTTTGGGTACAGTCCCGAATCACATGAATGCAATGAGTGATAGGAGGGGATTCGTCTCTCCCGATATAGGGAGTTGATGTTGCGCTGTGTTCGATTGGCTACAACCGGAAATCCCTGGCCAGAGTTGCTGAGATTTACTGGTAAGTGTTACCAGTAGTTTCTCAAACTGTTATAGACCTCATATCGACACGACTTATCGAGCTATTGGGGTCTGACGTTTACCACCTCTAGGCGAGATATGCGACATATCAGACGATGAGACCGGACTGTACGGGAGTGTTACTTATTGGATTCACAGGAGTACTAGCAGGCTTGCTTGTTGATCTTCTGATCGCTCAATACCCGGGTGGTCGTTACGTTTAGCACACCGCTTGCAGCCTGTGGGTGTTTGATATGATCATCACCTACTGCCGGCGTATTGACGAGTCTTTAGAGTCCTACATAGGGGTTTCCTGGCTCAAGCGAAACGGAGTAGGAGCGCATATGTGATATGTGCGGGACCGAGATTGATACGATATGAGATACCGTATTCTATTCTCACGATTTGTGACATTGATCGGTTGCATGCGATATAGCCGGGTTATCGGATCAAGTATTGATTCGATAAGTTGTTACTTTTAATATTAGTCGGTTATAGCCGGATTATTAAATCAAGAGTTGATTTAATAATTTAATGCATAATTATATATTTGATATATTACATTGCATTAACTAGTATTAGCTCACTTATGATTTATTTTCTCACTTGAATGTGCACATTGTTTATATGTGATATATGCAAGTGTACATGTTTGTATCATGCTTGATGATACACACAAGTTGGGTGTATGAGACTCATACCAAGATTAGGGTAAAGATTAGGGTTATTGTTTCATCTTAAGATTTAACAAAAGGGTTTAACTTAGTCAAAGTAATCAAGCTTGAAGAAGCTTGGACAAAGTCCACTCTTTTGTCATTTCTTTTGATATTCTTTAACCTAACCTTTAACCTAATGCTTTGGTTAATTCTCTACATGAGTTAAGCATGATAGCTTAACTCACCCATGGTTACATTATTGAGGATAATGATTCATATGATGAATTATTATTCATTCTTGCTTCTTCTTCTTCTTTTTCTTCTTCATCATCAAGCTCCATGAAAAGCTTACTAGCTCCAATGGTGCCTTGAGGAAAAATGTGAGAAAATCAATTCTAAAGTGAGCCCACTTCCTACTTCTTCATTCTCTACCACTTGCCATGTAGTAGAGCGTGTTCTCTTCACAAAATTTATGACCTAGTGAAGGAATAGCTTGAGTTAGTGTCTCCCCGACGTAGATCATCTTCGGCCTCGAAGTCAACGAAGCAAGCACGTTCATTCTTCTTGTGGATATTCTCTAGAGTCCGAAGTTCACGATCGCAGCGAAGGGGACATCTACGTGGAGCTATTGAAGTGAAGGACCGGATCTACAAAGGTTGAATTCCCTTTCACTTGTAGTTAAAGTTGTTAACTTGCTAGTTTTCGCCTAACCCTAGTTTAAAGATCCGTATTAGAGTTGTTCGGCACGGCTAAAATTTTAATCGGGCATGGTTGATGCCTCGTAGACCTTTGTTAGTGTGCCTAGCAACCCTACAGGAACAGCTTCAAACTGTTGCAAAAGGCCAGAAAAAATTCTCCTGCCGCAATATTGATGACGTCTCTGTTGGATATAGTGCCCTCAAAGTCAATTATTGGATCGCAGGCACATGAATGCAATGATTGAGGAGGACCTATGCCGGTAGGACAGTCTTACTCGAGTTGATAGTATGCTATCTGGTTTGCCTTTATCAGTCGTGTATAGAATCAGATGACTGATCACGATTACACTTTGATAGAGCCCTTAGAATCTTGCTTGACTACCAACAGTATGAGGGCGATCATATACGTGAGAGTTGGGTAGTCCATAAGCACATCCTTTATAGTGGTCCCTAGTCATGGGAGTTTCGAGACAGGGCATCGATACTCCGGAGTAGACTAGTGTATACAGTCAAGACCCTGACGAGGGGTGGTGGCCGGACTCACAAGCCACTGGTGTCAGTTGGATCACCTAAGATGTATACAGGTGCTCATTGGGTTATGAGTACATCGGACAGGACTCGCTGGGAACCTGCTAGTTGGTATTATACATATCGTCAGATAGCAGTTCCCTGGTGACATGTGTACAGGTTAGTTCATCGACCTGAGGTCGTCATTTTTCTCGTGTGAGTTCCCACTGTGCTTTGATTTCTACCCTATCACGGCTCAAAGGAGTCGTGCAAACAGGTAGTTTTTGGGTACAGTCCCGAGCCACATGGAGGCAAGTGAGCGGATCGGCAGGGGATTCGTCTCTCCCGGTATTGGGGGTGGAGATTGCGCAGTGTCTAGGAAAGCCATTACACCAAGTCCTTGGCCAAAGCAGGTGAGAATTACTGGTAGGTACTCCGGTAGTTTCTCACGGTGTTCAGGGCTTGTCTCCGACACGACTTATACCGCTATTGGGGGTCTGACGTTACTAGCCCCTAGGCCGGATATGCGATACTCATAGACGAACGGACATGACTGTATATACATTATCATTGTTAGGCTCAGTAGGGTTTCCGGATGAGTTCGCTCATCGGCCTCCCTTAAGCTCAGTACATGGGCAGCCGTTACGCACAGCTAGTGCCGCTGACGGCTTGTGGTTAAACCCACTGCCAGGGTACTGATGAGTCATTAGAGTCCCCCACAAATAGTTTCCCATGTTCGGGCGAAACGTTGTAGAGGCCGTATGGTTTTATGGCAGGGTTCGGAAAATGCACACGCGTTTACGCACGTGTCATATTTCGGACAGATAATACTGGTGGGTTTTGGTTTAAGCCGGATCCATGTATTAAACTTTATAGATATAATATCTTTGTCTCAGTTGCATTTGTGTTCGGTCGTCATACAAATGCGGGTATATTTATACAGTTACGGGGTTATCCTGAAATTCGTTTCGGGATCACTTTTGGAAGTTGCCAGTTTCCAATTTTCTATCACCCGTATTTAACATTCGGTTAAATGCGGATTTATCTTTTCGTCACTTGGGTGAGTCATAAGGTGAGTCGTGATTCTAGAAGGTTCTAGAAGGTGACTAGGATTAGTGACTCATAGTTGCTTTAAATGTTCTTTTAATGTTATGCAAGGTGTCTTGTGTGAGTCATTCTTTTGCTTTAATGATTCTTGTTCTTGCTAAGATCTTTTGTGAGAAGCTTTCCTTTGTGGTCACCTCCCTTGCTTCCTACACTCACCCCCCTACCTCCTTATAGTGGCCGGCCCATTCTTGATGGATGATAATGGTTGTTGTTTGAAAAAGATGATAGTTTTTGGTGTATGGAAATTTCATAGCTCATTTCATTCCATTACCCGACTCAAATGGCAACTTCATTAACCGTTCGTCCATGGCTTTGGACGAAGCAAGACAAAATGTTCTACTCATTCTCTACATCAATCTTGGTCATCTCTTCTAGCAAACTTGATGACCGAGTTGCCTCGGGTCAGAGGCGGGAGCCCGTTTAAAGATCCGATGACGTGGTGCCACCTGAACGAGGAGATCGGAGATCGACGTGATTGGAGCAGCCGCAACGGAGCGTGGGATGATGGTTAAAGAACGAAGGACTCGGATCGTTCGGTATAACCTTTCTACCCTTTTTGTAGATTGTTAGTTTAGCATTTATGGTAGATCCGGGTTATAGTATGCGATAGCGCCAGTTATAAAAGTTTTTGTTCCGCATTTGGCATCAGATTGACGGCCGGGGCGCTACCGTACACTTACATAGTATCAGAGCCACGCCATTAAGCTTTACTAATTTGTTCTAACGCGTTTGAAATATCGATCGAACGGATTTTCGAAAATCGCAATTTTCAAGTCTAAAGTTTCTGTTGATTTTAAATCTGGTCTAAAAATCATTTTGACTATACCAGAAAATTAAGCAGGCTTTTTAAAGAACACTGGAGAAAAACGACAAAGCGAATCGACCGTACGACAGCGGAAACGAGGTCAAAGCATGGCTTTGACCGCGGAACCGTGGTCGTCTTGGTCAATCACTTGACCATTTTTCTTCTGGGGCTTCTACTTGGGAAATTGTGGTTTCTGGAACTGTTATTTTGGGTCCATTTTTTGTTACTGTACAGCAGATGTATGTAGGGCCCACTTTGGGAAATTTTGTCGATCGAAATTTAAAAGTGTTAGTTTACAGTACTTACATTATATCTCCGATCGTGAATGTCATTTGATCGGTAAACCGCGTCTGATTTCTATAGTTCTTTTAGACGGGTTTGCGAACGTGACATTCGCGTTGATGTTCTGTGTTGTGGTGTGATGTTGCGGATTTGTCGTGGTGGATAGCAGTGTGCAATGGTAGTGCAGTTTAGATTTATTAGTACATTTGATATTGCGGGGCGAGCGTCCAATATGTGGACTGCCGTCACTGCCGGTTGTATAATATTCTTTTAGGGCACGACCAGGTCGAGGTCGATGTACCTGTTGTACATATTTTTCATTACTGTACTAGGTTTTACCCCGCGACGGAGTGCATGGATAGCCGGGTTCTGGAGGGCAACGGGTCCGCATCTCATGGCTTTGAGAGGCAGAGGGGACTCACTCTAGAATTGGCAGACTATTCGCCGCACTCGTAGGGGGTACAGGTTGACCCAAGGAGGGGTGCTCAAGTTACCGGATTCCGTGAAGTGCAGGGTGGTCCATTCACTATGTTGTAAGGGGCTGCCTCGCTTCAGGTTTTGGCGAGTAACTTGCCGCACCCGTAGGGGTCTAGGTTTCATTGCACAGGCTATCCACACGACCAGGGGAACGTCGGGTTTCAGCAGCGGCTCTGTGAAACCCGGGGATCCCAGATTATCTGTATTGTTCTGTGATGCTTATTACTTTTCTGTAATGTTGCATATTATCATGCCTGGAGCGATTATTGTATATTGGTTTATATACTAGTAGATGTTGTATATGTTTTGCACCCGCGCTAGTCCAGTCCCCGCTCTATCGTTAGTTAAGTAACCTAACGGGTGATGACGGGACCCAGTGACGAATGTGGATGGTATATACGTACATTTTATTTTCGTTCTTTTCTGGTGTGATTGATTGATGGGACTGCGTTGATTCTGATCAATGCAAATGAAAACAAACCTGTTTGGATGTTGTTGGAACAGTTTTAAAAGGTGTTATTGCAAAGACGTTTCCTTTTGTCATGCATAGCGGTATTCGGTTGGAATATCATGCACCTCATTCGACGAGACAAGGGCCGATATCCCTTCACCGGGAGTGACCCCTTGGGCAGAAGTTTGTGTCAGGGTAATAACTTCACTATAGTCGATTACAAGTTGCTTTGCATCGCGGTAATCAGTGGAATATCCTGCACCTCATTCAACGAGGAAAGAGCCGAGATCCCTTCACCGGGAGTGACCTCTTTAGCAAAAGGTTTTCGCCACTATTTTTTTATAAAAAGCTATCAGGTTCCTTCAACGAGATCAAGTTCATTACGTTAAAGGTTTTTCGCCAAAAACCAGCCGTAGCCCTCCGTCATTTCTTTTGGGTATTCAGTAGTATTCAAGCTATGCATTTTGGCCAAAGTCAAGGCATAGTGTTTAATAGCTGCTGGGTATTCATTTGTTGCATAGATAGATGAGTTGGTTTGGGACAGTCGTTCTGCCGATTGGCCAAAGTCAGGGGCATGTGCGGGTGGGTTCAAATTGACAAGATAGTGATGGGTAGAACTTGGCATGTGACTTATGACATTTTGACCAACGCCAAGGTCATAAGAGCATGGGGCAAAAATCATATCGGGAGTTTCTAAAGAAATTGAAACTTGCCAGGCATGCGCATACCTTCTGGAGTGTGATAACGTGAGTGGATTCCGTCACGTTATCATGCGATGAGAGTTGGATCCCGATTCCCACTGATGAGTTGGTTTACTCTTCGGGTGATCCCAATTGATTCTTCTTTCAGGTTTGGAGGAGAATTTGACAGTACAGTAGGAGGTTTCCTGATTAGATAAAGTGATAACCATTCTGATCTAGGTTAGAGTGCACGCAGAGTGTTTCTTTTCTCTCTCGCTTTAGCAGCGACTTTTGATCGACCCTAGACTATGACTCAGTGACCAAGTTGACCGAACCTTCTTAAAATACTGGATTTTGGATTGTCTGAGTTGCATAAGTCATTGCCACTCCTTCTTTTACCCTTTACATTTCTCAGAACACCCCGTATTACTACGGACATCCACTTCCATTGGATAGATCTATCGTATGGTTATATACGAACTCGAAGGGACTTCTTCGAGGATGGATCCAGGTTCAGGAGAAATAGAATTGGTTTATTCAGTTGTCTTTTATTATCACCTTCTCTCAGGTTGCGAGGGCTCCTTGGTTTAGGAGAGTACACCTATTACGCTTATTGGATAGTCTTATTCCAAACCATAGGCAGGTGCCGAAAGGTAAGGAATGAAGAAAACCAATTAGCCTAAGTAATGTGTACAGAAGGTAATATGTAAAGACAAAATAAAGGGATTAGAAAGAGGGCAAAGTAAATTGCGACTGCTATCATTCACGACCAAACCGCGTACTTCATCGCCACTCCTATTTCACCTTTAAAAGAATAAGGTATTATTCAGTTGTCTTTTATCATCACCTTCTCTCAAGATGTGAGCACTCCTAAGTTGAGGAGGGTACACCTATTATGCGTATTGGATAGTCTTCTTCCAAACCATAAGCTGGTGTCGAACGGTAGGGAAGGAAGAAAACCATTTAGCCTAACGATGGTGTACAGAAGGTAACGAATAAAGACAAATAAAGGGATTTGGAGAGATGGAAAAGAAATATACGGTTAAAGTCATGAATTGGATTATGGAAGAGGCATTACTATGAATACCAGGATACCCCTACGAAACATTTTCATGTTTCAGTGCATTGTTAATGGAAAACTGTTTTCCCGATTAGATACTTACTCCAGGGTATGTATTTACCAGGTATGATTCTCACATCTGTATGGTTTTACAGATGATGAGTGGGAGGAAGTTATTGGGAATTAGGTGATCATTCTCATTATATCGGAATTAGTTGTAATTGGTGATATTTAAGGAAATCGCCTGGGTACAGTTTTCAACCTACGACGCACAGGTTTTGAGTTATTCAACTCAGCGGACTTATACAGAGTATTGTATGTTGTCCAGTGTCCATCAGGACAAAGGGATAGGTCCTCGTACTATGTTCTGTTTACTTATGACTTCTCTAGTTTTTAGACAAGTGTTTCGTAGAAATAAAAAGTCTATGTTTTTGAGAAGTTGTGGGTATAAGAATAAAGTAGAGAACCAAGTGTCGCAAGTATCGGGATTCTTCAAAGAGATCGAAGATGTAGATACTTCTGATTGGTATTCAGATGATAGTAATGGTTTTGAGAAACTTGTTTCTCTTTCGGGTTACTAATAATTGGATGGATTCCTAAGTTGAGTAATGCTGATTAGCATCTCTCCATTAAGTTGATATGCACTGGAGATAGCTGCATGTTTTGAATCTGGTTCCAATTAAATAAGTGCCAAAGTTTCTATATTGGATATATGTGAGTTGTCCGGTTTATGCTTAAAACCAGACTCCGGATAACTCAGGGCACGTTTCTGTAATGGCTGTTTGTGGGTTGGCCCAGGCTATGACGAGGGTTTACTTTCTACCATATGGAAGATCAATAGTGATATTGTTCTTAACTCGCCACAGTTTTAGTAAAATGGATTTTTTTTTCAGAAAACAGTAGTGGGAGTATGGTAGACCTGAAAGTGATTCCAGAACCGCAAACGATTACGGAAAATTTAATAGGACCTAAAGATTCAATCAGGTTTGACATTCCAATAGCCACTCCGTAGATGTGGTGGGTAACCTCAGACACCCGAGAGGTACTCCGGTAGCCTCAAGGAAGGTGACAGAGAGGTTCTTGCTTACCCAGACTTGACACTACCGTTGTTCCAGATTATGAGACCCGGCAGGAGGTTAAGTATAGCGTCGTTCTAAACTAGCTTTAGAAGTGCACGTATATATTATTTTGCGTTGTTGTGGTCAGTGGGAGCATCGGAAGCATAGTGGGCAAGTTGCTTATGTCTATTTATAGACTAGAGCAGTTATAGCAGAGATTGATCATCTAATTTTGATGTGACAGTCATCGGTTTGATTTCATCAGAATAGGGGATGGATCTGTTAAGAAGGTAGTAGGGTGTGATGTCCCAGTATTATGGATGTCATACACACAGTAGGAAGTAAAATTCCTATACTACGATCGGTTGTACTGTGGTCGTCACACAGTTGTTTCTCCAGACAGGATATGGATATAATATCTGACATTCTGGTTTCTAGATCTATGATTTTAGATCTGGATATGGGTAGTTTCCCAATGTGGGTACTTTGACAGTATTCTAATGGTTTTTAGAATAAATGACTCCTGGCATGGTGGTGTACCTGCAGGTGATGGAGTCACCCTCTCTAAAGGTGTCTTACAGACTAAAGGGGAGAGGGATGCGCATGATTGGCAGATCACTTGCTTAGGCAATTGAGTCAATCATGAGATGTCAAGCACCACACCAGATGTTGATTTTGCACTAGATGCAATAAGTTTGTATTAATCCAATCCTGGAGAAACATAAGCAAGCAGCTTTAGAACATAAGTGCATGTTCTACGGATTTGATGACGGCAGCCTCCTTCGGGAGACGGTTATCATTCCAGGCTTCAAAGGTGACATGGATGACAGAGTGATTGTCAGAGTTATAGTTTTCCCTCTGACGAGGGACAGTATTATAGACAGGTGGTCCAAGAGGATATTGCGGGAGGCATGGTGCATGATACTGATTAGGTTCAGTTATCGATACAGTCTAAGAAGTTTGGATTTGGAGTTCGCTTATGAACTAGGTCCCATCAGATATCCAGACATATTCTAAGACAGGTATTACTCGATTTGGGAGATGGCTTTCTCCGCGAACTTGAGATTAAGAGAGACATAGAAAGATACATCAGGGCGGATCCACTCACTGAGGCTATTTCTCGAACACAAGAGTTTTACGAACGGGCTTTGTGAAACTGATTAGTAGAGGAGTTGGGTGTTCGGTATCACACGGGCTGTGAGTATGCGACATCGCAATAATTAGCCTTAAGTGCAAGTGGGAGATTGTTGGATATAGTGCCCTCAAAGTCAATTATTGGATCGCAGGCACGTGATTGCAATGATTGAGGAGGACCTATGCCGGTAGGACAGTCTTACTCGAGATGATAGTATGCTATCTGGTTTGCCTTTATCAGTCGTGTATAGGTTCAGGTGACTGATCACGATTACAAGTTGATAGAGCCCTTAGGATCTTGCTTGACTACCAACAGTATGAGGGCGATCATATACGTGAGAGTTAGGTAGTCCATAAGCACATCCTTTATAGTGGTCCCTAGTCGTGGGAGTTTCGAGACAGGGCATCGATACTCCGGAGTAGACTAGTGTATACAGTCGAGACCCCGACGAGGGGTAGTGGCCGGTCTCACAAGCCACTGGTGTCAGTTGGATCACCTAAGATGTATACAGGTGCTCATTGGGTTATGAGTACACCGGACAGGACTCGCCGGGAACCTGCTAGTTGGTATTATATATATCGTCAGATAGCAGTTCCCTGGTGACATGTGTACAGGTTAGTTCGTCGACCTGAGGTCGTCATTTTTCTCATGTGAGTTCCCACTGTGCTTTGATTTCTACCCTACCACGGCTCAAAGGAGTCGTGCAAACAGGTAGTTTTTGGGTACAGTCCTGAGCCACATAGAGGCAAGTGAGCGGATCTGCAGGGGATTCGTCTCTCCCGGTATTGGGGATGGAGATTGCGCAGTGTCTAGGAAAGCCATTACACCAAGTCCTTGGCCAAGGCAGGTGAGAATTACTGGTAGGTACTCCGGTAGTTTCTCAGGGTATTCAGGGCTTGTCTCCGACACGACTTATACCGCTATTGGGAGTCTGACGTTACTAGCCCCCTAGGCCGGATATGCGATACTCATAGACGAACGGACCGGACTGTATATACATTGTTAGTGTTAGGCTCAGTAGGGTTTCCGGATGAGTTCGCTCATCGGCTTCCCTTGAGGTCAGAACATGTGTAGCTGTTACGCACAGCTAGTGCCGCTGACGGCTTGTAGTTAAACCCACTGCCAGGGTACTGACGAATCATTAGAGTCCCCGACAGATAGTTTCCCAAGTTCGGGCGAAACGTTGTAGAGGCCGTATGGTTTTAAGGTAGGGTTCAGAAAATGCACGTGCGTTTACGCACGTGTCATATTTAGGGCAGATAATACTGGTGGGCTTTGGTTTAAGCCGGATCCATGTATTATACTTTGTAGATATAATATCTTTGTCTCAGTTGCATATGTATTCGGTCGTAATACAAATGCGGGTATATTTATACAGTTACGGGGTTATCCTGAAATTCGTTTCGGGATCACTTTTGGAAGTTGCGAGTTTCTAGTTTTCTATCACCCGTATTTAACATTCGGTTAAATGCGGATTTATCTTTTCGTCACTTGGGTGAGTCATAAGGTGAGTCTTGATTCTAGAAGGTTCTAGAAGGTGACTAGGATTAGTGACTCATGGTTGCTTTAAATGTTCTTTTAATGTTATGCAAGGTGTGTTGTGTGAGTCATTCTTTTGCTTTAATGATTCTTGTTCTTGCTAAGATCTTTTGTGAGAAGCTTTCCTTTGTGGTCATCTCCCTTGCTTCCTACACACACCCCCCCACCTCCTTATAGTGGCCGGCCCATTCTTGATGGATGATAATGGTTGTTGTTTGAAAAAGATGATAGTTTTTGGTGTATGGAAATTTCATAGCTCATTTCATTCCATCACCCGACTCAAATGGCAACTTCATTAACCGTTCGTCCATGGCTTTGGACGAAGCGAGACAAAGTGTTCTACTCATTCTCTACATCAATCTTCGTCATCTCTTCTAGCAAACTTGATGACCGAGTTGCCTCGGGTCAGAAGCGGGAGCCCGTTTAAAGATCCGATGACGTGGTGCCACCTGGACGAGGAGATCGGAGATCGACGAGATCGGACCAGCCGCAACGGAGCGTGGGATGATGGTTAAAGAACGAAGGACTCGGATCGTTCGGTATAACCTTTCTACCCTCTTTGTAAATTGTTAGTTTAGCGTTAATGGCAGATCCGGGTTATAGTATGCGATAGCGCCAGCTATAAAAGTTTTTGTTCTGCATTTGGCATCAGATTGACGGCCGGGGCGCTACCGTACACTTATAGTCTCCACAGCCCATGGAGATCCCACGAGAGCAGAAACTAGTACGCTCCCTGAGATGACTTTCCTCATCTATATATAAGGTGTGGAAGTAGGTGAAGGGGACTCATCCTAAGACGGATCCTGATACATTGGTTCCTCCCAAAACCGAAGTGGCTTTTCACAAAAAAGATAGGCCCAATAAAGCTCAAGTGCCCGAAGCAAACTGCAAAGGCCAAAACTCCAAACACCCCAAGCCTGAGGACATGGTAGTTCATATAGTTTATGTGGTGGATTCTAAAGACAAAGTTCGAGCTTTTACTAGCCACCGACCTCAAACTCGGTCCCTGATAAAAGTTCAACTGCAACATAAAAAGCTGTAGGAGATGCTCGCTCAGGCGGTAGCAAACGCTAGTCTATCGCCTAAGGAAAATCCCTAGGACACACCCGAAGAAAGAATAGAGAAGGAGTCGGATATTGATTTTCTAAAGCACGCTCTGAAAAAGGGAGATGCAGAAGCGGCAGAAATGTCCACTAAAATGAACCAGATGGCCCTTCTGATTCAGAATATGGCTGGAATGATGGTTCAATCGGAAACACTGGCAGATGAACTGCCGGTAGTCGGTCTTAAAGATAAGGATGGAATTTCAAATCCTCTGCAAACCTAATTAATGGACAAGGAGGAAATGATTCCTCAAAGCAAAGCTGAACGAATATATCGCTCAGCAAATCAAAGCTCACTACGCTAGTGATGCCGCAAATAGATCAATCAAGATTGGTTGACCGTATCCGTCATAGCACAATCAAATACAGTACCCGCCAGAGTACACACTTCCAACATGCCACATGTACAAAGGAACTGAGAATTCTCGCCGGCACATTGCATGATTTGAACCTATGTGCAACAATACTAATATACTTCTCCTCTGAGAGTTCGTCGGTTGTCTGGCGGGCATTGCCTTCAAATGGTATGCGGAACTCCCGAATGACCCCATGAATACCTTCGATGAAATGGAGATGCCTTCCTGTCAGAGATTCGCAAGTGTGAATAAACGAACTACCATGACGGCGCTGGTTAACGAAAAGGTTAGACTGAATGAGACTCGGGTTCAATATGTTACCCGATGGCGAAATCTCTGTTCAAATACAAGTAACGCATCGAAGAAGTTGCAGCCATAGGAATACTCATAGCTACCCTTGACCCAAATTCAAAGGCATTCTCGTATATGGCCCTCTTCAAGCTGACAACCTACTAAGAGCTCATGGATAAAATGACTCGATTGGATCAGCTGAGTCAAGACCCTTCATCATCTGATGAAGATGAATGAAAAGCGGAGGTAAGGTGGTATTTGTCGTCGATGCTCATCAAAAAATGAGCGACACTGAAGCAACCTGTCGCCAAAATAGCGACGGCGTGGGTACTCGCTCCCCCGAGGTATACACAGGATGGATATTTCTCACTGGTGTAAGAATCTCTACGTAAGATGGTCCTTTCTTCTCAAAGAATAGAAAGGATATCAAGGGGTTTGCAAACGAGTCCTGCAATCAAGTGGAATATCCCACTTGAACCACATAAATAAATGGTATGTCCACAAATAAAATGGGCATGGATGAAAACCCGAAAGGGCGCCGTGGGTAAAAACAGCAGGACTGCCGGCGAGCTTGTGAAAACCCGGAAGGGTGCAATCTCGTTAAAAAAAAGGTACGTCCATAAGCAAGATAGGCACGGATGAAAACCCGGAAGGGCACCGTGAGTAAAAACAGCAGGACTGTCGGCGAGCTTGTGAAAACCCGGAAGGGCGCAACCTCGTTAAAATAAATACACATACGAGATCCTCACGACTCGTGAGAAGAATCCCCCCTGTGAGACCCTCACGGCTCATAGGATTCAAAAGCCTTAGGTTACAGGGATCTAGACCTGTTCTTGAGCCGTCATATCTCTAAAATTGCCCTACAGGCGGTCCATATTGACCCTTGTATACAATCTATGGGCACGAATAAATATTTCTTTGCCAAGTTCTACAAATGGAAAGAAATATCCCCATATGGTGAATAACACTTGTAGGTCCTCTCGAGTTATAAGGAGAAAACAATCTTATGAGATCCTTACAACTTATAAGAGAAAACAGCACTTAGAAGTCCTCACGACTTCTAAGGAGAACATACACCTGCGAGATCCTCACGACTCGTAGGGAGAAATACCTTTATGAGATCCTTACGGCTCGTAAATTCAAAAAGCCTTAATCGACAGGATCCTAACCCTGTCTATTAAGCCACCTTTTTCCAAATCGACAGGGGCAAATGATGATTCACTCCTGGCAATATCCCAGTTGTAGAGATACTGATGCCTAAACAGGTGTCAAACTCCAAAGTCAACCTCTCCGGCAAATGCCGTCCCTACAGTCACCTGATTAAGAAAGGAACCCCGTTCGTTTGGGATCGTAAATGCAAGTGCATTGGATGAAATCAAGCAATACTTGCAGAATCCACCGGTACTGACCACTCCAGTAAAGGGAAAGCCCTCATTCTGTACATAACAGCCCTCGAAGGTTCGTTAGGCGTGTTATGGGCACAAGAGAATGACCAAGGGAATTAGAGAGCCCTCTGCTATTTGAGTCGCGTTCTCCTTGGGGGTAGAAAACAACTACTCCCCTATCGAAAAACACTGCCTGGCGTTAATCTTCACGATAACGAAGCTCAGACACTATGCGTTGGTGCATGAGGTCCATCTCATATCAAAGGTGGATCCTCTCAAGTATTTGATGTCAAAAGCCATATTAACGGTGCGACTCGCTAAATGGTCCCAACTCTTAATAGAATTTTCGATAACATACCGACCGCTTAGGGCAGTGAAAGACCAGGCCATCGCCGACTTCCTTGCTGAGTATCCCATACCTGCTGATTCACCCTTAAACTGCGAATTGACGGACGATGACGCATTTGACACGATCGACGGGGAGAAAGGAAGGAGTGATACCCGATGGGAACTCTATTTCGATGGAGCATCTTCCATAAAGAAGCGACAACACAACACCCCTATAATCAAATCGGGGATAGGCCTTAACTTTGTCACTCCGCAAGGAGGGATAATGCGCTTTGCCTTTTCCCTAATAGAGCCGATGACAAACAATGAAGCAGAATATGAAGTTTTGATAGAAGGTCTTGAGATCGCTGTCGACATGGGAATCGAAAACCTCTTCATATATGGAGACTCCCAGCTAGTTGTTAGTCAAGTAAACGGAGACTATCAAACGTGCAAACCAGAGTTGGTGAAGTACGGTGAGAGAGTGCAACAATTGTTGACTCAAATTCCTTCCTACACCCTGGAAAGCATACCGCGAGCGGAGAATAGCAAGGTGGATGCGTTATCCAAGCTCGCTAAAGAACTGGCTGATGAAAACCTTGATGATGTAAGGATCATTGTACAAAGACGTCGGGTCCTTGCACCAGCAGAAATATCTCCCGAGTCTTCTGAAGAAAAGGAAGTGACCGAGGAAACAGCTGTGCAAATTGAACACCAGGAAAAGGCTAAGGATTGGAGAGAAGTCTTTATAGATTACTTCAAATCCCGTCAAATACCTGAAGATGCGTCCTCAAGACATCAGCTCATGAAACGAGCTCTGCCTTTCGCCTTCGTTAATGATACTCTATATAAGAGATCGTTCGACTCTTTATTGCTGAGATGCCTGGGGCTGGAAGAAGCAAGAAGAGTCGTCTAAGAGACTCACGACAGTCTCTGCGGTTCTCATCAAGCCGGGCCAAAGATGAAGCTGAAGATCAAAAGGATGGGCTACTATTGGCCCACGATGATTCAGGATTGTCTCGAATACGCAAAGCAGTGCCACTAGTGCCAAATTCATAGAGACTTCATCCACCGGCATCCAAACCCGCTACACCCAACGGTGGCTAGCTAGCCATTCGAAATGTGGGGAACCGACATAATCGGGCCCATCAAACCAGCGTCATCCAGAGAACATCGGTTCATATTAGCGACAACCGATTATTTCTCTAAGTGGGCAGAAGCCATACCGCTAAGGGAAGTGAAGACGGAGAACATCCTCCATTTCTTCAAGACACACGTCATCTATCGGTTCGGCACTCCGTGACGGATTATCTCCGATAAGAGGCCAGCCTACAGAAGTCACAGACAGCCACTTCGCGTAGCAGCATAACATAGACTGAAGATACTCTTCGATCTATAATCTCTGAGCTAATGGTCTAGCTGAGGCTTTCAATAAAATCTTGACGAAGATCATAAAGAAGACGGTGTCCAAAAATAAGAAAGACTGGCACGAGAGACTGCATGAAGCTCTTTGGCCGTATCAAACCACGTTCAATACGGCCATAAACACAACGCTGTATGCATTAGTATTCGGCGCTGAGGTAGTACTCCTCTTGGAGATAGAGTTACCCTCTCTACGAGTGGCAGTTCATTACGAGCTAACAGACGAAGAGAATGCTCATCTTCGGCTCGAGGATCTCGATGCCCTCGATGAAACTCAGCTCATGATGCAGCAAAACTTAGAGGCTTACGAAGCGAAGATGATGCGCTCATAAGAGAAATTGACTAGGTTGAGGACATTTCGCCAAGGCGAACTTATGCTAGTGGTCAAGAGACCTATGATCCCCAATCGTGCCAAACATGGGAAGTTCGAACCGAATTATGAGGGCTCGTACATCATAGACAAAGTCTACTAAGGTGGGGCTTACTTGCTCATGAATATAAATGGCGAAAGACCCTTCAGGCCAATAAACGGTCGGTTCTTGAAAAAATACTATGCCTGACCGAAACGTCTGTAAACTACTACAAACCACAGCATCCTAGGGCTGACGCAAAATAATAATAATAATAATAAAATAATAATAATTAAAAAAATGGTACGTCCATAAGCGAGATGGGCACAGATGAAAACCCGAAAGGGCTCCGTGAGTAAAAACAGCAGGGCTACCGGCGAGTTTGTGAAAGCCCGAAAGGGCGCAAACTCGTAAAAAATTCATGCACACTTGTGAGGTCCTCTCAACCTTGTAAGGAGAAAATACCTGCGTGAGATCCTTACGACTCACAAGGGGAACAACACACTTAGGGATCCCCACGATTCCTAAGGAGAAGTTACACTTACGAGATCCTCATGACTCGTAAGGAGAATTCCCCTATGAGAACCTCACGGCTCATAGGATTCAAAAGCCTTAAGCAACAGGGATCTGAACCTGTTCTTAAGCCGTCATACACCTCAATATTGCCCTACAAGCGTTTCAATATTGACCCTTGTATACATCCATGGGCACGAATAAACATTTCCCCAACAGAGTCCCACCAGCAACGAGGGATATCCTCACATGGTGAACGACCCTTGTAAGTCCTCTCGACTTATAAATAAGAAGAAAACACTCTTGTAAGATCCTTACGACTTATAAGAGAAACATACACTTAAGAACCCTCACGATTCTTAAGAAGAAAACGCACTTACGAGATCCTCACGACTCGTAAGGAGAAACATCTTTGTGAGATCCTTACGGCTCATAAAGTCAAAAACCATAGTCGACAGGATCTTAACTCGATTTACTAAGCCACCTTTGTTCGAACCGACAAAGGCAAATGATGATTCGCTCCTGACCATATCCCAGTTGTAGCGATGCTGATGCCTAAATCGGTATCAAATTCTAAGTCTAAACTGGCGATAAAAATCAGCGAGCCAAAAATGTATAGCCGAAATGATGGGGTAACTTGCAACAAAATCAGCAAGTAAAATATATGCATACAAAAATAGCCAAAATGATTGGGCAACTCGCAATAAAAAGCAGCGAGTAAAAAGGAAAAAATAGCCTAAATGATTGGGCACCATGAAAAATAGCCGAAATGATTGGGCAATCGCGACTTTCGCAATACAAAAAGCTGAAATGATAGAGCATCGCGGAAAGAAAACAAAAAAATACATATAAAATAAAACTTTTGCCCTGCAGGTAAGTCCATACTGACCCTGTATACAATCCATGGGCATAAATGAAAAGAGAACCATATGTCCCAACAAATTCTATCAAAGGGAGAGTCAGGTCTCAGCGGCAATATCTGCATCCTAGAAAACCAGCAACGGCGTTCCTCCTCATGCCAGCAGGACACGGACGCGACACTACCAATCATAGCCACGGCAAAGTCCCCAGTTCCAAGACTCTGTGGTTCACAGATAACATAGAGTCAACCCTGACACCGTAGAAAACGGAAAAGTCGATCCTGACAACGTAAAAAACGGAGAAAGTCAAACCCGACACCGTAGAAAACGGAGAAAGTCGATCCCGTCACCGTAGAAAACGGAGAAAGTCGATCCTTACACAGTAGAAAACGGAGAAAGTCGATACCGACACCGTAGAAAACGGAGAAAGTCGATCCCGACACCGTAGAAAACGGAGAAAGTCAACCCCGACACCGTAGAAAACGGAGAAAGTCGATCCCGACACCGTAGAAAACAGACAAAGTCGATCCCGACACCGTAGAAAATAGCCAAAGTCAACCCTGACACCGTAGAAAATAGAGAAAGTCGATCCCAACATCGTAGAAAACGGAGAAAGTCGATCCCGACACCGTAGAAAATGGAGAAAGTCAACCCTGACACCATAGAAAACGGATAAAGTCAATCCCGACACCGTCGAAAACGGAGAAAGTCAACCCCCACACTGTAGAAAATGGAGAAAGTCGATCCCGACACCGTATTAAACGGAGTAAGTCAACCCTGACACCGTATAAAACGGAGAAAGTCGATCCCGACATCGTAGAA
This sequence comes from Agapanthus africanus, assembly GCA_030015575.1. Taxonomy (NCBI): domain Eukaryota; kingdom Viridiplantae; phylum Streptophyta; class Magnoliopsida; order Asparagales; family Amaryllidaceae; genus Agapanthus; species Agapanthus africanus. The sequence continues at coordinate 508,395,698 of CM057340.1, forward strand.
AACGGAGAAAGTCAACCCCGACACCATAGAAAACGGAGAAAGTCAACCCCAACACCATAGAAAACGGAGAAAGTCAACCCTTGACCTCTCCATCAGAGCAATACTCCGATTCGAAAACAAGTCAACTCACCAACCACTTACGAGTCCTCTCGACTTGTAAGGGAGAAAATTCTCTTGTGAGATCCTTACGACTCTCAAGAGAAAACGCACTTAGGAATCCTTACGATTCCTAAGGAGAAAATACACCTACGAGATCCTCACGACTCGTAGGGAGAAAAGTCTTTATGAGACCCTCATGGCTCATAAAGTTGGAAAATCTTAGGCAACGGATCTTAATCCTATTTCTTAAGCCATCGCTACCCTATAAAGAGTTCAGGATGAACTGTTATCTACCATCTATGGGCCACACTTGCCAAAGCTACATGACACTAAAATGGAGAAGTTACTCATGAGCATATAAATTACTTCACACCAGATTAAGACACAAAGAAATAGAAGGGTGCAGCTCATGGGGCTGAGGGTTTGGAACTATATCCCTTAAGAGTTGAGATTTGAGTCAATGATAAATGACGATGCTTGTGTCCTCTCACTATCTTCTCAGATCAAGATTCTGAAAGTTATATACCGACTTGAAACCGGTCATACGCTATGAATTACTCTGCACTACTTCACTCACGTACATACTTACATGGGCAAAGTAGTGGGGGCATTTGTTCCTGCCAAAATGTTCGGCTAAGAGCTATTTGTTCCTGTTTATGCCGGCTTAAGTTTCGTTTACAGATATGTGTGAAAGCAGGCTCATTCATATACGCACATGCACACATCAGAGGAAGAACAGGTGTTCAACGACAAAAAAAAGCATTTAATTGAACATTTTATTCTACAGGAAATAGATCACCAAACATTGGATCGAAAATACAGAGATTCACAAAACTATGGATAAAATTATCTAACTCCCTCTCTGCATTCTCCACCATGACAAAGCGGCGATCTTCATGAAGAGTAGCTACCCATTGGTCAGCTCCGCACCCATCAGCAAAGGCAGAATTGACGACCCGCTGAGCCTGTATCTGGCTTAGCAGCCGAGTAAAGCGATCCCTCAGAGCTGTGGTGATCAAAAGTGCCTCGTGGAAGCACTCGATCTTGTCTTCCGCGATGTCGAGCATTGCCGGAGTCATCTCCGCCGGAGGAGGGGGAATATCATCGATCACGGACAAGAAGACCATCCGGAGCCAAATGGAGCCGATTGGGAGAGGAGATCTAATACAAGTCAAGAGCTTGTGTAGCACCGTGTCGCATTGGTTATCCGTAAGAGTAGGGTTCACCAAGCGCGCAGCAAAACGAGGAACAATTTCCTCAATGGACACCTCCCATGGCTGCCGGCGAGCATGTGGGCGATTACAAGCCATATCTCTTCTCTGTCAAAATGATTCTCTAAAAATTGAGAGAGAAAAGAAGCATTGCTTCAAATTATGAAGGGAGACATTTAAGTATAGGCACAGAAAATGCTGTGCATGATGGAACTATTTCCAAGATCTGAGAAAGAGAAGTTTGACTCAAGAAAAGCGGAGAAAGAAGGTGAAAAAACACCTTCAGTAATGAGGCAACGCCTCATAAGAGCGCTCGCGCCAAGAGCGCCAGTGCTAAGAGTCAAAGACTCTGAGGCAGCGCTCACGTGCAAAGAACGAGAGCGCTTGCGCCAAGAGCACCAACGCTAAAGACTCCGAGGCAGCGCCTCACGTGAAAAGCACGAGAGCGCTAGCACCAAGAGTGCCAGTGCTAAGAGTCAAACGAGAGCGCTAGCGCCAAGAGTCAAAGACTCCGAGGCAGCGCCTCACGTGCAAGGCACGAGAGCGCTCGCGCCAAGAGCGCCAGCGCTAAGAGTCAAAGAATCTGAGGCAGTGCTTCACATGCAAGGCACTAGAGCGCTAGCGCCAAGAGTCAAAAACTTTGAGACAGTGCCTCACGTGAAAAACATGAGAGCGCCAGCGCTATAACTAAATGTTCTCGACCCTTGGATCAAAGATCCAACGAAGATGATTAAAAATCATCAAATTACCAGAATAAAATTCTGTTGACGAAATACTCCTCAAATCTTTCTAAACAAGAAAGATTGTGCTCTGTAAATCAGAGCACCGTTGGATCAAAGATCCAATGGTGATTAAAAATCACCAAGATACAGAATAAGCTCTGTATGGAAAAATATTTTCCCAATATTGTTAAAAACAAAAAGGTTGTCTTCGGTAAAATAGAAGCCCTTGGATCAAAGATCTAATGGTGGGAAATATCCACAAATCAATTAAGAAATCTCTTAATGAAAGATTTCCTCAACTGATCAACAAATCAGCCCCCCTATATAAAGGACTTAAGACTTCAAGTCTTAGGGGGGAGAAACCTCCCTATAAGTTTCAAGTTTTCAGAAAAGAAGCGGTTCAGCGCCAAGCGCACCACGTGCTCCTCACGTGTGCGCTATTTCATTAGAAGTGCTTCAGCGCTCCAAGTCTAGCGCTCAGCGCCAAGCGCACCACGTATTCCTCACGTGTGCGCTATTTCAAAAGAAGCGGTTCAGCGCTCCATGTCTGGCGTTCAGCGCCAAGCGCACCATGTGCTCCCCACGTGTGCGCTATTTCATAAGAAGTGCCTTAGCGCTCCAGGTCTGGCGCTCAGCGCCAAGTGCACCACGTGCTCCTCATGTGTGCGCTATTTCATAAGAAGCGCCTTAGCGCTCAAGGTCTGGCGCTCAGCGCCAAGCGCACCACGTGCTCCTTACGTGTGCGCTGAGGGAACACAAAGTGTTCTTTAAATAAAGCCCAGCACCCTAAAATGTGTTCAACACTCAGTAAAAGACAAAAGAAAAAGGGGTGTCAGAACCCAAATCAATGCTCAGTATTGTTAAATAAAAAAGGGACTGAGCCCAAATAAATGTTCAACATTTTATTCAAAACTAAGTGGGCTGAGCCCAAGTTGGCTAGAAATCCCTAATTCAGATCAACTGAGCCCATGTGCTCATAATCTTTTTAATTGGTCTTAGTCCCAAACCTTAGTTTAGATCTCTTAACCAATATTGGTTCAAGGGTACATCTCTTCATACCTCTGATACATGTCGTTGTAATTCTTCAACGTCTTCAGAGAGATGGAGGGTTCCAATAACCAAAAAAAATTTAGCGCATCCTTAAATTGTGAAACCAAAATACCAGACTATGACGTCTTTAAACCAGACTATGATGTCTTTAAACTGGACTATGAGGTCCTTAAACTCATGGACTATGATGTCCTTAAACTTTACGGACTATGAGGTCTTTAAACTCATGGACTATGATGTCCTTAAACTTTACGGACTATGAGGTCCTTAAACCCAATGTACCATGACGTCCCTAAACTCATGGACTAAGACATCCTTAAACTTTACGGACTATGAGGTCCTTAAACTCATGGACTATGATTTCCTTAAACAGTGGACCGCAATGTCCCTAAACTAAAACGATAGAGTCCAAATACTCTTTCGTTGGATCTAAATGATCTCAAAATCCTGTTGAGTAGATCTTAGTCTAAAATTAGACTAATATTTCCCCCAATTAGAACCAAGCTCTATTCAAAATTGAAATTTTGAAATGAAGCAACATTTCAGATGCAGTGCCAAGTGTGCTGCGCCCTAAGCAGCACATCACGTGCAAAGCACGTGGGCGCTAGCGCTGGATGTGCTGCGCTCTAAGCAGCACACCATGTGTGTGCTAGTGCTAGCTGCGCTGCGCTCCAAGCAGCGCACCACGTGTCAAGCATGGGTGTAACGTTTTGAAAATCGTTTCGGTGAAATTTCGGAAAATCGGTAAAATAAGGGGGTTTTCTGTAAAAAGTCAAAATACAAATATCTTTATTATAAAATTAAATATACATATTCTAGGTATGAAATTGCTAGTATTTGGTGTTTATTGAGCCACTGGTGAAATTTCAAATTTTCCGAAAAATTTTCCGAAATTAATTATTTTAATATTATTTTAAGCCGTCACTAATACATTTAATTAGGGAAAATTACAAATTGGAATGAGTTGAAACAAATTTTTTGCATCATAACACATTAAACAAAATTTTATCATGTGGTTTTTTAAATGAAATGGTTTGCCAAAACGGTTTAGAAAATATCAAAGAAAAAGGGCTTAATTAGCGAAATTAGTGTTAATGGGAATTGGGGTAATACATTTATCTTTTTTCCTAACCCACACACCCACACCTCACCCTCTCTCCCCCTCCCCATGTGGCCGGCCCTACTTGGACAGCCCCTCCCCCCTCTCTCTCCAATCACCTCACTTTCAAAAGAAAAGAAAAGAAAAGAAAAGAAAAGAAAGTGAAAGAAAGTCAAAAGGGGGTGTGGACCTTGCCTTTTTCTCCCCACTTTCTCCACCTCACTCTCTCTCCTCCCCCACTCCCCAACCTGGCCGAAACCCCCCTGCTGCAACAGCCCCTCTTTTCCCCCCATTTTTTCCATCTCTTTTGCTTCAAAAATTCATCAAATACCCTTCAAAAAAATCCCAAAATCTAAATCAAGCTCTTACCTTTAGTGTAGCTTTGGATGCATGGATTGTGGTGAGAGGAGAGCATTTTGAGATGCTAGATTGCAAGTTTGATCCAAGGTTCATGAGGTATAAGTCTTGGCCTTTGGTTTTAATTGTTGCTAAATACTTTAGTCTAGTTTAATTGTGTGTTTGAAAGTTCAAGAGAGTGAATTGTGATCAAGTTAGGGTTTGTATTGTTTGATCATGGTTGTAATGGGTAGCTTACCATCTTAGGATTTGTAGAATGTAAACTAGTAGTTAGATTGTAAATTGTTGTATGGAAAATGTCTAAATTAAGTTATTTTGCTAACTAGAGTTTTTGAAAAATTATCAAATGCTTAGATTAAAATATAATTAAGTTTTCATGTCATTATAAATATTATATTGAGTGGTTTAATACTTTTAGTTCATGAAAATCCAAGCTAAATTGTTGTTTGTGCATTTTTGCTTTAAATTGTTAAAATTTGGGTATATTGTAAACTAGAATTTTGGGGTTAATGAAATTTATTGGGATTAAATTATGGAAATTGTTTTTATGACTTATTTAAGATATTTAATAAGTATTATGGCCACTAGATTTGTTTAAACGTCGAGTTTTGTACTAAAAATGGGTAATTTTGCTTGCTAGATTTTCGGAAAAAATGACTTTTAAGGTGAATTTGGGGTTTTTGCGAATTTTAACCTATTTTATATTATAGTTAGTGTTCGTGGATGCGCAAATGAGTGTGTTTGGGTTTTCTCAAGGGTTTGACGTTGTACATCGACATCGAGGGTTGGTTTGGCTATTCTTGCATGCGTAGGCGATAGGTTTTGACCTATACGTGATACGCGTGCCGATTTGATTTTCGTATGCCGTTTCGATTTCGAATTTGGTTTTAATGCGATACGGTGCGTTATGATATGTAGGTACCCCATGTGGACTTCGAGACGACAAGCATGCGCGTGGCGACGTCGGCACCGGCGAGCGAGGACCAGGTGAGCAGATTTATATCTACGAGGAGAAGTCGGGTGGAAGGCGTATAGCACACCCGCAGTCCGTAGTATAGTTCATATATATATGTTTATATAGGTGTTTTATGATACGAGAATGTTTATTCATGATATGATTATGTGTTCATGGATTAGCTTTGGGTTAGTTGCGAAACCCTAGAGTAGTTGTTATACCCACATACGCACACACAGACTTGCATACATTACTTTCTTGGGCGTAGATGGGGATGTGTATATATGTATATACGCGTGGGTATGGGACTATGCATATATACATTCATATACACTTGCATGGATGGTGAGTATAGTACTTGGGATTTGAGATGAGTCGATGAGATTTGATTTGAGGCCGTGAGATCGGTGATATGGCAGGGTTCGTATTTGAGTTACGACATGACGATGTAGCGGGTCCTTGACGTAGTGTTTCACACACGTGCATGCATACTTATGCGGTATCAGTATTGTACTAGACGTAGATCAGTACCCCGATCATGATATTTGATAAAGAGCATACCAGATGAATAGTATGATGAATGTGATATTGACCCGTACCCAGATTTGGGATGCCGTACGACGGATTTACGTACGAGCTATATATTGATGATTGATCCGCACTCTTGACTTGGGATGTCTGATTATAGATATGGTATCGGATATGATATTATTAAGGCAGGATTATCGACTATACATATACAGGTATGTATATGTTGTAGGGTTACTAGGCACACTAACAAGGCTCTACAAGGCATCGACCATGCCAAAATTAAAATTTTATATGGCGAAAACCCTAAGCAAGATCGTATACTAGAGTTTAGGCGAATCATATAGCAAGTAAACAACTTTACTCTAAAGGGAATACGAAATACAACCTTTGTAGATCGGTCCTTCACTTCATTTGCTCCTTGATGAAGTCCCTTCGCTGCGATCAAGGATCTCCCGGGCTCTTGCATGGATTCACGATGCGAAGGATGCTACCTTGCTTGAAGTCTCCGAGGCCGAAGATGATCTACGTCGAGGGAATTCCGACTCAATCTCCTACTTCACTAACTAGAGAATTAGTGAAGTAAACACCCTAAACTAAAGTGCTAGTCTAGTAGAGGATGGAGAAATAGGAAGTGGGTTCTCTTTAGAATTTTGTTTCTCACAATCTTTCTCACTTTTGATCAAACCCTAGTTTTCTTTTTCTTTTTAGCAAATGAAGAAGAAGAAGAAATGAAAGAGATGAGAACAATGATCAAGTGAAAAGTTTAACCATGGTGAGTGAGTATCATATACTAACTCTTGTAGAGACTTAACCCTAGGCTAAAGTTTATGGTTGGGTTAAGAAATATCCATAGTAAAAACAAATTTAGTGGATTTAGTCAAATGCTTCCACAAGCTTCCACAAGCTTCAAGTATTTAGCTAATCCTCCACTAATTTTGTAATTACTTTGAATATTAAAATCCAACATAAAAGATAGCATGGTGTAAGTCTCATACACCCAGGTCTAGTGTATCATCAACCATGATACAAAAGAAGACACTTTTAATATATATATCATATATATATATATATATATATATATATATATTCAAGTGTTCACATGTGAGAAAAACCCTAAATTGAACAAGTGTTAGTTAATGCAAACTAGTATATCAAATATACAATTATGCAATAAATTATTAAATCAACATTTGACTTAATAATCCGGTCATATCTCATATAACCGACTAACATCCAATGCATCGACTTATCGAATCAACACTTGATTCGATAACCCGGCTATATCATATATAACCGACCGATACAATAAGTCGTGAGAATAGAATACGGTATCACATACACGCATTATTCTCGGTCCTGCACATATCACATACGTGCTCCTATTTCGTTTTGCATGAGCCAATAAAACCTCTGTGTAGGACTCTAAAGACTCGTCAATACGCCGGCAGTAGGTGATGATCACATCAAGCACCCACAAGCCGTCAGCGGTACTAGCTGGACGTAACGGCTACCCGGGTTTTGAGCGATCAGAATATCAGCAAGCAAGCTCGCTCCAACTCCTGTAAAAGCCTGCCGGTAACACTTCCCGTACATTCCGGTCTCCTCGTCTGATATGTCGCATATCAAGTCTAGGGGTGGTAAACGTCAGACCCCAATAACAGATAAGTCGTGCCGATGTGAGGCTCATAACGGGTCGAGAAACTACTGGTAACACTTACGAGTAAATCTCTAATCAGCCCTGGCCATGGACTTCCCTGTTACGGCCAATCGAGCACATCGCAACATCAACCCCCAATACCGGGAGAGACGAAACCCCTCCAATCGCTCATTGCCTCCATGTGACTCGGGACTGTACCCAAAAACCACCGTTTTGCACGCCCTCATAGACATGGTAAGGTGAAAATCAAAGCATAGTGGGAATCACACAAGACTCTATGACGATCTCGGGTCTACAGACTAACCTGCACAAGTGTCACCAGAGAATTGCCATCTGACATGAGGTATATGGGAGTTCTCGGCGAGTCCGTCCAGTGTACCCAGTCTCCACTGAGCACCCATATACCATCTCTGATGTCAAACACCAATGGATATGGGATCATCCATTGCCCATCTCATGGGTCGAGAAGCGTATACGCTAGTCTACTCTGGTATATCGATGCTCCGTCTCGATACACCCACGACTAGGGACATTGAAGGATGTAATTATGGACTACCACGGCCCCACTAGTATGATCTGCATCACAGTCCAGGTAGTCAAGTACACATCTTAAGGGCTTTACCAACATGTAACTATAAGGCAGTATCAAGAGACAAGTATACATGTTAAGATAAAGAGCAACCAGATAGCATACTATCATATCGAGCAAGAAAGTCCTCTCTATATATGTCCAAGCATCCAATATAATATACATCATCTGTACAATACTGGCCTCTAGGGCATACATACAACTAACTGTAAGTGTACGGCGGCGCCCCGGCCTCCATCCCGAGGCTAAATGCGGAAGTGATGGTTAACTTTAACTTTTCAAACCGGCACCACCGCGCACTAATTACCCGGATCGTGCCATTAATCTAGTCCTAGCTAACTACAAGATGGGAAGAGAGATATACCGAGTGATCCGTGTCCTCAGGTCTTCTCGTCGTCGTCCCGATCTCCCGCGGAATCTCCGGTCTCCACCTCGTCGCCGGAAGGGCACCACGTCGCCGGCTTCTTTTACGGGCTCCCACCTCTATACCGAGGCAACTCGGGCACGAAGTTGGCGAGCCGACGTGCCCAAGGTTTGCTGTAGAATGTGTGTAGAACCATGTCTCATTTTAGGGTAGTGGATGTTGCTTTTGTGGTGGAGGAAAAAGAACTTGGAGAGAGGTAAGAAAAATGTAGCATGCAAAGAATGAGATTAACTTTTTTCTCACAACCAAAAGAGAAAGTCCCCCTCCCCTAGTTAGTGGCCGGCCCATGCATGAATGGAGAGAGAGGGTGAATGAGGGAGTGTATGGATCAATAATGCAAGAAGAGAATCAAAAGATATCATGAAGGGAAATGATCACAAACACAAAACCACACTCCACCAACCTCATCATCTCATCACAAAGTCAAGCCATCCTAAAAGAAGAAGTCAAATGGTTAAGAGATGGTTCACCATCATGATACAATAATATGCAATCACCACCCTCCACAAATGCTTATTTGCACAATTGCAAATAAGCCCTCCTCCACCAATTTTCGGCCAATGAAGGATACAAAGAAATATGGCCGAAACGGAAAGCAAACTGGCAACTCCAAAAAACTAGTCCCGTAATAAATTACAGGAAAATCCCGATACTGTGTATACATACCTGCATCTGTATTCCGACCGAATACAAATGCAATGAGACAAAATCTACACTGTACTATACTAGGATCCGGCTTAAACAAAAGCCGGCTAGTATTATCCGTCCGATCCTGATCCGTGCAATACCGCACGTATCTGATCGAACCCTGCCATATCTCCATACGGCCTCTACAGCGTTTCGCACGAAAACTTGAGCAACTGAATGTGGGGGACTCTAAAGACTCGTCAACACCTTGGTTGTGGATTTAACCACTAGCACGTCAGAGGTATAAGCCAATACGTGACGGGCCACCAGCTATTGACCAAAAGGGACGTCGATGAGCAAACTCATCCTGACACCCTACTGAGCCTGTCAGTGACAATATCCGTACAGTCCGGTCCGTTCGTCTATGAGCATCGCATGGCGGGCCTAGGGGGTTGGTAAAAGTCAGACCCCCAAAAGCGGTACAACTCGTGTCAGAGATCAGCCCAGAACACCCTGAGATACTACTGGAATACCTACCAGTAAATCTCCAGCCTTGGCCAAGGACTTTTCATGTTCTGGCTCTCCTAGACACAGCGCGACCTCACCGCCAATACCGGGAGAGACGAACCCCTGAAGATCCGCTCACTGCCTCCATGTGGCTCGGGACTATACCCAACTAACACCTGTTTGCACGTCTCCTTTGAGCGTGGTAGGATAGTAATCAAAGTACAGTGGGAACTCACACGAGACAAATGACGATCCTCAGGTCGATGAACTAACCTGTACACATGTCACCAGGGAACTGCTATCTGGCGTCAGGTATAAGACCAACTAGCATGTTCCCGGTGAGTCCTGTCCGGTGTACTCATAACCCAATGAGCACCTGTATACATCTTAGGTGAACCAACTGACACCAGTGGCTTATGAGACCGGCCACCGCCCCTCGTCGGGGTCTCGACTGTATACACTAGTCTACTCTGGAGAATCGATGCCCTGTCTCGAAACTCCAACGACTAGGGACCTTTTAAGGATGTACTTATAGACTACCAGCTCTCACGTATATGATCGCCCTCATACTGCTGGCAGTCAAGTAAGAATTCTAGGGGCTCTATCAACGTGCAATAGTGACCTGTCAGGTCACCTAAAGCAGTACACGATGATAAAGATAAACCAGATAGCATACTATCATCTTGAGTAAGACTGTCCTACCGGGATAGGTCATCCCTCAATCATTGCAATCACGTGCCTGTGATCCAATAATTGACTCTGAGGGCACTATCTCCAACAATCTCCCACTTGCACTCAAGGCTAATTATTGCGATGTCGCATACTCACAGCCCTTGTGATACCGAACACCCAACTCCTCTACTAGTCAGTCTCACAAATCCCGTTTATGAAACTATTGCGTTCGAGGAATAGCCTAAGTGAGTCGATCCGCTTTGATGTTTCCTTCTATGTCTCTCTATATCTCAAGTTCGCGGAGAAACCCATCTCCCGAAATGAGCAATACCTGTCTTAGGATGTGTCTGGATGTCTGATGAGACCTAGCTCATAAATGAACTCCAAATCCAAACTTCTTAGACTGTATCGTCAACTGAACTTAATCAGTATCCTGCGCCATGCCTCCCTCAGTATTGCCTTGGACCACCTGTCCAAAATACTGCCCCTCATAAGAAGGAAAACCACAACTCTGACAACCTCCCTGTCGTCCAAGTCACCTTGGAAGCCTGGAATGATAACTGTCTCCTGAATGAGGCTGTCGTTATCATATCCCTAGAACATCCACTTATGTTCTAAAGATGCTTCCGACTGTTTCTCCAGGATTGGATCAATGTCAACTTATTGCATCTAGTGCAAGAACAACATCTGGTGTGGTACTTTGACATCTCATGATTGACTCAATTGCCTGAGCAAGTGATCTGCCAATCATGCGCATCCCTCTCCCCTTTAGTCTGTAAGACATCTTTAGAGAGGGTGACTCCATCACCTGCAGGTACACTACCGTGCCAGGAGTCGTCCATTCTAAATACTCTTAGAATGCTGTCTAAGTACCCTGATTGGGAAACCACCAAAATCTAGATCTAAAACCATAGATCTAGTAACCAGTATGTCTTATATAATGTCCAAGTCCCATGTGGAGAAACCACTGTGTGACGACCAAAGTATAACCGATCGTAGTATAGGAATATTACTTCCTACTCTGTGTATGTCATCCAAATATCAGGACATCACACGCTACTACCTTCTTAACAGATCCATCCCCTATTCTGATGAAGTCAAACCTATGACTGTCATATCAGAAATAGATGATCTATCTCCGCTATATCTGCTTTAGTCTATAAATAGACATAAGCCACTTGTCCACCATGCTTCCGCTGCTCCCGCTGACCATGACAACCCTCTGGCAGAGTCATATAGACGTACACTTCTAAAGCCAGTTTAGAATGACGCTATACTCATCCTCCTGCCGGGTCTCACAGTCTGGAACAACAGCTATGGCAAGTCTGGGTAAACAAGAACTTCCCTGTCACCGTCCTTAAGGCTACCGGAGTACCTCTCGGGTGCCTGAAGTTACCCACCTTATCTGCGGAGTGGCCAATGGAATGTCAAACAAGATTGAATCTTTAGGTTCCTATCAAATCTCCAGTAATCGTTTGTGGTTCTGGAATCACTTCCAGTTCTACCATACTCCCACTACTGTTTTCTGAAAAAATCCATTTTTATTAAAACTGTGGCGAGTTTAGAATAATATCACTATTGATCTTCCAGATGGTAGAAAGTCAACCCTCGTTATAGCCTGGGTCAACCCACAAACAGCCATTACAGAAAACGTGCCATGAGTTATCCAGAGTCTGGTTTTAAGCATAAGCCGGACAACTCCCCATACCTTAACATCGTTAAGATATGAACTGTTCTATATCCAATACAGAAACAGAGGCACTGATTTAATTGAACCAGATTCAAATCATTCAGCTGTCTCCAGTGCATGTCAACTAAATGGAAGGAGGCCGATCAGCGTTACTCAACTTAGGAATACTTCCAATTATGAGTAACCTGAAAGGAAGCAAGATCTCTTAATCATCACTATCAACTGAATACCATACACAAGTATCTACATCTTCGATCACCTTGAAGAATCCCGATACTTGCAATACCTGGTTCTCTATTATACTCATATACCTATAACTTCTCAAAATTCGGACCCTGTGTTTCCACGAATCACCTGTCTAAAAACTAGAGAAGTCATAAGTATACCGAATATAGTACGAGGACCAACCCCTCTGTCTTGATGGACCCTGGACAACATACAATACTCTGTATAAGTCCCTTAAGTCTGATAACTCATTCACTGTGTGTCGTAGGTTGAAAACTGTACTTATGGTTAAGAAGAATTACACCGCTATTTAATGCTCCTTACCTAACCATCCACTGATATAGGTGAATGTCATCGACATAATATCAAAAAAGTATATCACACTCTATAAAATAGACGTACAGATATATCAATTTGAAATTGGTGCATAACAGCGGATATTCAAAACCAAATATTTGCCGTCCGGCAAACAACCCAGCTGACTTCCTCAAATATCACCGATTACAACGAATCCCGATATAATGAGGATGATCACCCAATTCCCAATAACTTACTCCCACTCATCATCTGTAAAACCATACAGACGTGAGAATCATACCTGGTAAATACATACCCTGGAGTAAGTATCTAATCGGGAAATCAGTTTTCCTTTAACATTACACAGTGAAACTGAAACATTGAAATGTTTCGATGGGGTATCCCGGGTATTCCTAGTAATGCCTCTTCCAGATTCACGACTGTAACCGTATAATTCTTTGCCACCTTTCCAAATCCCTTTATATGTCTTTAGTCATTACCTTCTGCACACCCCTTAGGCCAAATGGTTTTCTTCCTTCCCTACCGTTCGGCACCAGCCTATGGCTTGGAAGAAGACTATCCAATAAGCATAATGGGTGTACTATCCTAATCCTAGGAGCACTCGCAATGCGAGAGAAGGAGAAAATAAAAGAAAACCGAATAAACCTCATTCCTATTTCTCCTGAACCAGAATCCATTCCCGAACTGGAACAAGTTCCTTTCGAGTTCGTATATAACCATACGATGGAGTATCCAATAAACTGTGGATCTTCGTAGTGATACGGAGTGTCCTGGAGAAATACAAAGGTGATTTTAGGATTGGTGAAGAAATACTTAGTTTGGTCGTGAATATCAGTCGCAATTTACTTTGCCCTCTTACTAATCCCTTACTTTGTCTTAACTTAATACCTTCTGTACACCATCGCTAGGCTAATTGGTTTTCTTCATTCCCTACCGGTCGGCACATGCCTATGGTTTGGAAGAAGACTATCCAATTTTCGTAATAGGTGTACTATCTCCTAAACCAAGGAGTACTCACAACTTGAGAGAAGGTAAAAGGAAAAGACAACTGAATAATCCTATCCGTTTTCTCCAGAACCGGAAACCATCCTCGAATAAATTCCTTCGAGTTCGTATCTAACCATACGATGGTTTTGTCCAATGGAAGTGGACGTTCGTAGTAATACGGGGTGTCCTGGAGAAAAGGGTAAAAGTAGGAGTGGCAATGAGGTTTGCAACTCTGACAATCCAAAGACCAGTGTTTAAGAAGGTTCGGTTAATTTGGTCACTGAATCATAGTCTAGGGTCGGGTCAATGGTCGCTGCCAGAGAGAGAGAGAAAAGAAACACTCAGCGTGCACTCTAACCTAAATCATAATGGTTACCAATTTATCTAATCTGGAAACCTCCCACTGTACCATCAAATTCTCCTCCAAACCTGAAAGAAGAATTAGTCGGGATCACCCGAGGAGTAAACCAACTCATCAGCGGGAATCGGGATCCAACTATCACCGCATGATAACGTGACAGAATCCGCTCACGCTATCATACTCCAGAAGGTATGCGCATATCTGGCAAGTTTCAGTTTCTTTTGAAACTCCCGATGTGATTTTTGCCCCATGCTCTTATGACCTTGGCGTGAGGTCAAAATATCATAAGTCACACATCAAGTTCTACCCGTCATTGTTCTGGTTAATTTGAACCCACCCGTACATACCCTTGACGTAGGCCGAAATAGTAGTACGACTGTCCCAAACCAACGCATCTATCTATGCAACAGATAAATACCCGGCAGCTACCAATCACTATGCCTTGGCGTGAGGTCAAAATACATAGCTTGAATACTACCGAATATTTAACTGAAATGACGGAGGGCTACGAATGGTTTCCGGCGAAAACCTTTAACGTAATGAACTTGATATCGTTGAAGGAACTGATAGCTTTTTAGAAAAATATAGTGACGAAAACCTTTGCTAAAGAGGTCACTCCAGGTGAAGGGATCTTGGCTCTTTCCCCGTAGAATGAGGTGCAGGATATTCCAACTGAATACCACGGTGCAAAGAAAAAGTAATCAGCTATAGTGAAGTTATTGCCCTGACGCAAACTTTTGTCCATGGGGTCACTCCCGGTGAAGGGATCTCGGCCCTTGCCTCGTCGACTGAGGAGCAGGATATTCCAACTGAATACTACGATGCAAAACAAAAGTGAACATCCTTGCAATAACAGCTTTTTTGAAAAATGTTCCAACAACATCAGATTAGGTTTGTTTTTAACTTGCATTGATCCGAATCAACGCAGTCCCATCAATTGATCAAACCACAAAGAACGAAAATATACTGATGTACGTATATGCCATCCGCATTCGCCACTGGGTCCCGTCATTACCCGTTAGGTTAGCTAACTAACGACAGAGCGGGGACTGGACTAGCGCGGATGCAAAACATATACAACATCTACTAGTATATATATCAATATATAATATTTCGCTCAAGGCGTGATAAAAATGCAACATCACAGAAAAGTACAGTATCACAGAACAATACAGATATCTGGGATCCCCGGGTTTCACAGAGCCGCTACTGAAACCCGACATTCCCCTGGTCGTGTGGATAGCCTGTGCAATGAAATCCTAGACCCTTACGGGCGCGGCAAGTTACCCGCCAAAACCTGAAGCGAGGAAGCCCCCTTCAGCAACGTGAATGGACCACCCAGCACTTCACAGAATCCGGTAACTTGGGCACCCCTCCTGGGTCAACCTGTACCCCCTACGAGTGCGGCGAATAGCCCGCCAATTCCAGAGTGAAGCCCCCTCCGTCTCAATGCCATGAGATGCGGGCTCGTTGCCCTCTAGAACCCGGCTATCCGTGCACCCCTCCGCGGGGCAATCCTAGTACAGAAAGTAAAATATACATACAACGGGTACATCGACCGCAACCTGGTCGTGCCCCAAAATAATAATATACAACAGGCAGTGACGGCAGTCCACATGTCGGACGCTCGTCCCGCAATATCAAATGTACATAATACAACAAAAACTGTACTAGCATTGCATCCAGGCTATCCCCCACGACCGATCCGCAACATCACAGCAATACACAGAACATCAACGTGAATGTCACGTTCGCAAATCCGTCTAACCGGGCTATAGCAATTAGACTGGATTTACCGATCAAGTGACATTCACGGTCGCAAATATAATGTAAATACTGTGAACTAATGTGTTTAAAATTTTTCGATCGATCAAATTTACGAAGTGGGCCCCCAAGCACTACTGTAGCACATGAAGAAATCTGGGCCCAAAAATTAACATTCCAAAAACCCTATTTTTAACCCAAAAAGCAACTGCAGAAATTTGATACGGCAAGGACATCATAGTGCGGCGGAACCGCGGCCCAAAGGGGGGTTTGGCCGCGGTTCCGCGCCCCCATAGTCGATTCACTGTATCGAATTTCTACAGAATGCTTAGAACTTCCAGTACATCACTATTTTACAACCTGAAAAAAATTTCGAGCCAGGAAAAAAACGACAGAAAACTGATGCATGGAAAAATACGGGTTTTGGAATTTTGTTCGATCGGAAACGTAAAACACATTAGACAAAGCTAGGCTATGTTAATGGCGAGGCTCTGATACCACTGTAAGTGCACGGCGGCGCCCCGGCCTCCATCCCGAGGCCAAATGCGGAAGCGATGGTTAACTTTAACTTTTCAAACCGGCACCACCGCGCACTAATTACCTGGATCATGCCATTAATCTAGTCCTAGCTAACTACAAGATGGGAAGAGAGATATACCGAGTGATCCGTGTCCTCCGGTCTTCTCGTCGTCGTCCCGATCTCCCGCGGAATCTCCGGTCTCCACCTCGTCGCCGGCTTCTTTTACGGGCTCCCACCTCTATACCGAGGCAACTCGGGCACGAAGTTGGCGAGCCGACGTGCCCAAGGTTTGCTGTAGAATGTGTGTAGAACCATGTCTCATTTTAGGGTAGTGGATGTTGCCTTTGTGGTGGAGGAAAAAGAACTTGAAGAGAGGTAAGAAAAATGTAGCATGCAAAGAATGAGATTAATATTTTTCTCACAACCAAAAGAGAAAGTCCCCCTCCCCTAGTTAGTGGCCGGCCCATGCATGAATGGAGAGAGATGGTGAATGAGGGAGTGTATGGATCAATAATGCAAGAAGAGAATCAAACGATATCATGAAGGGAAATGATCACAAACACAAAACCACACTCCACCAACCTCATCATCTCATCACAAAGTCAAGCCATCATGAAAGAAGAAGTCAAATGGTCAAGGGATGGTTCACCATCATGATACAATAATATGCAATCACCACCCTCCACAAATGCTAATTTGTACAATTGCAAATAAGCCCTCCTCCACCAATCTTCGGCCAATGAAGGATACAAAGAAATATGGCCGAAACGGAAAGCAAACTGGCAACTCCAGAAAACTGGTCCCGTAATAAATTACAGAAAAACCCCGATACTGTGTATACACACCCGCATCTGTATTCCGACCGAATACAAATGCAATGAGACAAAATCTACACTGTACTATACTAGGATCCGGCTTAAACAAAAGCCGGCTAGTATTATCCGTCCGATCCTGATCCGTGCAATACCGCACGTATCTGATCGAATCCTGCCATATCTCCATACGGCCTCTACAGCGTTTCGCCCGAAAACTTGAGCAACTGAATGTGGGGGACTCTAAAGACTCGTCAACACCTTGGTTGTGGATTTAACCACTAGCACGTCAGAGGTATAAGCCAATACGTGACGGGCCTCCAGCTATTGACCAAAAGGGACGTCGATGAGCGAACTCATCCTGACACCCTACTGAGCCTGTCAGTGACAATATCCGTACTGTAGGGTTCCTAGGCACCCTATAGAGGTCTCACAAGGCATCAACCATGCCATTTTACAAAAATATGGTGCCGAGAAACCCTAGTTAACGGATCTTTGCTAGAATTCTAGGCGAAAACAAAAGCTAGTTAACACTTAACTATAGTTTAAACGGAAATACAACCTTTGTAGATCCGGATGTCCACCTCCACGGCTCCGCAACGATGTCTCCTCGCTGTCCAAGTCGAACTCCGGGCTCAAGCGTCGGCTTCGTCGGAGAAACGGGTGAGCTAGGTCGTCGGCTTCGTGTCAAAGACGATCTACGTCGAGGCATCGCAAGTTCAAGCTCCGACTTCACAAAGTGATGAAATTTATGAAGAAAACACACTCTACTACTTGGCTAGAGGTAGAGGGTGAAGAAATAGGAGATGGGTTCACTTTAGATTTGGATTTTGCTCACTAGATCACAAGTTGCCATTGAAAGCATCAAGGTTGCTCACTTGAAGAAGAAGAAGAAGAAGATGAGCTAGAATAATGATAAGTCTTCTTTTAAAAATAAAAGAAAAAGCAATACTTATCATAATTCTAACAATTGTTAAGAGTAGAGAATAGACCATGGTTAATAGATGGGTTAGGGTTAAGCATGATGACATGAAAGGTCAAGAAGTCAAAACTTCATGAAGCTTCAACAAAAGACAAATAAAGCCACCATACTAAATTAAATCATTTCCAATTAAATAAATGAACAAATAAATAAAAGAATATGCAAAACCCTAATCAAAACTTAACCATGGTTTTAATTCTTTACACTTAACTAAATAATCAAGTATCATCAAACATGATACAAGTATGTGCATGAAAATATATCACATATACAACTTGCACATCAAGTGAGAAAAATCCGTTTAAAGTGAACCAATACTAGTTAATGCAAAGAAATATATCAAATATATAATTATACATTAAATCATTAAATCAACATTTGATTCAGTGATCCGGTCATGTCGCACATAACCGACTAGTATTCAATGTATCGATTTATCGAATGAACAATTCGATAACTAGGTCATATCGAATATAACCAATCGAAACAATTATCGCGAGAATGAAATGCGGTATCACATACACGCGTTATTCTCGGTCCCGGACATATCTCATATGCGCTCCTATTTCGTTTCGCTTGAGTCAGGAAACCTCTGTGTAGGACTCTAAAGACTCGTCAATACGTCGGTAGCAGATGATGATCATATCAAGCATCCATAAGCCGCAAGCGGTCTGCTAAACGTAACGGCCACCCGGGTATTGAGCGATCAGAAGATCGACGAGCTAGCCCGCTCACACTCCTGCGAATCCGACCAGTAACACTTACCGTACAGTCCGGTCTCTTCGTCTGATATGTCGCATATCAAGTCTAGGGGTGGTAAACGTCAGACCCCAATAACCCGATAAGTCGTGCCGATGTGAGGCTCGTAACGGGTCGAGAAACTACTGGTAACACTTACCAGCAAATCTCTGATCAGCCCTGGCCAGGGACTTCCCTGCTACGGCCAATCGAGCACTGCGCATCATCAACCCCCAATACCGGGAGAGACGAAACCCCTCCTATCGCTCATTGCCTCCATGTGACTCGAGACTGTACCCAAAGACCGCCGTTTTGCACGCCCTCATGGACGTGGTAAGGTGGAGATCAAAGCACAGTGGGAATCACACAAGACTCTATGACGATCTCGGGTCTACAGACTAATCTGTACAAGTGTCACCTGAGAACTGCCATCTGACGTGAGGTATAATACCATCTGGGAGTTCTCGGCGAGTCCGTCCAGTGTACTCAGTCTCCACTGAGCACCCGTATACCATCTCTGATGTCAAACACCAATGGATATGGGATCATCCATCGCCCATCACATGGGTCGAGAAGCGTATACGCTAGTCTACTCTGGTATATCGATGCCCCGTCTCGATACACCCACGACTAGGGACCTTGAAGGATGTACTTATGGACTACCATGTCCCCACTAGTATGATCTGCATCACAGTCCAGGTAGTCAAGTACATATCCTAAGGGCTTTACCAACATGTAACTATAAGACAGTATAAAGAGACTAGTGTACATGTTAAGATAAAGAGCAACCAGATAGCATACTATCATGTCGAGCAAGAAAGTCATCTCTATATATGTCCAAGCATCCAATATAATATACATAATCTGTACAATACTGGCCTCTAGGGCATACATACAACTAACAATCTCCCACTTGCACTAGGGCCAGCTGCTGTAGTATCTCATACCGAGCATCCCGAAGAGTCTCTCAAACTGTATCTGGGGAATGGCCTTCGTGAGTGGATCCGCCGTGTTGTTCTTCGTGTCAACCCTCCTAACCTCGATTTCCTGGCGATCAACTATCTCCCGGATCAGGTGATACCGCTTCAGAATATGCCTGGATCGCTGATGGGACCTGGGTTCCTTGGCCAAAGCCACCGCTCCATTGTTATCGCAATACAAAGGTATTGGACGCTCAATGGATGGAACCACTCCAAGTTCAGTAATGAACTTCTTGATCCAGACAGCCTCTTTGGCAGCGATGTATTCAGCCTCCATCGTCGAGTCTGCCACGGTTTCCTGCTTGGAACTCTTCCAGCTAACCGCCCCTCCGTAAAGGGTAAAGACAAAGCCCGACTGCGACTTAGAGTCGTCCTTATCACTTTGGAAGCTCGAATCGGTAAAGGACTCCACTTGGAGTTCTCCGTTACCATACACCAAGAACATATCTCTAGTCCTTCACAAGTACTTGAGAATGCTCTTCACAGCTGTCCAGTGACTCTTTCCAGGATCAGCTTGATACCTGCTCACTACACTTAGTGAGTATGCTATATCGGGTCTGGTACATAGCATCGCATACATGATAGAGCCTACTGCCGAAGCATAGGGTATCCCTTGCATGCGAGCTCTCTCCAAATCAGTCTTGGGAGACATCTCTTTGGAGAGAGTGACTCCAGAGATCGTGGGCAAGTTCCCACGCTTGGACTCTTCCATACTAAACCTCTTTAGTATGGTGTCAATGTACCTGGATTGGGACAATCCCAATATCCGTTTGGATCGATCTCTATAGATCCTGATCCCCAATATGCAGGAGGCATCACCAAGATCTTTCATCGAGAATCTTTGTGATAAGAAGAGCTTAACCGATTGCAGCATAGGAATATCATTTCCTATCAAGAGTATGTCGTCCACGTATAATACGAGGAAGACAGCCTTACTCTCTGCCACCTTCTTGTAGATACAAGGTTCATCTGGATTTTTGATGAAATCAAACTCTTTGATAACGACGTCAAAGCAGATGTTCCGCGATGCTTGCTTTAATCCATAAATGGATTTAAGCAGCTTGCACACTTTCTCGCTGCTCCCACTGTCTACGAAGCCCTCTGGCTGAGTCATGTACACGCACTCTTCTAAATCACCATTTAGAAAGGCGGTCTTAACATCCATTTGCCAGATTTCGTAATCATGATAAGCAGCGATGGCAAGCATGATCCGGATGGATTTAAGCATAGCCACTGGAGAAAAGGTCTCGTCATAGTCCACACCTGGTCTTTGACGAAAACCCTTTGCTACAAGTCTAGCTTTGAAAGTCTCCACTTTCCCATCTACACCAAGTTTCTTCTTGAAGATCCACTTGCTCCCAATGGGTTTTACCCCTTCAGGAGCAACGTCCAAAGTCCATACTTTGTTGGTGTACATGGATTCCATCTCGGACCGCATAGCATCCAGCCATTTCACTGAGTCCCTACTCGTGATGGCCTGCTCGAAGCTAGTTGGGTCATCATCCTCCATGATGCAATCCTCGCTCCCACCGTCCACGAGAAAACCGTAGTATCTCTCAGGTTGGCGAGGAACCCTACTAGATCGGCGGAGTGGCTGGGGTTCATCGGGAACTACGGAATCCTCTGGTTCCACCAGATCTTCTGTTGTAGCTTCTGCAGCTGGAACCTCTTCCAGTTCTACCTCATGACCACTAATCTCTTTTTCAAGAAATTCCTTTTCTAAAAAGGTGGCATGCCGAGAAACAAACACTCTTTGTTCCTCAGGGTGGTAGAAGATATACCCTTAAGAATTCTTGGGATATCCTACAAATTTGCATAGAACAGACCGTGCCTCGAGTTTGTCCGGATTTTGTCGTTTGACATAGGCTGGACAACCCCATATCTTAACATAGTTAAGACATGGTCTCTTCCCTTTCCATATCTCATATGGAGTGGTAGGCACTGATTTGGTGGGAACCATATTCAGTAGATGTATGGATGTCTCAAGCGCATACCCCCAGAAGGAAATAGGTAACTCAGCTGTGCTCATCATAGAGCGCACCATATCTAATAGGGTGCGGTTCCTCCGTTCTGATACACCGTTGTGCTGTGGTGTATATGGAGGAGTCAGCTGAGAGAGAATCCCATTCTCTTTTAGGAAGTCCAAGAATTCATTGCTCAAGTATTCACCTCCTCGATCAGATCGAAGGATTTTAATACTCTTTCCGGTTTGGTTTTCGACTTCTTGTTTATATTCTCTAAATTTCTCAAAAGCTTCAGACTTGTGTCTTATTAAGTACACATGTCCGTATCTTGAGAGATCGTCAGTGAATGTAATGAAGTACGAAGAACCATCCCTGGCATGTGTAGACATAGGACCACATACATCACTATGTATCAGTCCCAAGAGTTCGGTAACTCTTTCTCCGTGTCCCGTAAACGGAGTTTTGGTCATCTTCCCTTTGAGACATGACTGGCAAGTGTCATAAGATGAAAATTCGAAAGGTTTCAAATATCCATCCTTATGCAACTTAGCCAGTCGTGTCACATTGATGTGACCCAGTCTACAATGCCACAAGTAGGATTCGTTGAGTTCAGAACTCTTCCTCTTGTGTGTGTTTGTTATGCTCAGAACTGTTGATTGATTTAGAACATAAATGCCATTGCATAACGTGCCTGATCCAACCAACTTTTGGTTACGGAAAATGTTCATAACATTGTCCTGTAATACAAAATTATATCCCTCTTTACTTAATAAAGAAACTGATATAATGTTGCATATCAGGTTCGGCATGTAATAGCATTCGTTCAGAACCAATGTATTACCAGTTGGTAATACAAGGTGATATTCCCCGACAGTCTTAGCTGCAACAATTGCACCATTTCCAACTCTTATGTCTTTATCACCTTCTCCAAGTTCTCTACCTTTCCTAAGCCCATGTAACTGATTACATATATGGGATCCTGACCCGGTATCCAATACCCAGGACGTAGAGCAAATGGAGAAACAGTTCTCAGTAACGAACACACCCGAAGAAAATGCATCAACATGTACTTTCTTCATTCGGGTGGCATGGGAATCCTGGTATTCCCTTATATCCTGTTCATTCCTATAACTCTTATAAGAAAGAACGGAACCAACGTTCCCCAGTACAGTATAACATGCGGGTTCGGTCAATACATCCATATTATTATCTTTATTAAGGCATGAAATGGTCGCTACCTGGAGAGAGAGAGAAGAAAACACTTTAGCGTATGCTCGTGCAAGATCAGATTGGTTATTATCTTATCTAATCAGGATGGCTCCCACTGCTTTTTATCAAATCTTCCTCCAAACCCTAAAAGGAAAGACTAGCCGGGATTAATTACACACTACAAGTTCGCCAATCTTTCAGCCAGGCCAGTGTCGGTACTTTGAGGGAGGTCCCCCGTGCTTTCGCACGAACCTAATTACTGTAAACCTCGTTTTTCCAGAGGCGTAACCTCGTTAACACCTTTCTAGACACCTACTTGATCAGCTAATTGCAATGTGTAAAACTCTCCCAGGAGTAACTCTTACTCGCAGCGGGTATCGGGATCCAACTATCTCATAGAAGGTATGCAATCTCATTGCAAATTTCAACACTTGAAATTCCCGATAATATTTTGCCCCTAGCGTGCTATGACCTTGACGAAAGCCAACAAACCACAGCCCGCTAGTCAAGTTCAACCCGTACATTTCTTGACTGAATTAAACCCATCCGCACGACCCTTGACGAAAGCCAACAAAGCCGTACGACTACCCTAATCCAGTCGCATCATATGCAGCAGATAAACAGCACATAGCTACCGCACACTACACCTTGACGAAAGCCAACAAATGTAGCACGAATACTATATGTAATTTATCTGAAATGACGGAGGGCTACGCAGGTTTTTCATAAAAACCATGAGCGTAATGAACTTGATATCGTTGTAGAATCAAATAAAGTTTTGAAATGGAGTGATTTTGAGGCTTTTCTAGTTTTGCTAAAGGAGTCACTCCCGGTGAAGGGATCTCGGTCCTTTCCTCGTCGAATGAGGTGCGGGATATATCATATATATCGCTGTGCAAAGCAAAAACGCAAAAGCAGTCAAAAGCAAACCGAGCGTGTAGCATCTGCCAGTTATTGCTAAAGGAGTCACTCCCGGTGAAGGGATCTCGGTCCTTTCCTCGTCGAATGAGGTGCGGGGTATATCATATATACCGCTGTGCAAAGCAAGAACTGTAGCTACCTGTTTTATTTTAAAATTCGATTCTACAACATCTTAGGTTTCTTATCTTTCATTAATCACATTAATGAAGTCCCATCATTTAAATACCTAAACATCACAGATAGATATGACGTACACTTATGCCATCCGCATTCGCCTCGATGTCCCCTCGTGCACCGTTAGGTTAGGTAACTAACGACAGAGCAGGGCTGGGCTAGCGCGGATGTAAAACATAAGTAACGTCTATATAATATATCATATATACTATATACTATATCCATCACAGAATCTCAACACAGATATCGCAGCAGAATAAACATATGAAATATTGGATATACTAGGACGTCCGTGTTTTCAATACGAGCCAGTATAAAACACGGATTCCACGGTCGTGATGAATAGCCAAACCCACACCCGTAGACCCCTACGAGAGCGGCAAGCAACCCTGCCAATTCTAGGGTTAGAAGACCCGGACTCGACTCCTCGAGTTGGTCTCCCACTGAACCCCAGAACCCGGTTACTTGTGCTCCCCTCCTTGGGTCTATCCTAATGCGGAAATGTAAATAATATACAAAAGGTGACATCTTCCGCTACCTGGAAGTGCCCCAAATAAAAGAATATTACATACAAGTTTTTACATGAATGAAAATGAAAAACACTCATCTCACATAAAAACCCCCGGCTATTCAAACACGACGATCCAATATAACATATCCAGCAACACATAACATCACATGTCATCAACGTAAGTAAATATGTCCATCCCAATTGTCGTTGACATATAGCAACGAAACCGGCGATATCACATATTACACTTACGGTCACAGAAAAGAAAGTGTAAAACTACAACAGTTGGAATCCGCAACCTCTTTAGACATCACATGCCAAACAGTTACAAACCCCGCATTTTAGTCTCATTATCGAAAACTCTTTTCAATATCGTATGGGACTAAACTGCTAGATTTATAACATTCATCCAGTTATCTCATAACTGTTTGTGAATTCCAATTATTGTATCCAATTCCGGATAAATAGAATATATTAAACTTTCCGATCGAACATTCGAACACCCAAGTTTTCCCGAAACCATCCAACACATGATATAAGTCTAACAACATTCAGTTCGTGCCTCAGTACCGACGGTCCAGCCGTAGAAGGGTCAAGCCAACGCCTCACATGTGGCACGCCGTACTGCCCCAAACCCGAAGGTTCAAAGGGCAGTTCAAGACGGTCACATAATCGAGTTAAGGTTTGTTGTCTTCTAGAGGGACCATCGCGTTACTTGCACTACTTAGAACGTCGTTAAACTACGGAAAGATCCAACACTTGGAAATTTCCCGACAGGGGAAAAGTTGGGTATTTATATCCGGTCGAACTTTTTAACATATTCTAAAAATTATCCTGAAAAACACAAAGACGAAATTTGATAATCCGATCGAATCATTGATTCCCTATACACTCCAGAATACTCTTCTGTAAAGTCACAATAAAAATACCCCAGAAAATACAGCAGTATATTATATGAGTTACTGTGCAGAAAATATTAAACAAGGGAACAGTAAGGCCGCGGAACCGCCGCACATGCCTAGCATGTGCCGCGCTTCCGCGGTGGAAAAGTTGAATCAGGCCCTCGAATTTCACAGTATTTCATATAAGACCCTGCACAATTTTCTAAATATTTTTAATTGACAAAATTCCAGAAATTTAAAAAATGGACAGAGAGCACTTTGTTAGTTAGGTTTTCGGTTCGTTCGGATTGCAAACGCCGTCTAGACTTCGCTTAAGGCTCTAGCTAGGCTCTGATACCACTGTAGGGTTCCTAGGCACCCTATAGAGGTCTCACAAGGCATCAACCATGCCATTTTACAAAAATATGGTGCCGAGAAACCCTAGTTAACGGATCTTTGCTAGAATTCTAGGCGAAAACAAAAGCTAGTTAACACTTAACTATAGTTTAAACGGAAATACAACCTTTGTAAATCCGGATGTCCACCTCCACGGCTCCGCAACGATGTCTCCTCGCTGTCCAAGTCGAACTCCGGGCTCAAGCGTCGGCTTCGTCGGAGAAACGGGTGAGCTAGGTCGCCGGCTTCGTGTCAAAGACGATCTACGTCGAGGCATCGCAAGTTCCAGCTCCGACTTCACAAAGTGATGAAATTTGTGAAGAAAACACACTCTACTACTTGGCTAGAGGTAGAGGGTGAAGAAATAGGAGATGGGTTCACTTTAGATTTGGATTTTGCTCACTAGATCACAAGTTGCCATTGAAGGCATCAAGGTTGCTCACTTGAAGAAGAAGAAGAAGATGAGCTAGAATAATGATAAGTCTTCTTTTTAAAAATAAAAGAAAAAGCAATACTTATCATAATTCTAACAATGGTTAAGAGTAGAGAATAGACCATGGTTAATAGATGGGTTAGGGTTAAGCATGATGACATGAAAGGTCAAGAAGTCAAAACTTCATGAAGCTTCAACAAAAGACAAATAAAGCCACCATACTAAATTAAATCATTTCCAATTAAATAAATGAACAAATAAATAAAAGAATATGCAAAACCCTAATCAAAACTTAACCATGGTTTTAATTCTTTACACTTAACTAAATAATCAAGTATCATCAAACATGATACAAGTATGTGCATGAAAATATATCACATATACAACTTGCACATCAAGTGAGAAAAATCCGTTTAAAGTGAACCAATACTAGTTAATGCAAAGTAATATATCAAATATATAATTATACATTAAATCATTAAATCAACATTTGATTCAATGATCCGGTCATGTCGCACATAACCGACTAGTATTCAATGTATCGATTTATCGAATGAACAATTCGATAACTAGGTCATATCGAATATAACCAATCGAAACAATTATCGCGAGAATGAAATGCGGTATCACATACACGCGTTATTCTCGGTCCCGCACATATCTCATATGCGCTCCTATTTCGTTTCGCTTGAGCCAGGAAACCTCTGTGTAGGACTCTAAAGACTCGTCAATACGCCGGTAGCAGATGATGATCATATCAAGCATCCACAAGCCGCAAGCGGTCTGCTAAACGTAACGGCCACCCGGGTATTGAGCGATCAGAAGATCGATGAGCTAGCCCGCTCACACTCCTGCGAATCCGACCAGTAACACTTACCGTACAGTCCGGTCTCTTCGTCTGATATGTCGCATATCAAGTCTAGGGGTGGTAAACGTCAGACCCCAATAACCCGATAAGTCGTGCCGATGTGAGGCTCGTAACGGGTCGAGAAACTACTGGTAACACTTACCAGCAAATCTCTGATCAGCCCTGGCCAGGGACTTCCCTGCTACGGCCAATCGAGCACTGCGCATCATCAACCCCCAATACCGGGAGAGACGAAACCCCTCCTATTGCTCATTGCCTCCATGTGACTCGGGACTGTACCCAAAGACCACCGTTTTGCACGCCCTCATGGACGTGGTAAGGTGGAGATCAAAGCACAGTGGGAATCACACAAGACTCTATGACGATCTCGGGTATACAGACTAATCTGTACAAGTGTCACCTGAGAACTGCCATCTGACGTGAGGTATAATACCATCTGGGAGTTCTCGGCGAGTCCGTCCAGTGTACTCAGTCTCCACTGAGCACCCGTATACCATCTCTGATGTCAAACACCAATGGATATGGGATCATCCATCGCCCATCACATGGGTCGAGAAGCGTATACGCTAGTCTACTCTGGTATATCGATGCCCCGTCTCGATACACCCACGACTAGGGACCTTGAAGGATGTACTTATGGACTACCATGTCCCCACTAGTATGATCTGCATCACAGTCCAGGTAGTCAAGTACATATCCTAAGGGCTTTACCAACATGTAACTATAAGACAGTATAAAGAGACTAGTGTACATGTTAAGATAAAGAGCAACCAGATAGCATACTATCATGTCAAACAAGAAAGTCATCTCTATATATGTCCAAGCATCCAATATAATATACATAATCTGTACAATACTGGCCTCTAGGGCATACATACAACTAACACGTACAGTCCGGTCCGTTTGTCTATGAGCATCGCATGGCGGGCCTAGGGGGTTGGTAAAAGTCAGACCCCCAAAAGCGGTACAAGTCGTGTCAGAGATCAGCCCAGAACACCCTGAGATACTAATGGAATACCTACCAGTAAATCTCCTGCCTTGGCCAAGGACTTTTCATGTTCTGGATCTCCTAGACACAGCGCGACCTCACCCCCAATACCGGGAGAGACGAACCCCTGAAGATCCGCTCACTGCCTCCATGTGGCTCGGGACTGTACCCAACTAAAACCTGTTTGCACGTCTCCTTTGAGCGTGGTAGGATAGTAATCAAAGTACACTGGGAACTCACACGAGACAAATGACGATCCTCAGGTCGATGAACTAACCTGTACACATGTCACCAGGGAACTGCTATCTGACGTCAGGTATAAGACCAACTAGCATGTTCCCGGCGAGTCCTGTCCGGTCTACTCATAACCCAATGAGCACCTGTATACATCTTAGGTGAACCAACTGACACCAGTGGCTTGTGAGACCGGCTACCGCCCCTCGTCGGGGTCTCGACTGTATACACTAGTCTACTCTGGAGAATCGATGCCCTGTCTCGGAACTCCCATGACTAGGGACCTTTTAAGGATGTGCTTATAGACTACCAGCTCTCACGTATATGATCGCCCTCATACTGCTGGCAGTCAAGCAAGAATCCTAGGGGCTCTATCAACGTGCAATAGTAACCTGTCAGGTCACCTAAAGCAGTACACGATGATAAAGATAAACCAGATAGCATACTATCATCTTGAGTAAGACTGTCCTACCGGGATAGGTCCTCCCTCAATCATTGCAATCACGTGCCTGTGATCCAATATTTGACTCTGAAGGCACTATCTCTAACACTAACAATCTCCCACTTGCACTAGGGCCAGCTGCTGTATTATCGCATACCGAGCATCCCGAAGAGTCTCTCAAACTGTATCTGGGGAATAACCTTCGTGAGTGGATCTGCTGTGTTGTTCTTCATGTCAACCTTCCTGACCTCGATCTCCCGGCGATCAACTATCTCCCGGATCAGGTGATACCGCCTCAGAATATGCCTGGATCGCTGATGGGACCTGGGTTCCTTGGCCAAAGCCACCGCTCTATTGTTATCGCAATACAAAGGTATTGGATGCTCAATGGATGGAACCACTCCAAGTTCAGTAATGAACTTCTTGATCCAGACAGCCTCTTTGGCAGCATTGTTGGCAGCGATGTATTCAGCCTCTATCGTCGAGTCTGCCATGGTTTCCTGCTTGGAACTCTTCCAGCTAGCCGCCCTTCCGTAAAGGGTAAAGACAAATCCCGACTGCGACTTAGAGTCGTCCTTATCACTCTAGAAGCTCGAATCGGTAAAGGACTCCACTTGGAGTTCTCCGTTACCATACACCTAGAGCATCTCTTTAGTCCTTCGTAAGTACTTGAGAATGCTCTTCACAGCTGTCCAGTGACTCTCTCTAGGATCAGCTTGATACCTACTCACTACACTTAGTGAGTATGCTACATCGGGTCTGGTACATAGCATCGCGTACATGATAGAGCCTACTGCCGAAGCATAGGGTATCCCTTGCATGCGAGCTCTCTCCAAATCAGTCTTGGGAGACATCTCTTTAGAGAGAGTGAGCCCTGAGATCGTGGGTAAAAATCCACGTTTGGACTCTTCCATACTAAACCTCTTTAGTATGGTGTCAATGTACCTGGATTGGGACAATCCCAATATCCTTTTAGATCTATCTCTATAGATCATAATTCCCAATATGCAGGAGGCATCACCAAGATCTCTCATTGAGAATCTTTATGATAAGAACAGCTTGACCGATTGCAGCATAAGAATGACATTTCCTATCAAGAGTATGTCGTCCACGTACAATACGAGCAAGACAACCTTACTCTCTGCCACCTTTTTGTAGATACAAGGTTCATCTACGTTTTTGACGAAATCAAACTCTTTGATAACGACGTCAAAGCAGATGTTCCAACTCCGCGATACTTGCTTTAATCCATAAATGGATTTAAGCAGCTTGCACACCTTCCCGCTGCTCCCACTATCTACGAAGCCTTCTGGCTGAGTCATGTACATGCACTCTTCTAAATCACCGTTTAGAAAGGCGGTCTTAACATTCATTTGCCAGATTTCGTAGTCATGATATGCAGCGATGGCAAGCATGATCCGGATGGATTTAAGCATAGCCACTGGAGAAATGGTTTCGTCATAGTCCACACCTGGTCTTTGACGAAATCCCTTTGCAACAAGTCTAGCTTTGAAAGTCTCCACTTTCCTATCTACACCAAGTTTTTTCTTGAAGATCCACTTGCTCCCAATGGGTTTTACCCCTTCAGGAGCAACTTCCAAAGTCCATACTTTGTTGGTGTACATGGATTCCATCTCGGACCGCATAGCATCCAGCCATTTCACTGAGTCTCCACTCGTGATGGCCTGCTCGAAGCTAGTTAGGTCATCATCCGCCATGATGCAATCCTCCCTCCCACCATCCATGAGAAAACTGTAGTATCTCTCAGGTGGGTGAGGAACCCTATTAGATCGGCGGAGTGGCTGGGGTTCATTGGGAACTACCGAATCCTCTGGTTCTACCAAATCATCTGTTGCAGCTTTTGTAGCTGGAACCTCTTCCGGTTCTACCTCATGACCACTAATCTCTTTTGCAAGAAATTCCTTTTCTAAAAGGGTGGCATGCCGAGAAACAAACACTCTTTGTTCCTCAGTGTGGTAGAAGATATACCCTTGTGAATTCTTGGGATATCCTATAAATTTGCAAAGAACTGACCGTGCCTCGAGTTTGTCCGGATTTTGTCTTTTGACATAGGCCGGACAACCCCATATCCTTACATAGTTAAGACATGGTCTCTTCCCTTTCCATATCTCATATGGAGTGGTAGGCATAGATTTGGTGGGGGCCATATTCAATAGATGTATGGCTGTTTCTAGCGCATACCCCCAGAAGGAAATAGGTAACTCAGCTGTGCTCATCAAGAGCGCACCATATCTAATAGGGTGCGGTTCCTCCGTTCTGATACACCGTTGTGCTGTGGTGTATATGGAGGAGTCAGCTGAGAGAGAATCCCATTCTCTTTTAGGAAGTCCAGGAATTCATTGCTCAAGTATTCACCTCCTCGATCAGATCTAAGGATTTTAATACTTTTTCCGGTTTGGTTCTCGACTTCTTGTTTATATTCTCTAAATTTCTCAAAAGCTTCATACTTGTGTCTTAACAAGAACACATGTCCGTATCTTGAGAGATCGTCAGTGAATGTAATGAAGTATGAAGAACCATCCCTGGCATGTGTAGACATGGGACCGCATACATCACTATGTATCAGTCCCAAGAGTTCGGTAACTCTTTCTCCGTGTCCCGTAAACGGAGTTTTGATCATTTTGCCTTTGAGACATGACTGGAAAGTGTCATAAGATGAAATTTCGAATGGTTTCAAGTATCCATCATTATGCAACTTAGCTAGCCATGTCGCATTTATATGACCGAGTCTACAATGCCACAAGAAGGATTCGTTCAGTTCTGAACTCTTCCTCTTGTGTGTGTTTGTTATGCTTAGAACTGTTGATTGATTTAGAACATAAATGCCATTGCACAACGTACCTGATCCAACCAACTTTTTGTTAAGAAAAATGTTCATAACATTATCCTATAATACAAAATTATATTCCTCTTTATTTAGTAAAGAAACCGATATAATGTTGCATATCAGGTTCGGCATGTAATAATATTCGTTCAGAACCAACGTATTACCAGTTGGCAATACAAGGTGATATTCCCCGACGGTTTTAGCTACAACAATTGCACCATTTCCAACCCTTATGTCTTTATCACCTTCTCTAAGTTCTCTACCTTTTCTAAGCCCATGTAACTGATTACATATATAGGATCCTGACCCAGTATCTAATACCCAGGACATAGAGCAAATGGAGAAACAGTTCTCCGTAACGAACACACCCGAAGAAAATGCATCAACATGTACTTTCTTCACACGGGTGGCATAGGAATCCTGGTATTCTCCTATATCCTGTTCAGTCTTATAACTCTTATAAGAAAGAACGGAACCAACGTTCCCCAGCACAGTATAACATGCGGGTTCGGTCAATACATCCATATTATTATCTTGATTAAGGAATGAATTGGTCGCTACCTGGAGAGAGTGAGAAGAAAACACTTTAGCGTATGCTCTTGCAAGATCAGATTGGTTATTATTTTATCTAATCAGGATGGCTCCCACTGTTTTTATCAAATCTTCCTTCAAACCCTAAAAGAAAAGACTAGCCGGGATTAATTACACCCTACAACTTCGCCAATCTTTCAGCCAGGCCAGTGTCGGTACTTTGAGGGAGGTTCCCCGTGCTTTTGCACGAACCTAATTAAAGTAAACCTCGTTTTTCGAGAGGCGTAACCCCGTTGACACCTTTCTAGACACCTACTTGATCGGCTAATTGTCCTATGTAAAACTCTTCCAGGAGTAACAATTGTAAGCCGGCGGGGGCGCCCCGGCCGTCGATCCGACGCCGGAAACGCGGAAACAAAAACTTTGCAAAACTTGCAACCGGCACCACCGCGCACTTTTCACCCCGGATCGGGCCATTAACCTAGCTACTAGCAAAATAGAAAAGAGTAGAGAAGGTATACCGAGCGATCCGTGTCCTTCGGTCTTCGTCTCCACTCCGATCTCCCGCGGATACTTCGTCCGTCACCTCCTCGTCGAAACGGGCACCACAAAAACGGAAACTTTTACGGGCTCCCACCTCTTGACCGAGGCAACTCGGGCGCGAAGTTGGTAAGCCGACACGTCCAAGGCTTGCTGTAGAATAGTGTAGTGGATTGTCTCTTTAGGGTTTTAGTGAAGTTGCCATGGTATGTGGAGAAATCATCTTTTGGAGAGGTGAGCAATTTTTAGCAAGCTAGGAAAAATGATGAAGGAAAAAAATGCCACACCAAAATGAACCCCTCTCATTCTCACCCCTCTCGAAAGGGGCCGGCCTATTTTCCTCAAAAGAAAAATGGTGGAGTCAAAATGAATCATATCAATCCAAGAGAAGAAAGGGAATGAATGTGGGAGAAAATGGTCAAAACCAATTTCCATTTCAATCCACTCACAAACCATCATATGAAAAGCAAAGGAATGGACTCAAATGGAATCTCATCATGATGCTAGTCTCATCATATAGCCACAAATGCAAGAAAGCCCCTCACAAGTAAGTTAATTGCAAACATGCAATTAACCCCTTCCAACGAAAAGTCGGGCCGTGAAGGAACAAAGAAAAACCGGCCGGAACGGAATGCAAGCTGGCAACTTCAGAAAACTGATCCCGTAATAAATTACAGGAAAACCCCGCTACTGCAAATACATGCCCGCATTTGTATTCCCACTGAACACAAATACAAAGAGACAAAACTACACTATCTAATACCAGGATCCGGCTTAAGCCAAAGCCGGCTAGTAAAATCCGTCTGATCACGATCCGTGCAATACCGCACGTATCTGATCGAACCCTGCCATATCTCCATACGGCCTCTACAGCGTTTCGCCCGAAACCTGAGTAACTGAGTGTGGTGGACTCTAAAGACTCGTCAATACTATGGCTGTGGATTTAACCACTAGCACGTCAGAGGTATAAGCCAATACGTGACGGGCTACCAGGTATTGACCAAAAGGGACGTCGATGAGCGAACTCATCCTGACACCCTACTGAGCCTGTCAGTGACAATATCCGTACAGTCCGGTCCGTTCGTCTATAAGCATCGCATGGTGGGCCTAGGAGGTTGGTAAAAGTCAGACCCCCAATAGCGGTACAAGTCGTGTCGGAGTGCAGCCCAGAACACCTTGAGATACTACTGGAATACATACCAGCAAATCTCCTGCCTTGGCCAAGGACTTTTCATGTTCTGGCTCTCCTAGACACAGCGCGACCACACCCCCAATACCGGGAGAGACGAACCCCTGCAGATCCGCTCACTGCCTCCATGTGGCTCGGGACTGTACCCAACTAAAACCTGTTTGCACGACTCCTTTGAGCCGTGGTAGGGTAGTAATCAAAGCACAGTGGGAACTCACACGAGACAAATGACGATCTCAGGTCGATGAACTAACCTGTACACATGTCACCAGGGAACTGCTTTCTGACATCTGGTATAATCCCAACTAGCAGGTTCCCGGCGAGTCCTGTCCGGTGTACTCATAACCCAATGAGCACCTGTATACATCTTAGGTGAACCAACTGACACCAGTGGCTTGTGAGACCGACCACCGCCCATCATCGGGGTCTCGACTGTATACACTAGTCTACTCTGGAGAATCGATGCCCTGTCTCGAAACTCCCACGACTAGGGACCTTTTAAGGATGTGCTTATAGACTCCAGCTCTCACTTATATGATCGCCCTCATACTGCTGGTAGTCAAGCAAGAATCCTAGGGGCTCTATCAACGTGCAATAGCGACTCGTAAGGTCACCTAAAGCAGTACACGATGATAAAGGTAAACCAGATAGCATACTATCATCTTGAGTAAGACTGTCCTACCGGGATAGGTCCTCCCTCAATCATCGCAATCACGTGCCTGTGATCCAATAATTGACTCTGAGGGCACTATCTCCAACGATCTCCCACTTGCACTCAAGGATAATTATTGCGATGTCGCATACTCACAGCCAGTGTGATACCGAACACCCAACTCCTCTACTAGTCAGTCTCACAAAGCTCGTTTGCGAAACTATTGCGTTCGAGGAATAGCCTCAGTGAGTGGATCCGCTGTGGTGTTCCTTTCTATGTCTCTCTATATCTCAAGTTCGCGGAGAAAACCATCTCCCGAAATGAGCAATACCTGTCTTAGAATGTCTGGATGTCTGATGGGACCTAGCTCAAAAATGAACTCCAAATCCAAACTTCTTAGACTGTATCGTCAACTGAACTTAATCAGTATCCTGCGCCATACCTTCCCTCAGTATCCACCTGGACAAAATACTGTCCCTCGTCAGAGGGAAAACTATAACTCTGACAGCCACTCTGTCATCCAGGTCACCTTGGAAGCCTGGAATGATAACCGTCTCCTAAAAGAGGCTGCCGTTATCAAATCCCTAGAACATCAACTTATGTTCTAAAACCGCTTCCGATTGTTTCTCCAGGATTGGATGAATATCAACTTATTGCATCCACTGCAAGAACAACATCTGGTGTGGTACTTGACATCTCATGATTGACTCAATTGCCTAAGCAAGTGATCTGCCAATCATGCGCATCCCTCTCCCCTTTAGTCTGTAAGACACCTTTAGAGAGGGTGACCCCATCACCTGCAGGTATAATATCGTGCCAGGAGTCGTCCATTCTAAATACTCTTAGAATGCTGTCAAAGTACCCAGATTGGGAAACCACCCAAATCTAGATCTAAAACCATAGATCTAGTAACCAGAATGTCTGATATAATATCCAAGTCCTATGTGGAGAAACCACTGTGTGACGACCAAAGTATAACCGATTGTAGTATAGGAATATCACTTCCTACTCTGTGTATGTCATCCAAATACCAGGACATCACACGCTACTACCTTCTTAACAGATCCATCCCCTATTCTGATGAAGTCAAACCTATGACTGTCACATCAGAAATAGATGATCTATCTCTGCTATATCTGCTTTAGTCTATAAATAGACATAAGCTAACTGTCCACCAATGCTTCCGCTGCTCCCATTGACTATGACAACCCTCTGGCAGAGTCATATACACATGCACTTCTAAAGCTAGTTTAGAATGACGCTATACTCATCCTCCTGCCGGGTCTCACAGTCTGGAACAACAGCAATGGTAAGTCTGGGTAAACAAGAACCTCCCTGCCACCGTCCTTGAGCATACCGAAGTACATCTCGGGTGCCTGAGGTTACCCACCATATTTGCGGAGTGGCCAATGGAATGTCAAACCAGATTGAATGTTTAGGTTCTTATCAAATCTTCAGTAATCATTTGTGGTTCTGGAATCACTTCCAGTTCTACCATACTCCAACTACTGTTTTCTGAAAAAAATCCATTTTTATTAAAACTGTGGCGAGTCAAGAACAATATCACTATTGATCTTCCAGATGGTAGAATATCAACCCTCATCATAGCCCGGGTTAACCCACAAACAGCCATTACAGAAACGTGCCTTGAGTTATCCGGAGTCTGGTTTTAAGCATAAGCCGGACAACTCCCCGTATCGTAACAATGTCAAGATATGAACTGTTCTATATCCAAGAAACAGAGGCACTGATTTAATTGAACCAGATTCAAATTATGCAGCTGTCTCCAATGCATGTCAACTAAATGGAAGGAGGCCGATCAGCGTTACTCAACTTAGGAACGCTTCCAATTATGAGTAACCTGAAAAAGAAGCAAGTTCTCTCAACCATTACTATCAACTGAATACCTTATACAAGTATCTACATCTTCGATCACCTTGAAGAATCCCGATACTTGCAATACCCGGTTCTTTACTTTATTCATATACCTATAACTCCTCAAAACTTAGACCCTGTGTTTCCACGAAACACATGTCTAAGAACTAGAGAAGTTAAAAGTAAACAGAATATAGTATGAGGACCAACCCCTCTGTCCTAATGGACATTGGACAACATACAATACTCTGTATAAGTCCGCTGAGTCTAACAACTCATTCACTGTGTGTCGTAGGTTGAAAACTGTACTTATGGTTAAGAAGAATTACACCGCTGTTCAATGCTCCTTACCTAACCATCCACTGATATAGGTAAATGTCATAGACATAATTTCAAAAAGAAATATCTCACTCTATAAAAATAGACGTACAGATACATCAATTTGGAATTGGTGTATAACAACGGATATTCAAAACCATATATTTGCCGACCGGCAAACAACCTAGGTGACTTCCTCAAATATCACCAATTACAACGAATCCTGATATAATGAGGATGATCACCTAATTCCCAATAACTTACTCCCACTCATCATCTGTAAAACCATACAGATGTGAGAATCAAACCTGGTAAATACATACCCTGGAGTAAGTGTCTAATTGGAAAATCAGTTTTCTTTTAACAGTACACAGTGAAACATAAACATTGAAATGTTTCGATGGGGTATCCTGGTATTCCTAATAATGCCTCTTCCATTATCCAGTTTCACAACTACAACCGTATAATTCTTTGCCACCTCTCCAAATCCCTTTTTATGTCTTTAGTCATTACCTTCTGTACACCCCTTTAGGCCAAATGGTTTTCTTCCTTCCCTACCGTTCAGCACCAGCCTATGGTTTGGAAGAAGACTATCCAATAAGCATAATGGGTGTACTGTCCTAATCCTAGGAGCGCTCGCAATGCAAGAGAAGGTGAAGATAAAAGGCAACTGAATAAACCTTATTCCTATTTCTCCTGAACCAGGATCCATCCCCGAACTGGAACAAGTTCCTTTCAAGTTCGTATATAACCATACGATGGATTATCCAATAAACTTGGGATCTTCGTAGTGATACGGAGTGTCCTGGAGAAATACAAAGGTGATTTAGGATTGGCGAAGAAATACTCGGTTTGGTCGTGAATATCAGTCGCAATTTACTTTGCCCTCTTACTAATCCCTTGCTTTGTCTGAACTTAATACCTTCTGTACACCGTTTAGGCTAATTGGCTTTCTTCATTCTATACCGGTCGGCACCAGCCTAAGGTTTGGAAGAAGACTATCCAATTTTCATAATAGGTGTGCTATCTCCTAAACCAAGGAGTACTCGCAATGAGAGAAGGTGAAAGGAAAAGACAACTGAATAGTCCTATTCGTTTTCTCCAGAACCAGAAACCATCCTCGAATAAATTCCTTCGAGTTCGTATATAACCATACGATGGTTTTGTCCAATGGAAGTGGACGTTCGTAGTAATACGGGGTGTCCTGGAGAAAAGGGTAAAAGTAGGAGTGGCAATGAGGTCTGCAACTCTGACAATCCAAAAGCAAGTGTTAAGAAGGTTCGGTCAACTTGGTCACTGAGTCATAGTCTAGGGTCGGGTCAATGGTCGCTGCCAAAGAGAGAGAGAAAAGAAACACTCAGCGTGCACTCTAACCTAGAACAGAATGGTTATCACTTTATCTAATCTGGAAACCTCCCACTGTAACGTCAAATTCTTCCCCAAACCTGAAGGAAGAATTAGCCGGGATCACCCGAGGAGTAAACCAACCCATCAGTGGGAATCGGGATCCAACTCTCATCGCATGATAACGTGACGGAATCCGCTTACGCTATCACACTCCAGAAGGTATGCGCATATCTGGCAAGTTTCAGTTCTTTTGAAACTCCCGATGTGGATTTTTGCCCCATGCTCTTATGACCTTGGCGTGAGGTCAAAATATCATAAGTCACATGTCAAGTTCTACCCATCATTATCCAGGTTAATTTGAACCCACCCGTACATACCCTTGACGTAGGCCAAAATAGTAGTACGACTGTCCCAAACCAACGCATCTATCTATGCAGCAGATAAATACCCGGTAGCTACCAATCACTATGCCTTGGCGTGAGGTCAAAATACATAGCTTGAATACTACCGAATATTTAACTGAAATGACGGAGGGCTACGAATGGTTTCTGGCGAAAACCTTTAACGTAATGAACTTGATATCGTTGAAGGAACTGATAGCTTTATAAAAAATATAGTGACGAAAACCTTTGCTAAAGAGGTCACTCCCGGTGAAGGGATCTCGGCTCTTTCCCCGTAGAATGAGGTGCAGGATATTCCAACTGAATACCACGATGCAAAGCAAAAGCAATCGGCTATAGTGAAGTTATTACCCTGACGCAAACTTTTGTCCAAGGGGTCACTCCCGGTGAAGGGATCTCGGCCCTTGCCTCGTCGACTGAGGAGCAGGATATTCCAACTGAATACCACTGTGCAAAACAAAAGAGAACGTCCTTACAATAACAGCTTTTTGAAAAAGTGTTCCAACAACATCAGAATAGGTTTGTTTATCTTGCATTGATCCGAATCAATGCAGTCCCATCAATTGATCACACCATAAAGAACGAAAATATACTGACGTACGTATATGCCATCCGCATTCGCCACTGGGTCCCGTCATCACCCGTTAGGTTAGCTAACTAACGACAGAGCGGGGACTGGACTAGCGCGGATGCAAAACATATACAACATCTACTAGTATATATACAATATATAATTTTCGCTCAAGGCGTGATAAAAGGCAGCAGCACAGAAATATACAGCATCACAGAATAATATAGATATCTGGGATCCCCGGGTTTCACAGAGCCGCTACTGAAACCCGACGTTCCCCTGGTCGTGTGGATAGCCTGTGCAATGAAAACCTAGACCCCTACGGGCGCGGCAAGTTACCCGCCAAAACCTGAAGCGAGGCAGCCCCCTTCATCAACGTGAATGGACCACCCAGCACTTCACGGAATCCGGTAACTTGGGCACCCCTCCTGGGTCAACCTATACCCCCTACGAGTGCGGCGAATAGCCCGCCAATTCTAGAGTGAAGCCCCCTCCGTCTCAATGCCATGAGATGCGGGCTTGTTGCCCTCTAGAACCCGGCAATCCGTGCACCCCTCCGCGGGGCAAACCTAGTACAGAAAGTAAAATATACATACAACGGGTACATCGACCGCAACCTGGTCGTACCCCAAAAAATAATAATACAAACAGGCAGTGACGGCAGTCCACATGTCGGACGCTCGCCCCGCAATATCATATGTACATAAAAAAACAAAACTGTACTACCATTG
Source organism: Agapanthus africanus (assembly GCA_030015575.1). NCBI lineage: Eukaryota > Viridiplantae > Streptophyta > Magnoliopsida > Asparagales > Amaryllidaceae > Agapanthus > Agapanthus africanus. Next base: position 508,435,599 of record CM057340.1, read on the forward strand.
CATCCAGGCTATCCCCCACGACCGATCCGCAATAACACAGCACAATCACAGAACATCAACGTGAATGTCACGTTCGCAAATCCGTCTAACCGGGCTATAGCAGTTAGACAGGATTTACCGATCAAGTGACATTCACGGTCGCAGATATAATGTAAATACTGTGAACTAATGTGTTTAAACTTTTTCGATCGATCAAATTTATCGAAGTGGGCCCCAAGCATTACTATAGCACTTAAAGAGAGTCTAGGCCCAAAAAGAATATTCCAAAAACCCCATTTTCAACCCAGGAGCTCACTGCAAAAATTTGGTCCAATGAATAGTAAAAATGTCCGCGGAACCGCCGCAAATACGTGGGTTTGGCCGCGGTTCCGCGGTGGAATAGTGAGATCACGCTACCAAATTTTAACAGAATGCTTAGAATTCCCTACACATGTCACTGCACTGTACTGAAAAATTTTTGGAGCCAAAAAAATTTCGACAGAAAACTGTGCAAATGAAAATGGGTTTTCGGAAAATCCGTTCGATCGAACATGTAAACACACTAGAACAAGCTAGGCAAGGTTAATGGCGTGGCTCTGATACCAATGTAAGCCCGCGGGGGCGCCCCGGCCGTCGATCCGACGCCGGAAACGCGGAAACAAAAACTTTGCAAAACTTGCAACCGGCACCACCGCGCACTTTTCACCCCGGATCGGGCCATTAACCTAGCTACTAGCAAAATAGAAAAGAGTAGAGAAGCTATACCAAGCAATCCGTGTCCTTCAGTCTTCGTCTCCACTCCGATCTCCCGCGGATACTTCGTCCGTCACCTCCTCATCGAAACGGGCACCACAAAACCGGAATCTTTTACGGGCTCCCACCTCTTGACCGAGGCAACTCGGGCACGAAGTTGGCAAGCCGACGCGTCCAAGGCTTGCTGTAGAATAGTGTAGTAGATTGTCTCTTTAGGGTTTTAGTGAAGTTGCCATGGTATGTGGAGAAATCATCTTATGGAGAGGTGAGCAATTTTTAGCAAGCTAGGAAAAATGATGAAGGAAAAAAAATGCCACACCAAAATGAACCCCTCTCATTCTCACCCCTCTCCAAAGTGGCCGGCCTATTTTCCTCAAAAGAAAAATGGTGGAGTCAAAATGAATCATATCAATCCAAGAGAAGAAAGGGAATGAATGTGGGAGAAAATGGTCAAAACCAATTTTCATTTCAATCCACTCACAAACCATCATATGAAAAGCAAAGGAATGGACTCAAATGGAATCTCATCATGATGCTAGTCTCATCATATAGCCACAAATGCAAGAAAGCCCCTCACAAGTAAGTTAATTGCAAACATGCAATTAACCCCTTCCAACGAAAAGTCGGGCCGTGAAGGAACAAAGAAAAACCGGCCGGAACGGAATGCAAGCTGGCAACTTCAGAAAACTGATCCCGTAATAAATTACAGGAAAACCCCACTACTGCAAATACATGCCCGCATTTGTATTCCCACTGAACACAAATACAAAGAGACAAAACTACACTATCTAATACTAGGATCCGGCTTAAGCCAAAGCCGGCTAGTAAAATCCGTCCGATCACGATCCGTGCAATACCGCACGTATCTGATCGAACCCTGCCATATCTCCATACGGCCTCTACAGCGTTTCGCCCGAAACTTGAGTAACTGAGTGTGGTGGACTCTAAAGACTCGTTAATACTATGGCTGTGGATTTAACCACTAGCACGTAAGAGATATAAGCCAATACGTGACGGGCTACCAGGTATTGACCAAAAGGGACGTCGATGAGCGAACTCATCCTGACACCCTACTGAGCCTGTCAGTGACAATATCCGTACAGTCCGGTCTGTTCGTCTATGAGCATCGCATGGCGGGCCTAGGAGGTTGGTAAAAGTCAGACCCCCAATAGCGGTACAAGTCGTGTCGGAGTGCAGCCCAGAACACCCTGAGATACTACTGGAATACCTACCAGCAAATCTCCTGCCTTGGCCAAGGACTTTTCATGTTCTGGCTCTCCTAGACACAGCGCGACCTCACCCCCAATACCGGGAGAGACGAACCCCTGCAGATCCGCTCACTGCCTCCATGTGGCTCGGGACTGTACCCAACTAAAACCTGTTTGCACGACTCCTTTGAGCCGTGGTAGGGTAGTAATCAAAGCACAGTGGGAACTCACACGAGACAAATGACGATCTCAGGTCGATGAACTAACCTGTACACATGTCACCAGGGAACTGCTATCTGATGTCTGGTATAATCCCAACTAGCAGGTTCCCGGCGAGTCCTGTCCGGTGTACTCATAACCCAATGAGCACCTGTATACATCTTAGGTGAACCAACTGACACCAGTGGCTTGTGAGACCGGCCACCACCCCTCGTCGGGGTCTCGACTGTATACACTAGTCTACTCTGGAGAATCGATGCCCTGTCTCGAAACTCCCACGACTAGGGACCTTTTAAGGATGTGCTTATAGACTCCAGCTCTCACTTAAATGATCGCCCTCATACTGCTGGTAGTCAAGCAAGAATCTATGGGCTCTATCAACGTGCAATAGCGACTCGTAAGGTCACCTAAAGCAGTACACGATGATAAAGGTAAACCAAATAGCATACTATCATCTTGAGTAAGACTGTCCTACCGGGATAGGTCCCCCCTCAATCATCGCAATCACGTGCCTGTGATCCAATAATTGACTCTGAGGGCACTATCTCCAACAACAATTACTCGCAGTGGGTATCGGGATCCAACTATCTCATAGAAGGTATGCAATCTCATTGCAAATTTCAACACTTGAAATTCCCGATAATATTTTGCCCCTAACGTGCTATGACCTTGACGAAAGCCAACAAAGCATAGCCCGCGAGTCAAGTTCAACCCATACATTTCTTGATTGAATTAAACCCACCCGCACGACCCTTGACGAAAGCCAACAAAGCCGTACGACTACCCTAATCCAATCGCATCATATACAGCAGATAAGCAGCATATAGCTACCGCACACTACACCTTGACGAAAGCCAACAAATGCAGCACGAATACTATATACAACTTATCTGAAATGACGGAGGGCTACGACAGGTTTTTCTGAAAACCTATTGCGTAATGAACTTGATATATTTGTAGAATCAAGTGAAATTGTGAAATGGAGTGATTTTGAGGCTTTCATTAGTTTTGTTAAAGAGGTCACTCCCGGTGAAGGGATCTCGGCTCTTTCCTCATCGAATAAGGTGCAGGATATATCATATATATCACTATGCAAAGCAAAACTCCAAAAGCAGTCAAAAGTCAAACCGAGTGTTGTAGCATCTGCCAGTTTTGCTAAAGAGGTCACTCCCGGTGAAGGGATCTCGGCTCTTTCCTCATCGAATAAGGTGCAGGGTATATCATATATACCGCTATGCAAAGTAAAACTGTAGCTACCCTTTTTATTTGAAAATTTGATTCTACAACATCTTTTAGGTTTCTTTACTTTCATTAATCACATTAATGAATTCCCATCATTTAAGTCACCTAAACATCACAGATAAATACGACGTACACTTATGCCATCCGCATTCGCCTCGATGTCCCCTCGTGCACCGTTAGGTTAGGTAACTAACGGTAGAGCGGGGCAGGGCTAGCGCGGGTGTAAAACATAAGTAACGTCTATATAATATATCATATATACTATATACAGTATTTATCACAGAACATCAAATGATCACATCACAGATATCGCAGCAGAAGAAACATATGAAATATTGGATATACTAGAACGTCCGTGTTTTATTTTGAGCCTCTATAAAACACGGATTCCACGGTCGCGATGAATAGCCAAACCCACACCCCTAGACCCCTACGAGAGCGGCAAGCAACCCTTCCAATTCTAGGGTTAGGAGACCCGGACTCGACTCCTCGAGTTGGTCTTCCTCTGGACCCTAGAACCCGGTTACTTGTGCTCCCCTCCTTGGGTCTATCCTAGTGCGGAAAAGTAAATAATATACAAATGGTGACATAAACCTCAACCCGGAAGTGCCCCAATAAAAGAATATTACATACATTTAATTTTACATGAATGAAAATAAAAACCCTCATCTCACAAAAAAAAAACCCCGGCTATTCAGAACGCGACGAACCAATATAACATATCCAGCAACACAGAACATCACATGTCATCAACGTAAGTAAATATGCGCATCCCAATTGTCGTTTACATATAGCAACGAAACCGGCGATATCACATATTACACTTACGGTCGCAGAAAAGAAAGTGTAAAACTACAACATTTGGAATCCACAAACTCTTTAGACATCATAAATCCGAAATATCACATATTTCGTATTTCATGCCTAACCGTATGAATTCCACATATTGTATCACATTCCAGATAAATAGACAGTATTAAACTTTCCGATCGAATAGTCAAATACCCAAGATTTCCTAAATAGCCCAACACTTGGGCGGAGTTCAAAAATTCCAGAATACGTCACAGTAGCAACGGTCCAGCCGTAGAAGGGTCAAGCCAACGCCTCAAATGTGGCACGCCGTACTACCCCAAAGCCTAAGGTTCAAAGGGCAGTTCAAGACGGTCACATAATCGAGTTAAGGTTTGTTGTCTTCTAGAGGGTCCATCGTGTCACATGCATGGTTTTCCGAAAGATTTAAACCCGAGAAATATTCAACACTTGAATGTTTTTCGTGCCGGAAAAAATTGAGTTAATGATATCCGTTCGAACATTTTAATACTTTGTAAATTATCCGGAATAACATAACAAAATAAATTCTCGGACCGAATCGACAATTACAAAATAAACCCCAAAATACTCAACACTTGAGTCATGTTTAAAATACCCAGAAAACTAAAATTGCAGCAAAGGGCATTACTGTGGAAAAATAAACGTCAAATCAAATAGTACTGTCGCGGATCCGCGGCCCAAGCAGGGATTGGCCGCGGTTCCGCGGCGTTCCGTACGGATGACGTCATAATTTTTTCACCGTAATGCTTAAAATTGCCTGCTGATTTTTTTAGGTATTTTTAATTCAGAAAAATCACATTTTTTGGAAAAAGTCCAGAGAAGGGGTTAAATTGACGTATTCGGGTTCGTTCGGAGTTTTAACTTCGTTAACACATCGCCTAATACTCTAACTAGGCTCTGATACCACTGTAGGGTTACTAGGCACACTAACAAGGCTCTACAAGGCATCGACCATGCCAAAATTAAAATTTTATATGCCGAATAACCCAAAGCAAGATCGTAGACTAGAGTTTAGGCGAATCATATAGCAAGTAAACAACTTTACTCTAAAGGGAATACGAAATACAACCTTTGTAGATCGGTCATTCACTTCATTTGCTCCTTGATGAAGTCCCTTCGCTGCAATCAAGGTTCTTCCGGGCTCTTGCATGGCTTCACGATGCGAAGGATGCGACCTTGCTTGAAGTCTCCGAGGCCGAAGATGATCTACGTCGAGGGAATTCCGACTCAAGCTCCTACTTCACTAACTAGAGAATTAGTGAAGTAAACACCCAAAACTAAAGTGCTAGTCTAGTAGAGGATGGAGAAATAGGAAGTGGGTTCTCTTTAGAATTTTGTTTCTCACAATCTTTCTCACTTTTGATCAAACCCTAGTTTTCTTTTTCTTTTTAGCAAATGAAGAAGAAGAAGAAATGAAAGAGATGAGGATAATGATCAAGTGAGAAGTTTAACCATGGTGAGTGAGTATCATATACTAACTCTTATAGAGACTTAACCCTAGGCTAAAGTTTATAGTTGGGTTAAGAAATATCCATAGTAAAAACAAATTTGGTGGATTTAGTCAAATGCTTCCACAAGCTTCCACAAGCTTCAAGCATTTAGCTAATCCTCCACTAATTTTGTAATTACTTTGAATATTAAAATCCAACATAAAAGATAGCATGGTGTAAGTCTCATACACCCAAGTCTAGTGTATCATCAACCATGATACAAAAGAAAACACTTTTAATATATATATCATATATATATATTCAAGTGTTCACATGTGAAAAAAACCCTAAAGTGAACAAGTGTTAGTTAATGCAAACTAGTATATCAAATATACAATTATGCAATAAATTATTAAATCAACATTTGACTTAATAATCCGGTCATATCTCATATAACCGACTAACATCCAATGCATCGACTTATCGAATCAACACTTGATTCGATAACCCGGCTATATCATATATAACCGACCGATACAATAAGTCGTGAGAATAGAATACGGTATCACATACACGCATTATTCTCGGTCCCGCACATATCACATACGTGCTCCTATTTCATTTTGCATGAACCAGTAAAACCTCTGTGTAGGACTCTAAAGACTCGTCAATACGCTGGCAGTAGGTGATGATCACATCAAGCACCCACAAGCCGTCAGCGGTACTAGCTGGATGTAACGGCTACCCAGGTATTGAGCGATCAGAAGATCAGCAAGCAAGCCCGCTCCAACTCCTGTAAAAGCCTGCCGGTAACACTTCCCGTACAGTCCGGTCTCCTCGTCTGATATGTCGCATATCAAGTCTAGGGGTGGTAAACGTCAGACCCCAATAACCGATAAGTTGTGTCGATGTGAGGCTCATAACGGGTTGAGAAACTACTGGTAACACTTACCGGTAAATCTCTAATCAGCCCTGGCCAGGGACTTCCCTGTTACGGCCAATCGAGCACAGCGCAACATCAACCACCAATACCGGGAGAGACGAAACCCCTCCTATCGCTCATTGCCTCCATGTGACTCGAGACTGTATCCAAAAACCACCGTTTTGCACGCCCTCATGGACGTGGTAAGGTGGAAATCAAAGCACAGTGGGAATCACACAAGACTCTATGACGATCTCGGGTCTACAGACTAACCTGCACAAGTGTCACCGGAGAACTGCCATCTAACGTGAGGTATAATACCATCTGGGAGTTCTCGACAAGTCCGTCCAGTGTACCCAGTCTCCACTGAGCACCCGTATACCATCTCTGATGTCAAACACTAATGGATATGGGATCATCCATCGCCCATCTCATGGGTCGAGAAGCGTATACGCTAGTCTACTCTGGTATATCGATGCCCCGTCTCGATACACCCATGACTAGGGACATTGAAGGATGTACTTATGGACTACCACGGCCCCACTAGTATGATCTGCATCACAGTCCAGGTAGTCAAGTACACATCCTAAGGGCTTTACCAACATGTAACTATAAGACAGTATCAAGAGACAAGTATACATGTTAAGATAAAAAGCAACCAGATAGCATACTATCATATCGAGCAAGAAAGTCCTCTCTATATATGTCCAAGCATCCAATATAATATACATCATCTGTACAATACTGGCCTCTAGGGCATACATACAACTAACATATGTATCAACTCAGATGATAGGTGGTTTCCGTACTTGTAGTTCAGCTTGTTAGTTCAGCCGTATAGTTTAGTGTAGTTGTTAGATTAGATTAGACTCCTACCTATTTCAAAACTAGCGGATCGTGGGTATTTTAAAAGACAGGTCAAGGGATCTACGGATATTTCAAAAGACGAATCCTTTCTTAAAACCACCGTAGCCCTTATTTTCAAAACCCCACGATTCGTGTTATTTCAAATGGCACCATTGTTTAATATTTAGCTCCCGCTCATTATGGTTGCTCGCTCCGCATCGCATACTTACAATGTTATTTTATATTGCATTGTTGATATTATGCTGTTAGGACACCAGCACCATTACCGATGATGCGTATGTACCACGTACACTTACTTGCCGGCTCACACACATCTTCATCGGTAATTGCCATGTCACGTACACCTTAGAAAATATTATTGCTTAACTTAGCTTGATAGCTAGTAGTTTGACATGATATTAGTGTACTTACCTTATATGCCAGCTTAGATATTGTAGTTATTACTTGTCACTTCATGCATACTGTTATTCATTGTTATGCCGTATTCATGGATTCTCATACCTATATAATGGTTTTACATGCTATTGATGATTTGTATTTGGATTTCCATTAGATTTTCTGGATTTGGGGGAAAACCGCAAAACTTGTATAAGCTTCTTTCCTCTCTTTTAAATAAAAAGTGTGGTTTTCCCATGATGTATGAGTCGTCCACCATGAGTTTTCTGATGGATTTCGAGACCCGATTTGAGGAGATGGATGAACCGTTTCGGGTACATGGTGGGCCCAGTGCGGTACCCCGGGGCAAGAAGATCGTGTTGTTGACGTTGAGCCTATGCAGGGGAGCACGACCGACCGGTGATATTACCCGACGCCTCGGATATCCGGAGGATACCGTCGTGGTCATGAGATGGATGATAGGGGCTGGCCTGGACTGACGGCGCCCTAGTCATTGTGATTGAGACATTGAGATTTCGAGATATTGAGGTACAGAGACTGTGATACAGAGATATCGAGATATTGGGATTATGTTTTGTGCCGATGCTAGGCACTGTTTTATGCTGATTTCATTATGATACCTCATTTTAAAAATACAGAAATCTCATTAATTTATGAAAGCAGTTTTCTTTAGTACATGCATTCTGTTTCATGCATTCATACATCATCCATATGATATATTGCTACCTGAGGCACTGACACGGGCATATGGGATTACACTTGGGTTAGATATTTACCCTAGTCATTATTATAGACTGCTGGTTATATTTGAGGATTATATATTATGATCGTATGACCTAGGATTGCGTCATACTTGCGATTTCTATTCGTAGATGTTTTTCTATTTACGAGTTGGCAATTCACCCCCGTTGTGCCCCAGTATCTTGCAGGTTTGCCGTACATGTTTCATTACGGCTTTGCGGGCACGGTTTTGTTCGGGTAAATTGCTAGTAGGTGGGTTTATTGGTATCGTACCCACCATATTACCTTGTATAATATTATTCAGTTGTATCTAGTAAATTCCATCAACCAAACATGTATTTATTTTTGAGATAGAGACCAGTGATGTTATTCTTTCGACCTTAGAGTCGCGCGTTGTATTTCTGTGGATTTCTTGTTGTTTTGAGTTTCCTTTTGAGTTTTGATCCTTGCCCTTGGCGTTGTATATTATATTGCTTGTGTGGTTGTGACCGTCGATTGACGAAGAGCTAGCTCCCGCTTGGGGATGCCTTTTATTGATTTCGTATACAATTCATGTTGTATCCCGTTTAGGAGCCAGTATTTACAAAGGAGACTCTGCCGAAATTTTCAAGAAATACTTAATGTTTTTTTTAATAAAAAAAACGCATAATTCGACTTATGCTTTTAAAACTACTTGTTTTAAGTTGTTTTTCCTTCACTCTACTACTTTTCTTGGTTTGAATTTCTGGGTTCTCGGCTTACTTAGATTACGTACGCCTCGAGACGTTTCGTAGTTTAAGTGTCGGTCATGTTCCGTACGTTCGGGACGTGACAACGGGTGCGCTAGCGCAATGTGCGCTGTCCTTTAAGCAGCGCACCACGTGTAAAGCATGGGTGCGCTAGCGCTGAAACTAAAAGCTCCCCACCGTTAGATCAAAGATCTAATAATAATGATAAATCATTAATTAATCAGAATTAAATTCTGTTAAGGAAAGATTCCTCAAAATCTTTCTAAATAACAAGATTGCGCTCTGTAAATCAGAGCACCGTTGGATCAATGATCCAATGGTAAATAAAAATTACCAAAAAACAGAATAAATTCTGTACGGAAAGATTTATAAATCTTGTTAAAAAGAAGAAGATTGCCTTCTATAAAACAGAAGCCATAGGATCAAAGATCCAATAGTGGGGAAACATCCCCAAATCAATCAGAGAAAGATCTCTTTAACTGATTCAACAAATCAGCCTACCCTATAAAAAGGCCCCTAGACTTCAAGTCTCAGATATACAGAAAGAGAGAGAAAAACCTCCCCAAAAATCTTAGATAAATTCAAAAGAGCAAGCTCTTGCAAGAAGATTTTTCTTCAAGATAAGAATGAATGATGATAAACACAGAGATGAAATCATCTCATGATTAAGAAAGAACAATTCATTTCTTTAAAAAGATCATATATCTACAAAGCCAAAAAGTCTTTCACAAAGAGATCAAAAGATCTCATCATAAAATAAAAGAAGAACTTACTTCTCACAGATCATAGATCTACAAGACTAAAGTCTTTCTCAGAGAGATCATATAGAAAGGAGGGGAGAATAATTCAATTCTCTTAAAGATCATAGATCCATAAAGGCAAAGCCTTTCATCAATATAAGAGATTGAAACAAAATAAGAACGGTTGTTCTTAGATCCTGAGACAGTCTCTTTTAAAAGAACATAAATTGTTTCTCAGATCATAAAATTGATCAGATGTACTTTGCATTCTTGAACCGCACTTCTGCGCTCTCTTGAACTGCGCTTCTGCGCTCTCTTGACTGGCACTCAGCGCCAAATGCGCCACGTGTCAATCGCGCATGTACTGCTTAACAACTGGCGCCTTGCGCTTCTGAAATAGCGCACTGCGCTCATGGGCTGGCGCTCAACGCCAAGCGTACCATATGTTACACACGTCTGCGCTACTAAACTGAAAGCCCAATGCACTCATGAACTAGCACTCTACGCTCATAAATTGGTATCATGCGCTCATCATCTGGCACCTAGTGCCGAGCGCGACACGTGTCCCTTACATGTACGCTACTTGGCAGAAGCGCACTGCGCTCTTTGACTGGCGTCAAGCGCACCATGTGTTGCGCTGACAGAACATAAATTGTTCTCTAATAAATCCCAGAGCTATGATGAATGCTCAGCATTCAATAAAAGACAAAACATTGTCAGAATGCAATTCAATGCTCAACATTGTTAAAAGGGCCAAGCCCAAATAAAGGCTCCAACAGCCCAAAATAAATGTTAAAATATTTTTAGCTCGATTGGACTTAGTCCAAGATTGGCCATAACTCCTCAATTCAGATTAATTGAGCCCACATGCTCATAAATCTTTTAACAGATCTTAGTTTCAAATTGGACTATAGATCCACCAACCAAAATTTGTTTAAGGGTACATCTCTGAACCCCTTTGATATATGTCGTTGTAATCCTTCAACGTCTTTAGAGAGGCGATGGATCTCGACAACCATACAATTCATGGACCATGATGTCCTTAACCTCGGTTTGTGGGGTCCTTCAAAACCCATGGACCGAGATGTCCTTAAACTAACATGGGACCGAGATGTCCTTAAACTAACATTGGACCGTAATGTCCTTAAAATAATCGACCGCAATGTCCCTAAACTAAATGATAGAGTCCAAATGCTCTCTTGTTGGATCTAAACGATCCCGTTAAGTAGATCTTAGTCTAAAATTAGACTAACGTATCCTTAACTAACGTTTAAGTTGATCTTAGTCTCAAATGAGACTAACATATCCTTAAACCCAAACCAAAACCCAAATCTAAGAAAATACGGATTTGGACTAATCCACGCCGTGCGGGCGACAACATAAATTAGTCTCCGTATACAATCCACGGGCAACCAGAAACAAAAAAAACACCCACGACACGAAGTGACCATCTGGAGAAGGAGAAAGTTGTTACCGTGATGCGGTAGCGTAATTAACTGCAGGTGCTTGCGCTTGCAGGGAAGAGCATCCCCACAATCAAAAACCCCTCAAATGCGGGGGAATCTGACAAAGTCTGCTACATCGGCCGCATCCGTTTAAACCTCCGATATACGGTGCCATAAATCAACTTGGTATCTTCGAAGAGGTGGACAGATAGCACCAATTAGCATCTGCCCTCAAAATTCAGGCGAGACGGACCTGCACGGTCGCGTCTCCGTGTTTCGATGGGGAACAGATTCCGGCACGCCCGGTGGGACCTTTTCCTCTTTCCACTCCACACTTCGTGTGTCGTGTTCGCGAACGAATCGCGGTTTGATATGGTTGCCCTTGGGTTTGAGGTACTAAGATTTGGTGTCTTGCTCCGTGCAGAAAACAGAAGATCAATGGCTTCATCCTGCACTAACTGCAACTGAAACTCTCGCTCCGTCCCGTCCGGAGGAGTGAATTACGGGCCCCAAGCGGCCTCCATCTTCGCTATGCCGGTGGAACATGTCACTCAGGCCACCACTGGATTGTTCTTCAGGACTATGCTCCTGCCAACGAGCTTCAGCGCTCCTGTACCAACACAAGAAGCTCAGAAGAAGTCGGTATTTGATCGGCTTACAACTACTGCGGCCCCTCTCAACGGGTCGTCCAGCTCCAACGCCTCAGTCTTTTATAGACTGGGCCAAAGCTCAGTTGGGCCCATGAAGAAGCCCGAAATTCCAGAAAGGGTTATCCCAAAAAGGATAGCCATCCCTGCTCCCGAAGTCGTCAAGGCGGCTTCTCCTGCCAAAGGGTCGGTCTTCACAAGACTGACTATTTCAGCCCCTATTCCAGGCAAAATCGTCAAGGTTGCTTCCCCTACTCGGAAGTCTGCCTTCGACAGGTTGGCTATCCCCACTCAGCGGACATCAGTCTTCAATAGGCTGACAACGACAACTTCTGACCAACAAAGAGGGCATGAGGAAGTCACCCCTACAGCCGAGACAATCCCAACGGCTCGACACGCTCGACGTCGCCACTGGCGCTGAGTGAGGAACACTGGGGGCAGCTCCCCTTCTGGACTAACTCTGCCAGCTTCCATGGTGGAAATCAATGCTGCTGTTCCAACTGGGAACAACTTTGAATCGCTTAGGAGGGTTCGCAAGAACTCTCCGACTGCCGTACTGAAGAGATCTCCTCCACCTATGGAGATTACTACACAAAAGAAGCCGGAGCAGCCCCCTCAGCGGCTGCCCTCCAAAATTTATAAAGTCTGGCGACAAGTCCAGAAATCGGTGATTAACCAGGACTACTATCACCGGCCAAAGAAGCTCAAAGCTCAGCAAGAAAAGAGCCATCTCGAGGTACCACAGAAGATGTCATCCGTCTGGGTGCCCGCTGCAACGGCTACCTCAACGTCAACTACTAAAAAGAGAAGGAGGCCGGAGAAAGCCCCTGTGACAGTGGCGAACCGCAAGCGCTGAATCTAAACGCCCCAAGTCTGGGGGCATGGTAATACATACCGTTTATATGGCTTCCGGAAAAGAAGAAAGCCGTGCTTCTACGGGTCATCGACCGCTTACCCGATCGATAACGAAGGCTCAGGAACAACAGCAGTAGAAACTTCAGGAGATGCTGACTGCAATGGCCGCACTCACTGGGCTAAAAGAAAATCCAGAGACCTCGGAGCAGCGTCGGGAACAAGAAACTGATAGCGAGTCTCCTCTGAAGAATGCTCGAGAGGAAAGAAAATGAGGCTGCGGAGCAGGCGGCCAATATAAAACGAATGGTTCTTTTGTTCCAAGACATGGCTGGGATGATGATACAGCTGGAACCTGCAGCTGACAACCCCCCGATCATCGTTGAAGATGACAGAGGGGAGACATCGAACCCTCCTCAGGCTCTTTCAGCAGCCAAAGAGGAGACCATCTCCAAGGACTCTCTAAATGATTACATTGCTCAGCAAATACGAGCTCACCAGGCAAACGAAGCGGCTGGACAGGTCGTTAAGACTGGGCGACCCTATCCAGGCTGGTATGACCAAATAAGGTACCCGCCGGGATATACGATCCCTAAATTCTACGTATATAAAGGGATGGGGAATCCACATCAGCATGTCGCTCAATTCAGAGCCTTGTGCGGCAACACCGGGGGTGATGATAAACTTCTGCTCCACCATTTTGTTGGTAGCTTGTCGGAGACGGCATTCGAGTGGTATTCTGAACTTCCAAATGACTCCGTCAATACTTTTGCAGAAATGGAGCTACTATTCACCCAGCGTTTCGCGAGTGCTAGTAAACGCACCCCAATAACAGCATTGATCAATGCAAGGGTGAAGCCAAGTGAAATGTGGGTACAATACGCAATACGATGGCGGAATTTATGGTCAAAATGTGAGCAGCGCATCGAGAAAGCGCCGGCAGTGGGCATGCTCATGGGCACTCTTGACCCTCAAGAAACTATTTCCCAATTCATGATGTTCTTCGAGCCGACCACGTTCCAGGCCTTGATCGACAAACTGGCCCAAATGGACCAGATGGGTCATAGACCGTTTCCTTCAAAGCCGGAGCCGCGGAACGAAAAGGGTAAAGGGGAGGCGGCCTTCATCGCGAATACTCAACAGCAGCCCAGTGCCCCAAAACTAACTGACTGCCTAGACGAGAGGCGGCAATTCTATAATGAGAAGATGTAGCGCCCTTATTCATTTCCCCGGGACAAAACGAAGAGATTGTTCGAGCTAGCGGTGCGCAACAGGCTCATCAATTTGTCGAATCCAAAATGACCGTTGCAACCCTGCGAGGCTAATAGTCCCAATTATTGCCCCTACCATCAAACGGTAAGCCATCCAATTGAAGATTGCTTCGTCTTTAAAGGATGGATTGAAGATCAATACCAACAGGGCAAATTTGCCCTGTCCGAGAATTAGAAGGTGAACCCACCACAGCCACATGCTCCAAAGAAGATGGACACACCAGGGGCATCATGCTCTTTCATAGAAGAAGATCTATAGGAGGTCGCTCTTTCAGCCAAAACTAAAAGAATGCTGAAGAGTCTCCAAACATGCCCGGCGATTAGATGGAAAAGTCCGCTGGAACCCGAGATCATCGAGGGAATGCTGAAACCGCGCCCAACTCCAAAAATTGGTGGTGATAGTCAAAGTGCTCACACCCAGCCGTCAAAGTCTTCGAAGAAGAAGAAGACCAAAAAGCCCGTGAAGCCTGGTGACAAGCGCGCGGACCTGCAGAAGCAGATTGACACACTGGAAGAATATAATCAGAAAGCGCGAACTCCAGTCACACTCCAAGAATTTCTCAGCCATGTTCTTGAGGACGGAGATGATGACAATGGAGAAGACTCGTCGGATGAATCTGATGATTATGTGGTAAGTTGCCATGTGATCTCTCACTCGTCGATAGACGATGAAGAAGCTCCTTACACAGAGAAACTTGGGACAGATCCTAAGCCGGAACTTCTAGGGCCATCAGACGAAATGATTGATGCATTCCTGGACGAAGCTCTTCTAAAAAGCAAAGCTGCTTGAGAGCGTGAGATGGCCATATTTGAAAAAGCCAAACGTCGGCGACTGGATGAAAGGGTTGAATCACCCCCGCCAGATCAAAGTACATCCGCTGCAAATAAAAGCAGGTTCAATACGAGGAAGAGGTTCGCCAAAGCCATATCGATGGGAATGAAGCTGCCACCCTCCGAAGGAAACACTCTTGGTGGAGCGGAAATACATCCTAGTTACTACTTATATCATCGAAAGATTACACACCCCACCGAAGAGTGCAACGCTTTTAAAAGATGGTGACAGGGATATGTTGCTCACCGGCAACATTTCAAGCGGATGAAACGCAACACTCATCGGGAGCAAAGAAATAAGACCGAGGAGCGTAAAAGAACAACTGGCAATTGTCACATGGTCGACGCTGGGGGATCGTAAGTTCTCACCTTCGGGAAGGACTCTGACGAAGAAATGACTCTTGGCCCTCTCTTTAAAGAATCCACCTCGGGAAAAGAGGAAGAACCGAAGACCTATGAAAATATTCAGCTGCGCAATCGTATGCTGCCCGAAAAGAATCTTGGGCTCTCGAAAAGTGAGTCAAATAGAAAAGATA
This sequence comes from Agapanthus africanus, assembly GCA_030015575.1. Lineage (NCBI taxonomy): Eukaryota > Viridiplantae > Streptophyta > Magnoliopsida > Asparagales > Amaryllidaceae > Agapanthus > Agapanthus africanus. The sequence goes on from CM057340.1 coordinate 508,451,237, forward strand.
AGGGAAAAGAAAAGGTCCCTGAGGATATCATCCTTGATGACCAAGCCGTCAAAGAGCTGACAGCCAAGGACCCGCCAAAAGAAAAGTAAGGTGGACTACAACGTTCTGGCACACTTGAGAAAGCTACCTTCGCAGCTAAGCATTCTCGACGCCCTTCTGCTATCCAAAGAGGCGAGAGATTCATTGATCAAGGCACTACAAGAGCCAAAGCAATTCCAAGCTTTCCTCGCCGAAGAAAAGATGAAGGACGAGCTGGAAGAAGTGCATACAGCCGATATCGCCTTCGGCGATGAAGATCTCCTCCTTGGGACATGCGAGCATAACCATCCCCTTTATGTCTCCGGATACTGTCATGATATCAAGATAGGCAAAATCCTGGTTGACAATGGGTCTTCCGTTAATCTCCTCAACGAGAGAGTGTTGACAGAAATCTGCATGAGCGTTCAGCACCTCGCTCGTGATAAAATCACCATCTTCGGATTTGACTCCCAGTCATCACGGACACTTGGGTCTGTGATACTGACGCTGCGCTTTGGGCTGCTCGTCACGAACATTAAATTTCACGTCATTAACGCCAAGACTTGCTACAACGCTTTACTCGGTAGGCCTTGGTTACACGAGTACAACATCATCCCTTCTACACCACACCAGTGTATGAAGTATTTCAAGGATGGTCTCGAGTACACCGTAACAGGGGATCTTAACCCGTTCTCCGTAAACGAAGTTTGCAAATATGAGGATGCAAAGTATTTCTTGCCAGACTTTGAAGACATGGAGAGATGCTGTAAACCGAAGAACAAAGCTATCATCACTATTCCGGTCTTCGGGAGTGATACCGAGGAGGAAGAAGAAATAGTTTATTCAGGTCCGCCCCAATGCAACAAGCCGGGACCGTCCACCCCTATGTTGATCTTCGGCAGCGACTCAGAAGATGAAGTCAATGCCGTATTTTCTGTTTGGCCATCAATTCAAGCCTTTGCTGATGATGATCGATGTTTGCAAATCGCCATGGTTCCGCGAGAGCATTACAAAGAGCTCGATGAACTTAATGCCTATAGTGTGCAGGAACTGCAGACATTCTACATCCCTCCCAGGCGAAAGGGTGAAAAGGAGATCCTATTCTACCGATCCGGGGAAACCAAAGTGGAGAAAGAAATCTGGAATAGCGCGGATTCTACACTTGACAGGCTCCAGCCCATCCATCTGCTCAGATATTACACAGATGGATTAAAAAGACTCTTGAGGCACCAAGGCGTACCCATTAAGCAGACCGCTCGACAAGCTCAGTTCTACAACAGGATTTGGAGCGTCCCCGGAAATCAACGAAAGTTGCCCAATGGGAGAATGGAAATGATCGGGCTTGGATATGTTCAATCCAAGAAACGGGAGCCTCCGTGACTGCTACGTCATACATAACTTCGACGAACAAGGAGACGCTCTGTAGGAAGATGCTAACCCTAAACCAAAACGAGCTCCCGTCATGAAAACGCCAAGCCCGTTGTTCGAAGAACAAATGGACAAGCTTATAAGGGAAGCGGGTCGAAAGGTTCGAGACGACCACAATCGCGAAATGGCCATCTACGGGAAATCCAGAACGCAACGCCTCCTTCAGCAGGCTGCGAAAAATGAAAATGCTCTTCCTCGTCAACCCGTCATACAAAAGGCCCGACGCAGAGGCAGAAATAAACCCAAGAACGAAAAAAGCGTTCAACAGCGACAAAGCGGGACCAAGAACCTACACGATCGAGAATCGAACAACCAGGATTCGTCTCTTATAAAGAAGATAGGTCGAGCGTATTCTTTCTCCTAAGAAAAGACAAGGAAAATACTTGATCTTGCCGTAAAACATCAAATGATGACCCTCCCGGAGTCCAAGCACCCCGAGAAAGCAGGAGAAGTTAATCATCTAGATTATTGCTCCTATCACCAGGTAATAGGACATCCTCTCGAAGACTGCTTCACCTTTAAGAACTGGGTCGAAGACCAATATCAACAAGGCAGGTTCGCTTTATCCAGCAGTTGGAGGGTAACTCCGCCGCAAAAGCATGAACCAAAAGTCGCGCATGCAGCGAAAGTAGAACCAGATCAACATCGGTCTTGGAAACGATCTCGTACTTGTCATATGATAACGCTGTCAGGAGAAGAACCCGAGAATATGGATGACCTCCCCCGATGCTTCGAAAACGATGACGACGAGATGATCTCAGAGTTTCCACCAGCGCCAAAAAAGCTGGAAGATGGGATACATACTACTGCAAATAACCTCAAGAAATTGATTTGGGTGCGGCAAGTGACCCGCGGCCGACATTCGTCAGTGAGCTATTGTCTGAAGAATAGGTGGCTACGCTAAAGGACGTGCTCATACAGTATAAAGATTGCTTTGCATGGAACTATGCCGGGACTCGATCCAGAGATTGCTGTCCACAAATTGGCGATTTCTCCGGACGTCAAGCCGATCAAACAAGCACCTAGAAGAATGCGGCTCGAGCTTGAGATGAGCATCAATGCCGAAGTCATAAAATTAATCGACTCCGGCTTCATCCAAGAGGTTCAGTACCCTGACTGGATCGCCAACATCGTCCCAGTGATGAAGAAAAATGGGACAGTGCGTATATGCGTGGACTTTTGGGATCTAAACAGAGCTTGTCCTAAAGACGTCTTTCCAGTATCGGTCACCGAGCTGATGATAGATAATACGTCCACTCACGAAGTCTTCTCTTTCATGGACGGATCATCAGGATACAATCAGATAAAGAAGCTCCCGAGTACCAGAAGCATACCGCTTTCCGGGCACCTTTGGGTATAATCTGCTACAAGGTGATGCCTTTCGGTCTAAAGAACGCCAGTGCTACCTATCAGAGGGCCATGACGAAAATTTTCGATGACCTCATACATGAAATCGTCGAATGCTATATCGACGACCTCGTAGTTAAAAGCAAATCATATGAGGAACATTTAGAACATCTGAAGATCATGTTTCAGTGCCTTCGGAAATACAACTTGAAGATGAACCCTCTCAAATGCACGTTCGGAGTTTCCTCGGGCAAATTCCAAGGATTCATCGTACGACATCGAGGCATCGAGATAGACCCGTCGAATATCAAGGCGATCATGGAGATGCCCCTGCCAAAGACTCTCAAGCAACTGCGGTCTCTCTAAGGAAAGCTCGCGTATATCCGGCGGTTCATAGCCAAGCCCTCCGGCAAGTGCCGCCCTTACAGTCACCTAATGAAGAAAAGGACTCCTTTCGTCTGGGATCACAAATGCCAAAGCGCACAGAACGAAATCGAGCAATACCTGTAGAATCCGCCAGTACTGGCCACTCCCGTTAAAGGAAAACCTCTCGTCCTGTACACAACAGCCCTCGAAGGTTCTTTAGGCGCGCTGTGGGCACAAGAGAACGATCAAGGGAAGGAGAGAGCCCTCTACTATTTAAGTCGAGTTCTACTGGGGGAAGAAAGCAATTACTCTCCCATTGAAAAACACTGCCTGGCGTTGATCTTCGCGATAACGAAGCTCAGACACTATGCATTGGCACATGAGGTCCATCTCATATCAAAAGTGGATCCTCTCAAATATTTGATGTCAAAGGCTATATTAACGGGACGACTCGCTAAATGGGCCGTACTCTTGATGGAGTTCTCTGCTGGGTTACCTACAACGACAGAAAGGTTTTGGGAAGCATCATCCATGCCAATTTCAAAATTTTCCATTAAAGATAACCCTAAACCTAGATCTTTAACTAGAGAATCAAATTAAACAAGCATGTTAAACACTTTAACATTTAAGAGTTAGGGATTACAACCTTTGTAGTCCGTTCTTTCGCTTCATAAGCTCTGTGTTGAGATCCCTTCGCTGCGATTATCAAGTACCCGGACTCTAGAGAGGCTCTATGAAGAGAAAGATGCAACCTTACTTGAAGACTTCACTAATCCAAGATGATCAGAATCTCAAACCCAAGCTCTTGCTTCACTAATCAAGTATTAGTAAAGTAAACACCCTAATTTAAATGGCTAGAATAGATGAGGATGATGAAGTAGGAATTTAGCTCTCTTTTGTTTTCAATTTCTCACTCAAAATCATCAAATACCCAAAAGCTAGTAAGCTTTCAAGAGGAGGAAGAAGAAGAAATCCATTTGTGTTGAATAATGAATTATTGTTGTGGTTACAATTGCAACCATGCGTTAAGAATGAAAGGCTTAACCATTGTAGAGAATAAACTAGAGTTAAGGGTTTGGGTTGGGTAAAATAATATCTACACAAAATATCAAAGGATGAAGACAAAAGGAAAGCTTCATGAAGCTTCATGAAAGCTTCATCCAAAAGCTAACCCAAATCCAAACCCTAACTTGGTTTAAACTCAACAACTATGTTGCATTTGTAACCCTAACATGTTACAATATTATATATATCACATATACAATATTTTGTAACAAAAGAAAATATTACAATTAACATATATCATATATATATCAAAGTATTATCCAAGTGAGAAAAAGAATCTTTAAGTGAGCTTATATTAGTTAATGCAATGTAATATATCATATATATAATTATACATTAAATTATCGAATTAACACTTGATCCGATAATCCGGCTATTTCACAAATAACCGACTAATATAAAATGTTTCAGTTCATCGAATCAACACTTGATCCGATGAACCGGCTATATCACATATACCCGGCCGATATCACATATCGCGAGAAATGAATATGGTATCTCATACTCGTATTATTCTCAGTCCCGCACATATCACATATGTGCTCCTACTCCGTTTTGCCTGATCCAGGAAACCTCTGTGTAGGACTCTAAAGAATCGTCAATACGCCGGCAGTAGGTGATGAACATATCAAACTCCCACAAGCTGCAAGCGGTCAGCTAAACATAACAGCCACCCAGGTATTGAGCGATCATAAGATTAACAAGCAAGCCTCTACATTCTCCTGCGAATCCAATCAGTAACACTCCCGTACAGTCCGGTCTCTTCGTCTGATATGTCGCATATCCAGTCTAGGGGTGGTAAACGTCCGACCCCAGTAACCGATAAGTCGTGTCGATATAAGGTCCATAACAGTTTGAGAAACTACTGATAACACTTACCAGTAAATCTCAGCAACCTTGGCCAGGGATTTCCAGTTATAGCTAATCGAACATAGCGTAACATCAACTCCCTATACCGGGAGAGACGAAACCCTTCTTATTGCTCATTGCCTCCATGTGATTCGGGACTGTACCCAAAAGCCGCCGTTTTGCATGCCCTCTTGGACGTGGTAAGGTGGAAATAAAAGTACAGTGGGAATCGCACAAGACTTTATGATGATCTCGGGTCTACAGACTAACCTGTACCAGTGTCACCAGAGAACTGCCATCTGATGTAAGGTATAATACCATCTGGGAGTTCTCGGCGAGTCCGTCCAGTGTACCCAGTCTCCACTGAGCACCCGTATACTATCTCTGATGTCAAACACCAATGGATATGGGATCATCCATCGCCCATCTAGAAGGGTTGAGAAGCATACGCTAGTCTACTCTGGTATATCGATGCCCTGTCTTGATACACCTACGACTAGGATCATTTCAAGGATGTACTTAGCGACTACTCTGTCCCCACTGGTATGATCTGCATCATAGTCTTGGTAGTCAAGTACTCATCCTAAGGGCTTTATCAACATGTAACATAGAGACAATCAGAGTATATGTTAAGATAAAGAGCAACCAGATAGCATACTATCATGTCGAGCAAGAAAGTCCTCCCTATATATGTCCAAGCATCCACTACAATATACATCGTATGTACAGTAATGGCCTCTAAGGAATACATATCACTAGCAATCTCCCACTTGCACTAGGGCCATCTGTTATAGTATTTTATACCCAACAATCAGTTGTGGTTGAAGTATCTTATACACAACCATCCCATAAAAGTCTCTACTGGGAAATAGGCCTTTGTGAGTGGATCCGTGCTGTTGTCCTCTGTTTCTACTCTCCTGAACCTTAATCTCCCTGGAGATCAACCATCTCCTCTGATCAGGTGATACTGCCTAAGAATATATCTGGATTACTGATGGGACGGGGTTTCTTGGCCAAAGCCATAACTCCATTATAACACAATGGTAAGAACGAAGTTCATCTCATGAACTAGTGTACATCCAGACTATTTCTTTGGTAGCATCCTTGGTAACGATGTGTCTTGCCTTTAATCGTCTAGTTTGTCACGGTATCTACCTTGGAACTCTTCCAACATAATGTCCCTCCACTGAGGGTGAAGACAATGCCTGTGACTGAAATTCAGTCGTCCTTATCACCCTGGAACTTTTCCAGAGATTCTCCCCAGGATCGATTGATACCATCTCACTACACTTAGTGAGAATCCTAACATCCCATTAGATCTATCTCATAGATCTAAAACCCAGGATTTAGGAGGTATCATTTTGATGCTAGATGGAGAATCCTTGTGATAAGAGGAGATTGACCGAGCGTAGCATAGGAAACTCCTTCCCTATCAAGAGTATGTCATCGACGTACAATACGAGGATCACCACCATACTCCCTACTACCTTTTTGTATATACTAGGTTCATCTATCATTTTGATGAAGTCAAACTCTTTGACTACCACATCAAAACAGACATTCCAACTCCGCGACGCCTGATTTATCCCATAAAATAACTTGCTCACGTTTCCGCTGCTCCCACTGTCTACGAAGCCCTCTGGCTGTGTACTTAAAGACGCTCTCTTTTAAATCACTATTTAGAAAAGCAGTCATGACACCCAACCGCCAGATATCGTAGTCATGGTATGTAGCAGTGGCAAGTAGGATCTGGATGGACTTACGCATAGCTTTGAAAATCTCAACTTTTCCATGTACACCAAGTAATCTTCTCAAGATATACTTGCTCCTGATGGGGATTTAACCTTTCAGATAAAGCAACCAAAGTCCATATTTTGTTGGTGTATATGGATTCTATCTCAGATCGCTTAGCATCCACCCATTCATACAGAGTCCCTACTCCTGATGGCCTGCTCGAAACTAGTTGGGTCATCATCTCATGATGCAATCCTCGCCCCCACTGTCATAGAGAAAACCGAAGTATCTCTCAGGTGGATGAGGAACTCTACCAGATTGGCGGAGAGGCTGAGGTTCGTTGGGAGCAATTGAATCCTCCGGTTTTACCAAATCATCAGCTGCAGTTTGTATAACTGGAACTCCTTCCAGTTCTACCTCATGACCACTAATTCCTTCACAAGAAATTCCCTTTCCAAAAGGTGGTATGCTGAGAAACAAAACACCTTTCGCTCCTTAGTTTGGTAGAAGATATTCCCTTGCGAATGCTTGGGATATCCAACAAACTTCCACAGAACCGACCTTTCCTCGAGCTTGTCCGGATCATTCTTTTAGACATTGGCTGGACAACCCCAAATCTTAACATTCTTAAGAGATGGGCTCTTCCCATTCCATATCACATATGGAGTGGTAGGCTCCTGATTTGATTTGAACCCTATTCAATAGGTATGCAACTTCTCAAGTGCATAACCCCAAAAAGGAAATAGGCAACCCAGTAGTACTCATCATAGAGCACACCTTATCATATAGGGTGCGTCTGCTCCGCCTCGATATACCAACGTGCTGTGGTGTATACAGAGGAGTAATGTTGAGAGAGAATCTCATTCTCCTTTAGAATAGTCCAGGAATTCCGTGCTCAAGTATTCTCCTCCCTGATCACATCAAAGGACATAAACTTATACCCGTTTTGGTTCTCTACTTCTGAAGTGCAAAGAACCAATCCTGGCATGTGTAGACAGGGGACCTCATACATCATCATGTATCAATCCCAAGAGTTCACTAACTCTTTCTCTGTTTCCAATAAACAGAGCTGTGGTCATCTTATCTTTGTGACATGACTGGCAAATTTCACAAGATGTAAATTCAAACAGATTTAAATATGCATCTCTATGCAACTTAGCTAGTCGGGTCGCATTGATATGACTTAGTCTACGATGCCTCAAGAAGGATTTGTTCATTTCTGAATTTTTCCTCTTGTGTGTGTTCTGTACGTTAAGAACTGTGGTTTGATTTAGAACGTCTATGCTTTTAGATATCGTGCCTGAACCGATCAACTCTTGATATAGGAAATGTTCAAAACATTGCCCAACAATACAAAATTATATCCTTCTTTACTAAATAAAGATACTGATATGATGTTGTATATTAGGTTCGGTATCTAATAACATTCGTTCAAAATCAATGTATTTGGTAATACAGGGTGATAACTGCCAACAGACTTGGCTGCAACATTTGCACCATTTTTAACTCTTAAAACTTATCACCCGTTCTTAGTTCTCTTCCTATCTTTACCCCATGTAACAGATTACATTTGTGGGATCCTGATCTGGTATCTCATACCCAGGACGTAAAGGATACTGAGGAACAGTTCTTAGTAATAAACACACCCGAAGAAGATACATCAGCATCCACTTTCTTCATTTGGGTGGCACGGGAATTCTGGTAATCCCCTATTTCCTGCTCGATTTTATAACAATTATAAGTTGGAGCGGGACCAATGTTCCCTAGCGCAGTATAACAAGCGGGTTCGGTCAATACATCCGTATTATTATCTTGATTAAGGCGTGACATGGTCGCTACCTGGAGAGAGAGAGAGAAGAAAACACTCAGCGTATACTCTTGCAAGATTAGATTGGTTATTAATATATCTAATCAGGATGGCTCCCACTGTTTTAATCAAATCTTCCTTCAAACCCTAAAAAGAAAGACTAGCCGGGATTAATTACACCCTATAAGTTCGCCAATCTTTCAGCCAGGCCAGTGCCGGTACTTTGAGGGAGGTTCCTCGTGTTTTCGCACGGACCTAATTAAAATAAACCTCGTTTTCCCAAAGGCGTAACCCTGTTGATACCTTTCTAGACACCTACTTGATCGGTTAATTGTAATGTGTAAAACTCTCCTAGGAGTAACTCTTACTCGCAGTGGGTATCGGGATCCAACTATTTCATAGGAGGTATGCAATCTCATTGCAAATAACAACACTTGAAATTCCCGATAATATTTTACCCCTAGCATCCTATGACCTTGACGAAAGACAACAAACCATAGGGTACTAATCAAGTTCAACCCGTCATTTCCCGATTGAATTAAACCCACCCGCACGACCCTTGACGAAAGCCAACAAAGTCGCACGACTATCCTAACTCAATCGCATCTTATGCTTATGCAGATATGCATAAATAGCTACCGCACACTATGCCTTGACGAAAGCCAACAAACGTAAAACGAATACTATGAAGTACTTATCTGAAATGACGGAAGGCAACGACAAGTTTTTAAGAAAACCCTTTGCATAATGATCTTGATATCGTTATAGAATCAAATGATTTAAATGGAGTGTTTTTTAGGCCTTACTAGTTTTGCTAAAGAGGTCACTCTCGGTGAAGGGATCTCAGCTCTTTCCTCATCGAATGAGGTGCAGGATATTTCACAAATACCACTATGCAAAACAAGAACTAGAAGAACAATCAAAAGACAAAACCGAGGGTTGTAGCATCTGCCAGATATTGCTAAAGTGGTCATTCCCGGTGAAGGGATCTCGGCTCTTTCCTTATCGAATAAGGTGTTGGATATTCTACAAGGAACACCGCTATGCAAAGCAAGAACTAGAGCTACCTATTTTTTTTAAAAACAAGTTTCTACAACATCTTTAGGTTTCTTTTAGTTTCATTAATCTCATTAATGAAGTCCCATTTTATTATGCTTCACAAGCATCAGATATGAAACGAAATCAATAATATATAATATATATCTCATATATAAAATATAAACATTCGTCTCAGGTAGTAATATGATCTCATCACAGAACATTGCAGTAGAAGAACATATATGAAATATTGGATATACTAGGATTTCAGTGTTTTATTGCGAGCCTGTATAAAACACGGATTCCACGGTCGTGATGAATAGCCAATCCCACAACCCTAGACCCCTACAAGAGCGGCAAGCAACCCTACCAATTCTAGAGTTAGGAGACCCGGTCTCGACTCCTCGAGATGGTTTCCCACTGTACCCTAGAACCCGGTTACTTGTGCACCCCGCCTTGGGTGTATCCTAATGCGGAAAAGTAAATAATATATAATGGTGACAGCATCCTCAACCCGGAAGTGTCCCAATAAAAGAATATTACATACAATGAATTTTACATGAATGAAAATGAAAAACTCTCATCTCACATAAAACCCCGGCTATTCAAAACACGACGATCCAATATAACATATCACAGCAACACATAACATCACATGTCATCAACGTAAGTAAATATACGTATCCCAATTGTCGTTGATTTATAGCAACGAAACCGGCGATACACAATATATTACACTTACGGTCGCAGAAAAGAAAGTGTAAAACTACAACAGTTAGAATCCGCAACCTCCTTAGACATCACATGCCTAACCAAATGAATTCATTAGACATCGCATGCCTAACAATTATAAACCCCGCATTTTAGTCTCAATATCGAAAACACTTTTCAACATCAAGTCGGGCAATTCAACAAGATTCCCGACATCCTGATCGAATGCTCGTCGGAAACTTTAGTTGACGGCCGCACCCCCGATGCCGTCGACAAAGTGCACTAAGGCGGAACACTGCTGCCGCGAGCACCCGAACGGATGCTTTTGGCGACGGGGTTCTCCTACATTCACTTGGTCGGGGCTATGGGGCATGGATATCTATTAAGTTTACCCGACGAGTATCCGCGTACGCTACGTGATTGCAACGGACTTTTGATCACATCAAACTCCCGAGGCAACCGATCAACTGAGACTAAACTGCTAGATTTATAACATTCAAATTAGTTATCTCATAACTACATGTTGATTCCAAATATTGTATCACATTAAAGAAAAAGTTAGACGATGTTAAACATTCCGATCGAATCAACAAACACTCAAAATTTCCCAATTAACACTTGAACTTAGTTTAAAAGCATCCATCACATGCCACAATACCAATGGTACGGCCGTAGAAGGGTTAAACCAATGTCTCACATGTGGCAACGCCGTACTGCCACAAACCCTAAGGTTTAGAGGCGGTTCAGACGGTCACATAATCGAGTTAAGGTTTTAGTTCTTCTAGAGGGTCCACCGCGTTACTTGCACGACTGTGAATGTTCTTTAACTAAGAAAAAATCCAACACTTGGAAATTTTCCGGCAGGGGAAAAAGTGAGTTATTGATATCCGTTCGAACTTTCTAACACTGTCTAAACAATCATGAAACCAAGCTAGAATTGCGAATACGAAACACTCCGAATTACCTTTTGAGTAAATAAACATCTCATGCAAATTTAGCCAAAATAAACAACACCAAAAATACCAAACTCCAGAGACTGGAGCACACCGCAAAACCCAAACCCTAACCCCTTGCAGAAGCCGATGTCGCTGGAATCCCTAGCCAAGTCGCCGGCCCAGATCCGAGCAGGGGGGTTTGTGCTATGTTCATATTGCATTACATACAACATTCTGCAACTGTTAAAATAATTTTTTGACTCCAGAGAAATTTCGACAGAAACTAGGGTTTCGATACGGGTGTTCTGGAGTTGTTTCGGTTTCGTAATCTAACACTTATCCGTCTAATTCTCTAGCTAGGCTCTGATACCACTGCTAGGTTACCTACAACGACAGCAAGGTTTCGGGGGGCATCATCCATGCCAATTTCAAATTTTGCCATTGAAGATAACTCTAAACCTAAATCTTTAACTAGATAATCAAACCAAACAAGCATGTTAAACACTTTAACATTTAAGATTTAGGGATTACAACCTTTGTAGTCCGTTCTTTCACTTCATAAGCTCCGTGTGGAGGTCCCTTCACTGCAATCATCAAGTACCCGGACTCTGGAGAGGCTCCATGAAGAGAAAGATGCAAGCTTGCTTGAAGACTTCACTAATCCAAGATGATCTACCTTGAAGAATCTAAAACCCAAGCTCTTGCTTCACTAATCAAGTATTAGTAAAGCAAACTCCCTAATCTAAGTTGCCAGAATAGATGAGGATGATGAAGTAGGAATTTAGCTCTCTTTTGTTTTCAATTTCTCACTCAAAATCATCACAAACCCAAAAGCTAGTAAGCTTTCAAGAAGAAGAAGAAGAAGAAATCCATTTGTGATGAATAATGAATTATTGTTGTGGTTACAATTGCAACCATGGGTTAAGAATGAAAGGCTTAACCATTGTAGAGAAAAAACTAGTGTTAAGGGTTTGGGTTGGGTTAAATAATATCTACACAAAATATCAAAGGATGAAGACAAAAGGAAAGCTTCATCCAAAAGCTAACCCAAAAGCAAACCCAAATCCAAACCCTAACTTGGTTTAAACTCAACAACTATGTTGCATTTGTAACCCTAACATGTTACAATATTATATATATCACATATAGAATATTTTGTAACAAAAGAAAATAATACAATTAACATATATCACATATATATCAATGTATTATCCAAGTGAGAAAAAGAATCTTTAAGTGAGCTTATATTAGTTAATGCAATGTAATATATCATATATATAATTATACATTAAATTATCGAATCAACACTTGATCCGATAATCCGGCTATTTCACAAATAACCGACTAATATAAATGTATCAGTTCATCGAATCAACATTTGATCCGATGATCCGGCTATATCACATATACCCGGCCGATATCACATATCGCAAGAATCGAATACGGTATCTCATACTCGTATTATTCTCGGTCCCGCACATATCACATATGTGCTCCTACTCCGTTTTGCCTGAGCCAGGAAACCTCTGTGTAGGACTCTAAAGAATCGTCAATACGCCGGCAGTAGGTGATGAACATATCAAACACCCATAAGCTGCAAGTGGTCAGCTAAACGTAACAGCCACCCAGGTATTGAGCGATCATAAGATTAACAAGCAAGCCTGTACATTCTCCTGCGAATCCAATCAGTAACACTCCCGTACAGTCCGGTCTCTTCGTCTGATATGTCACATATCCAGTCTAGGGGTGGTAAACGTCAGACCCCAGTAACCGATAAGTCGTGTCGATATAAGGTCCATAACAGTTTGAGAAACTACTGATAACACTTACCAGTAAATCTCAGCAACCTTAGCCAGGGATTTCCAGTTATAGCCAATCGAACATAGCGTAACATCAACTCCCTATACCGGGAGAGACGAAACCCTTCCTATCGCTCATTGCCTCCATGTGATTCGGGACTGTACCCAAAAGCCGCCGTTTTGCATGCCCTCTTGGACGTGGTAAGGTGGAAATCAAAGCACAGTGGGAATCACACAAGACTTTATGACGATCTCGGGTCTACAGACTAACCTGTACCAGTGTCACCAGAGAACTGCCATCTGACGTAAGCTATAATACCATCTGGGAGTTCTAGGCGAGTCCGTCCAGTATACCCAGTCTCCACTGAGCACCCGTATACTATTTCTGATGTCAAACACCAATGGATATGAGATCATCCATCGCCCATCTACATGTGTCGAGAAGCATACGCTAGTCAACTCTGGTATATCGATGCCCTGTCTCGATACACCTATGACTAGGAACATTTGAAGGATGTACTTACCGACTACTCTGTCCCCACTAGTATGATCTGCATCATAGTCCTGGTAGTCAAGTACTCATCCTAAGGGCTTTATCAACATGTAACACAGAGACAATCAGAGTACATATTAAGATAAAGAGCAACCGGATAGCATACTATCATGTCGAGCAAGAAAGTCATCCTTATATATGTCCAAGCATCCACTACAATATACATCGTATGTACAGTAATGGCCTCTAGGGCATACATATCACTAACATTCTCGATAACTTATCATCCCTTCAAGGCGGTGAAAGGCCAGGCCATCGCCGACCTCTTCGCTGAGCATCCGATACCCGCCGATTCCCCTTTGAACTGCGAGTTGCCCGACGAGCACGCATTTGACTCGATCGACGGTGAGAGAAGAGAGAATGATACCCGGTGGGAAGTTTATTTTGATGGAGCATCTTCCTTGAAGAAGCGCAAACAAAGCACCCCCATAATCAAATCTGAGGTAGGCCTCATCTTCGTGACTCCACAAGGAGGGATAATGCGCTTTGCTTTCTCCTTAACCGAACCGAGGACAAACAATGAAGCCGAGTACGAAGATTTGATAGCAGGTCATGAAATCGTCGTCGACATGGGAATTGAGAATCTCCTCATATACAGAGACTCCCAGCTGATCGTTAGTCAAGTAAACGGCAACTATCAAACGTGCAAACCAGAGTTGGTGAAATACGGCGAGAGAGTGCAGCAATTGCTGGCTCAAATCCCTGCCTATGCCCTGGAGAGCATACCGCGTGCGGAAAATAGCAAGGCGGATGCATTAGCCATGCTCGCTAAAGAAATGGCCGACGAAAACCTCGATGATGTGAGGATCGTTGTGCAAAGCCGTCGGGTTCTCGCACCGGCAGAAATATCTCCGGAGTCGTCTGAATAGAAAGAAGCGACCTAAGAGACATCCCTATAAATAAAAGACCAGGAAAAGGCTGAGGATTGGAGAGAAGTCTTTATATACTACTTCAAATCCCGTCGAACACCTGAAGATGCATTCTCATGGCATCAGCTCATGAAACGAGCTCTATCCTTCGCCTTTGTTAATAATACTCTGTATAAAAGATCATTTGATTCTCTATGGCTAATATGTCTAGGACCCGAAGAGGCAAAGAGAGTCATCCAAGAAACTCATGATGGACTCTGCGGTTCTCACTAAGCCGGTCCAAAAATGAAGCTGAAGATCAAAAGGATGGGCTATTATTGGCCCACGATGATCCAGGACTGCCTCGAATACGCGAAGCAGTGCCACTCGTTCCAGATTCATGGGGACTTTATCCATCAGCATCCAAATCCACTGCATCCAAATACACTACATCCAACGGTGGCTAGCTGGCCGTTCGAAATGTGGGGAACCGACATAATCGGACTCATCGAACCAGCATCGTCCCTAGGACATCGATTCATTTTGGCGACAACTGATTATTTCTCCAAATGGGCAGAAGCAGTACCGCTAAGGGAAGTGAAGACGGAGAATATTCTCCATTTCTTCAAGACACGTCATTTATCGGTTTGGTACTCCGTGACGGATTATCTCCGATAACGGGCCAGCCTATAGAAGCCGTAAGATCAGCCGCTTTGCACAACAGCATAACATAGATTGGAGATACTCTTCAGTCTATAATCCTCGAGCTAATGGTCTAGATGATGCTTTCAACAAGACCTTGACGAAGATCGTGAAAAAGATAGTGTCTCGAAATAAGAAGGACCGGCACGAGAGACTGCATGAAGCTCTCTGGGCGTATCGAACTACGTTCAAAACAGCCACGAACACAACGCCGTATACATTGGTATTCTGCACAGAAGCGGTACTCCCCCTCGAGATAGAGTTACCCACTCTACGAGTGGCAGTTCACTACGAGCTAACAGATGAAGAAAATGCTCACCTTCGGCTTGAGGAGCTCGACGCCCTTGATGAAACCCGGCTCATGGCGCAACAAAATCTGGAGGCTTATAAGGCAAAGATGACGCTCTCATATGAGAGATTGACTAGGCCGAGAACATTCCGCCAAGGCGAACTCGTGCTAGTGGTCAAGAGACCCATGATCCCCAATCGTGCCAAGCGGGGGAAATTTGAGCCGAACTATGAAGACCCGTATATCATAGATAAAGTTTACCAGGATGGTGTCTACCTACTCATGGACATGTATGGTGAAAGATCTTTCAGGCCAATAAATGGTCGCTTCCTAAAAAAATACTACACCTGATGAGTCACGGTCTAGGTCAATAATAGATGACGACGCCTATGTCCGCTCGCTATCTTCCTAAGACTAAACTCTGTAAGTAGTAGCCGGCTTCCTTTTCTCGGACCGAAATGTCCTTAAAACTAACAACGGACTGAAACGTCCTTAAACTAACGACGGACCGAAATGTCCTAAAACTAACAACGGACTGAAACGTCTTTAAACTAACAATGGACCACTATGTCCTAAAACTGGCTATTGACCGAGACGTTGATAAACTACTACGGACTGCAGCATTCTAAGGCTGACACAAAAAATAAAAATAAAAAAATAAGAAAGAAAAAGAAAACGGTATGTCCATAAGAAAAATGGGCACGGATGAAAACCCGAAAGGGCTCCGTGAGTAAAAATAGCAGGGCTACTGGCGAGTGTTGTGAAAACCCGAAAGGGCGCAATCTCGCTAAAAGACACTTGCAAGGTCCCCTCGACCTTGTGAGGAGAAACCAACTGCGTGAGATCCTTACGACTCACAAAGGACAACACACTTAGGGATCCCCATGATTCCTAAGGAGAAACGCACTTACGAGATCCTCACGACTCGTAAGGAGAATTCCCCCTTTGAGACCGTCATGGCTCATAGGATTCAAAAGCCTTAAGCTACAGGGATCTGAACCTGTTCTTTAGCAGCCATCATAACCTCCAATTTTTCCCTACAAGCGGTTCAATGCTGGCCCTTGTATACAATCCACGGGCTCAAATAAACATTTCCCTAACAAAGTCCCAACCGTGACTAGGGATATGTTTACACAGTGAATAGCCCTTGTAAGTCCTCTCGACTTATAAGGAGAAAGCACTCTTGTAAGATCCTTACGACTTATAAGAGACCACACACTTAGGAATCCTCATGATTCCTAAGGAGAAAACACACCTACGAGATCCTCACGACTCGTAGGGAGAAATACCTTTATGAGACCCTTACGGCTCATGAAGTCAAAAGCCTTAGTCGACAGGATCTTAACCCTATTTGCTAAGCCACCTTTGTTCGACATCGACAGAGGAAAATGATGATTCGCTCTTGGCAATATCCTAGTTGTAGCGGTGCTGATACCAAAATCGGTGTCTAATTCTAAGCTTGCAGCGAAAAGCCAGCGAATTACAAATGCATACGAAATAGCCGAAATGATGGGGCAACTTGCAAATCAGCAAGTAAAAATGTATGCATACAAAAATAGCCGAAATGATCAGGCAACTCGCAATAAAAAGCAGCGAGTAAAAATAAAACAAATAGCTGAAATGATTGGGCACCGCGAAGAATAGCCGGAAGGATTGGGCAACCGCGAACTTCGCGATATAAAAAGCTAAAATGATAGAGCATCGCGGAAAGAAAAATATATAAAATGAAACCTTTTTGCCCTACCGGTGATATCACATCAATCCCTGTATATAATCCAGGGGCGCAAATAAAGAAGGAATCACACCTTCCCTCCCCAGGCTCCATCAGAAGAAGAAACCAAATCTCAATGGTTCACAGACAACATGGAGATCATCTCAACATTCGTCTTATTTCAACAGACACAACATCAACAAAACGGAACCGCGGCAGTTCCCAGTTCCATGACTAGGCGGTACACAGACAACCGAGAGTCAACCCTCGACTCTGTGAAATGCGGATAAAATCAACCCTTCCTGGTTTCGTGGAACGCGGCCTATGTCAATCTTGACCCCGTGGGAAACATCCAGAGCGGAGTCTGGTCCTCGCAGAACACGGCTATGTCAATCCGACCCCGTGGGAAGCATCCAGAGCAAAATCCTTGTTTCGTGGAACGCAGCCTATGTCGATCCTGACCCCGTAGGAAACGTCCAGAGTGGAGCCTGGTCCTCGCAGAACACGGCTATGTCAATCAGACCCCGTAGGAAGCATCCAGAGCAAAATCCTGGTTTCGTGGAACGCGGCCTATGTCAATCCTGACCCCGTGGGAAACGTCCAGAGTGGATCATGGTCCTTGCAGAACACGGCTATGTCAATCCGACCCCATGGGAAGCATCCAGAGCAAAATCCTGGTTTCGTGAAACACGGCCTATGTCAATCCTGACCCCATGGGAAACGTCTAGAGTGGATCCTGGTCCTCGCAGAACACGGCTATGTCAATCCAACCCCGTGTGAAGCATCCAGAGCAAAATCCTGGTTTCGTAGAATGCGGCTTATGTCAATCCTGACCCCGTGGGAAACGTCCAGAGCGGATCCTGGTCCTCGCTGAATACGGCCTATGTCAATCCTGACCCCGTGGGAAGCATCCAGAGCGGAGCCTGGTCCTCGCAGAATACGGCTATGTCAATCCGACCACGTGGGAAGCATCCAGAGCAAAATCCTAGTTTTGTGGAACGCGTCTTATGTCAATCCTGACCCCGTGGGAAGCATCCAGAGCAAATCCTGGTCACGTGGAACACGGCCTATGTCAATTATGACCCCGTGGGAAACGTCCAGGGCGGAACCTGGTCCTTGCGAAACACGGTTCATGTCAATCATGACCCCGTGGGAAGCATCCAGAGCAAATTCTGGTCCCGTGGAACAGGGCTAAGGTCAATCTTGACCCCGTGGGAAACACCCAGAGCAACTCCTGACTCCGTGAAATGCGGATAATGACAACACCATCAATCACTTACGGGTCTTCTCGACCCATAAGGAAGAAAACTCTCTTGTATGATCCTTATGACTTATAAGAGAAAACGCACTTAGGAATCTTCACGATTCCTAAGGAGAAAATACGCCTACGAGATCCTCTCGACTCGTAGGGAGAAAAATCTTAATGAGACCCTCACGGCTCATGAAGTTGAAAAGCCTTAGGCAGCAGATCTGAACCTGCTTTCTAAGCCATCACTACCTCTCGAAGAATTCAAAACGGAATGCTCTCTCTATCATCTGCAGGCTACGCTTACTAAAGTGACATGCTGATAACAAAGAAAAGAAGAAAGCAAAGAGATGTCACAAGACATTGCGAAAGAAATGTATCTTTTATTCATAAATTCAATTGGGTACAAAATACATCATATGAAAGAATAAAAAAAATGGATACATTTTATTCAAAATTACAAATGCTACAAAAACAATTATCGAGAGGGAAGCGTTTTAAATAGACCAATCAGCCGCTCGCGCACTTCCCTCAGCTCCTTTCCTTGGTCAACTGCCGCGGCCAACTCTGCTTCGACCTGGGCATGTTGCTGTAAGTAGGATGAAAGTTGCTCTTCGATGACCCGCTGAGCTACCCCACGATTCTGTGCGTCTCGCTCTATTAGGTCGAGTTTTTGCCTCAGCGTGAGCCCGTCAGAAATACATCGTAGAAGGCTTTCGAAGATAACTTTCAACTGTGCAGCGTTTGCATCAACTTAAGCATGCAATCGAGCATATTCGCTTGAAGTCTCTTTGCACTCCTTACGCTTTAAGGCCGCTTCCTGTTCAAGATGGTGGAAGTAGGGAGTGCTCTCCTCGACCCATGCAGCCTGCTGGGAGTTTACAGCCAAGACCTCGGGGGCAGGACGACTAAACTCGAGCTCATGCA
This sequence comes from Agapanthus africanus, assembly GCA_030015575.1. Lineage (NCBI taxonomy): Eukaryota > Viridiplantae > Streptophyta > Magnoliopsida > Asparagales > Amaryllidaceae > Agapanthus > Agapanthus africanus. Next base: position 508,470,610 of record CM057340.1, read on the forward strand.
GACAGGTCTCGATTTTTCTCCAGTGATTAACTCAGGACTCCACGACGCCTTCGTTATGAAAGTGCACGAGCGTCGCCAGCATGGGATTAACCTCAGCAGCAAAATCTGTAGTAAGGGCAGGAGTCTCCACATCAAGCTCCTCGAGGTGATCGATCAACATGCGCAGGCTATTCACAGCACCTTTAGAAGAGGGACGTCGAGAGAAGAGGCCTGCTGGCATTATAACTTAAGACTCGAACGGAGCTGAAATCGATATCACAGCTACAAAGAAAATCACAGTCAAATAACGGTTCAAGAAATAGAGGTTCATGAACAACGGAGTTTACTATACCGACTGCAGCAGGTGGAAAGACCGGGAGTACCGGTGGTGCAACTGTTCTTACGTCTCCTCCTTCGATCTGTAGGGATGTAATTAAAACAAGAAAGAATTAGAAACGATTTGTCTACGCGTAAAAGAAAAGAAGTGACGTTAGCTATAGGCTGTACTCACCAGCTCCGCTAGAAGAGGCAATCTCTGACTGAAAGGAGAAGTGTGGGTGTAGCACCTGATACAGGTGATCAAAAAGGACTACTGCGAGGATGTAATAATGCAATGTCAGTACATAAAGTATACTGCCTACAATGAAGCTGATGGGTCACAAATCCGCACCTTCCAGCATTTGAGAGGGTACGAGAGAAGGTAAAGGAGCGGTCACCGTCAAAGCATCAACTGGAGATGCTTCCTCGGGTGGCACAACCCCAACGCTCATCACACCTGCATTAGAAATAAGAGAAACGCTGTCAAAAGAAATTGAAAGGGATTGCAGAATAAAGAGGAGGGTAATGACCCAAAATCTACCTGGTGAGTCACCGGTCGAGACCGCAAGAAGGGCGTCACTGGATGTAGTGAATGCTTCACCCTCCTCCATCGGAACGATCTCGCCACCTGTAGCCTCATCCCCCGACTCCACAAGAATCGTCGTGACACTCACAGCGCCTGACAACGGCAAGGACCCGCAAGGGGAAAGAGTGATGATTGGAGCAGTGCCCGACTCTTGAGAAAGAGTGGCTACCTCGGGCTCAGCGATTGTAGCCATCTCACCTACCGCTACCTCGGGCTCAACGATTGTATCCATCTCACCTACCGCTATCTCGGGCTCGGCGATTGTAGCCGTCTCACCTACCGCTACCTCAGGCTCGGTGGTTGCTGCCACGTCACCCACCACTTCCTCGGCAAGACTCGGCCCTGCAAGATAGGATATATGAGAATCTGAAAATTAAAACTTTGACAAAAGAACCCAATGTCACGTTACCTTGGGTCGGTTTTTCGATTACTTCCCAAGCCGCACGTGCTGCCTATCTATGGGTGGTAGACAAGACAGCCGAAGCATCCTATGAAGGAGTAGGGGCAGGGGTAACAGTGCTCGAACCTGCACCCGGAGCCAAGGCAGCGTTACGCTCCTTTGCTGCGCGCACTCTACACTTCCTTTCCACCTGGGCCATAAGAGCGGATCTTCTAGAAACCTCCATTAATGGGGCGTCATCGTCCACGCCAAGGATTACCTTTGGAGCCGTTATAGCATCCGTCATCGGTTGCTTAAGTGAAGCTTCTTTCGGCAATACTGGCGGAACTGAGACTTCGATAGCCGACCCGGGAAGCGTTTCCGCACCGCTCTGTGAAGTCGGTGCTATGCTTAGAATAACCTGAGTAGATGTAGTTCCTGTAATAAGATGAAAAGGAGGGGTCAGATTACCCATAAGAAACTAGAGTGGAGACGCAGTGAACCGAAATGTACCGATGCCTAAGGATGCTCGAAGTCTTTCCTCTTCCTCAAAAGTCTTGAGAGAAGCTGCGAGAGCTTCTTCGGGGGAAATTCCTGTTAAAGAAGGAAAAGTGTCAGTCAAAACATGATGATAAAATATGATGCAATGACAAAAGGTACAACTGATGTTTACTCGATCGCGCGAGGATGGCCAGTCCCGCTTTGTAGCTTGCTAGTCGCTCGGAAGCTGCAATAGCAGCCTCAAGGTCGGTATCGTCCGGCGCTACGAATAGACCCTCGTTGGTCCCATATTCGCCCAAGCCCTCACTATAAGGAGCATGAGACTCCTGACCAAATACAACGTCGGTAGAGAGGATTGACTTCTTCTTCCTCTTCTGCGAGCGAGCTCCGGTCGCCGTAAGCATAAGTTTACGTTTAGTTGGTACCTTAGGGTGACGAGTCCCGATATCTGAACCCATGCCAGAATCGGGGGAAGCTACAGTCGCTGTTTCTACAGGAGCCCGGGGTATCGATAGCTCGGGCCTGTCATGCGGAACTTCGATCACCGCAGCTTCTCTTAAGGGAGGTGGGACAATGGTCTGTCGCTTCAGAGAGATGTTTCGATCACCAGCAGGGGTGCACCTTTGCGATCGAGCAGCAGTCGCTTCTCTTCCCTGATGACGGCGCCCATTGAATGCTGATACCATGCCACGTACACATTAAGGGCCTTCGGGACACATCTCGGTTCGCTGATAAAGAAGTTGGACCCCATATTCATGCGCATAAAATAATGCAGCGCATTTCGCATTCCCTCTTTAGTGACAGCAGGTTCTAATAAGAAAGCTTCAAGCGAGACTCCCTGATTGTAGCTCAGCTGCTGGGCGAAACGATGCGAATTGTAACTCATGAATAACGCCGCAACATTTTTCCTAAACACTAGAAAGCTCGGTCTTATGGAATATAAATGAAGGATTTCCCAAGCTTTCAAAACAGAGGCTCCATCTTTAAAAATGTCCCGCAATGGCTGCACCGTTGTTACGGACTCTTTGCCGATGGTCAGAATCTTGTCGGTGAAGGTCATGCCATCTCCAACTGTGCGAGGACGAAGGAGCAAACTTCTAGATTCCCGTGGTGACGGATTTACAATAGATGCACCGACTAATTGCATAATCTGGGGGAAGCCACACTCGTCATAGAAGGTAGGCCTTTTATGGATACCGAAAATGCCAAGTGCATATAGCTCGAGCCATGACATGAAGTAATGCATCGAGAAGTTCACATGCTGCACTCCGGGTTCAGTAGTATCCGTCACTTGGCTGAGGCCGTAATACAAATGAGCTAACCCGGCAACCCCGACAGCCACTTTCACCCCAATAACCATTTGGTGAGCTGGATAGAAGACAGACGGCCTCATACGGCAAGGGTGCATCGGGAGCGCAAACCAACTCAGCCATAACCTAAGAAACCCCAAAAAGAACGTTTCCTCATCAATCCCAGGGACTGCAACCTCCGCAAAAGAAATGACTGGGGTGTTGGGTAGGAAGAAACTCTTTTGATCTGCCTCCGCCGTTGGCAGGTTGTTTAAACCTAAGCCGAAAGGATCGTCAAGCGTGGAGAATTTAGCAGCCTCCTTCGAAAGGACTTCCGGATGAAGAAAACGAGCGATGAAATCCTCGAAATTAACCCCGCGGCTCCCAGATTCGAGGAAAAGGCCCTCATAAATATTCAACACTTTGATCAAACTAGGAAATTGATGTTGAATGGTGTTCTCCGGGGTAAGGTCTATCATCACTGGCTTGGCACCAAAAATGTATTCATCCGTAGGAAGCAGTTCCTCATAATGCTCCCCCATAACCGGTAAGCCAGAAACTTCTGTAAATTCCTCTAAGGAAATTGATACTTCTCGGTCTAGCAAAAGAAAGGTGTGAGTAGGAATATTCCACCGCTCCAGAAAGGCCTTAACCCACCAGGTGGGAAGCGTAGAATACTGGAAGAGAGAAGCATAAATGGCGGGATACAACCCAACCCTCAACAACTGCGACTTCTTCGCTGACAGAATATAACGGGCCCATTACAGATAGCCAGCTGGATGACGAGGAATTAGGCCAATCATAAATGGTTGTCCCAACGGTCGCACCTCGCCTTGACAAATACGTCGCCCCAGGGTATCCAAAGCCATTGGAGGCTGAACAGGTATCGAAACCATAGCAGGCTGAAGAAACCTCCCGAAGTCCAGTTGACTTCTTCAACGGTATAGTTCACTGGAGATGGGTCGGCGTAATGGATCGCCATGATGGGCTCTAAGGGTAGCGCGCACGAAAAGCTCTACCGACCCTTAATAATTTAATTGTACCATGTCTCACAGAGGTGAAAATTCTTATGTTCCGGGTCATGATCTTTGATCAATGTTAAGACTTCCCGGTCCACAGGCGCTCCAGGGAATCCTCCATCTGAACGAACAAACGGGAAAAAGGGATCGAAAGACATGTCGCCTGCGTAAAAAAGGACAAAAGTCAACTGTCAGTGCTATAATTTAATTTAAATTCTGACACTTGGTACTTTAGAATTTGTACCGCACTGCAATGCAGTAGAGAGGGCCAAAGGGGGCCCACAAAATCTAGATGGCAGTTCATCATTAATAAAACAGCCTTATCATTTGATGAGACTGTTAATTAAATGAGAAAATCCTCAATTGATTCTCATTTAATGAGAATTTCCTCGGGCTAAGGAGTAAATCTCCCTTTGAGAGCAGTACTCTGTGACAGAGTGACACTTGTCAAACTCTAATCATGAAGGAATAAAAATTCCTCAAGAGCCTTTCTCTGAAAGAAAATGATGGAATAATCCATCAGAAAAATTGAAATAAATTTTTATACATGGATGAAAAATTCTGAGATCTTCAAGATCTATGAACAAACTCGAAGAGTTCTTTATGAGCAAAGCTCTGTTCATGGGTTAAGAAACCCAGAAAAAAGATCTCTTTAGATTATGGTTTCGAGAGAGCAAAGCTCTATTAATGAAACCCTAAAAGGGTTTTTTTTAGATCAAAGATCTATGTAGAGCAAGGCTCTGTTAATGGATAAAACCCTAGATCGTTAAAAAAATTTAATCTTTACCTAAATTTTGGCAGAGTTTTAACTCTTGAAATTTCTTTAAATGAAGAGCTATGCTCTATGGGAGAATAAAAATTCTCAGAAAACAAGAAGAAGATGAATAGAAATCATCCTAAAGACCAAAGGTCCTATTTATAGGCACTGAGTGTCGTTTCAACTTCTCAGTTGATCCGAGGGCGCAGATGCTGCCACCGCTGCACTCACATGTAGGCCACGTGAGCGCAACGGTGGGGGGGCATTTGTTTCCCCCAATCAGAGCAAAGCTCTGTTCAAAATTCAAATTTTGAAATGAAACAACGCTTCAGATGCAGCGCCAAGTGTGCTGCGCCCTAAGCAGCACATCACGTGCAAAGCACGTGGGCGCTAGCACTGGGTGCGCTGCGCTCTAAGCAGCACACCATGTGTGCGCTAGCGCTAGGTGCACTGCGCTCCAAGCAGCGCACCACGTGTCAAGCACGGGTGTGCTAGCGCAATGTGCGCTGCCCTTTAAGCAGTACACCACATGTAAAGCACGGGTGCGCTAGCGCTAGAACTAAAAACTCCCCACCGTTAGATCAAAGATCTAATAATAATGATAAATCATTAATTAATCATAATTAAATTCTGTTAAGAAAAGATTCCTCAAAATCTTTCCAAATAACAAGATTGTGCTCTGTAAATCAGAGCACCGTATCAATGATCCAATGGTAAATAAAAATTACTAAAAGACGGAATAAATTTTGTATGGAAAGATTTATCAATCTTGTTAAAAACAAGAAGATTGCCTTCTGTAAAACAGAAGCCCTAGGATCAAAGATCCAATGGTGGGGAAACATCCCCAAATCAATCAGAGAAAGATCTCTTTAACTGATTCAACAAATCAGCCTACCCTATAAAAAGGCCCCTAGACTTCAAGTCTCAGATATACATAAAGAGAGAGAAAAACCTCCCCAAAAAACTTAGAGAAATTCAAGAGAGCAAGGTCTTGCAAGAAGATTTTTCATCAAGGTAAGAATGAATAATGATGAACACAGAGATGAAATCATCTCATGATAAAGAAAAAAGAATTCATTTCTTTAAAAAGATCATAGATCTACAAAGATAAAAAAGTCTTTCACAAAGAGATCAAAAGATCTCATCATAAAATAAAAGAAGAACTTACTTCTCACAGATCATAAATCTATAAGACTAAAGTCTTTCTCAAAGAGATCATGAACATCTCATTATAAAAAGGAGGGGAGAATAATTCAATTCTCTTAAGGATCATAGATCCATATAGGCAAAGACTTTCATCAATATAAGAGATTGAAACAAAATAAGAACGGTTTTTTTTAGATCCTGAGACAAAGTCTCTTTTAAAAGACCATAAATTGCTTCTCAGATCATAAAATTGATCAGATGCGCTTTGCGCTCTTGAACTGCGCTTCTGCGCTCTCTGGACTGGCGCTCAGCGCCAAATGCGCCACGTGTCAATTACGCATGTACTGCTTAACAACTAGCGCCTTGCGCTTCTGAAATAGCGCACTACGCTCATGGGCTGGTGATTGATCTCAAAAACTATCTATTAACCGCAATCAAGAACGGCATCGCTTGTAGCTAGCCGGTGAGTACGGGTCGGTCCACAGGGATGTTGTGAATTTCCTAATCGCTCTTACGAGTTAATTCCAAACGGTGTGAATGTATTAATTAAATCTAAAAACTAAATTAATTTAGGGCAATTGAATTAAAGATCTAACTATCTAACTAGGGCAGATAATAAATTTAACCTAGGGCAAGGAATTGAATTTAACTAGGGCAAGGAATTAAATTTATACTAAGGCAGAGAATGAAAAATTACTTAGGGCAAGAATTGAAATTATCTACTTACTTTATAGATGGCTCTCTCCAAACATTTATACAGGGTTGTCAGATCTGAATAGATGAATTGAAAAGAGGCATTGATGCTCTCCAAAAGAATTGTAAATTTTATTCATAGAAAGAGGCATAGGGAGGCATAAGAAATTACAATGATTTAGAGTTCCTATTTATAGAGGATAGGAAACCTTAGGTTACATTTGATTCGCACGTATGCTTTTACAAACATGCCCTTAGGTAGACTAGTCAACGCGCCGCAAAAGAATTATGTAAAAAATATTTTTTTCTATCTGCACACTACGGCCGCGGAACCGCGGCCGCAGCCAAGGTTTGGCCGCAGTTCCGCGGCCAACTTGAAGTCTTGGGCTCTGCAAAATTCTGTGTTGTCTCCTTATGACTTGTACTTCCTACTTTTACAGGTCTTTTCTCAGATTGGCTTCTACGTATTCTCCAGATCTTCAGTGAACAATTTTAGTGGACTTTAAACCGTTTGCTTTGTAATCTTGGACCTTGTATTGCCTTGTACTTTGTGAACTTTATCTTTGATGTAGGCTTGATCAAGAGTCTTCTGTTTGTTGGTCAAAGTCCACTTTTGCATCGTCTTTTCATCGTTTTCACTGCTTTAGATCCAAGAACCTGTAACCTGTAATATGTAGCAGACATGCGTCAAAAGCACCTGTTTATTTATAAAACGAATAAGAATGGGGAATATAATAATACAATATTATGGTATGAACAAATACCCCCAAACTTATGTTTTGCTCGTCCTCGAGCAAACTTATTTTTTATTCTCGACAAAAACCTAACCGCACTTTCGCAGGGAATCGCGATTGCACTGAGCACGTGCAACAAGCCGTTAAACCTCTAGGTGTCCCTAGTAGGAGGAGTGTTGTCTCCTGAGGGTTTTCAGCGTATTACACCCACAAAATCCTATCAATTTGGCTTTTTCGACTTTAATTCTCTAATCAGGTTTTCTAACAAGGAATTCTATTATCGTCAACTCGTAAATTATCCATCCATATTCTTCACACTTCCTCATCATTTAAGTTAAGATTATATATGTTCTGCAGACCTACTTAGCTTTCGGCATCTCTTAAGTTTTCCTTCTAGGGTTCTATCTCCACTTAGGAATTTTTATCAACTCTACTAAAGATACAAGTTTTATTCTTCATTCCTCTCTCTTATGTAAATCCCAATCACATACCCCTACGTGTGTGTATAAATCACCCCTACACTTGAAAATTCAAATCAAGCAATCATACTCTTGTCCGTTGTCCAAAGTACTTATTAATTGGTAAATTTTTAATTGAACTTTTGCTTACACATCCTTCATGCGACCATTAATACTTCTTGAGGTACCAACGATCGATTACAAAATGCGTTTGCACTTTAAAGCGTACTTCCTAGTCTTGTAACACCCAAGGCTTTAGCAGTGACTCCCAAACCAGTTGGTCTAAGGCACTAGGTGATGAAGCACCCTCGCTAAATATTTTTTCTATTTTTACAGCCTTAAGTAATCACAAAAACCAGTGTTCATTTTTTTTATTCTTTATTCACACTTTTTTTTCTTTTTTTTTCATTGTTCTAAGGACTTTAGACAAGAGCATTTCAAGGTCTCCTCTACTATTCCAAGTTTCAAGGTGCGTGATTGTGCAATTTGTAGGGTATACATTTTCAGAATTCAGACTTAAGCTAGGAATTATTTTTCAAACTTATACTTTAATAAATACATCAATACTCTTCCCTTGTTTCAACTTAGCCCAAAAAGTGAACCCAAAATTTGCCTATTTCTAAATAAACTACAAAGACATATACTTTCTACCGTTAAACTTTAAGAAAGGTTATGTTTAGGGTTTTTAATTTATTAAGTCTAAAATCTAGTTGTTCCTAACTAGTTATCCTATTTGTCAAACTCAAGTTAAGTATGGCCAAAATTGAATACAATAATTTTTATAATTTTTGAAATTTTTTAATTTTTATGGGTTTTCAAATAAGTATGCAAATGCAAAAAATGTACACATGAATGCGAAGAAAGAAGACTTACCGAGCATACCCCCAAACTTAAACTTGATAGTGTCCTCACTGTCATGCTACACCAAGAGGGTCAAAATGTCGGCACTCCCCTGTTTATTTATTTATAAAATTTTTATAATTTTTTTATGTTTTGAATTTTTTTTATTATAGAAAAAGAAAACAAAAAAATATATATATACAACAAGGTTCCCCCCAAAATTAAGCTTGGCCTTACATAAGCCAAAGGTTAGCACCAACCATTCAAAAATCTTATCGTGGTAATGGTAGGGTTGGTGAAAGAATGGGGTGTAAAAAAAAGAAATGAGAAACATACGAGACCGTGTGGAAAGAAGAGTGGAATATGGTCTCGGTGGAGGAGAAGAATGGCGGAAAGGAGAAAGAAGTGGAGTACGATCTTGAGGGTATAAATCGAGTGAATAAATTAGCGCAATTTGCGATGACCGATGTGTTAAAAGCGATTGCGCTAACCTATCAACCAGTCGAGAAATGGAATCAAATCCCTCAAGATTCGTAAGAAAGCATGGGTACGCCGAACTTGGTATAGGAGATGAAAGCGTAACGGTCTCTTGTACGGTCGGAACGATAGGAAGGACGAAAAGGAGTGAATTAGGGATAGTCTCATTCTCACCGTAGTAAACTGTTTCGAACTTAAAAGATTCCATCAATGGTTCGAAACTACTGTAAGCAACCGAGTCTGATGGTTCGAATAACTCATCTGAAAATGTAAAGGACTCAAACTCGGGCGGTGATATATCAACATCGTCCAAAAAAGTGAAACACTCGTAGGTGTTATCGGCTGTGAGAACCGCGTCAGATTTAAATGAAAATTTTTCAAGCTCACAGTCTTCAAGCGTGAAATTAGGCGTGGTCGAAACGATGGAAGGGAGGGAGGGTGATTTAGTTAAAAGTTCAAGAGGATGAATTGGAAAATCCGACACATCAAAGAAAAATGGTTCAACCTCAATATTATCCTCAAAACTCTACTCAATACTATCCTTATAATTCTCCTCAAAATTCAACTCATCCATGCCATTATCATCAAAATCAAGACGCATATGAGGTTCGGGAGAAACATCTAATGACTCGGGATGATGAGTTGAACATAAAATTTCAATCAAATCGACAGGTTCATCATCCGAAATATTCCCGGCGTCTATATCCTCAATTAAGTAAAAATCAATTTCTTTAGACACCTCATCAAAAGCATGGATATTTATCAATTTGGGTTCTAGAGTGGAGGTGTAAAGGTCAAATGGGTTAGGTGCGGTTTCACTCGAAAGGGGTTCTTCACAATTTGGCAAATCAAACACTACAAAGTCGCACAACTCATCATTTTGGACACATGTTTGAAAATTGGAGTTGTTGGATTCAATTGGGTATGGGTAGGTTTGATTTGGAAATCCTCTCACATTCTCACTCTGTCCAACTGCCTCCTTATACATTGAAAAATTTGGAGCTAGCGGAAAACTAGCTACCGGTTCACTAGGTTGTACAAGGGCGGCCATGGACGCTTCCACATTCCTAATCATTTTGTTTGTTGCTAAGATATAAGCCTCCAACGACTTTTCCAAACTAGACTTGGGTGGTAAGGGCGTTTCGGTAAAAGATTCGAAATTGTTTGGATATGTGAAACTCCCAAAAGGCTGTGTAGAAACAGTGTCTAGTGACGGTGGGAAAGTCGGGTAGGATTGGTAGGACATGGGTGGTTTGACAGGGGTAGGGTCAACATGTGGATAAAAAGATGAATAGTCTTGTGGATCCCTAGAACTAGATAAGTGGAGAGGGGTGAAAGATCGGCTACGAGATTGAGCAATATGCTCAGCAATGGACATCGGTTTAGGAGTTACAGCAGGACTTGAAAAAGTGGTATCAACATTTGAAGGTGGTAAAGGTTGACTTGGTTGACACAAAGTGGGTTGCAAAGTCGAATTGTTTCTCCTAGACACTTCTATTTGATCTTTCAAAGAAATTTTAGGCACGGAGGGATCTTCCTTAAATCGACCGAAACAATTGACGTACGACGCAAAGTTAGGTTCGGGATACCAAAGTTCGGCAAGTGATTTACGATTTGGGGTACCCATGTTATAAGAAGGAGAAGAGAAAGAAGGTTGGGGTGCACGGATTTCTTAGCGACAAAAGTTGCAAGTCTTTTTTTTTTTATAAAAATCTTCTTCGCTTTTTTTTATTTGAAACTGTTTGCAACAAGATTTTCGATAAAGGGCTAAGACACACTTTCGATCAACCAAAAATGCACAATCAGGCCTAGATCTAGGGTCACCTAGGTCAGCTAGACAGCTCCTAACTGTTCCAAAGGGCTAGAGATAGGACCTCAAACCGCCTCTTCACCGCCAATTGCAGCCAGGTAAGTGCCAGGTAAGTGGGAAGGAACCACAGTAGTGGGCCTAATTAAAAACCACTAGCCTTGACACACTTGCCTAGTCACCGCAAAGTCAGGTTGGGATAAACGGCCAATGCCTATAACTAGTACTCTGTCCTATTAAGCTCGAAGTCCTTAGGGCTGAGTCTAGTATTTTTTAATTAAGAGTGGTCAATACAAATGTTTTAAGTGATTTCTGGGGTCGTGGGAAGGGTGATGAAATCCCCACCCAATCTGAATTGGTCAAAAGCCCCTAAAAGTCAAATTAAAATATGCAAAGCAGTAAATCACTTACAATCAATTTTTTTTTTAGCGCGGCGCAAAGAATCCTGCAGAAAATCAATTATTGGAAGGGGGAAGAAGATTTTTAGCGCGAAGAATCCTGCAGAAGATTTGACAAAAAGATATATGGGGATTTGCATAGGGGAGAAAGAGAAAACAAACCGACAAAATTTCATGCGCTGATGTCACAAAAGGGCCGCGGAAGGGGGGCGGGAGCGCGCTTAGGCCGCGGTTTAGCGGTGGGATGAAGAGATCAAGTCCTGAGAAAATTTGTACTGCTCTGTTATAGCAATCTCCCTCTGTTCTGATGTACCGTTTTCTGTTTCAAACTCTGGATTTTTCCAGATCCGTCAATCCTGCATAATTCTCACAAGAATACCCTTTCCAAAAATAACAGATGATATATTTTTATATTTTTTGTGATTTTTCAGATTTTTCAGATTTTTTAATTTTTATTAACCCGAATTTGCAAAAAGAAAATTTCTACGCCATCTCCGGCAACGGCGCCATTTGATTGGTGTGAGGTTTTTTAACGATCAAAAATAATTTACCGCAATCAAGAACGGCGTCGTTTGTAGCTAGCCGGTGAGTACGGGTCGGTCCAAAGGGATGTTGTGAATTTCCTAATCGCTCTTACGAGTTAATTCCAAACGGTGTGAATGGATTAATTAAATCTAAAAACTAAATTAATCTAGGGCAATTGAATTAAAGATCTAACTATCTAATTAGGGCAGATAATAAATTTAACCTAAGGCAAGGAATTGAATTTAACTAGGGCAAGGAATTAAATTTATACTAAGGCAGAGAATGAAAAATTACCTAGGGCAAGAATTGAAATTACCTACTTACTTTACAGATGGCTCTCTCCAAACATTTACGCAGGGTTGTCAGATCTGAATAGATGAATTGAAAAGAGGTATCGATGCTCTCCAAAAGAATTGTAAATTTTATTCATAGAAAGAGGCATAGGGAGGCATAAGAAATTACAATGATTTAGAGTTCCTATTTATAGAGGATAGGAAACCCTAGGTTACATTTGATTCGCACGTATGCTTTTACAAACATGCCCTTAGGTAGACTAGTCAACGCGCCGCAAAAGAATTATGTAAAAAATATTTTTTTCTATCTGCACACTACGGCCGCGGAACCGCGGCCGCAGCCAAGGTTTGGCCGCGGTTCCGCGGCCAACTTGAAGTCTTGGGCTCTGCAAAATTCTGTGTTGGCTCCTTATGACTTGTACTTCCTACTTTTACAGGTCTTTTCTCAGATTGGATTCTACATATTCTCCAGATCTCCAGTGAACAATTTTAGTGGACTTTAAACCGTGTGCTTTGTAATCTTGGACCTTGCATTGCCTTGTACTTTGTGAACTTTTTCTTTGATGTAGGCTTGATCAAGAGTCTTATGTTTGTTGGTAAAAGTCCACTTTTGTATCGTCTTTTCATCGTTTTCACTGTTTTAGATCTAAGAACCTGTAACCTGTAATATGTAGCAGACATGCGTCAAAAGCACCTGTTTATTTATAAAACGAATAAGAATAGGGAATATAATAATACAATATTATGGTATGAACAGCTGGCGCTCAGCGCCAAGCGCACCATGTGTCACTCACGTGTGCTCCACTAAACTGAAAGCGCAATGCGCTCATGAACTAGCACTCTACGCTCATAAATTGGCATCATGCGCTCATCATCTAGCGCCTAGCGCCGAGCGCGACACGTGTCCCTTACATGTGCGCTACTTGGCAGAACCGCACTGCGCTTTTTGACTAGCGCAAAGCGCCAAGCGCACCATGTGTTGCGCTGACAGAACATAAATTGTTCTTTAATAAATCCCAGAGCTATGATAAATGCTCAGCATTCAATAAAAGACAAAACATTGTCAGAATGCAATTCAATGCTCAGCATTGTTAAAAGGGCCAAGCCCAAATAAAGGCTCCAACAGCCCAAAATAAATGTTAAAACATTTTTAACTCGATTGGGCTTAGTCCAAGATTGGCCATAAGTCCTCAATTCAGATTAATTGAGCCCACATGCTCATAAATCTTTTAACAAATCTTAGTTCCAAATTGGACTATAGATCCACCAACCAAAATTGGTATAAGAGTACATATCTGAACCTCTCTGATATATGTCGTTGTAATCCTTCAACGTCTTCAGAATGACAATGGGTCCCGATAACCATACATTTCATGGACTATGATGTCCTTAACCTCGGACTGTAAGGTCCTTCAAAACCCATGGACTATGATGTCCTTAACCGTGGACCGAGATGTCCTTAAACTAACATTGAACCTTAATGTCCTTAAACTAATAGACTGCAATGTCCCTAAACTAAAAGATAGAGTCCAAATGCTCTCTTGTTGGATCTAAACGATCCTGTTAAGTAGATCTTAGTCTAAAATTAGATTAACGTATCCGTAACTAACGTTTAAGTTGATCTTAGTCTCAAATGAGACTAATGTATCCTTAAACCCAAACCAAAACCCAAATCTAAGAAAATACGGATTTGGACTAATCCACGCCCTACGGGCGACAACATAAATTAGTCTCCGTATACAATCCACGGGCAACCAAAAACAAAACAAACACCCACGACACGAAGTGACCATCTGGAGAAGGTGAAAGTTATTACCGTGATGCGGTAGCGTAATTAACTGCAGGGGTTTGTGCCTGCAGGGAAGAGCGTCCTCATAATCAAAAACCCCTCAAATGAGGGGGAATCTAACGAAGTCTGCTATATTGGCCGCATCCTCTTAAACCTCCGATATACGGTGCCATAAAACAACTTGGCATCTTCGGAGAGGTGGACGGATAGCACCAATTAGCATCTGAGCTCGAAATTCAGATGAGACGGACCTGCGTGGTCGCGTCTCCGTGTTTCGGCGGGGAACAAAATCCTCAACAAATGTTTAAGTTGATCTTAATCTCAATGAGATTAACGATCCTTAAACCCAAACCAAATCCAAATCTAAGAAAATACGGATTTGGACTAATCCACGCCCTACGGGCGACAACATAAATTAGTCTCCGTATACAATCCACGAGCAACCAAAAAAATAAAACAAATACACACGACACGAAGTGATCATCTAGAGGACGAGAAAGTGGTTACCGTGATGCGTTAGCATAATTAATTGCAGGGGCTTGCGCCAGCAGAGAAGGGCGTCCCCACAATCAAAAACCCCTCACAATGAGGGGAAATCTGACGAAGTCTGCTGCATCGGCCGCATCTGTCTAAACCCCTGATGCATAGTATCATAAATCAACTTGGCATCTTCGGAGAGGTGGACGGATAAAACCAAATAGTATCTACCCCCAAAATTCAGGCCAGACGTCCCGACGTCCCGTTCGCGCCTTTCGGCGGCGAACAAGACCATGTTAGACTGTATAATCTATAAATTGTAGGTTATGGTGACTATATTGAGAAATCTAAGAATGAAATGGTTACTGAGAAAGAAAAAATTCGTAGAGACAAATTTGTCATTGAAAAGAATAAATTATCGATTAATAAAGTTAGATTTGAAGATACCCAAGTATGAGTTGTATTCTGTGTATATGTGTTTCAATTTATGATTTCACTTAGGTGTAAAGTTGTTAGTGTGTATATGCTTTGTGTGTGCTTTTGTTGTGTATTCATGTTGTATGTGTGTTTCGGCTGTCGGAGGTAAGGCTTCTATCCCATTAAGAATGTATAGAGCAGACACCCATTCGCTTGTGCTTTCATCCGTTTCGAGTATATTTCGGCAGCACCTCCCCGCAGTTCTCCGAGTATACTGTAATAGAATAGATAATCATTTCAATGTTGTGAAACAACATTGAAATGAACATCTAATCTATCTTTCTATATGGAGAACCAGCGGAAAAGTACAGACGAAATAACTCAAAACGCATGAAAACACAAGTGAATGCAGGTGTTTGCTTTATACATTCCAAACTTATCCACACTGGAAAAATCTATCGGTTATCATACGATTGAATCTTTTCGTCATATAAACTACACGACGGTTGTTAGCACCGAACTATACTATCCGATATTTAACAACTTTCGTATAATTCTATATCACGACGAACATCGAACGTATGTTAACCGATAGATGGGAACTAAGTCGCGCTTTGATTTTCACATTTGAGTATCGATGAGAATATGAAAGTTTCATATTATCATCGAGTATCATATATTGGTTTTAACTTGAACATTTAACTTGAATAGTTAATTTTACGTTTCGTTTTTAAAGGTTTGAAGTTTTTAGTTTATGGTAAAGTTTCCTTACGTTTACGGTAAAATTTTACGTTTACGTTATAATCGAGTATCCTACTGAAGGAACTAGTGCACCCTAAACCCTAACCCTAACCCCAATAAACCAAGTTAACCTAATTAACCTAAATTAACCCTAATCATCACCCTAATTAATCCTAATTAAACCAAATTAACCCTAATCAACACTCTAACCCAAATTAACCCTAACCCTAACCCTAATCATCACCCAAACTATAATCCAAATTAACCATAGCCTAAACCAAAATTAACTCTAATTAATCTAATTAACCCTAACCCTAATCATCACCAACCCTATTTTACCAACTTAACCCAAATTAACCCTAACCCTAATAATCACCCAAACCCTAACCCTAACTAATCCTAACCCAAACCAAAATTATCCATAATTAATCTAATTTGTAGGGTTACGGCAGTGCCCGGCCATCAATCCGTGGCCAAACGCGGAATAAAAACTTTTAAAAACCGGCGCAAACGAAACCCTAATCGACGGATCATACCATTAACCCTATTTTGGTAATACGAAAAGAGTTTAGAGAGGTTATACCGATCGATCCGTGTCCTTCGGTCTTCAACCTTTGTCCCAAGCTCCTCGCGGCTTCCTCGATCAAGTTCGATCACCGTTCTCCCTCGTCGAAGATGATCCGCATCAAGGATTAGTAATACGGGTTCCCACCTCAAAACCGAAGCAATTCGGGTATCTAGTTTGCTAACCTAGATAGCCAAGATGAAGTAGAGAGTGTGTGTGATTACTTTGTCTCAAAACACCCAAGGATTCTCAACTCATGAGAGGGATTGGGTGGAGGTGAAAGAAGTTGCCAAGTGAAGAAAAATGTTGGCTCAAGAATTTTGGCCAAGTGAAGAAAAAGTCTCTCTGTTCTTTTGTTGTTGTGAGGTATTAGAGTTAAAACAACTCAAGAAAAACCTCCTCACAAAATATCTGCCACCCACTCCTCACAAATATCTCACCACCCTCCATAAGAAATCATCAATGCACCATGACCTACCAAATGACTCATCTCATAACACACCATGACACACACCATGACTCATACCATGACTCATATCCATGAGTCATGAATTGCTATGCCACAAAGATTTAGCCAAAATTCCATGACTCACACTTTCAACAATAAACAATAAACTAAATGTTTAAAGCAAGAAAAGAAATGGCAATCTCAAAAGTAAACTCGTAACGAATTACATGAATATCTCTCATCCGTATATATATACCTGTATTAGTATTCCGACTGAATACGAATACAACGAGACGAAAATAATCCAACAATATAATACTAGGATCCGGCTTAAACCAAAGTCCACTAGTATTATCCGACCGATCATGATCCGTGCATAAGTGCACGTATATGATTGAACCCTGCCATAAAACCATACGGCCTGTACAACGTTTCGCTCGAATCAGGGAAACCCTCTGTGTAGGACACTAAAGACTCGTCAATATGCTGGCACTGGGTTTAACTACAAGCATGTCAGTGGCACTAGCTGTACGTAAAAGCTACCCAGGTATTGAGCAAAAGGGAGGCCGACGAGCAAACTCATCCTGAAACCCTACTGAGCATGACAGTGACAATATCCATACAGTCCGGTCCATTCATCTATAAGTATCGCATATTGAGTCTAAGGGGGTGGATAAAGTCAGGCCCCTAATAACTTGACATTTAGTGCCGATATGAAACCTATCACTAACCAAGAAACTACTGGTCTTAGATCGGTAATTCTCTTCTACCCCGGCCAAGGATTTTTTGTGATGTCCACCCGTGCACAACGCGACATCAACCCCCAATACCGGGAGAGACGAATCTCTTGACGATCCGCTCACTGCCTCCATGTGGCTCGGGACTGTACCCAACTAAAACCTGTTTGCACGACTCCTTTGAGCCGTGGTAGGATAGTAATCAAAGCACAGTGGGAACTCACAAGACAAATGACGATATCAGGTCGATAGACTAACCTGTACACATGTCACCTGGGAACTGCTAACTGACAATAGGTATAATACCAACTAGCGTGTTTCCAGTGAGTCCGTCCGGTGTACTCATAACCCAATGAGCACCTGTATACATCTCAGGTGAACCAACTGACACCAATGGCTTGTAAGACCAGCCACTGCCCCTCGTCGGGGTCTCGATCCGTATACACTAGCCTACTCTTGGAGTTTCGATGCCCAGTCTCGAAACTCCCACGACTAGGGACACTTTAAGGATGCGCTTATAGACCACCCAACTCTTATGTATATGATCGCCATCATACTTTTGGTAGTCAAACAAGAATCCTTTGGGCTCTATCAACATGTAATAGTGATCTGTAATGTCACCTGAGGCACCTACACGATGATAAAGACAAACCAAATAGCATACCATCATCTCGAGTAAGACCGTTCTACCGATGAAGGTCCTCCCTCAATCATTGCAATCACGTGCCTGTGATCCAATAATTGACTTGAGCGCACTATAGCCAACAATCTCCCACTTGCACTTAAGACTAATTATTGCGGTGTCGCATACTCACAGCTCGTGTGATACCGAACACCCAACTTCTCTACTAATTAGTTTCACAAAACTCGTTTGTAAACCTATTGCATTTGAGAAATAGCTTCAGTGAGTGGATCCGCTCCAATGTTTCTTTCTATGTCTATCTTTATCTCAAGTTTGCGGAGAAAACCATCTCCCGAAATGAGCAATATCTGTCTTAGAATTTGTATGGATATCTGATGGGGCCTAGTTCATAAATGAACTCCAAATCCTGCAAACTTCTTAGACTATATCGTCAACTGAATTTAATCAGTATCCTGCGCCATACCTCCCTTAGTATCTGCTTGGACCGCCTATCCAAACAGCTGCCCCTCGTTAAGAGGGAAAACTATAATTCTGGCAGTCACTCTGTCATCCAGATCACCTTGGAAGCCTGGAATGATAACCGTCTCCCGAAGGAGGCTGTCGTTACTAAATCCCTAAAACATCCACTTATGTTCATAAACTGCTTCCGAACGTTTTTCCAGGATTGGATTAATATATCAACTTATTGCATCTAGTGCAAAAACAACATCTGATGTGGTACTTGACATCTCACGATTGACTCAATTGCCTAAGCAAGTGATATGTCTATCATGCACATCCCTCTCCTCTTTAGTCAGTAAGACACCTTTAGAGAGGGTGACTCCATCACCTGCAGGTACACCACCATGCCAGGAGTCGACAATTCTAAAACACCTTTAGAATACTGTCTAAGTACCTAGATTGGGAAACTACCCAAATCTAGATCTAAAACCATAGATCTAGTAACCAGAATGCCTGATATAATATCCATATCCTATGTGGAGAAACCACTATGTGGAAACCACAGTATAACCGATCGTAGTATAGGAATTTCTCTTCCTACAAAGTGTATGTCATCCAAATACTATGACATCACACCCTACTACGTTCTTAACAGATCCATCTTTTATTCTGATGAAGTCAAAGCCTATGACAGTCACATCAAAAATAGATGATCTATTTCCGCTATACCTACTTTAGTCTATAAATAGACATAAGCAACTTGTCCACTATGCTTCCGCTGCTTCCACTGACTACAACAACCCTTTGGCAGAGTCATATACACGTGCACTTCTAAAACTAGTTTAGAACGACGCTATACTCATCCTCATGCTGGGTCTCATATTCTAGAACAGCAGTAATGGCAAGTCTAGGTAAACAAGAACCTCCCTGTCACCGTCTTTGAGCATACCGAAATACCTCTCGGGCGCCTGAGGTTACCCACCATATCTGCGGAGTGGCTAATGGAATGTCAAATACTGATTAAATCTTTAGGTTCTATTAAATTTTCAGTAATCGTTTGTGGTTCTGGAATCACTTCCAGTTCTACCATACTCTTACTACTGTTTTCTGAAAAAGCCTATTTTGGTAAAACTGTGGCGAGTCAAGAACAATATCACTATTGATTTTCCAGATGGTAGAAAGTTAATCCTCGTCATAGCCCGAGATAACCCATAAACTGCCATTACAGAAACGTGCCTTGAGTTATCTAGAGTCTAGTTTTAAACATAAGCCGGACAACTCCATATACCTCAACATCGTTAAGATATGAACAATTCTATATACAATATAGAAACAGAGCCACTGATTTAATTGAAACCAAATTCAAATCATGCAGCAGTCTCCAGTGCATGTCAACTAAATGGAGAGAGGCCGATCAGCATTACTCAACTAGGAGTGCATCCAAATATGAGTAACCTGAAAGAGAAGCAAGTTCTCAAAAGCATTACTATCGACTGAATACCTAACACAAGTATCTACTTCTTCGATCACCTTGAAGAATCCTGATACTTTCAATACGTGGTTCTCTACTTTATTTTTGTACATATAACTTCTCAAAACTTGGACCTTGTATTTCTACGAAATACTTGTTTAAGAACTGGTGAAGTCACAGGTAAACAGAATATAGTACGAGGACCAACCCGTTTGTCTTAATGGACACTGGACAACATAAAATACTTTGTATAAGTCCTCTGAGTTGAATAACTCAAATCATGTGCATCGTAGGTTGAAAACTGTACTATGGTTAGGAAGAATTACACTGCTGTTGAATGCTCCTTACCCAATCATCAACTGATATAGGTAAATGTCATGGACATAATTTCAAAAAGTTATATCTCACTTTATGAAATAAACGTACAGATATATCAGTTTGAAATTGGTGCATAACAACGGATATTCAAAACCAAATATTTGCCGTCAGGCAACACCCCAGGGGATTTCCTTAAATATCACCAATTACAACGAATTCCGATATAAAGAGGATATAATCACCTAATTTCCAATAACTTACTCCCACTCATCATCTGTAAAACCATACAGATGTCAGAATCAAACCTGGTAAATATATACCCTGGAGTAAGGATCTAATTGGGAAATCAGTTTTCAATTAACAACGTATAGGGAAACTAAAACATGAAAATGTTTCGAAGCGGTAGCCGGGTATTCCTAGTAATGCCTCTTCCATTATCCATATTCCTGACTGTAACCGTATATTTCTTTGTCATCTCTCCAAATCCCTTTTATTTGTCTTTACTCATTACCTTTTATACACCACCCTTAGGCTAAATGGTTTTCTTCCTTCCCTACCATTCGGCACCAGCCTATGGTTTGGAAGAAGACTATCCAATAAGCGTAATAAGTGTACTCTCCTAATCCTAAGAGCACTCACATCCTGAGAGAAGGTAAAGATAAAAGACAACTGAATAATCCTTATTCTATTTCTCCTGAATCAGAATCCATCCTCGAACTGGAACAAGTTCCTTCGAGTTCGTATATAACTATACGATGGATTATCCAAATAAATGTGGATCTTCATAGTGATACGGGGTGTTATGGAGATATACAAAGGTGAAGTAGGAGTGGCGTTGAAATACGTGGTTTCGTCATGAATGATAGCAGTCGCAATTTATTTTGCCCTCTTTCTAATCCTTTTATTTGTCTTTACTTATTACCTTCTGTACACCTCACTTAGGCTAATTGGTTTTCTTCCTTCCCCACCTTTCGGCACCTGCCTATGGTTTGGAAGAAGACTATCCAATAAGCGCAATAGGTGTACCCTCTCCTAATCCTAGGAGCCCTCACAACCTGAGAGAAAGTAAAAGGAAAAGACAATTGAATAGTCCTATTCAATTTCTCCATAACCGGAAACTATTCTCGAATCTGAAATAAGTTTCTTCGAATTCGTATGTAACTATACAATGGTCATATCCAATAAATGTGGATCTTCGTAGTGATACGGAATGTTTCGGAGAAAAGCAAAGGGTAAAAGTAGGAGTGGCAATGAAGTATGCAACTCTGACAATTCAAAAGTCAATGCGTTTTAAGAAGGTTCGGTTAACTTGGTTACTGAGTTATAGTCTAGGGTCAGGACATGGTCGCTGCCAAAGAGAGAGAGAAAAGAAACACTCAGCGTGCACTCTAACCTAGATCGGAATGGTCAATCACTTTATCTAATCAGGATGTCTTCCACTGTATCCTGAAATTCTTCTCCAAACCTGAAAGAAGAATTAGTCGGGATTATCTAAAATCACCCGAGGAGTAAACTAACTCATCAGTGGGAATCGGGATCCAACTATCATCGCATGATAACTTGATGAAATCCACTCAAGTTATCACACTCCAGAAGGTATGCGCATGCCTGGCAAGTTTCCTGTATGTTTGAAACTCCCGATGTGATTTCTACCCCATGCTCTTATAACCTTGAGGAAGGCCAACATATCATAAGTCACATGTCAAGTTCTACCCGTCATTATCCACTTTAATTTGAACCCACCCGTACATACTCTTGATGAAGGCCAAAATAGTAGTACGATTGTCCTAAACCAACGCATCTATCTATGCAACAGAAAAGTAACAAACAGGTACCATACACTATGCCACGACGAAGGCCAATAAACATAGCATGAATACTAAGTGCTACCCGTCTGAAATGACGAAGGGCTACGAATGGTTTTTGGCGAAAAACCTTTAACGTAATGAACATGATATCATTGAAGGAACCGGATAGTATTTTACAAATATATAGTGGCACAAACATTTGCTAAAGAGATCATTCCCAGTGAAGAGATCTCGGCTCTTTCCTCGTGGAATGAGGTGCAGGATATTCTAACTGAATACCACGACACAAAGAAAAAAGTAATCGACTATAGTGAAGTTATTATCCTGACATAAAATTCTACCCAAGAGGTCACTCCCGGTGAGGGGATCTCGGCTCTTGCCTCGTCGAATGAGGTGCTGGATATTCATAACCGAATACCGCTATGCAAAACAAAAGAAAACGCCCTTGTAATAACAGCTTTTGAAAATTGTTCCAACAACATCAAATAGGTATGTTTTCCTTGCATTGATTTGAATCAACACAGTCCCATCAATTAATCATACCACAAAAGAACGAAAATATGATGTACGTATATACTATCCGCATTCGCCACTGGGCCCCGTCATCACCCGTTAGATTACATAACTAACGACAGAGCGAGGGCTGGACTAGCGAGGGTGTAAAACATATATAACATCTACTAGTATATATATAACAATATATAATAATTGCTCCAGGTATGATAAATGCAACATCACAGATAAGCAATAAATATCACAGAACAATACAGATAATCTGGGAGCCCCGGGTTTCCTTTGAGCCGCAAGTGAAACCCGATGTTCCCCTGGTCGTGTGGATAGCCTGTGCAAGGAAAACCTAGACCTCTATGAGCACAGCAAGTTACCCGCCAAAACCAGAAGTGAGGCAGCCCCCTTCATCAAAGTGAATGGGCTACCCAGCACTTCACGGAATTCGGTAACTTGAGCACCCCTTCTTGGGTCAACCTGTACACCCTACGAGTGCGGCGAATAGCCTGCAAAACTAGAGTGAGGCCCCCTCCTTCTCAACGCCATGAGATGCGGACCCGTTGCCTTCTAGAACCCAGCTATCTGTGCACTCCATCGTGGGGTAATCCTAGTACAGAAAAGAAAATATGTACAACGGTGACATCGAACTCAACCCGGTCGTGCCCGAAACAAATAATATACAAACAGGAAGTGACGGCAGTCCACATGTCGGACGCTCACCCCACGATATAAAATGTACAAATAAAACTAAACTGTACTAGCATTGCACCCAACCTATCCATCACGATGGTCCCGCAACAACACAGCACAACACAGAACATCAACGTGAATATCACATTCGCAAACCCGTCTAAAAGAACTACAGCAAATAGACAAGTTGTACCACTCTAATGACATTCACGGTCGTAGATAGTAATGAATGTACCGTAAAATTTAAACAGTGTTAGAAATATCAACTTCGAAATAACCCCGAATATCCCCCAAACAACTAGATAAATCCATATCCAAACTGGGCTAAACAAGCAATACCACTGAACCAATATTCCTTAGACTAGACCATACCTAAAATACGAAGTCTCAAATCCCAAGAAAAACTGGCCACCTCGGAAATTATAGGCATCTCGCCGGCCCAATTTTTGAATCTGGGGTTCGTTCTTGGGGTGTGTTCTAGTAGTCACCTATGTAGTCTTCTGCAGTTGCTAAAATATTTTTAGAAGACACAGAAAAAATGACAGAAACTAGAATATATCGGGTATTGTTTTGGTTTTTATACTTGAACATTGTCTAAACCAACTAGTATGTAGTTAATGGGTTGACTTTAATACCATGTAGGGTTACGGCAGCGTCCCGACCATCAATCCGAGGCCAAACGCGGAACAAAAATTTTTAAAAACCGGCGCTAACGGAACCCTAATCGACGGATCGTACCATTAACCCTATACTAGTAATACGAAAAGAGTTTAGAGAGGTTATACTGATCGATCAGTGTCCTTCGGTCTTCAACCTCTGTCCCAAGCTCCTCGCGGCTTCCTTGATCAAGTTTGATCTCCAGCCTCTCTCGTCAAAGACGATCCACGTTGAGGATTAGTAATACGGGCTCCCACCTCAAAACCAAAGCAACTCGGATATCTAGTATTCTAACCTAAATAGCCAAGATGAAGTAGAGTGTGTGTGATTACCTTGTCTCAAAACACCCAAGCATTCTCAACTCATGAGAGGGATTGGGTGGAGGTGAAAGAAGTTGCCAAGTGAAGAAAAATGTGAGCTCAAGAATTTTGGCCAAGTGAAGAAAAAGTCTCTCTGTTCTTTTGTAGTTGTGAGGTAATAGAGTTAAAACAACTCAAGAAAAACCTCTGCACAAAATATCTGCCACCCACGCCTCACAAATATCTCACCACCCACTATAAGAAATCATCAATGCACCATGACCCACCAAATGACTCATCTCATGACACACCATGACACACACCATGACTCATATCCACGAGTCACGAATTTCCATGCCACAAAGATTTAGCCAAAATTACATAACTCACACTTTCAACAATAAACATTAAACTAAATGTTTAAAGAAAGAAAAGAAATGGCAACCTCAAAAGTAAACTCATAACGAATTACAAGAATACCCCTCATCCGTATATACATACATGTATCCGTATTCCGACTGAATACGAATACAACGAGACAAAAATAATCCAACAATATAATATTAGGAACCGGCTTAAACCAAAGCCCACTAGTATTATTCGTCCGATCATTATCCGTGCACAAGTGCACGTATATGAACGAACCCTGCCATAAAACCATACGGCCTCTACAACGTTTTGCCCAAATCAGGGAAACCCTCTGTGTGGGACTCTAAAAACTCGTCAATATATTGGTAGTGGGTTTAACCACAAGCACGTCAGTGGCACTAGCTATACGTAACGGCTATACAGGTATTGAGCGAAAGGGAGGCCGACGAGAAAACTCATCCTGAAACCCTACTGAGCCTGACAGTGACAATATCCGTACAGTCCGGTCCGTTCGTCTATTAGTTTCGCATATCGAGTCTAGGGGGATAAAGTCAGACCCCTAATAACTTGACATTTAGTGTCGGTATGAAACCTATCACCAACTGAGAAACTACTGATCCTAGATCGATAATTCTCGTCTATCCCGGTTGAGGATTTCTGGTGATGACCACCCATGCACAACGCGACATCAACCCCTAATATCGGAGAGACGAATCCCCTAACGATCCGCTCACTGCCTCCATGTGGCTCGGGACTGTACCAAACTAAAACCTGTTTGGACGACTCCTTTGAGCCGTGGTAGGGTTATAATCAAAGCACAGTGGGAACTCACACGAGACAAATGGCGATCTCAGGTCTATAGACTAACCTGTACACATGTCACCTGGTAACTGCTATCTGACAATATGTATAATACCAACTAGCATGTTCCCGGTGAGTCCGTCCGGTGTACTCATAACCCAATGAGCACATGTATATATCTTAGGTGAACCAACTGACACTAATGGCTTGTAAGACCGGCCGCCGCCCCTCGTCGGGGTCTCGATCCGTATACACTAGTCTACTCTTGGAGTATCGATGTCCGGTCTCGAAACTCCCACGACTAGGGACACTTTAAAGATGCGCTTATAGACCACCCAACTCTCAAGTATATGATCGCTATCATACTGCTGATAGTCAAGCAAGAATCTTATGGGCTATGTCAACATGTAATAGTGATCTGTAATGTCACCTGAGGCATGTACACGATGATAAAGACAAACCAGATAGCATACTATCATCTCGAGTAAGACTGTTCTACCGGTGTAGGTCATCCTTCAATCATTGCAATCACGTGCTTGTGATCTAATAATTGACTTGAGGACACTATAGCCAACATAATTAACCCTAATCCTAATGATCACCCAAACCCTAACCCTATTTTACCTAATCAACCAAACCCACCCTAACCCTAACCCTAATCATCACCCAAACCCTAACCCTAATCCAAATTAACCCCTAATTAACCCGGCCCTATAACCCTAACCCTAACCCTAACCCTAAAATCAATAACACTAACACAAAAAACAACAAAATTATAAATTAAATTCTTAATTAATTTACATAAATCAAAAATATTACTAATTAGGAAAATTCAAGCACTGTTTAAATATATAAACCCACTTCTGTCAAATACTGGCCGGCGGTAACACTACTACAAATAGGGTTTGCCCCTACGGATAAAACCGTAGGAGCAAACCACTGCCCTTACAGATATATTCGTAGGGGCATAAAAAGTCACCCTAGGTGCAAACGCCGCAGGTGTAAGTCTTTGCCTTAAACAGCCCCTATGGTTGAATAATTGCCCTTACGGATTACTGAGTAGGTAAGTATGTTCCTACGGTGTAAGCCGTAGGGACAAAATATTTATTCAATTTATCAGTTTATAAAATAAAATAGTTGCCCCTACGTATTACTCTGTAGGGCTAAATACATGCCCCTACGGAGTAATATGTAGGGCAAGATTTATACCTCCGTAGGTCCATCCTTATGCCCCTACGCATTAATCCGTAGGGGCAAGTCTAACACCTGTTACTGAGTCCATAGAGGCAAAATATAAGGTATCCTGATATTTTGTGCTTACGGATAAATATGTAGGGGCAAAGTTTGTCCCTACGGATTAATCTGTAAGTGCAACTGTTGTCCCTACGGATTAATCCGTAGGGAGAAATTATCAGGTTTTTTTTTTAAAAAAAGGGCTTTCTGTTTTTTTCTCGCCCTGTGCACAATAATATATGCATCATATAACCAAATACCGCAGTACGATAATGAACATGAACGCGCATAATATATAAAAGAAATCAACAAACAGAACACTATATAAATCTAAATCATTGTGAACACGCAAACACCACCAATATCGTCCAAAATATATACAATATGTATCATATAAGTATATACATGCTTAAAATATAAAAATCAAAA
Source organism: Agapanthus africanus (assembly GCA_030015575.1). Classification (NCBI taxonomy): domain Eukaryota; kingdom Viridiplantae; phylum Streptophyta; class Magnoliopsida; order Asparagales; family Amaryllidaceae; genus Agapanthus; species Agapanthus africanus. Next base: position 508,497,649 of record CM057340.1, read on the forward strand.
TGCTACCCTAGCTTGGTCCAGCTCCACCTCTGATAATCGCCGTAATCTGGCACATCTGCTCTTTGATAAACCCTGAGCCAACAACTCGACCAATGCGAACTGTGCGGGAGTCTGAGGGGCTATGGAGCTGTAGGAGTGGTCTGTGCAACCGCAACCAAGGTAGTGGCTTGCGGAACCGCAGCCGAAGGAGATGCATGTGGAGCCTCACCCGAAGTACCTTGTCGCGTCTGTTCAGTTTTGTGTGTAATAAACAAGTAAGAACTGTGTATTAGTCGAATTCGTATCATTATCAGGTTATTGCGAAACTCCAATCTATGAATACTTAGGGACTTAGTCCTCGTTTGGATATCTAGTTTGGAAAACTGTAGTTTATTTTAATTAGACAGTTCTATGTATGTATGATTAATCAAAGCTAAATCTACAACCAAATAAGCTCAGGCTATGTACTAATATTGGATATGTTGCTATCTATAATATGATATAATAATTTACTATTATGTAGTATACATACCATCATCTCCTTCAACTCTTGGACGGTGGCCTTCAAGGTGGCAACATCTTGCTCTAAACATCGCTCACAGGAGATAGAGGAAGTAACCGCCGGAGTAGAGTCCAACCTCATATGGGCCCTGCTAGGACCCAGTCCCCGACCACTCTCCCAACCTTCGTGGTGTCCTCCGTGTGCGGCGTCTAGGACTGGGGTCAGCAGTATCGGATCGTTATGTCCAGTAAAATCGATCCCTGATTCCTCTGCCTGCTCAACCACCCGCTCTTCCACCCACATTAACCAGTAAAATATAAGTATATCATTTAAATTTGAACTTTTCAAAACAAAAATTTCAAATAGGGGTTGAATAAATATTAACACTTACGCAATACTCCTGGGTAGTGATGTCGGGGTATCGAAGCTCGCCCGTGGCGGGATCTGTCGAGGTGCCGTGGACGGCAAGATACGTGGTCAGCACGCTCGGTGTACCACCCTGCGCCAGGGTCTGAGATCTCTGCAATTCGCAAAAAATTAACATATATTATAAAATAACTCTTAATATTACATTATATCACAATAGATCTATTGTAATTTACCGATGCCTCCATGGCACGAGTAATATTGTAATACCCGGTATCTTGTATATAAAAATCTTGTATATTTTTTTCAAATTTGTTTCCTATATTCTTCCAAATATTTACCATAAATTCCTCCTATTTCATTTTCCGTTAAATCCAATTTTTTTCCAAATTATTTTCCCACTCCTATTTTAATTTCCTAAATAAATTTCCATCTAATTTTTCTAAACCCTTCTAATTTTCCTAATCCTTATCTTCTAAACCCGGCCCATAACCCAAACCCTAACCCTTTCTTTTTCCAATTATTTTACCTTATCTATTTTTAACCTCAGCCCAAGCCCCAAGCCCAGCCTAATCCCCATCTCCTTCTTTCACCCCCAACGCGACCCGAACCCTCACACCCGACCCGCTCCCCACTCCCTTCTCCTTCTCTCCATTTCCTTTTCCTGCCATTTCCCCTGCTTTCCCACACGACCCGCGCCCGTTCACCGCTCCTCAAGCCCTTCCCCCGCACAACTCACACCTCCCTCGCAACTTCATCCGCTCAACCCGCTCCTCCCCCCCCCGGCGCGACTTCATCCTCGTCCTTACTTCCCCCGCGTCGAGCTCCCCCTCGTGCTCCTTAAGACCCGCGCCCACTTCCCTAACCGCCACATCTCTTTCTCTCTCCCCACGTCTCTATCTCTATTCTCACTCACTTTCTCCTTTCTCTCTCCCTAGAGCTCACTTCACCTTCTCTAACTCTTCTCCATCACCAGCAGAGCATCCCGAGCCTCCGCACCAAGTCCCCATGACAACTACCGACGACTCCCCTGCATTACCGAACTCCTCGAGCCAACTCCAGCACCCACTTGAATTTTCGACTCTGCTTCGAAGCTAAAGCCCGAGTCCTAATCTTCACGAACCGCGGCAACCATCACCACCATTCACCACCTTACTGTCGAGCTCCGAGATCAGTCACCATCGCCGCTACCAACAAGCTCCAACTAGCCACCGTTATCTCCATCATCACTGCAGCCACCCCGTCAGAATTCATCGAGGCTACGCCACGAGCTTGGGCCATAGCCGAGTCCAAGATTGTTGTTGCTATTGCTGCTGGCGTTGTGTTCGTTGCGCCATGATCGTGTCGTTGCTGTCGTCGTCATCAGCATGGTTGTGTCTCCGGTCATTTTCAGGCAAGTTCATACTTGCTTTACATGCTACTCTATTCATATTGATAAATTTTATAGAATATCGAAAAAATGCAATAGAAATTTTAATAATAAGTCTTGATAAATTTGACAATACTGTTTGGGACACATTTGAGCTTATTATGTTATGACTAACGGCATATTGAAACCCGTGAATTAAATTTCGTATAGGCCAAATAATTGAATTGACCTTTTGACCGTTAATCGGTTGCTAAACCTATGTGTTTCAATACGGAATCCGATGTGTACACCTAATCCAACATGGCGGAACTCATGATCGATGAAACCTTGCATGGTTAAAGAACATCATATATAAATTTGGCTGTAAAATAAAGTTGGTTACCTCCCCTAAAACGACAATCCAATAACCCTTGTGAAAGCTGATTTTTCTCGGACAAGCTGAACGGTTAAAATAATAATAAATTATCTATGTATCGGATCTCAGAGTGCTATGGCTCATAACGAAACCAACAGATAAACCTACAGCACCCCATCATTCATCTTTGCATTTTGATAAGTCATAACAATGAATACTGAGGCGATTCGCGGCCCTGAACTGCAGTCCGGGGCAGCATTTCATTTTGGATACTTGGCTTTGGAACACCTGTATACCCCTTCTTTAAACTGAAAATGTGAGGGGCCCCATATGGTAGAATAGATAATTTAGTTAGCTAACCCATGAATCTGGTCCCATGTCGTTTCACCGTCATTTGATATTTAATTTGTATTTTAGAATACCGTGGTGTTCTGTAGTTTCTGCAGTGACCTCTCTTACACCAGCACCTTGTACATAACCTAACTTCTAATACAGGAATCCTATCGATAATTCATTTGATGGTTTGGAAACATGACATAAAAATCTACACATTAGTCAACTGTAGAGTAACCTAATTATGCTCCCAACTGGGGGTAAATGTGTTACGGAACGGACTTCTGGTCCAGAAATTGGATTTCCAGCAGTAAACACTTAAAATAAAATGACCATAACTAGAAAATCTGAAATCCGATTGACGCGAAACCAATTTTGATAGACAGATAATTAGACATACTGCTTACCCTTTATACACTATTTTGTTTAATTCTGCAAGTATGATTTATAGAAAATTTTGCAAGATGCACGACACTGGCTGCTATATTTTATGTGCATCATGAATAATTGCATTCTCATCATATTGTGTAGCGGTATACCCTCATCGAATAGTGGTCACATACATTGATAACCTAGTGATTGTGTTACATTACCCTGTGATAGATATTAGTGATTGGATTGTGACAAGTACGTCGTGTATAAGCGTGATTGAATAGAGAAAGTGATGCGTACTTATACACAATCAGCGGACCCAGTTAATTTATTGTATTGTCGACGTCTATAAGACATATATAAGTGTAACTATAACTAAAATGGCACGGTTATTGAGCATTTATATTAGTGTCATAGGTAATACGTCAAACATTATCCATTTATCTTGGGTACCAGTCGAGACATGCTTGATAGAGATCCTATCTCCAGTTCTCACGCAGACTTGTCATGGACCGACTAGTATTTGGATTCATGGTTGGTATTTTATGTAGACTATGGGGTGTGGGGTAGTTTAAGTGTGAGTTCAACGGAATCTCGGGAGTCACATTTCCGGCATATACCGTGATTTTGGGAGCTGTATGGATGGTGTTACTGATTATTATAGTGCGTGATTCGGGCCCGTGTTCCCTTGCCCCTGGGGCCCTACTCTTGGGTTGGGGATACTCCTACATGGTTGATACTCACACTTGGACTGAAGATAGGTTTAGTGACATGGACAGTGAGACTTAGAGACTGATAGGTTTAGTGACATGTACATGCATTGATACTAATTCGATATACCTGCTTTACTATTTACCAGCACTGGTTACTTCATGCTCATGCCATCACTCCCTGCTTACTGTTTCATATTCATCATTATTGTACGTGTTCACATTTGCATTTATATATATTGCTATCGTGTCACTCTGACGACCTGAGTATGCATGCTTAGTTTGAGAAGTGGACTTAGCTTGGATCAGGACCTGACATACCTCGAGGATTTTTGCGGACATCCAGATCAACCACGTCAGCACTGTCTTTCCTTGATTTCTATCCGGTTAGTTTTATATCTGTTTTGATTTAATGACTGCTTTTCTCATTACCTGTGCATTGATTACTGATTACCTTGTAATGCTAGAAGCCGAAGTGTGACTACGGCAGGATATTCCTTGACCGTAGGAGCATGGCTAGCCTTGTCAACATCTCGTATTCCGTATTTTGGGAAGCTGGGCGTGATATGGTTTTGTTGGTATCAGAGCCAGGTTTAGAATCGGATTACAGTTCCATGTAGGGCTTGACAATCTAAGAAACCTTTCGGTCTAGATTGTAAACTTGTTATCCTTGATCTTGATTCATATAGTGTGTTCTGCTACATATTTTGATCCATCCGCTAGAGTTTTGGGTGACTTAGTAGAGTTATGTGATTGAAATTATGAACTGCAGCATAGTTACAATACAGTACTCTGTTTGAGTGACTTGGAGTTCTACACTTGATTCCCGCTCGATTGAATTTCACTCACCACCTATTCTTGCTTCGTTCTATATCTTATTCTGATTCTTATATCTTGTACCTCATGTCGTCCTAAAATTATTATTTCAGGACCATGTCTTCCAACGACTCTTCTTCTATCTCCACTCCCCAGAGTCAGACCGTCGAAATTTTGGGTGTACTGCAAGGTTTGAAGGAAGCCCAGGAGCGAACAAACGATCTCTTAGCTGAAGGACTAAGAAGGCAAATGGCTCAGGCACCAGCTGGAGCCCCAAATCATAGGGAAATCCCTGATAGACGAAAAGGCGGCGTGCGGATGAAGCGCTCCTTTGTTCCTCAACAACAGAAGCAGCGGAGAACCCAACGTTGTGGTTACTACAAGAGACCAGGACACTTTCAGAGAGACTGTCACAAGGCTAAAGGGTTGTACCTAATTTGTAGATCCAACGAGTATCTTATCAATGGTTGCCCTCGAAGGAAAGAGCTACAAGGAGAAGATTCGTCCATGTTCTCCACTTCTGCTAAGTAACTTGGTTGTTTCGAGTTCGAGCTTCGAGGACAGTATGAACCCGGTGCGGGATTCAACTCACTTGACGAGAACGCGGTCTAGATATCAACGCAGAATTATCACCCTTCCCGCTTTCAATAACAACCCTGTTATTTTATTTAGTATTTGTTTCTTTTCATCCGAACCTTGTAATTTTGTTGAACCTCTTGGTTGAATGAAAATAAAAATAAAAATAAAATGTGAGTTGTGATCTATGTATCATTCCCTTGCCACTCATTTCCTTATACTGCTTACCGCATCATCATTCAAATTTTGATTTTTTAGTCCTTACCTGCCGTATATTTTCCATATGCTCCACATCTTTGGTTATTTTCTTTGTGTGTTCCACTATCTGATCATGAATCTCTCTTTTCAGGCCATGGTCAATCCTGGAGCAGCACCGCCTATCGATGAGGACACTCGGTCCTGCATTTCCTTGGACAGCATGCTGGTGAGTTCAGATGACGAGGTCGACGGCCCCCAGGTTATTTTCGGCAACAGCGATTTCGAGGACGAGGGAGTCGCAACCCCAGAAGCCGACATGATCGGCTACTCTAACAACGAAGGAGAGGACTCCAAAAAGGACCTAATGGAGGAAGATCCCGAGGAAGACCCGGCAGAAGAAAATCCAGAAGAGGAAGATCCTGAGGAAGACCCGGTGGAAGAAAATCCAGAAGAGGAAGATCTTGAGGAGAATCCAGTGGAAGAAAACCCAGTAGAAGAGAATCCAGTGGAAGAACATCCAGAAGAGGTGAATCACGTGGAAGCAGACCACGATGAAGAAGCTCTAGCCGAGGAAGAAGGACCAGGAGAAGAAAACCCCGTGGGGGAACAACCCGAAAACGAGGCCCCAGCCGAGGAAGAGTCGGAGGATGAAACCTCGAGTGAGGAGGAATTCGAGGCAGAAGAACCTCCAGTGGAAATCCCTGCGAGGCGCTATGGAAACAGTCGTCCCTATCTTAGCGCGAGAGCTTACCGTAACCTGTTAAACTTCCATAACCATGACTGACACGATTTATCTTTGTTTCCTCTAGCCAAATAAATTTATGTATAGCTTAGGGCCACTTTTATCTTTCGAGTATGCTTTGTTTAAAATTTTTCTGGAAAAAAATAATAATAATAATAAAGTTTCTGAGTGCGCAAATCTTTTGAGTATTGATTCGCATGATGCATTTACTGTTCTCCCTCCCCAATAAATTTCTTTCCCTCCTGAGATTCATTACTTTTCATCCTTGCACCTTGTAGTAACCTAACCCCAGTCTCTTCAACATTCAGATTAAAATACTGCATTCCGACTTCTTTTGAACATGCCATAATCTACTGTAATCCATAACCTGGCTAGTCCCTTATACATTATTGGTGATATTTCTTATTACTATAATTACATTCAGTGACATTATTCGAAATATAATTTTCGTTATTTTGTGTGTATCGAAAAAAAATTACGTGTTATTAACTACTTCCGTTTTACTTATTCTAAATGCTTTACTATTCTTCACATTTTCAATAGTGCAAACATATATCGCATATACTATTTCGTTTTATTTTCTTATTTCACCATATGGGTTTCCTCAAGTTATTTTAAATTGCTTGATCGATATTTTTTCTAAAATATTTTGGCCTATCCGCAAATCCTTCACTATTGTTTATTATTGTTATTTTATTTTTCCTGGTATTGTGCATATAGTTTATCATTATAGATAGTTATGCCTTGTACTTACTTATGCCTATTCTTTTAGTTGCGTTATTTCTTATACATATATAGACCTTGGATTTTCATCTAGCTGCTTCTGCGTAAATCGCTATATAATAGTATTTGATTCTTTTGCTTTCCGTATTACATTTTATAGCCTATCGTTTATTTTAAATTTCGAGGACGAAATTTATATAAGTGGGGTATGATGTAATACCCGGTATCTTGTATATAAAAATCTTGTATATTTTTTTCAAATTTATTTCCTATATTATACCAAAAATTTACCCTATATTCCTCCTATTTCAGTTTCCGTTAAATCCTATTTTTTTTCCAAATTATTTTCCCACTCCTATTTTAATTTCATAAATAAATTTCCATCAAATTTTTCTAAACCCTTCTATTTTTCCTAATCCTTATCTTCTAAACCCGGCCCATAACCCAAATCCTAACCCTTTCTTTTTCCAATTATTTTACCTTATCTATTTTTAACCTTAGCCCAAGCCCCAAGCCCAGCCCAATCCCCATCTCCTTCTTTGTAAGACTACGGTAGCGCCCCGGTCGTCTTTCCGAGGCCAAAATGCGGAAACGAAAAACTTTCTCAAACTAGAGACCGGCGCTATCGTATGCTTAAAACCCGGATCAAACCATTAACCTACAATTAGCTATCTAGAGAAGGGATAGAAGGCTATACCGATCGATCCGTGTCCTTCGTTCTTTGGCCACCATCCCAAGCTCCTCGCGGCATCTCCGGTCTCGATCTCCTCGTCGAAAAGGGCACCACATCTACGAGTCTTTTTACGGGCTCCCGCTTCATCCGAAGCAACTCGGGCACGAAGTGTGCTAGCCGACGTGTCCAAGGTGTTGTAGAGGATGTTTGTGATCACTTTGTCTCTTGCATCCATGGCTTGGATGGAAGTTAAAAATAATGCCATTAATGGAGACTTTGAGCTAGAGGAGGAAGAAGAAGAAGAGAAGGCTTTCTCTTCTTTTCTTTTCTTTTCTTTTCTTGTGTTGTTCTCATAGAATGAGAGAGAGTGAGAACAATAATATGAGAGCTAACTCATCATGGCAGCCCCTCTCTCTCTCCTCTTATCATATCAACACAAAACAATCCACTAATGTGACATTTTTGCTAAAAAAGAGACCATGAGTCACTAGTGAAGTCCATGTCACATTTAATGCATGTCATGATGAAATTCTAGCTCATTATTTCCATAAGCAAACATTAATCCAAATGTTTGCCACAACAAAAAGATACGGCAACATCTAAAGTAAACTTGTGACGGATCACAAGGATACCCCTCACCTGTATATACATACCTGCATCCGCATTCTGACTGAATGCGAATGCGATGAGACTAAAGTAATCCAACAAATCTAATACTAGGATCCGGCTTAAACCAAAGCCCACTAGTATGATCCATCTGATCATGATCCGTGCAATACCGCACGTATATGATCGAACCCTGCCATATATCATACGGCCTCTACAACGTTTCGCCCGAAACTTGAGCAACTGTCTGTGGGGGACTCTAAAAACTCGTCAATACTTTGGCTGTGGATTTAACCACTAGGACGTTAGAGGTATTAGCCGTACGTAACGGGCTACCAAGTATTGACCAAAAGGGAGGTCGATGAGCGAACTCATCCTGACACCCTACTGAGCCTGTCAGTGACAATATCCGTACAGTCCGGTCCGTTCGTCTATAAGCATCGCATAGCGAGCCTGGGGGTTGGTAAAAGTCAGACCCCCAAAGGCGGTACAAGTCGTGTCAAAGTGTAGCCCAGAACACCCTGAGATACTACTGGAATACCTACCAGTAAATCTCCTGCCTCGGCCGAGGGCTTTATGTAATGGCTCTCCTAGACACAGTGCGATCTCACCCCCAATACCGGGAGAGACGAAACCCCTGCCGATCCGCTCACCACCTCCATGTGGCTCGGGACTGTACCCAACTAAAACCTGTTTGCATGACTCCTTTGAGCCGTGGTAGGGTAGTAATCAAAGTACAGTGGGAACTCACATGAGACAAATGACGATCTTAGGTCGATGAACTAACCTGTACACATGTCACCAGGGAACTGCTATCTGACGTCTGGTATAATCCCAACTAGCATGTTCCCGGCTAGTCCTGTCCGGTGTACTCATAACCTAATGAGCACCTGTATACATCTTAGGTGAACCAACCAACACCAGTAGCTTGTGAGACCGGCCACCGCCCCTCGTCGGGGTCTCGACTGTATACACTAGTCTACTCCGGAGTATCGATGCCCTGTCTCGAAACTCCCTCGACTAGGGTCCACTTTTAAGGATGTGCTTATGGACTACCCAACTCTCACGTATATGACCACTATCATACTGTTGGTAGTCAAGCAGGATCCTAAAAGCTCTATCAACGTGTAATAGTGAACATGTCACCTAAAGCTATACACGACTCATAAAGACAAACCATAGTAGCATACAAACCTCTCGAGTAAGACTGTCCTACCGGTATAGTTATAGGTCCTCCCTCAATCATTGCAATCACGTGTCTGTGATCCAATAATTGACTCTGAGGGCACTATATCCAACAATCTCCCACTTGCACTCGAGGCTAATTATTGCGATGTCGCATACTCACAGCCCGTGTGATACCGAACACCCAACTCCTCTGCCAATCAGTCTCACAAAACCCGTTTGCGAAACTATTGTGTTGGAGGAATAGCCTCAGCTAGTGGATCCGCCCTGATGTTTCTTTCTATGTCTCTCTTTATCTCAAGTTCGCGGAGAAACCTATCTCCCGAAATGAGCAATACCTGTCTTAGAATATGTCTGGATATCTGATGGGACCTAATTCATAAATGAACTTCAAATCCAAACTTCTTAGACTGAATCAACAACTGAACTTAATTAGTATCCTGCGTAATGCCTCCCTCAGTGTCCGCTTGGATCACCTGTCCAAAACACTGCCCCTCGTCAGAGGGAAAACTATAACTCTGACAGTCACTCTGTCATCCAGGTCACCTTGGAAGCCTGGAATGATAACTGTCTCCTAAAAGAGGCTGTTGTTATCATATCCCTAAAACATCCACTTATGTTCTAAAACTGCTTCCGAATGTTTCTCCAGGATTAGATCAATATCAACTTATTGCGTCTACTGCAAAAACAATATCTGGTGTTGTACTTGACATCTCATGATTGACTCAATTGCCTAACCAAGTGATCTGCCAATCATGCATATCTCTCTCCCCTTTAGTCTGTAAGACACCATTAGAGAGGGTGACTCCATCACCTGCCGGTACACTACCGTGCCAGGAGTCGTCCATTCTATATACCTTTAGAATGCTGTCTAAGTACCCAGATTGGGAAACTACCCAAATCTAGATCTAAAACCATAGATCTAGTAACCAGAATATCTGATATAATATCCATGTCCTATGTGGAGAAACCACTGTGTGACAACCAAAGTATAACCGATCGTAGTATAGGAATTTCACTTCCTACTCTGTGTATGTCATCCAAATATCAGGACATCACACCCCACTACCTTCTTAACAGATCCATCCTCTACTCTGATAAAGTTAAACCTATGACTTTCACATCAGAAATAGATGATCTATCTCCGCTATATCTGCTTTAATCTATAAATAGACATAAGCTACTTGTCCACTATGCTTCCGCTGCTCCCACTGACTACGACAACCCTCTGGCAGAGTCATATACACGTACGCTTCTAAAGCCAGTTCAGAACGACGCTATACTCATCCTCCTACCGGGTCTCATAGTCTGGAACAACAGCAATGGCAAGTCTGGGTAAACAAGAACCTCCCTGCCACCGTCCTTGAGGCTACCGAAGTACCTCTCGGGTGCTTGAGGTTACCCACCATATCTACGGAGTGGCCTAATGGAATGCCAAACCAGATTGAATCTTTAGTTTCTTATCAAATTTTCAGTAATCGTTTGCGGTTCTGGAATCACTTCCAGTTCTACCATACTCCCACTACTGTTTTCTGAAAAAATACATTTTTCTAAAACTGTGGCGAGTCAAGAACAATACCGCTATTGATCTTTCAGATGGTAGAAAGTCAACCCTCGTCATAGCCCGGGTCAACCCACAAACAGCCATTACAGAAACGTGCCTTGAGTTATCCTGAGTCTGGTTTTAAGCATAAGCCGGACAACTCCCCGTACCTTAACAATGTTAAGATATGAACTATTCTATATCCAATATAGAAATAGAGGCACTGATTTAATTGGAACCAGATTCAAATCTTACAGCTGTCTCCAGTACATTTCAACAAATTGGAAGGAGGCCGATCAGCGTTACTCAACTTAGGAGTGCTTCCAACCATGAGTAACCTGAAAGAGAAGTAAGTTCTTTTAATCATTACTATCAACTGAATACCATACACAAGTATCTACATCTTCGATCACCTTGAAGAATCCTGATACTTGCAATACCTGGTTCTCTACTTTATTCGTATACCTATAACTTCTTAAAACTTGGACCTTGTGTTTCTACGAAACACTTGTCTAAAAACTAGAGAACTCATAAGTAAACCGAATATAGTACGAGGACCAACCCCTCTGTCCTAATGGATACTGGACAACATACAATACTCTGTATAAGTCCCTTGAGTCTAATAACTCATTCCCTGTGTGTCGTGGGTTGAAAACTGTACTTATGGTTAAGAAGATTTACACCACTGTTTAATGCTCCTTACCTAACCATCCACTGATATAGGTAAATGTCATCGACATAATTTCAAAAAGTTATATCTCACTTTATAAAAATAAACGTACAGATATATCAATTTGAAATTGGTGCATAACAACGGATATTCAAAACCAAATATTTGCCGTCCGGCAAACAACCCAGGCGATTTCCTCAAATATCACCAATTACAACGAATCCCGATATAATGAGGATGATCACCCAATTCCCAATAACTTACTCCCACTCATCATCTGTAAAACCATACATATATGAGAATCAAACCTGGTAAATACATACCGTGGAGCAAGGACTAATTGGGAAATCAGTTTTTCTTTTAACAGTACACAGTGAAACTGAAATATGTAAATGTTTCGAAGGGGTATCCTGGTATTCTTAGCAATGCCTCTTCCATTATCAGATTCACAACTATAACCGTATATTTCTTTTGCCATCTCTCCAAATCCCTTTATATGTCTTTTGACATTACCATCTGTACACCCCTTTAGGCTAAATGGTTTTCTTCTTTCCCTACCGTTCGGCACCAGCCTATGGTTTGGAAGAAGACTATCCAATAAGCATAATGGGTGTACCCTCCTAATCCTAGGAGCACTCGCAATGCGAGAGAAGGTAAAGTTAAAAGACAACTGAATAAACCTTATTCCTATTTCTCCTGAACCAGAATCCATCCCCGAACTAGAACAAGTTCCTTTCGAGTTCGTATATAACCATACGATGGAGTATCCAAATAACTATGGATCTTTGTAGTGATACGGAGTGTTCTGGAGAAATACAAAGGTGAAATAGGAGTGGCGATGAAATACTTGGTTTGGTCGTGAATAGCAGTCGCAGTTTACTTTGCCCTCTTACTAATCCCTTTATTTGTCTTTACCTAATACCTTCTATACACCATCGTTAGGCTAATTGGTTTTCTTCATTCCCCACCGTTCGGCACCTGCCTATGGTTTGGAAGAAGACTATCCAATAAGCATAATAGGTGTACTGTCCTAATCCAAGTTGCACTCACAACCTGAGAGAAGGTAAAAGGAAAAGACAACTGAATAATCCTATTCGTTTTCTCCAGAACCGGAAACCATCCTCGAATCTGGAACAAGTTCCTTCGAGTTTGTATATAACCATACGATGGTTTTATCAAATGGAAGTGGACGTTCATTGTAATACGGGGTGTTCTGGAGAAAAGGGTAAAAGTAGGAGTGGCAATGAGGTATGCAACTCTGATAATCCAAAAGCCAGTATTATAAGAAGGTTCGGTCAACTTGGTCACTGAGTCATAGTCACGGGTCGGGTCATGGTCGCTGCCAAAGAGAGAGAAAAGAAACACTCAGCGTGCACTCTAACCTAGATCAGAATGGTTATCAATTTATCTAATCAGGAAACCTCCCACTGTAACCTCAAATTCTCCTCCAAGCCTGAAAGAAGAATTAGTCGGGATCACCCGAGGAGTAAACCAACTCATCAGTGGGAATCGGGATCCAACTATCATCGCATGATAACGTGATGGAATCCACTCACGTTATCACACTCCAGAAGGTATGCGCATGCCTGGCAAGTTTCAGTTTCTTTAGAAACTCCCGATGTGATTTTTACCCCTACGACCCAAGTGACCTTGACGAATAATCAACAAATCAAAAGGTCGTAGTCAAGTTCAACCCGTCATTATCTTGATTGCGTTAAACCCACCCGCACGACCCTTGACGAATAATCAACAAAGTCGTACGACCGTCCTAACCAATCCACATATCCATTCGATAGAAAGCATTACAGAGCTACCGCACACTACGCCTCGGCGAATAGCAACGACAAACGTAGCGCTAATACTAAGCAATACTAATCTGAAATGACGGAGGGCTACGTCTAGTTTTTGGCGAAAAACTTTTAACGTAATGAACTTGAAATCGTTGAAGGAACCGGATAGCTTTTTATAAAAATATAGTGTCGAAAACCTTTGCTAAAGAGGTCACTCCCGGTGAAGGGATCTCGGCTCTTTCCCCGTAGAATGAGGTGCAAGATATTCCAACTGAATACCATGATGCAAAGTAAAAAATAATCGGCTATAGTGAAGTTATTACCCTGACGCAAACTTCTGTCCAAGGGGTCACTCCCGGTGAAGGGATCTCGGCCCTTGCCTCGTCGACTGAGGTGCTGGATATTCATAACCGAATACCACTGTGCAAAACAAAAGAGAACGTCCTTGCAATAACAGTTTTTTGAAAAATGTTCCAACAACATCAGAATAGGTTTGTTTAGCTTGCATTGATCCGAATCAATGCAGTCCCATCAATTGATCACACCACAAAAGAACGAAAATACGATGTACGTAAATGCCATCCACATTCGCCACTGGGTCCCGTCATCACCCGTTAAGTTACTTAACTAACGACAGAGCGAGGACTGGACTAGCGTGGGTGCAAAATATATACAACATCTACTAGTATATATATCAATATATAATAATCACTCATGGTGTGATAAATGCAACATCACAGAAACGTAATAAGCATCACAGAACAATACAGATATCTGGGATCCCGGGTTTCATAGAGCCGCTACTAAAACCCGACGTTCCCCTGGTCGTGTGGATATCTTGTGCAATGAAATCCTAGACCCCTACAGGTGCGGCAAGTTACCCGCCAAAACCTGAAGCGAGGCAGCCCCCTTCATCAACGTGAATGGACCACCCAGCACTTCACGGAATTCGGTAACTTAGGCATCCCTCCTTGGGTCAACCTGTACCCCCTACGAGTGCGGCGAATAGCCCGCCAATTCTAGAGTGAAGCCCCCTCCCTCTTAAAGCCATGAGATGCGGGCCCGTTGCCCTCTAGAACCCGGCTATCCATGCACCCCACCGCGGGGTAATCCTAGTACAGAAAGTAAAATATATACAATGGGTACATCGACCTCGGCCCGGTCGTGCCCCAAAAGAATAATATACAAACAGGCAGTGACGGCAGTCCACATGTCGGACGCTCGCCCCGCAATATCAAATGTACATAAATAACCAAACTGTACTAACATTGCATCCAGGCTATCCACCACGACAAATCCGCAACATCACAGCACAACACAGAACATCAACGTGAATGTCACGTTCGTAAATCCGTCTAAAAGAGCTATAGCAATTAGACAGGATATACCGATCAAATGACATTCACGGTCGCAGATATAATGTAAATACTGTGAATTAACATGTTTTAAAAATTTCGATCGACAAAGTTTCCCGAAGTGGGCCCCAAGCACAATACCCAGTACTCAGACAAATCTGGGCCCAAACAAAAAATACCAGAAACCCCATTTCCTTGTTATGAACCCCTGTAGAAAAAATGGCGCACTGTTGCTACAGTGCTGCCGCGGAACCGCGGCCAAAACGAGGGTACGGCCGCGGTTCCGCTGCACTACAGTGTCAACAGCTTACCAAATTTTGTCAGGTTTCATAAAAACGCCTGCACATATTTCTGCAATACACCAAATAATTTTTGGACAACTAAAAAATTTCGACAGAAACTGTTAAGTTGGAAATGCAGTTTTTGAAATTTTCGTCTGATCGAAGTTCTAAATATGCTAGAGTAAGCTAGTAAAGGTTAATGGCGTGGCTCTAATACCATGTAAGACTACGGTAGGGCCCCGGTCGTCTTTCCGAGGCCAAAATGCGGAAACAAAAAAGTTTCTCAAACTAGAGACCGGCGCTATCGTATGCTTAAAATCCGGATCGAACCATTAACCTATAACTAGCTATCTAGAGAAGGGATAGAAGGCTATACCGATCGATCCGTGTCCTTCGGTCTTTGGCCACCATTCCAAGCTCCTCGCGGCATCTCCGGTCTCGATCTCCTCGTCGGAAAGGGCATCACATCTACGAGTCTTTTTACGGGCTCCCACTTCATCCGAAGCAACTCGGGCACGAAGTGTGCTAGCCGACGTGTCCAAGGTGTTGTAGAGGATGTTTTTGATCACTTTGTCTCTTGCATCCATGGCTTGGATGGAAGTTAAAGATGATTCCATTAATGGAGACTTTGAGCTAGAGGAGGAAGAAGAAGAAGAGAAGGCTTTCTCATCTTTTCTTTTCTTTTCTTGTGTTGTTCTCATAGAATGAGAGAGAGTGAGAACAATAATATGAGAGCTAACTCATCATGGCAGCCCCTCTCTCTCTCCTCTCATCATATCAACACAAAACAATCTACTAATGTGACATTTTTGCTAAAAAAGAGACCATGAGTCACTAGTGAAGTCCATGTCACATTTAATTCATGTCATGATGAAATTCTAGCTCATTATTTCCATAACCAAAAATTAATCCAAATGTTTGCCACAATAAAAAGATACGGCAACATCTAAAGTAAACTCGTGACGGATCACAAGGATACCCCTCATCTGTATATACATACCTGTATCCGCATTCCGACTGAATGCGAATGCGATGAGACTAAAGTAATCCAACAAATCTAATACTAGGATCCGGCTTAAATCAAAGCCCACTAGTATGATCCGTCCGATCATGATCCGTGCAATACCGCACGTATATGATCGAACCCTGCCATATATCATACGGCCTCTACAACGTTTCTCCCGAAACTTGAGAAACTGTCTGTGGGGGACTCTAAAGACTCGTCAATACTTTAGCTGCAGATTTAACCACTAGCACGTCAGAGGTATTAGCCGTACGTAACGGGCTACCTAGTATTGACCAAAAGGGAGGTCGATGAGCGAACTCATCCTGACACCCTACTGAGCCTGTAAGTGACAATATCCGTACAGTCCGGTCCATTCGTCTATCAGCATCGCATGGCGGGCCTAGGGGGTTGGTAAAAGTCAGACCCCCAAAGGCGGTACAAGTCATGTCGGAGTGTAGCCCAGAACACCCTGAGATACTACTGGAATACCTACCAGTAAATCTCCTGCCTCGGCCGAGGGCTTTGTGTAATGGCTCTCCTAAACGCAGCGCGATCTCACCCCCAATACCGGGAGAGACGAAACCCCTGCCGATCCGCTCACTGCCTCCATGTGGCTCGGGACTGTACCCAACAAAAACCTATTTGCACAACTCCTTTGAGCCGTGGTAGGGTAGTAATCAAAGTACAGTGGGAACTCATACGAGACAAATTACGATCTCAGGTCGATGAACTAACCTGTACATATGTCACCAGGGAACTGCTATCCGACGTCTGGTATAATCCCAACTAGCATGTTCCCGGTGAGTCCTGTCCGGTGTACTCATAACGTAATGAGCACCTGTATACATCTTAGGTGAACCAACTGACACCAGTGGCTTGTGAGACCGGCCACCGCCCCTCGTCGGGGTCTTGACTGTATACACTAGTCTACTCCGGAGTATCGATGCCCTGTCTCGAAACTCCCTCGACTAGGGACCACTTTTAAGGATGTGCTTATGGACTACCCAACTCTCACGTATATGATCGCCATCATACTGTTGGTAGTCAAGCAGGATCCTAAGGGCTCTATCAACGTGTAATAGTGAACATGTCACCTAAAGCTGTACACGACTGATAAAGACAAACCATAGTAGCATACAAACCTCTCGAGTAAGACTGTCCTACCGGTATAGGTCCTCCCTCAATCATTGCAATCGCGTGCATGTGATCGAATAATTGACTTTGAGGGCACTATATCCAACATTCTTTTCACCCCCAACGCGACTCGAACCCTCACACCTGAACCGCTCCCCACTCCCTTCTCCTTCTTCTCTCCACTTCCTTTTCCCGCCATTTTCCCTGCTTTCCCCCACGACCCGCGCCCGTTCACCACTCCTCGCACCCCTCCCCCGCATGACTTGCACCTCCCTCGTAACTTCCTCCACTCAACCCGCTCCCCCCATGACTTCATCCTCGTCCCAACTTCCCCTGCGTCGAGCTCCGCATCGCGCTCCTTGTGACCGGCGCCCACTTCCCTAACCGCCGCGTCTCCTTCTCTCTCCCCACTTGTTTCTCTCTATTCTCACTTTCTCTTTTCTTTCTCACTCGAGCTCACTTCACCTTCTCCAACTCTTCTCCATCACCAGCAGAGCACCCCGAGCCCCCGCACCAAGTCCCCACGACAACCACCGACGACTCCCATGCATCACCGAACTCCCTGAGCCAACTCCAGTAC
This sequence comes from Agapanthus africanus, assembly GCA_030015575.1. NCBI lineage: Eukaryota > Viridiplantae > Streptophyta > Magnoliopsida > Asparagales > Amaryllidaceae > Agapanthus > Agapanthus africanus. The sequence goes on from CM057340.1 coordinate 508,515,513, forward strand.
CCACTTGAATTTCCGACTCTGATTCAACGCCAAAGCCTGAGTCCTAATCGTCACGAACCGCGGAAACCATCACCACCGTTCACCACCTCGCTGTCGAGTTCTGAGCTCAGTCGCCATCGCCGCTACCAACAAGATCCAACTAGCCACCGTTATCTCCATCATCACTGTAGCCACCTCGTCACAATTCATCGAGGCCGCGCCACGAGCTCGGGCCATAGCCGAGTCCAAGATTTTTGTTGCTGTTGCTGCTGGCGTTGTGTTCGTTGCACCGTGATCGTTCCATTGCTGTCGTCATCATCAGCACGGTTGTGTCTCCGGTCATCTTCAGGCAAGTTCATACTTGCTTTACATGCTACTCTATTCATATTGATAAATTATACAGAATATCGAAAAAATGCAATAGCAATTTTAATAATAAGTCTTGATAAATTTGACAATACTGTTTGGGACACATTTGAGCTTATTATGTTATGACTAACGGCATATTGAAACCTGTGAATTAAATTCCGTATAGGCCAAATAATTGAATCGACCTTTTGACCGTTAATCGGTTGCTAAACCTATGTGTTTCAATACAGAATCCGATGTGTACACCTATTCCAACATGGCGGAACTCATGATCGATGAAACCCTGCGTGGTTAACGAATATCGTATATAAATTTGGCTGTAAAATAAAGTTGATTACCTTCCCTAAAACGACAACCCAATAACCCTTGTGAAAGCTGATTTTTCTCGACAAGCTGATTTTTCTTAGAGTGCTATGGCTCGTATCGAAGCCAACAGATAAACCTACAGTACCCCATAGTTCATCTTTGCATTTTGATAAGTTATAACAATGAATACTTAGGCGATTCACGGCCCTGAACTGCAGTCCGGGGCAGTGTTTCATTTTGGATACCAGGCTTTGGAACACCTGTATACCCCTTCTTTAAACTGAAAATGCATGGGGCCCTATATGGTCATGTATATAATTTAGTTAGCTAACCCCTGAATCTATTCCCGTGTCGTTTCACCGTCGTTTGATATTTAATTTGTATTTTAGAATACCGCGTTATTCTGCAGTTTCTGCAGTGGCCTCTCTTACACCAGCACCTTGTACATAACCTAACTTCTAATACAGGAATCCTATCGATAATTCGTTTGATGCATTGGAAACATGAAAGAAAAATATACACATTAGTCAACTATAGCATTGCCTAATTATGCTACCAACTGGGGGTAAATGTGTTACGGAATGGACTTCCGGTTCAGAAATTGGATTTCCAGCAGTAAACACTTAAAATGAAATGACCATAACTAGCAAATCTGAGATCCGATTGACGTAAAAACAATTTTGATAGACAGATAATTATACATACAGCTTACCCCTTTTATACTATTTTGTTTAATTCTGCAATTATGATTTATAGAAAATTTTGCAAGATGTACGACACCGGGTGCTATATTTTATGTGCATCATGAATAATTGCATTCTCATCATATCATGTAACGGTATAACCTCATCGAATAGTGGTCGCATACATTGATAACCTAATGATTGTGTTACATTACCCTGTAATAGATATTAGTGATTAGATTGTGGCAAGTACATCGTGTATAAGCGTGATTGAATAGAAAAAGTGATACGTACTTGTACACAATCAGCGGACCCAGTTAATTTATTGCATTGTCGACGTCTATGGGATATATATAAGTATAACTATAACTGAAATGGAACGGTTATGGAGCACTTATATTAGTGTCATAGGTAAGGCGTCAAACACTGTCCATTTATCTTGGGTACCAGTCGAGACATGCTTGATGGAGATACTGTCTCCAGTTCTCGCGTTGACTTGTCATGGACCGATTAGTATTTGGATTCATGGTTGGTATTTGATGTGGACCACGGGGTGTAGGGTAGTTTGAGTGTGAGTTCAACGGAATCTTGGGAGTCCCATTGCCGGCATATACCGTGATTTTAGGAGTTGTATGGATGGTGTTACTAATTATTATCGTGCGTGATTCGGGCCCGTGTTCCCTTGCCCCTGGGGCCCTACTCTTGGGTTGGGGATACTCATGTGTGGTTGATACTCACACTTGGACTGACGATAGGTTTAGTGACCTGGACAGTGAGACTTAGAGACTGATAGGTTTAGTGACATGTACATGCATTGATACTGATTCAATATACCTGCTTTACTGTTTACCAGCACTGGTTACTTCATGCTCATGTCATCACTCCATGCTTACTGTTTCATATTCATCATTATTGCACGTGTTCACATTTGTATTTATATATATTTCTATCGTGTCGCTCTGACGACCTGAGTATGCATGCTCAGTTTGAGAAGTGGACTTAGCTTGGATCAGGACCTGACGTACCTCGAGGATTTTTGCAGACATCCAGATCAGCCACGTCAGCACTGTCTTTCCTTGATTTCTATCTGGTTAGTTTTATATCTGTTTTGATTTAGTGACTGCTTTTCTCATTACCTGTGCATTGATTACTGATTACCACGTAATGCTAGAAGCCGAAGTATGACTACGGCAGGATATTCCTTGACCGTAGGAGCATGGCTGGCCTTGTCAACCCCTCGTATTCCGTATTTTAGGAAGCAGGGCATGACAAATATTTCTCGAGCCACCTGTATAAGTGGGGCGACCCCTCTTCGCCGACTTCCTATTTTCTTTATTTTGATCTGCATGTTTCTGCACAACACATTCAGATTTAGTTTTCTAATTAAGAAACACAAAAAAATAAATTATTTACTAAACAATGAATTATATTTAAAATACAAACCTGTTTGCGCTGAGAGTCAAAATATTGGCACAAGGGAGCCCATGTATCTACATCGACTCTCGCAAAGGCCGGAGTATGTAGGAGAGCCGCTCTCTCTGCCTTAGGGGTCGCCATCCACAGGAATAGCAGTCGTTCTTCAGCTCGTTCCTATTGTATCGAACTTTTGATTGCAGGTTCTTCATCAGGCCATGGTACAGAGCATGAAAATCGAGCACCCTCTAAGGGTGATCAGGGTCGGGTACAGGCTGAAAATCGTAATCCAACTGCAAATACAAAAAAAAATGTTATTAAATTGCAAGTGTTAATAATAAATATATTGGATAAATCAAATGAAAATATATATTAATACCCGAACCTGATCCCAGAAGAGAGCGAATGAGCGTCGGTGCTGGTCGCTCCACTCAACGTGAAGTGGATACTTCTTCATGAGGCGGCTCTCATCCCCCATATACCGGCCGAACCTCTCGGCATAATCGCCGGTATAGCGATAATCAGGGGTAAAGAAGAAGGGGAATGCTGCCTACCCCCTAGCTCTGTCAGGCCTCAGCCTGTGGGGCTGATTCGGGCTTCGAGTCCCTCGCTTGGGATAGGGATGCCCTGCGTCTACAAGAAATATTAAGACAATCAATATTAAGACAAAGTGGTATTAAGAAATCAAGGTTTAACAAAAATTGAAGTGTGATATATACCTCCGGCGATAGAAGCGCGAGCCTGGGCCCGGGCTGCAGCACGAGCGGGACGATAGTTCTTCCAGCAAGGAACAGCCGGTGACACGGACATGGACGCATCCCCTCCAACTAGAGAATAAATATCGATAAAATTACATATAGTTCATGTTTATTCTTAAAGGATATGTAAAATGAATAAATATTTTATATTTATTCATACTAACTTGCAGACTGAGCGGAGGGTATGGAAGTGGGAGTGTCCCCTGCATCAGACATGGATGCACCACCTATAATTAGATAATTAAACATTGAGAATATAAGTAATTGGATTCTAAATCAACATGTATACACTATATATATATATATATATATACACATACACACACACACACACACCCGCAGGTGCGGTGGTGGCCTTTGCCCAAGGGTGGATGCACCACCTACAGCTAGACAATTAAAAAAGGATTATCTAAGTACATAAGAGTAAAAAGAATGTATGTATATTTATGATATAGCATTCTGAATCAATATGCATGCACTATAGGACATATAAACATACCTGGAGGTATGGGAGTAGCCTCTGTCCCTGATGTGGACCTACCACCAATAGCTAAACAATCAAACATTGACTATATAAGTAATTTTGACATAAATATGCATGTATATCTATAATATTACATTTAAAATGAATATGCGTGCAATATACCTGGAGGTGTGGCAAAGTCCCCACGGAAGGAGTCATCCGAAGGGGTCTCCGATCGGGGTGCAAGACCGGCCCTCTGAAGCTCCCTACGCAGCTCTCCTGGTGGCAGAACTGCTCTGCCTTTGCCTCGGCCTCTTCGGTGCCACGGCTGGAGCTCCTGCTTCCCCTCGCTGCTCCCGTCTTCGTCATAAAATCTAGATAAAACGGTTCATGGACGCATTAGACAATCATTACAACATTGACTATATGTGTATATATCGTAAAATGTGAAGTAATAATATAACATTACTGATAACCTTTTTCATTTCGTGGACGAATTAGACATATCTACTTGGATTTCATCATCGATATCATTTCTAACCCATGCAACTTCATGATCAGCCGAAGACAACCCGTCTTTTGAAACAGACGGTCAGAGCACTCTAAGTCTTCTCTCTTCTTCATCCTCATCGTTGTCCTTGAATTCTGGGACATCATAAACATCCCTGGGTTTCCAACAGCATATGACACTCCATCCCGGATACTTCAAACACTGTGAGTAGTATACTTGGAACGCTTGGTTCGGAAGATAAACGGATCGTCCTGACCGTAAAATCGAAGTGTGTTCATACTGGTCAATCCATATTCATCTTTCCAAGTCCCAAGATTGTTTCTCCACTTATCCGTATCGGTTCGTGTATCATACCAAGTACACTGAAATATATAAAACGGTTCTGATCATTCGGAATATTGGATGCCAAGTATATAATTTAAGTATCCATAATAAATCACACCATTTAATTCTACCGTTGCAATCCCACTATTCTAAGTGGTTCTAGATGTTTCTATGTCTTTAACTTTGAATTTGTATCCAAGGACACCGAATCTTTTATAATATGCAACCTCCATTCTAGGAAACTGAGCTAAAAATCTTGAATCACTCTCTAATGATGCAGACAAATTCGGATCTTGGATCTAACAAAACAAATTTTACGATAAATACATAACGATATAAGTTTCGATTAAAACGGGTAGCAATAACATATTATTCGAATTACTTACATGATCTGCAAACCAATCGCAAAAATTATCTTGATGACCGGTACGGAAGCTCGAAGAAAATACTAACTTGTTCCAGAATGGTGGTTTGACCTGTTTTGTCGGATCCATCCCGAAGGTCACATTATTGTAACCATCCCACTGAGCAATCACATCCTCTCCGAACAATGGGGCTGGAGGTCCAAGAAGCTCCTGATGACCATCAAAGTGAACAGCATCTAATCTGTAGGGGTGGTCTAGAGGCAGGAAACGTCGATGACCGCAATAACAAATCTTCCTGCTAAAATTCAAGAATTTCGATGTTGTATGTTAATGGAAATAAGGACATGCTTTGTGACCATGTACGGACTAACCTAATAGCATTCCATACGCAGGAAAGTCATTAATTGTCCACATTAACGCCGCACGTAGTATGAAGGTTGTATTTATGTTTGCATCGTAAGTCTCTACACAATCAATGAATAAAGATTTTAACTTCTCAATCAAAGGTCGGAGATAGACGTCGATATTATTTCCCGGTGGGTTTGGTCTGTCGATAAGAAGAGGCATCATAAAGTATGATTGGTCCATAGCCAACCAAAATGATAGATTATAAACTATCATTACAACAGGCCATGTGTTGTGGCTTCCTGTCATGTAGTTGAATGGGCAGAAACCATCACTAGCGAGTCCGAGGCTGACATTGCGAGGATCGCTACTGAATATTTCGTGCCTCCTATCGAAATCCTTCTATACCGGTGAATCTCTTGGATGACTCATTTTTCCATCTTCACTTGGAGGAGCACGGTGATGCCAAATCATTGCCTCGGCTGTTTTCTTGCACCTGAATAGCCTCTGCAGCCTCTGTGTTATGGGAAAGTATCGTGCTATCTTGACAGGTATATCGGGCTTCTTATCAGAATTTTTCGGCTTATACCTGGCCTCTCCGCATGTTGGACACTCTTTCAAATCTGAATTCTCTTTCTGCTACAACACGCAAATTTTAGGACATGCTTAAATCTTCTCACACTTCAGACCCAAATCAGACATCATCATCTGGGCTCCATACCAGCTATCGGACACGTTATTTCCTGGGGGCATAGAATCTTTCAAGAACGAAAGAAGCATTGTGAATGACTTGTTTCTCCATCCATTTAGGCACTTAATCTGGAAAATTTGGACGAACCATGAGAGGGTGGAATACTTTGCATTCTCATAAATTGGTTTTCTAGCATCATTCATGAAATTTTCATATTTATCCGCACGCGGTCCTTGACCGGAAGGAATGTCATCTTCGATACGAATAGATTCACCTAGGGCAGCCTCTACCATATCCTCCATTTCTTCTCCTGGAAAGAAATTATCGCCTTCTTCTTCTGCCGCATTACCGTCTTCTCCTTCTTCTGCCGCATTACGTCTTCTCCTTCTTCTTCTGCTGCATTACTGTCTTCTTCTCCTTATCCGTGATATAGACAAATTGTATACAGTCTAGTAAAACCATGTTTAACGATATGAAGCTCTGCAAATTTTACCTTCTGCCAGTACTTATTCTCACATCTATCGCACGGGCACAGAATCTTCTCTAACACGATCTTATTATGTGCGCGTGCAAATTCAATAAAAGCAGCAACTCCTGCGACAAACTTAGGTTGCATACATTGTTGCCAATCCACATACATCCAGTCCTTAACTCTGATGTACTCATGGGCCATGTTAGACTGTATAACATATAAATTGTAGTTATGTTGACTATATTGAGAATCTAAGAACGGGATGGTTACTGACAAAGGAGAAAATCCGTGTATATGCTTTGTGTGTGCGTTTGTCGTTGAAAAGAATAAATTACCGATAATCAAAGTTAGATTTGAGGATACCCATGTATGAGTTGTATTCTATATATGTGTGTTTCAATTTATGATTTTGCTTAAGTGTAGGGTTGTTAGTGTGTATGTGATGTGTGTGCGTTTGTTGTGTATTCGTGTTGTATGTGTGTGTTTCGGCTGTCGGGGGTAAGGCTTCTATCCCATTAAGAATGTATAGAGCAGACACCCATTCGCTTGTGCTTTCAACCATTTCGAGTAAATTTTGGCAGCTCCTCCCCGTTGTTCTCCGAGTACACTGTAATAGAATATATAATCATTTCAAACCTGTGAAACAACGTTGAAATGAACATCTAATCTATCATTGTACATGGAGAACCAGCGGAAAAGTACCGACGAAGTAACTCGAAACGGATGAAAACACAAGTGAATGCATGTGTTTGCTTTATACATTCCTAACTTGTCCACACTGGACAAATCTATCGGTTATCATACGATTGAATCTTCTTGTCACATAGACTATACGACGGTTGTTAGTACCGAACTATACCGTCCGATATTTAACAACCTTCGTATAGTTCTATGTCATGACAAACATCGAACATATGTTAAGCGATAGACGGGGACTAAGTGGCGTTTTGATTTTAATATATCAGTATCGATGAGAATATGAAAGTTTCATATCACTACTACAATATAGGATTGCCCCTAAGACTACAGCAATCCGTAGTGGCAACTTTTTATTGCCCCTACGGATTAGTCCGTAGGTCTCCATGGTTGTCCCTACGGTGCCCTACGTTTTAATTTAAAAATATTAAATTGTAATTTATTGTTTGGCTATACGGAGCCGTAAACAAATAACCTACGGTTAAGTCCGTAGGGGCATATATATAGGTTATTAATAAAAAAAAGGCACATAAAAGCCCTCATCGTTCCCAAAAATTCTCTCTCTCACTTTCCCGCATCTCGATCGTTCCTACGCCTCGATCCCGCTCCTCGTCGCCACCGCCTTCCGCCCGCGGCCTACCACCTTCCTCGATCATTCCTAAAACTTCCTCGTCGAATTCCTCGTCGCCACCGCCGGCGACTCGTCGCCGATTGCGTCATCGACCACCGGTCTCCTCCGTCGACTCCTCCACCTCCCGCTACAGGTTAGTAAATCTCAAATTATTTATAATTTTGATGATGTTTGGGCTAGGGTTCGGGGTTCGGGGTTCGGGTAGGGGTAAGGGTTAGGGTTAGGTATCGGGTTCAGTTTAGGGTAGGGTTAGGGTTAGGGTTCGGTTGGGGTTAGGGTTGGGGTTAGGGCTCGGTTGGGGTTGGGGTTAGGGTTGGGTTGGGGTTAGGGTTAGGGTTAATTAGTTGGGCTTAGGGTAATTAGGGTTAGGGTCAGGGTTAGAATTAGGGTTCAGTTCAGGTTTAGGGTTAGAGGGTAGGGTTAATTAGGGTTAATTATTGATAATTTGAAAGGGTTAGGGTGTTGATTATGGTTAATTTAGGTAAAATGGGTTATGTTTGGGTTGATTAGGGTTGAATAGGTTAAGTTTGGTAAATTAGGTTAAGTTTGGGTTAATTAGGGATAATTTGTGTTAGGGTAACAATTATGGTTAATTGTGGTTAATTAGGTTAATTGTGGTTATTTAGGGTTAGGGTTTAGGGTGCACTAGTTCATGGCAGTAGGATACTTGATGACAACGTAAACTTACAATTTTATCATAAACGCAAGATAAATTTACCCTAAACTTGAAATTTCGAACCCTTAATAATGAAACGTAAACGTAAAACCTATTCATGTTAAATGTTCAAGTTAAAACCAATATATAATACTCGATGATAATATGAAATTTTCATATTCTCATCGATACTCATATATGAAACTCAAAATGCCACTTAGTCTCCGTCTATCGGTTAACATACGTTAGATGTTCGTCGTGACATGGAACTATACGAAGGTTGTTAAATATCGGACGGTATATCTCGATACTAACAACTGTCGTGTAGTCTATGTGACGAAAAGATTCAGTCGTATGATAACCGATAGATTTTTCCCATGTGGACAAGTTAGGAATGTATAAAGCAAACACCTGCATTCACTTGTGTTTTCATCCGTTTCGAGATATTTCGTCGGTACTTTTCCGCTTGTTCTCCATGTACAAAGATGTTCATTTCAACGTTGTTTCACAGCTTTGAAATGATTATCTATTCTATTACAGTGTACTCGGAGAATAGCGGGGAAGTGCTGCTGAAATTTACTCGAAATGGTTGAAAGCACAAGCGAATGGGTGTCTGCTCTATACATTCTTAATGTGATTGAAGCCTTACCCCCGACAGCCGAAACACACACATACAACACGAATACACAACAAACGCATCATTATAGAGTGATTCAAGATGTTCAAGTTAAAACCAATATATGATACTCGATGATAATATGAAACTTTCATATTCTCATCGATACTCAAATATGAAACTAAAAGCGCCACGTAGTCCCCGTATATCGGTTAACATACGTTCGATATTCGTCGTGACATAGAACTATACGCAGGTTGTTAAATATCGGACGGTATAGCTCGATACTAATAACCGTCATGTAGTCTATGTGACAAGATGACTCAATCGTATGATAACCGGTAGATTTGTCCCGTGTGGACAAGTTAGGAATGTATAAAGCAAACACCTGCATTCACTTGTGTTTTCATCCGTTTCGAGTTATTTTGTCGGTACTTTTCTGCTGGTTCTCCGTGTACAAAGATAGATTAGATGTTCATTTCAACGTTGTTTTACAGCTTTGAAATGATTATCTATTCTATTACAGTGTACTCAAAGAACAGCGGGGAGGTGCTGCCGAAATTTTTTCGAAACGGTTGAAAGCACAAGCGAATGGGTGTCTGCACAATACATTCTTAATGGGACAGATGCCTTACCCCCGACAGACGAAACACATATATACAACATGAATACACAACAAACGCACACACAGTACATACACAGTAACAACCCTACACTTAAGCGAAATCATAAATTGAAACACACATATATAGAATACAACTCATACATGGATATCCTCAAATCTAACTTTGATTATCGATAATTTATTCTTTTCAACGACAAACGCACACACGAAGCATATACATGGATTTTCTCCTTTGTCAGTAAGCATCCCGTTCTTAGATTTCTCAATATAGTCATCATAACCTACAATTTATATGTTATACAGTCTAACATGCCCTATGAGTACGTCAGAGTTAAGGACTGGATGTATGTGGATTGGCAACAACGTATGCAACCTAAGTTTGTCATAGGAGTTGCTTCTTTTATTGAATTTGCACACGCACATAATAAGATCGTGATAGAGAAGATTCTCTGCCCGTGCGATAGATATGGGAATAGGTATTGGCAGAAAATAGAATTTGAAGAGCTTCATATCGTTAAACATGGTATTACTAGACTTTATACAACTTGGATATATCATGGGGAAGGAGAAGAACACAGTAATGCGGCAGAAGAAGAAGGAGAAGACGATAATGCGGCAGGAGAAGAAGGAGAAGACGGTAATGCGGCAGAAGAAGAAGACGGTAATTTCTTTCCATCAGAAGAAATGGAGGATATGGTAGAGGCCTCCCTAGGTGAATCTATTCATACCGAAGATGACATTCCTTCCGGTCAAGGACCGCGTGCGGATAAGTATAAAAATTTATGAATGATGATAGAAAACCAATTTATGAGAATGCAAAATATTCCACCCTCTCATGGTTCGTCCAACTTTTCCAGATTAAGTGCTTAAATGGATGGAGTAACAAGTCATTCATAATGCTTCTTTAGTTCTTGAAAGATTCTATGCCCCCGGGAAATAACATGCCCGACAGCTGGTATGGAGCCCAGAAGATGATATCTGATTTGGGTCTGAAGTGTAAGAAGATTCAAGCATGTCCTAAAAATTGCGTGTTGTACAGGAAAAAGAATTCAGATTTGAAAGAGTGTCCAACATACGGAGAGGCCAGGTATAAGCCGAAAGATTCTGATAAGAAGCCCGATATACCTGTCAAGATAGCATGATACTTTCTCATAACACAGAGGCTGCAGAGGCTATTCAGGTGCAAGAAAACAGCCGAGGCAATGATTTGGCATCACCGTGCTCCTCCAAGTAAAGATGGAAAAATGAGTCATCCAAGAGATTCACCGGCATGGAAGGATTTCGATAGGTGGCACGCAATATTCAGTAGCGATCCTCGCAATGTCAGGCTCGGACTAGCTAGTGATGGCTTCTGCCCATTCAACTATATGGCTGCACATGGCCCATTGTAATGATAGTTTATAATCTGTCGTCTTGGTTGGCTATGGACCAATCATACTTTATGATGCCTCTTCTTATCGACGGACCAAATTTACCTGGAAACAATATCGACGTCTATCTCCGACCTCTGATCGAGGAATTAAAATCTTTATTCATTGATGGTGTAGAGACTTACGATGCAAACACAAATACAATTTTCATACTGCGTGCGGCTTTAATGTGGACAATTAATGACTTTTCTGCATATGGAATGCTATCAGGTTAGTCCGTACATGGTCATAAAGTATGTCCTCATTGCCATCAACATACAACATTGAAATTCTTGAATTTTAGCAGGAAGGTTTGTTATTGCGGCCATCGACGTTTCCTACCTCTAGACTACCCCTACAGGTTAGACGCTATTTACTTTGATGGTCATCAGGAGCTTCTTGGACCTCCAGCCCCATTGTCCGGAGAGGACATGACTGCTCAGTAGGATGGTTACAATAATGTGACTTCGGGATGAATCCGACAAAATAGGTCAAACCACCATTCTGGAACAAGTTAAGTATTTTCTTTGAGCTTCTGTACTGGTCAACAAATTTAGTAGGTCATTGTCTGAATGTCATACACATAGAGAAGGGAGTATCCGAGCACGTACTCAACTTGCTTCTTTGTAAAGACGGAAAATCGAAAGACAATCTCAATTCTCGGATGGATCAACAGGGCTGGGAAATTAGAAGTGAATGGAATCCTAAACCGGTAGCGGGTAAACCAGGAAAGTTTGTACTTCCCAATGTCGCTTATCATATGTCACAACCGGAGAAGAAAATATTCCTGTAGGTGTTGCATGATTTGAAAGTTCCCACAGCTTTCTCAGGATCTTTCAGCAAGAAGATAAAAATTGTGAAAGGCAAGATCGATGGGCTGAAAAGTCATGATCACCATGTTATTTTGGAGCACCTTCTCCCATTAGCCCTCAGGACTTCCCTCCTCGAATCGGTTGGTCAAGTAATCAATGACCTATGTTATTTTTTCAGAGAATTATGCGCTAAAACACTGGATGTTGTGACGCTGGATAAACTAAAAAATTCTATTGCGTTGATACTTTGTAAGTTTAGGCGTATTTTTCCACCGTCATTCTTCGATATCATAATACACCTGACGGTTCATCTTGCAACTGAGGCTAAGTTAGCCGAACCGGTACAATATCGATGGATGTATTCCATCAAGAGATACGTGGAATTTTTCGTTTCGCGCAATTTATAAAATTATTGTTGTTATGTATGCCCGTATTTATTTATTTAACATATTTTTCTTTAGGTAGCTCTACACTCTTAAAAAGTATATACGCAATAGAAATCGACCAGAGGATTCTATCATGCAAGGTTATCTTCTAGATGAAGCAACCACATTTTGTTCCCGCTATCTGGACGAGAACATTGAGACGAGACTTAACCGGCATCAAAGAATTCAGGACGAGCCATATGGTAAAGCCGATTATAAGAGGGTAGACACTATGTTTATCAACAAGATATACCGGTTTATCCTCCTCAATAGCGCATGTCCTGAAAAAATTAGAGAGTAAGTTTTTTTGGATTAATTGTTATATTTGTGTTTGTGTGTATATGAAAAGATATAATATTAATGTAATAATTTATTGTCGATGACATAATTCATTTTAACGAGATAGTAAGGGGTATCCTGATTGGAACGATGAACGATTGGAAAAATATATTCAGGTTAATTTTTGCGATTGGGTTGCAAATCATGTAAGTTATTCGAATAACATGTTATTGCTATTAGTTTTAATCTAAACTTATATCGTTATATATTTGTCGTAAAATTTGTTTTGTTAGATCCACGATCCGAACTTGTCTGCATCATTAGAGAGTGATTCAAGATGTTTAGCTCAGTTTCCTAGTATGGAGGTTACTTATTATAAAGGATTCGGTGTCCTTAGATACAAATTCGAAGTTAAGGACATATAAACATCTAGAACCACTCAGAATAGTGGGATTACGACGGTAGGATCGGATGGTGTGATTTATTATGGATACTTAAATTGTATACTCGGCATCCAATATCTCGGACGATCAGAACCCTTTTATATATTTCAGTGTACTTGATATGATACACGAACCAATACGGATAAGTGGAGAAGCAATCTCGGGACTTGGAAAGATGAATATGGATTGAACAGTGTGAACACACTTCGATTTTACGGTCAAGAAGATCCGTTTATCTTTCCAAACTAAGCGTTCCAAGTATACTACTCACAGTGTTTGAAGCATCCGGGATGGAGTGTCGTATGCCGTTGGAAACCCAGGGATGTTTATGATGTCCCAAAATTCGAGGACAGCGATGAGGATGAAGAAGAGAGAAGACTTAAAGTGCTCCGACCGTCTGTTTCGAAAGACGAGTTGTCTTCGGCTGATCATGAAGTTACGTGGGTTAGAAATGATATCGATGATGAAATCCAAGTAGATATGTCTAATGTGTCCACGAAACGAAAAATGTTATCAGTAATTTTATATTATTACTTCACATTTTACGATCTGTACATATATAGTATGCATATGTAATGATTGTCTAATGCATCCACGAACCGTTTGTTAGTTATATGTATGCCCTATAGGCCATTACTATACATAGGATGTATATTGTAGTGGATGCTTGGACATATATAGGGATGATTTTCTTGCTCGATATGATAGTATGCTATCTGGTTACTCTTTACCTTAACGTGTACACTGATTGTCTCTCTGTTACATATTGGTAAAGCCCTTAGGATGTGTACTTGGCTACCTGGACTATGATGCGGATCATACTAGTGGGGACGTGGTAGTCCATAAGTACATCCTTCAAAGTCCTTAGTCGTGGGTGTATCGAGATGGGGCATCGATATACCAGAGTAGAATAGCGTATACCTTCTCGACCCATACAGATGGGCGATGGATGATCCTATATCCATTGGTGTTTGACATCAGAGATGATATACGGGTGCTCAGTGGAGACTGGGTACACTGGACGGACTCGCCGAGAACTCCCAGATGATATTATACCTTACGTCAGATGGCAGTTCTCTGGTGACACTGGTGCAGGTTAGTCTGTAGACCCGAGATCGTCATAGAGTCTTGTGTGATTCTCACTGTGCTTTGATTTCCACCTTACCACGTCCAAGAGGGCGTGTAAAACGGTGGTTTTTAGGTACAGTCCCGAATTACATGGAGGCAATGAGCGATTGGAGGGGTTTCGTCTCTCCCGGTATAAGGAGTTGATGTTGCGCAGTGTTCGATTGGCTATAACAGGAAGTCCTTGGCCAAGGCTGCTTTAGGGATTTACTGGTAAGTGTTACCAATAGTTTCTCGGCCCGTTATGAGCCTCATATCGACACGACTTATCGAGTTATTGGGGTATGACATTTACCATCCCTAGACAAGATATGCGACATATCAGACGAACAGACCGGACTGTACGGTAGTGTTACTCGTTGGATTCACAGGAGTGTAAGCGGGCTTGCTCGTTGATCTTCTGATCGCTCAATACCCGGGTGGCCGTTACGTTTAGCAGACCGCTTGCGGCTTGTGGGTGTTTGATATGATCATCACCTACTGCCGGCGTATTGACGAGTCTTTAGAGTCCTACACAGGGGTTTCCTGGCTCAAGCGAAATGAAATAGGAGCGCATATGAGATATGTGCGGGACCGAGAATAATACCAGTATGTGATACTGTATTCTATTCTCGCGATTTGTATCATCGGTCGGTTATATGTGATATAATCGGGTTACCGAATCAAGTGTTGATTCGATACATTGATACACTTGATATTAGTCGGTTATATGCGATATGACCGGATCGTTAAATCAAGTGTTGATTTAATGATTTAATGTATAATTATATATTTGATATATTACTTTACATTAACTAGTATTGGTTCACTTAAGATTTGTTTTCTCACTAGTTTGTGCATAAGTGTATATATGATATATATTTATGTACATATGTTTGTATCATGTTTGATGATACATACAAGATGTGTGTATGAGACCCATACCAAGATTTGGGTAAAGTTTAGGGTTATTGTTTCATCTTAAGATTTAACAAAGGGTTTAACTTAGTCAAAGTTATCAAGCTTGAAGAAGCTTGGAGAAGCTTTGACAAAGTCCACTCTTTTGATATTCCTTAACCTAACCTTTAACCTAAAGCCTTGGTTAATTCTCTACATGAGTTAAGCATGAGGGCTTAACTCAACCATGGTGCTATTATTCATTTGGATAAGTTTCATTTTGGATATTCATTCATATGATTCTTTTCTTCTTCTTCATCTTCATCAAGCTCACAAAAGCTTGAGAGCTCCAATGGTGCCATGAAAAAAAGAGTGAGAAATTCAATTTTAAAGTGAACCTACTTCCTATTTCTTCATCCTGTACCACTTTCCATGTAGTATACGGTGTTCTCTTCACAAAGTTTTTGACCAAGTGAAGGAATAGCTTGAGTTTGAGTCTCCCCGACGTAGATCATCTTCGGCCTCGAAGTCAATGACCTAGCCCGATCATTTCTCCGACGAAACCATTTCTAGAGTCCGGGATCCGATGATCGCAGCGGAGGGACGTCAACACGGAGCTAAAGAAGTGGTGGACCGGATCTACAAAGATTGTAATCCCTTTCACTTATTAGCAAAGTTGTTTGCTTGCTTGTAGTTTCGCCTTTACTTCTAGTTAACGATCTGTATTAGGGTTTCTCAGCACCGGAAAATTTTTGTTTGGCATGGTTGATACCTTGTGGATCCTCTTGAGTGTGCCTAGGAACCCTACAGTGGTATCAGAGCCTAGCTAGAGCTTTAGGCGAAGTGTAGACGATATTAGAAGTCCGATCGAACCCGAAACCCTAATCCAAAACCCTTCTCTGTACATTTTTTGAAAATGTGGATTTTTCCAAATTAAAAATATGCAGAAAAATAAGCAGGGTTTTATATGAATTACTGTGCAAAACGGGGTCCTAATTCCGTCAAACTGCCGCGGAACCGCGGCCGTACCCCACGTGGCGCGGCGGTTCCGCGGCCAAATTGTTGATTCTTTGACCACACTTTGCACAGTAATGTTTATATTTGACTCCTGTGTTTTCTGGGTAATTTTAATTTTTACTCAAGAGTTGAGTATTCTGGGTTGTATTGGGAGTTCGTAGATTCGATCGGATTCTCAAACTTTATCTATGTGTTTTTTCCGGGTAATTTTAGAATATGTTAAAAAGTTCGACCGGATATAAATACCCACTTTTTCCCCTGTCGGGAAATTTCCAAGTGTTGGATTTTTCCGTGGTTTAAGAACGTTCTAAGTAGTGCAAGTAACGCGATGGACCCTCTAGAAGACAACAAACCTTAACTCGATTATATGACCGTCTTGAACTGCCCTTTGAACCTTAGGGTTTGGGGCAGTACGGCGTGCCACATGTGAGGCGTTGGCTTGACCCTTATACGGCTGGACCGTTGGTACTGTGGCATGAAATGGATGTTTTTGAACTTATTTCAAGAGTTGAGCTGTTTCGGGAAAACTTGGGTGTTTGATTGTTCGATCGGAAAGTTTAACATTTTCTATTTATCTGGAATGTGATACAATATTTGGAATCCACAAATAGTTATGAGATAACCGATTTGAATGTTATAAACATAGCAGTTTAGTCTCACATGATCGGTTGCCACGGAATTTTGATGTGATCAAAAGTCCGTCGCAATCACGTAGCGTACGCGAATACTCGCCGGGTAAACTTAATAGACAGCCACACCCCATAGCCCCGACCAAGTGACTGTAGGAGAACCCCGTCGCCGAAAGCATCCGTCAGGGTGCTTGCGGCAGCGGAGTTCCGCCTTAGTGCACTTCGTCGACGGCATCTGGGGGTGCGGCCTTCAACTAAAGTTTGCGACGAGCATTCGATCAATTTATCGGGAATCTTGTTGAACTGCCCGACTAGATATTGAAAAGTGTTTTCGATATAGAGACTAAAATGCGGGGTTTATAATTGTTAGGCATGTGATGTCTAAGGAATTCAGATGGTTAGGCATGCGATGTCTAAGGAGGTTGCGGATTCCAACTGTTGTAGTTTTACACTTTCTTTTCTGCGACCGTAAGTGTAATATGTAATATCGCCGGTTTCGTTGCTATATGTCAACGACAATTGGGATGCACACATTTACTTACGTTGATGACATGTGATGTTATGTGTTGCTGGATATGTTATATTGGATCGTCGCGTTTTGAATAGCCGGGGGTTTTATGTGAGATGAGTGTTTTTCATTTTCATTCATGTAAAATTTATTGTATGTAATATTCTTTTATTGGGGCACTTCCAGGTAGCGGAAGTGTCACCATTGTATATTATTTACTTTTCCGCACTAGGATAGACCCAAGGAGGAAAGCACAAGTAACCGGGTTCTGGAGTCAAGTGGGAGACCAACTTGAGGAGTCGAGTCCGGATCTCCTAACTCTAGAATTGGTAGGGTTGCTTGCCGCTCTCGTAGGGGTCTAGGGGTGTGGGTTTGGCTATTCATCGCGACCGTGGAATCCATGTTTTATACAGGCTCGTATTGAAAACACGGATGTCCTAGTATATCCAATATTTCATACAATTCTTCTGCTGCGATATCTGTGATGTGATCATTTGATATGTTCTGTGATAAATACTGCATATAGTATATATGATATATTATATAGGCGTTACTTATGTTTTACACCCGCGCTAGCCCTGCCCCGCTCTGCCGTTAGTTACCTAACCTAATGGTGCACGAGGGGACATTGAGGCGAATGTGGATGGCATAAGTGTACGTCGTATTTATCTGTGTTGTTTAGGTAACCTAATTGATGGGACTTCATTAATGTGATTAATGAAAGAAAAGAAACCTAAGATGTTGTGGAATCGAATTTTCAAAAACAGGTAGCTATAGTTCTTGCTTTGCATCGCGGTGTTTCTTGTAGAACATCCTGCACCTTATTCGATAAGGAAAGGACCGAGATCCCTTCACCGGGAGTGACTCCTTTAGCAATAACTGGCAGATGCTACAACCCTCGGTTTGTCTTTTGATTGCTTTTATAGTTTTTTTTTGCACAGCGGTATATATGATATATCCTACACCTTATTCGATGGGGAAAGGGCCGACGATCCCTTCACCGGGAGTGACCCCTTTAGCAAAACTAGAAAAGCCTCAAAAACACTCCATTTTAAAATTATTTGATTCTACAACGATATCAAGTTCATTACGCAATAGGTTTTCAGAAAAACCTGTCGTAGCCCTCCGTCATTTCAGATAAGTAGTATTTAGTATTCGTGCTGCGTTTGTTGACCTCTGTCAAGGCATAGTGTGCGGTAGCTGATTAGTGCTTATCAGTATAAACATATGATGTGATTGATTTAGGGTAGTCGTGCGACCTTATTGACCTCTGTCAAGGGTCGTGCGGGTGGGTTTACTTCAATCAGGAAATGATGGATTGAACTTGACTCGCAGCCTATGGTTTGTTGACCTCTGTCAAGGTCATAGGACGCTAGGGGCAAAATATTATCGGGAATTTCAAGTGTTGAAATTTGCAATGAGATTGCATACCTTCTATGAGATAGTTGGATCCCGATACCCACTGCGAGTAATTGTTACTCCTGAGAGAGTTTTACACATTACAATTAGCCGATCAAGTAGGTGTCTAGAAAGGTGTCAACGGGGTTACGCCTCTGGGAAAACGGGGTTACGCCTATGGGAGAGTTTTACTTTAATTAGGTCCGTGCGAAAGCACGGGGAACCTCCCTCAAAGTACCGACACTGGCCTGGCTGAAAGATTGGCGAACTTGTAGCGTGTAATTAATCCCGGCTAGTCTTTCCTTTTAGGGTTTGAAGGAAGATTTGATAAAAACAGTGGGAGCCATCCTGATTAGATAAAATAATAACCAATCTGATCTTGCAAGAGCATACGTTGAGTGTTTTCTTCTCTCTCTCTCCAGGTAGCGACCATATCACGCCTTAATCAAGATAATAAAACGGATATATTGACCGAACCCGCTTGTTATACTGAGCTGGGGAACGTTGGTCCCGCTCCAACTTATAATTGTTATAAGACAGAGCAGGAAATTGGGGATTACCAGAATTCCTGTGCCGCCCAAACGAAGAAAGTGCATATGATGCATCATCTTCGGGTGTGTTCATTACAGAGAACTGTTTCTCAATATCCTTTACATCCTGGGTATGTGATACCAGATCAGGATCCCACATATGTAATTTGTTACATGGGCTACAGAAAGGTAGAGAACTGAGAACGGGTGATAAGTTTCATAAGGCAGAAAACGGTGCAAGTGTTGCAGCCAAGTCTGTTGGTCACTGTCACTCTGTATTACCAGAATACATTGATTCTGAATAAATGTTATTAGATACCGAACTTGATATACAAAATCATATCAGTCTCTTTATTTAGATAAAGAAGGATGTAATTTTGTATTGTTGGATAATGTTTTGAACATTTCCTAAATCAAGAGTTGATCGGTTTAGGCACGTTATCTAAAAGTATTAACGTTCTAAATCAAACTACAGTTCCTAGTATACAGAACACACACAAGAGGAAGAGTTCAAATATGAACGAATCCTTCTTGAGATATTGTAGACTAGCTCATATCAATGTGACCCGACTAGCTGAAGTTACATTAAGATGCATATTTAAATTAGTTTGAATTTACATCTTGTGAAACTTGCCAGTCATGTCACAGAGATAAGATGACCATAGCTCTGTTTATTGGAAACAGAGAAAGAGTTAGTGAACTCTTGGGATTGATACATGCTGATGTATGAAGGTCCCCTGTCTACACATACCAAGACCGGTTCTTTGTACTTCATTACATTCTCTGATAATCTCTCAAGATTCAGACATATGTTCCTGTTGAAACAAAAGTCCGAACCTTTTGAGATATTCACATAATATAAGTTAGAAGTAGAGAACCAAAATACGGGTAAAAGTATTATGTCCTTTGATGTGATCAAGGAGGAGAATACTTGAGCACGGAATTCCTGGATTATTCTAAAGGAGAATGAGATTCTCTCTCGGCATTACTCCTCCGTATACACCAAAGCACGATGGTATATCGGGGCGGAGCAATAACACCCTATGTGATATGGTGTGCTCTATGATGAGTACTACTGAGTTTCCTATTTCCTTTTAGGGAGTTATGCACTTATGAAGTTGCATACCTATTGAATAGGGTTCCGATCAAATCAGATGCCTACCATTTCATATAAGATATGGAAAGGGAAGAGCCCATCTCTTAAGTCAGTTAAGATTTGGGGTTGTCCGGCCTATGTCTAAAAGCAAAATCCTGACAAGCTCGAGGCAAAGTCAGATTTGTAGAAGTTTGTTGGATATCCCAAGCATACGCAAGGGAATATCTTCTACCTAACCGAGGAACAAAAATGTTTTGTTACTCAGCATGCCACCTTTGTGAAAGGGAATTTCTTATGAAGAAATTAGTAGACATGAGGTAGAACTGGAAAGAGTTCCAGCTATATAAACTGCAGCTGCTGATTTGGTAGAACCTAAGGATTCAATAGCAACCAACGAACCTCAGCCTCTCCGCCGATCTAGTAGGGTTCCTTACCCACCTGAGAGATACTTCGGTTTCTCTATGACAGTGGGAGCAAGGATTGCCTCATGAGATGATGACCCAACTAGTTTCGGGCTGGCCATCAGGAGTAGGACTCTGTAAGAATGGCTGGATGCTTATAGATCTGAGATAGAATCCTTATACACCAACAAAGTATGGACTTTGATTGCTTTATCTGAAGGGTTAAATCCCCATCAGGAGCAAGTATATCTTGAGAAGATTACTTGGTGTACATGGAAAAGTTGAGACTTTCAAAGCTAGACTTGTTAAAGGTTTGCATCATTGACCAGGTATGGATTATAATGAAACATTTTCTAAGTAGCTATGCTTAAGTCCATCCAGATCCTACTTGCTACGGCTACATACCATGACTACGATATCTGGTGGTTGGGTATCTTGACTGCTTTTCTAAATAAAGATTTAGAAGAGGTAGTCTATAAGTACACAGTCAGAGGGCTTCGTAGACAGTGGGAGCAGCGGAAACGTGTGCAAGATGTTTTATATGATAAAGCAGGCATCGCGGAGTTGGAACATCTGTTTTGATAAGTTAGTCAAAGAGTTTGACATCATCAAAATGGTAGATGAACCTTGTATATACAAAAAGGTAGTAGGGAGTATGCTGGTGATCCTCGTAGAGTACGTGGATAACATACTCTTGATAGGGAAGGAGTTTTCTATGCTACGCTCGGTCAATCTCCGCTTATCACAAGGATTCTCCATATAGGATCAAAGTGATACCTACTAAATCCTGGGTTTTGGATCTATGAGATAGATCTAATTGGATGTTAGGATACTCATTAGTTGTAGTGAGATGGTATCAATTGATCCTGGGGAGAATCACTGGAAAGGTTCCAGGGTGATAAGGACAACTGAATGTCAGTCACAGGCATTGTCTTTACTCTCAGTAAAGGGACGGTATGTTGGAAGAGTTCCAAGCTAGATACCGTGGCATACTAGACGATAAAGGCTGGATACATCGCTACTTAAGATGCTACCAAAGAGGAAGTCTGGGTGTATATATTAGTTTATGAGATGAACTTCGTTCCTCCCATTGTGTGACAATGGAGTTGTGGCTTATGCCAAGGAACGCCCGTCCCATCATTGATCCAGACATATTATTAGAAAGTATCACCTGATCGTGGAGATGGTTGATCTCCAGGGGATCGAGGTTAGTAGAGTAGACTCAGAGGACAACACGGCGGATCCACTCACGAAAGGCCTTTTCCCAGAGAGAGACTTTTATGGGATGGTTGAGTATGAGATACTACAACCACTGCTATCAGATGGCCCTAGTGCAAGTAGGAGATTGTTAGTTATATGTATGCCCTAGAGGCCATTACTATACATAGGATGTATATTGTAGTGGATGCTTGGACATATATAGGGATGACTTTCTTGCTCGATATGATAGTATGCTATCTGGTTACTCTTTACCTTAACGTGTACACTGATTGTCTCTCTGTTACATGTTGGTAAAGCCCTTAGGATATGTACTTGACTACCTGGACTATGATGCGGATCATACTAGTGGGGACGTGGTAGTCCATAAGTACATCCTTCAAAGTCCCTAGTCGTGGGTGTATCGAGACGGGGCATCGATATACCAGAGTAGACTAGCGTATACCTTCTCGACCCATACAGATGGGCGATGGATGATCCCATATCCATTGGTGTTTGACATCAGAGATGATATACGGGTGCTCAGTGGAGACTGGGTACACTGGACGGACTCGCCGAGAACTCCCAGATGGTATTATACCTTACGTCAGATGGCAGTTCTCTGGTGACACTGGTGCAGGTTAGTCTGTAGACCCGAAATCGTTATAGAGTCTTGTGTGATTCCCACTGTGCTTTGATTTCCACCTTACCACGTCCAAGAGGGCGTGCAAAACGGTGGTTTTTGGGTACAGTCCCGAATCACATGGAGGCAATGAGCGATAGGAGGGGTTTCGTCTCTCCCGGTATAGGGAGTTGATGTTGCGCAGTGTTCGATTGGCTATAACAGGAAGTCCTTGGCCAAGGCTGCTTTAGGGATTTACTGGTAAGTGTTACCAGTAGTTTCTCGACCCGTTATGAGCCTCATATCGACACGACTTATCGAGTTATTGGGGTCTGACGTTTACCACCCCTAGACAAGATATGCGACATATCAGACGAACAGATCGGACTGTACGGTAGTGTTACTCGTTGGATTCACAGGAGTGTGAGCGGGCTTGCTCGTTGATCTTCTGATCGCTCAATACCCGGGTGGCCGTTACGTTTAGCAGACCGCTTGCGGCTTGTGGGTGTTTGATATGATCATCACCTACTGCCGGCGTATTGACGAGTCTTTAGAGTCCTACACAGGGGTTTCCTGGCTCAAGCGAAACGAAATAAGAGCGCATATGAGATATGTGCGGGACCGAGAATAATACCAGTATGTGATACTGTATTCTATTCTCGCGATTTGTATCATCGGTCGGTTATATGTGATATAATCGGGTTACCGAATCAAGTGTTGATTCGATACATTGATACACTTGATATTAGTCGGTTATATGCGATATGATCGGATCGTTAAATCAAGTGTTGATTTAATGATTTAATGTATAATTATATATTTGATATATTACTTTACATTAACTAGTATTGGTTCACTTAAGATTTGTTTTCTCACTAGTTTGTGCATAAGTGTATATATGATATATATTTGTGTACATATGTTTGTATCATGTTTGATGATACATACAAGATGTGTGTATGAGACCCATACCAAGATTTGGGTAAAGATTAGGGTTATTGTTTCATCTTAAGATTTAACAAAGGGTTTAACTTAGTCAAAGTTATCAAGCTTGAAGAAGCTTGGAGAAGCTTTGACAAAGTCCACTCTTTTGTCATTTCTTTTAATATTCCTTAACCTAACCTTTAACCTAAAACCTTGGTTAATTCTCTACATGAGTTAAGCATGAGGGCTTAACTCAACCATGGTGCTATTATTCATTTGGATAAGTTTCATTTTGGATATTCATTCATATGATTCTTTTCTTCTTCTTCATCTTCATCAAACTCACAAAAGCTTGAGAGCTCCAATGGTGCCATGAAAAAAAGAGTGAGAAATTCAATTCTAAAGTGAACCCACTTCCTATTTCTTCATCCTCTACCACTTTCCATGTAGTATAGGGTGTTCTCTTCATAAAGTTTTTGACCAAGTGAAGGAATAGCTTGAGTTTGAGTCTCCCCGACGTAGATCATCTTCGGCCTCGAAGTCAATGACCTAGCCCGATCATTTCTCCGACGAAACCATTTCTAGAGTCCGGGATCCGATGATCGCAGCGGAGGGACGTCAACACAGAGCTAAAGAAATGGTGGACCGGATCTACAATGGTTGTAATCCCTTTCACTTATTAGCAAAGTTGTTTGCTTGCTTGTAGTTTTGCGTTTACTTCTAGTTAACGATCTATATTAGGGTTTCTCGGCACCGGAAAATTTTTGTTTGGCATGGTTGATACCTTGTGGAACCTCTTGAGTGTGCCTAGGAACCCTACACCATTTTATCTAGATTTGATGACGACGACTGGAGCAGCGAGGGGCGGCAGGAGCTCCAGCCGCGGCACCGGTAGAGGCAAAGGCAGAGCGGTTCTGCCGGCCGGAGAGCTGCGTAGGGAGCTTCAGAGGGTCGGTCTTGCACCCCGATCGTAGACCTCTTCGGATGCCTCCTTCCGTGTGGACTTGGCCACACCTCCAGGTATATTGCACGCATATTCATTTTGAATGTAATATTATAGATATACATGAATATTCATGTCAAAGTTACTTACATAGTCAATGTTTGATTGTCTAGTTGTTGGTGGTGCGTCCACATCAAAGACAGAGGCCATTCACGCACCTCCAGGTATGTTGCACGCATATTCATTTTGAATGTAATAGTATAGATATACATGTATATTCATGTCAAAATTACTTACATAGTCAATGTTTTCCATGTCTAGCTGTCGGTACGTCCACATCAGGGACAGAGGCCACTCCCGCACCTACAGGTATGTTTATATAACATATAGTGCATGTATATTGATTTAAAATGCTATAACATAAATATGCATACATTCTTTTTGCTCTTACGTACTTACATCAGGAGCAGAGCCCACCACCGCACCTGCGGGTATGTTTATATATTCTATAGTGTATACATGTTGATTTAGAATATTATATTATTGATATACGCATTCTTTTTGCAATTACTTATATAGTCAATGTTTGATTGTCTAATTATAGATGGTGCGCCCACGTCTACTGCAGAGGGCACTCCCGTCACTTCCATACTCTCCGCTCAGTCTACAGGTTTGTATGAATAAATATAAAATATTTATTCATTTTACATATTCTTTAAGAATAAACATGAACTTCATGTAATTTTATCGATATTTATTTTCTAGTTGGAGGGGATGCGTCCACGTCCGGGTCACCGGCTATTACTCACCGGAGGAACTATCGCCCCGCTCGTGCTGCTGCCCGGGCCCAGGCTCGTGCTTCTGTCGCCGGAGGTATATATCACACTTCAATTTTTGTTAAACTTTGATTTCTTAATACCACTTTGTCTTAATATTGATTGTCTTGATATTTCTTGTAGACGCAGAGCATCCCCATCCCGAGAGGGGGACTCGAGGCCCAAATCAGTCCCACAGGCTGAGGCCCGATAGAGCTAGGGGGAGGCAGCATTCCCCCTCTTTTTTACCCCTGATTATCGCTATACCGGCGATTATGCTGAGAGGTTCGTCCGATATATGGGGGATGAGAGCCGCCTCATGAAGAAGTATCCACTTCACGTTGAGTGGGGCGACCAGCACTGGCACCCATTCGCCCTCTTCTGAGATCAGGCTCGGGTATTAATATATATTTTCATTTGATTTATTCAATATATTTATTATTAACACTTGCAATATAATAACATTGTTTTTTTTTGTATTTGCAGTTGGATTACGATTTTCAGCCTGTACCCGGCCCTAATCACCCTGGGAGGGTGCTCGATCTTCACGCTCTGTACCATGGCCTGATGAAGAACATGCAATCGAAGGTCCGATACAATAGGAACGAGCTGAAGATCGACTGCTATTCCCAGTGGATGGCGACCCCTGAGGCAGAGAGAGCGACCCTCCTACATACTCCAGCCTTTGCGAGAGTCGACGTAAATATATGGCCTCTATTGTGCCAATATTTTGACTCTTAGCGCAAATAGGTATGTATTTTAAATGTAATTCATTGTTTAGTATATAATTTATTTTTTTGTGTTGCCTAATTAGAAAACTAAATCTGAATGTGTTGTGCAGAAACAGGCGGATCAAAATAAAGAGAATAGGAAGTCGGCGAAGAGGGGTCGCCCCACTTATATAGGTGGCTCGAGAAATATTACTCGTGCTATGAAGGCATCGGTAAATTACAATAGATCTACTGTAATATAATGTAATATTAAGAGTTATTTTATAATATATGTAAATTTTTTGCGAATTGCAGAGAGCTCAGTCCCTGGCGCAGGGTGGTACACCGAGCGTGCTGTCCGCGT
Organism: Agapanthus africanus; assembly: GCA_030015575.1. Classification (NCBI taxonomy): domain Eukaryota; kingdom Viridiplantae; phylum Streptophyta; class Magnoliopsida; order Asparagales; family Amaryllidaceae; genus Agapanthus; species Agapanthus africanus. The sequence continues at coordinate 508,541,938 of CM057340.1, forward strand.
ATCTTGCTGTCAACGGCACCTTGACAGATCCCGCCACGGGCGAGCTTCGATACCCCGACACCGCTATCCAGGAGTATTGCGTAAGTGTTAATATTTATTCAACCCCTATTTGAAATTTTTGTTTTGAAAAGTTCAAATTTAAATGATATACTTATATTTTACTGGTTAATATGGGTATAGGAGCGGGTGGTTGAGTAGGCGGAGTCATTGGGGATCGATTTTACTGGACAGAACGATCCGATACTGCTGACCCCAGTCCTAGACGCCGCACACGGAGGGCACCATGGAGGTTGGGAGAGAGGACATAGACTGGATCCTAGCAGGGCCCATATGAGGTTAGACTCCACTCTAGCGGTTACTTCCTCTATCTCCTGTGAGCGACGTCTAGAGCAAGAACTTGACACTTTGAAGGCCACCGTCCAGGAGTTGAAGGAGATGATGGTATGTATATTACTTAACAGTAAAATATTATGTCATATTATAGGTAGCAACATATTCAATATTAGTACGTAGCCTGATCTTATTTGGTTGTAGACTTAGCTTTGATTAATCATACATACATAGAACTGTCTAATTAAAATAAACTACAGTTTTCCAAACTAGATATCCAAACGAGGCCTAAGTCCCTAAGTATTCATAGATTGGGGTTTCGCAATAACCTGATAATGATACGAATTCGACTAATACACAGTTCTTACTCGTCTATTACACGCAAAACTGAACAGACGCGACAGGGTATTTCGGCTGAGGCTCCATATGCATCTCCTTCGGCTGTGGTTCCGCAAGCCACTACCTCGGCCGCGGTTGCTCAGACCACTCCTACAGCTCCACAGTCCGCTCAGACTCCCGCAGCTGCGGCTCTGCAAGCCACTACCTCGGCTGCGATTGCGCAGACTACTCCTACAGCTTCACGGCCCGCTCAGACTCCCGCACCGTCCGCATTGCTCGAGTTGTTGACTCAGGGTTTATCCGAGGAGCAGGTGCGCCAGATTACGACGATTATCAGAGGTGGAGCTGGACCAAGTTAGGGTAGCTTTTTGATTTTTATATTTTAAACTTGTATTTACTTATATGATACATATTGTATATATTTTAGACGATATTAGTGGTGTTTGCGTGTTCATATTGATTTAGATTGATATCGTATTCTGCTTGTTGATTTCTTTTATATATTATGCGTGAGATGTTGATTATGAATACTGCAGTATATATTCTGCTTGTTGATTACTTTCATAGATGATGTATATATTATTATGCACAGGACGAGGAAAAAACAGGTAACCCTTTTTTTTAAAAAAACCCTGATAATCCGTCCCTACGGATTTGCACCTACCGTTTAATCCGTAGGGTCCAACATTGCCCCTACACATTTATCCGTAGGGATAAAATATCAGGATATCTGATATTTTGATCCTATGAACTCAGTAACAAGGGTTAGGTTTGTCCCTACGGAGTAATCCGTAGGGGCCTTAGCTTAACCCCTACACATTTACCCGTAGGAGCAAAATATCAGGATACCTGATATTTTGCCCCTACACATCTAGACCTACGTATTAAGCCGTAGGGGTATGTATTTGTCCCTACGGAGTTATCCGGAGGGGCAACTATTTTATTTTATAAACCGATAAATTAATAAATATTTTGTCCCTACGGTGTAATCCGTAGGGACAGATGGACCTATGCATTAACCCGTAGGGGTAATTATTTCTCCGTAAGGGCATGTTTAAGGTTAAGACTTGCACCTGCGGCGTGTGCACCTACGGCGTATTTCTTTGCCCCTACGAATATAGCCGTATGGGCAGTGGTTTGCACCTACGGTTTTATCTGTATAGGCAACCCCTATTTTTAGTAGTGTATTATCATCGAGTATCATATATTGGTTTTAACTTGAACATTTAAGTTGAATAGGTTTTACGTTTATGTTTCGTTATTAAAGGTTCGAAGTTTTTAGTTTATGGTAAATTTTTATTGCGATTATGGTAAAGTTATACGTTATCATCGAGTATCCTACTGAATGAACTAGTGCGCCCTAAACCCTAACCATAAATAACCCAAATTAACCATAATTAACCACAATTAACCATAATCGTTACCCTAACACAAATTATCCCTAATTAACCCAAACTTAACCCAATTTATCCAAATTAACCTAATTAACCATAATCAACATCCTAACCCTTTCAAATTATCACTAATTAACCCAAATTAACCCTAACCACCCTAACCCTAACCATATAATGAAGGCCTAACCCTAACCCCAGTCCAAGTCTTACGCTAACCCTAACCCTAACCGCAACTAACTAACCCTAACACTAACTGACCCAAACCCTAACCCTAACTGACCCGAACCCTAATTAACCCTAACTCTAACCCTAACCCTAACCCTAGCACTAACTGACCCGAACCCTAAACACTAAACTGAACCCTAACACTAACCCTAACTCTCACCCTAATCAACAAAAAAAGAAACAAACGTATAATTAGAAGTAAAAATAAGAAATTTACTAACCTGTAGCGAAGACGAGGCGATGGCGACGAGGCGCAATCGGTGACGAGGCACGGGCGGTGGCGAAGAGGAAGTCGACGAGGAAGTCGACGGTGATGTCGGAGACGAAGAGACGCACGCGGGAAAGCGGTAGCGACGAGGCGCGGGCGGTGGCGACTAGACACGAGCAGTAGCGACAAGAGGGCGCGCGGGAGAGAGATGAGGGTAATTATTTTGGGAACAACGACTTTTCTGTGCTTTATTTTTTATTAATAACCCTTTTATCTGACCCTACGGATTAAACCGTAGGTCCTTCTTTTGAGGTTCCATAGGGCCAAATAATAAATTACGTTTTCTGTGCTTTATTTTTTTATTAATAATCCATATATATGCCCATACGGATTAAACCGTAGATCCTTCTTTTGCGGCTCTGTAGGGCCAAATAACAAATTACGTTTTAATAATTTTAAATTAATTCGTATAGTACCGTAGGGACAACTAAAGGGACCTACGGATAACGTTATTTGTAGGGGCAACCCCTTATTGTAGTAGTGTAAAGAGCTCGAGGAGGTGGAGGCCGCGACGAGGAACTCGATATCGATTGGCGTCGACGAGGAACTCGATATCGATTGGCGTCGACGAGGAAGTCCACGACGAGCTCGATCGATGGCGATGGAGGAAGAACTCGCTGGCGAGCTTGATCGGCGACAAGGAAGTCGACGACGAGGGACGACGAAGTCGACGACGCTTTCGACGATGAGGGGATTGATTGACGATCGATCGAGGGCACGGGAGAGAGAAAAGGTTTGTGGGAAATTTCGGGGAACAGTGGGAAATTACTTAGCTTTATTTTTTTTTTAAATAACCATTTGTTGCCCCTACGGATTAATCCGTAGGGATTTCTTTTGCGGCACCGTAGGGCCAAATAAAGAGATTATATTTTAATATTTTTAAATTTATTTATGTCTATACAGTGGGCATCGTAGGGACAAACAATATCTCTACGGAGTAAACCGTAAGGACAATAAAAAGTTATCCCTACGAATTCCTCTATCCGTAGGGTCAATCCCTGTCAGTGTTACTACCAAAAGCTTAATTAAGAGCATAATAATACCATGCATGACTCTTCAGTGAAAGTTACCAATGCCTATAGCTCTCCTATTCTTATAGGTATTTGAATTAATTTTCTCTTTCCAAGGGCTACAAATAATAAACTATTGGCCTCTACATTTAGATTTAATCACAGAATTTATAAATAATTATGCTTAACTGAAAAGATATCTATATTGCTTACCACAAATACCATTAATATCAAGAAAATAAAATAAAAATAAAAAGAATGAAAAAATAAGCAACTGCTGACTATTAATCAAGCAAGCCTTGAGGTTCTGATTCAAGCAACTATATATGAGCCAATAAAACCTGATCTGTATTCAGTGTACAGCTTCAAAAAGTAATGTGTAATTAGCAAACTTCGATCCGATAACGTATATAATTAAGACTATATTAATCCATGAGATTACATCACTGCAAACGTTATTTTGACAGAAGTGTAGTATACATTTCAGCCAATGAAGCTTTCTCTTTCTTGATTAATTTTGTATCTGTAGTCGCCGTCTAAAACTTAGTTACCTTCAAACCCACAGTTTGTTAAATATATATGGAAAGAAAAAACTATATATAAACATAGCTATGTATTTCTTACAACTAAAGTATACTGCAACACATACCAAAAATAAAGTCTCATTATAATTAAGCAGAAACATTTGAACAGGTACAGATTAATCCTTCCCTTTGCATTTGAACAGGTACAGATTAATGCTTCTTTGTTCTAGAAATCAAAGACTTTCAACACCCTTAAATAAAACACTAAGTTAATGACTCGCTTACCTTTCTTCGAAGGAAACTCCAGTTCTTTACCTTCCAGTCCTACTAACAGCAAGCTGCAAGTGCTTAAGTTGATAACAGAATCAAAACACAAATCAAATACCATGTACATAGATCATTATTTTAATAAAATTTCAGGATAATATATTAAATAATATGCAACATTTGATCAAAGTTTTCATGCTCCTAATTAAATTAAAGCATTCACACTGATTGATTACAGTGGTATATAATCTAATACATTAGCATTAGCTATCATGTACTGCTTAATATCTTTTTGAAGTAAATGTGCTGCTTAATATAATATATCTTGGCTGCTATTGATCAAAAACCTGTACTTGTTAAAACGAAATATTATAGCTAAAACTTTACTTAATTAGTATCTTAAAGGGTGACATAAGTAACCACGATATCAAATTGAATATCATATGTTAGTTGCTCTCCATGTTCAAGGGGGAAAAATTTATTTCGTTGACTTCCCGTTGTTTAGCCATCTTCTGTGGATCTTTACGCCGACTAAAAAATATTTTATGAAAGAACAATAACTCCCAGGGCAAAAAAATGTTTTCCCATATAAAAGTTCACAATTTTCCACATAAAGAAGACAGAATACCTGTAATTCAATAAAAATTATTAGGTAATTTACATAGGCTCTTCTTTTTTCCAAGTAAACAATAAATGAGCTTTCAAAAAGCTTTCAGCGACTAGTAAGCAAACCAAAAGGTCATGGTTCATGCAACCAACCACACACCAGCAAAATATGATATATAGAAAAGTCTGGCTTCAGGAAAAAAAACAACATGCTTAATTAGCAAACTTCAATCAGATTAGACTATATACTAATGTCCACAAGCTTACATCACTGAAAACGTTATTTTCATGGCATCAGTGTTGCACATTTTTGCAATGGCTTGAATCCAGTAATTCGCTGGAAACTTGCATTCACCCAGTGTGCATGGTTTCTTATTTTGAACATTATTTCTGTAGCCACCTAAAACTGATAAAAATATATATTTAAAAAAATCCATGGCTGTGTATTTAATATAATTTTCGGTATATCTAAGTATGTTTTAACACATTAACGGCCCTTGTATACGACAACAACAAGTCCTCATCCAAAATTTTTGGGGGACAACTATATAAATTATTCTTTCCCCATTATGTTCTATCAAGAGCCATTTTCTCTGCTAAATTTATAATTAATATATCGTTCTTAATAGTCTCTATCCAACCTCGTTTAGATCTACACCTACCCTTTGTTGCTTCAAGAACTATAATTTATTCGCTTTTTATACCAGGGCATCGACCGGTCTTCGCAATATATGCATGTCTAAACCATCATAATCGATTTTCTCGCATCTTATCCTTTATTAGAGGTATCTCTATCTTGTTACGAATACACTCATTTTTATCTTATTTTTTAGTGTATTCCACTCATCCATCTTAACATTCGCATTTCAGTAATATTCATTTTTGGAACATGTTTCTTAATTGCCCGACATTAACTGCGTATGCGTCTTTTAATCTCTCCATTAATGAAAATATTAGTAGTTCCTTCAACTATATAATTAAGGTGTGTGTGCCTGCGCGCGCAAATTTTTCCATGGTTAAAATGTTGTGGTCTGGCGTGTGAAGAGGAGCAGACATTCCCTTTAGTTAGCTTAGCTAACTTAAATAAGTGCACACATGTGTTTTTTTCCTATATATATGCTAAGCAAAATAGGTCTAATTACTAGAAGCAGGAACATTACTTGAATGGATAAACACTACTAAGATCTTTTCGCTGACTCGTCTACCTCTATTATTTCTTCTCTTTGCACTTCTACAAACCTTAAAAAATAGGCAACTTGGGTATTCTTAATAGAATGCTTCCACTTCTAGATATCTACAACTTTCAACACCCTTTAATGCGGATGAAACAACAGATTGACTAATTAAGCCAATTTATCGGTGACCTTTCTTCGAAAGCCAGCCGTCATATGGTAGACTCTAAAGGACAATTCTCACTTTAACTCCCTTTGCTTGTCTCCGTAGAAAATCTAAAGAGAACTATAAATATTGAGTTCTACGATTCAATTCTTAGATATATACAAATCAACTTAAATGGTCGAGATGAAAAGATTTAGATTCAAGGGAAAAGAAGAGACCAACAGCATCAACATGGCTGATATTCTTGTGTTATTATCACGCGGCGGAGAAGAGATCAATCATAAGCATGCTTTCGAGTGCAAGACATGCAACAAGCAATTCGCTTCTTTTCAAGCCCTTGGTGGTCATCGGGCAAGCCATAAGAAACCGAGGCTATCTGATAATAACCAAGGCGCTCAAACACAAGGTGAAGATGGCAAGCCTAAAGTACATGAGTGTTCGATTTGCGGCCTCGAGTTTACGATTGGGCAGGCTTTGGGTGGGCATATGAGAAGGCATAGAACTGCTAATGGAGTTGTGGAGAACAAATCTAATCGCCAGAGAGTTCTACTGTTGGATCTGAACTTGCCAGCCTTGGGTGAGGACAACGGTTGCGGTCAAGAATTGGGACTAGGCTAGGGTTTGGTCTTCAATTCTAGCTATATACCTTGCCACCTTTGAGCATTGTTTAGTTTTAAATATTTTTCTTTCTCTTTTGTTACTATTTTTCATTTATTTGTGTATATATATGGAAGAAATTATTGGACAATAATATGATTAAAGTTTTTTAGAATTAAATTTTTTTACGCCTATCTATGACATTAAAAATACAATAACCAGGTAAATCGCAAAAAAAAAGAAAGAAAAGAAACAAAGATATTGCTTTCCAAGTACCTATAGAGAAATATCATCTCTACTATTATATTGCAAATTCCAGAGGCGTAGATCCTTACATTAATTGATGTGGTCTCTCTTTTTCGCAGAAAAGAATTGAAAAAATGATAATAGTCTTCTAATCTATTTCTTATTTGAAGATGTCCACATCATCATCCCATACCGTATTTTATTAAATTCAAATCCCCAAACAACTCCCTCCTAATAATGAATCGAAGTTCTCAGACAAACAGATGTCTGACCTGACGTCTGACCAAGACGACAGACATTTGTCCGTTCAAGATCAGACGTCTCGAATTGGTTAGTGCGACGACAGAACGCAGCCAGACGTCTGCACATGTAAGGGACAGGCAGTTTCCCCCCAATAAAAGAGCAAAACTCTGTTCAAAATTTGAAAAGAGGCAGCGCCTCACGTGCCTTGCACGAGATGCATAGTGCCAAGAGTTAAAAAACTCTCACGTACCTTGCACGAGGGCGCCAGCGCCAAGAGTTAAAAACTCTGAGACAGCGCCTCACATGCCCCACACGAGGGCGCTGGCGCCAGAACTAAAAGTTCTCTGCCGTTGGATCAAAGATCCAACGGAGATGATAAATCATCGGAGCACAGAATTAAATTCTGATTGAGAAAATACTCCACAAATCTTTCTAAATAAGAAAAATTGTGCTCTGTAATTCAGAGCACCGTTGGATCAAAAATCCAATGGTGATTAAAAATCACCAAGATACAGAATAAGCTCTGTATGGGAAAATATTTTCCCAATCTTTCTAAGCAAGAAAGATTGTGCTCTGTAAATCAGAACACCGTTAGATCAAAAATCCAATGGTGATTAAAAATCACCAAGATACAGAATAAGCTCTGTATGGGAAAATATTTTCCCAATCATTTTAAACAAGAAAAATTGCGCTCTGTAAATCAGAGCACCGTTGGATCAAAAATCCAATGGTGACTAAAAATCATCAAGCTACAGAATACGCTCTATAGGGGAAAATATTTTCCCAATCTTTCTAAATAGGAAAGATTGCGCTCTATAAATCAGAGCACCGTTAGATCAAAAATCCAATGGTGTTTAAAAAACACCAAGATACAAAATAAGCTCTGTATGGAAAAATATTTTCCCAATCTTGTTAAAATCTAAAAAAAATATGTTCTGTAAAACAGAAGTCTTTAGATCAAAAATCCAACGATAGATAAAATCCCCAAATCAATTAAAAAATCTCTCAACGAAAGATTTTCTTAACTGAATCAATAAATCCGTCTCCACTATATAGAGGCCCCAAGACTTCAAGTCTTGCACACAGAGAGAGAGGAACCCCCCATAAACTTTAAGTTCAAAAAGGAGAGCAAGCAAAAAGAGCTTGAAGAGAGAAGAAAGAAGAAGAAATTATTTACTGTATCGTATGTGATACTATTATGGCGGGATCACCGACTATTATATTTATATATATATCGACTCAAATTTAGATGGTTTTCTTACCTTTTCGATTAGCCTGTTAGTTTAGTCCTGTAGTTTACTTGTAGATGTTAGACTAGACTCAAGTCATACCTATTTCAAAACTAACGAATCGTGAGTATTTTAAAGACAGAACAAGTGATTCTATGGATATTTCAAAGGACGTACGTTTTCTTAAAAACACCGCAGTCCCTATTTACTAAACACCACGATTCGTGTTATTTCAAATGTCAAAACTGTATGACTCATTTATAGTAATGTATATTTTTTATTGCTGTGTTTACCATTCATTTTCTGCATATTCTATTATTCGCATCACATTGCATGCTTATTTGTGCTTTAGTAATTATTGTGAAACCCATGCTGTCAGGACACCAGCACCATTACCGATGATGCGTATGCTCCACGTACACCTGCTTGCCGGCTCACACACATCATCATTACTAATTGCCATGTCACGTACACATTAGAAAATACTACTTCATTAGTATAAAATGTTAACTGATAGTTTCGATATGGTACTAGTGAGCTTGCTTTTATATGATGGCTTAGACAGTGCATTTATTACTGTGATTTTCATGTTTATTTATATATTAATTTGCCATGACATTATAGGCCAGTTCGGATTGCCGGAGCCCAATATTATGAAATTCATTGTTTATTTACCCTTGAGATTTGGATTTCGGATTTCCATGAAATTTCTGGATTTGGAGAAACCGCAAGGATTTTATAAACTGATTATCATTTTAAAATGAAAGTTGCGGTTTTCTCATGATATGATTTGAGATAAGTCCACCCTGAGTTTTCTCGGCTTTTGAACGATATCATACACCCGATTCGAGGAGGAGGAGGAACCGTTTGTGGGTGCATGGTGGACCCGGTGCGATACCCCGGGGCAACATGGTCGCAGATGATGGCGTTGAGCCTGGCAGGGGAGCACTACCGAATGGTGATTTTATTGTAACTCAACGGATATCCGGAGGATACTGATCGGAGTATAGGCCAGTCCGGATAGCCGGAGCCTGAGGTTTTACAGATTTGATGATATGGGCCAGTCCGGATAGCCGGAGCCCTATGTATTGAGATTCGAGGATACGGGCCAGTCCGGATTGCCGAAGCCTGAGATATTGAGACATTTGGATAAATGTTTTGTGTCGATACTTAACACTGATTTTATGATTTATATATACAGAAATCTCACTAAATTAAGAAAACGGTTTTCCTCATTCATGATGTATTCTGTTTTCATTATATTGTATTCACACCTCATATTTATGATATGTTGCTATCTGAGGCACTGACACGAGCACATGGTATTACACGTATGTATAGATGTTTACCCTTGCCACCTTATTATACTTCAGACTTTATCATTTTGAGGATATATATTTTATGATCGTATTGACCTAGAATTAAGTCATACATACGATTTCTGCTCTGTGATATTTTCTACTCACGAGTTGGCAACCCACCCCCATTGTGCCACAGTTTCTTGCAGGTTTTGCCGTACAGGTTCGTTGCGGCATTGCTGGCACACTACTCTTTTTCGGATGATTGCTTTGGTAGGTGGGTTCACTTGCATCGTGACCACCATTATACCTTTTATTTATATTCAGTTGTATCTAGAAACTCCATCAACCAGACTTGTATTTTTGTTTGACTTAGAAGACCTGTTGTATATTCTTTTGACCTTAGAGTCGCGCGTTGTATTATTATGGTTTTCTTGATGTTTTTGAGTACCTTTTGTGTTTTGATCCTTGCCCTTCGGCGTTCTATATTATATTGCTTGCGTGGTTGTGACCGTCAATTGACGAAGAGCTAGCTCCCGCTTGGGGATGCCTTTATTCATATTATTCATATTGTACCCTTTTGGGGCATGTATTTACAAAGGAAACTCTGCCGAAATTTTCAGAAAAGACTTGAGATTTTAAAATTGCATACTTCGGCTTATGTTATTAAAACCACTTGTTTTAAGCAAGTTTTCTTCACTTCTTCTTTAAAAATGGTTTATATTTCTGGGATTTTGGCTTATTTGAATTAGATGGGGTCCTATAGACTCATATGATTCAAGTGCCAGTCACGTGCCATTTCGAGTCGTGACAAAGTTGGTATCAGAGTGCTGGGTTAACCTTGGTTCGAGTCTATGTTTGACTATACGGAGCTTAGGGAGTTTGTATATATACGGAATCTAGGCTTGACCTTACAGAACTTAGACTTAGTCGAGGGGGTATTAGACCCGAACTTTCGTCGCATAGGTTGACCTTGGTTGATGGAGTAGGTGACTTAAGGAGAGTGACGTACCGTGTATATGTTCTGCGGCATACTTACGATACGCTACTCCGCTTAAGAAGCCTTAGGATGTACATTTCCTTGCACAGTATTATATTCATTCCTATGATCTATCCTCATCGATATCGGTTTATGGTTTTTGCTGCCACGATTACACTGGCAGTGGGAGCTACGGCTAGAGTTGCGGTCAGCACGAGCTCGTCACGGACGAGGACTGACCAGAGCGTGGTTCCAGGGACACATGATTGTATAGATGTATCGTCCTATTGTGTTTTCACGCCATGAGCGTTTGATAGATCGCTTTTACAAGATTTCTCAGACGTGCAGATCAACACCAGAGGATTGGGCCACTGCTAGAGGCCAGCCAGAATATGATGACCGTCGATGCACCGATTATTTTTTATGATGGAGGAACTGTTCAGCGTGCGGATGAATGGTTCAGTTGTTGCTGCGACTAACAAGATGTCGCCCAGATGTTTGAAGCTAACATCGCACGAGTTGTACTTAGAGATATGATAGAAGATCGCTAGTCACCCAAGGAAGAATGACTAGGACATATGATTCGTTGCCTACCCCAATGCGAGGTCATCAGATTGATTGATTCCAGCTAGAGACGACTTCACGCAGGTACGTTAAGAGTCGATAGAAGACGATCGAATGTCAGAAACCCATTTTCCAAGTTTAAAGTATTCGGAAAAACATGCAAGTATTTCCGTGGACCCTCTAGAAGAATGAAACCCTAACTCGACATAATGACCATAAGAACGCTCTGAAACCTTAGGGTTTACAGCAGTTCAGCGGTGCCATTAATGAGGCTTGGGTTTGCCCTTCTACGGTTGGTCCATAGGTGCTATGGCATGTACCCGATATTATTAAACTATACTCAAGATGTCAAGCTTTTGGAGGATTATGGACCTTTGACGAATCGATCGAAAGGTTCGACGTCGTTCGGATATCATGTGATGGGATACATTACTTGGGAGACTCCAGATACGAGTGTAGCCATTGGAGCGCAGTCCATGCAGCCACGAAGAGACGAGTCTGAATCAGTCGACATTAGAGAAAAGTGGAGTAAGAGGTTCGTATGAGATCTTGATGAGATGGCGTTCCACTCTGCTGACATCAGAGAGATGATACGCATGCAGATGCGTTGTATATGGATATATCTTCCATAAGAAGTCGCGATGAGTATGCAGCCGTTCCGAAACAAGAAACAGATTTAGTAAAGGATGATAACTTCCGGGCAGTTCGGCAGAAACGAGATTGGGGGAGACTTCGACAGAACCTTTCTGGAATACTATACTAGAAGACTTGGATCCAGGAGCGGTCATATTGTGCACACCCAGTAGGCCAGAGTTCGGCATTGTTGACGAGATATGTTATGAGTGACCATGACAGTTGGCCAGAGATCTTTAGAAGATGTGCTAGGGCGGGACTGTTTCCGCCATCCTTGATTTCGGTATTTTGGGCGATTTATTTGCATGATAGAGATTTTGTGCTCTACAGTTGCACTTGACTTCTATTTTATGTCATTCGAGATGTTGATTTTGATTTCATGCCCATGGCATGCATGCGATTTGACTTGTGCTTTCGGCATAGTTTTCATGCACTTTTAATATTTTGATTCGATTTGTGCACACTGATGCACATGGTTGTGAGATTATATACCACGGTATCCTGATTTGGATTTGGAATGAGATGTGTTGTATACCGTCGATTTCGATTGTGATACTCGATATTTGTTTTCGTGCACCTTGTGCACTTGATTTGGATTCTTGCGCATACTTGGGCGCTTGATGCGATTTTGGTGCACGCTAGATGCATTAAATTGAGATTCTTCATGCATATCAGATGCACCTAATATTGCTGTCAGACACACCCGTTGCCTTTGACAGGTGTTTCGTGCACACCCGTTGAACTTAGATTTTGTTTCTGTGCACATGTATGGCATATTCATGGATTTCGATTTCCGTGCGCACCAGACGCACGTGGCATTCATATATACATTTGGGATTGATTCCTTTGAGCAACATGTTTTATGATATTTACTATTTAATATAGTGACTGAGCAGGACTAGTCCGAGGACAGTACCTGAATATATTTTTGCATGCATTGATAGTTATCGAAGGGATTTCCAAAAAGAACCTATAGTCTCAGTATTTACTTACGTGTCCGAGATGACACAAGACATTTAATAAAGGAAACCCTTCTAAATTATTTTCAAAACGGCTTGACGTGTATGTTAAACAAAGGATATATATGTATATATATAGTTGTTTTCTTACAATAGACGTCCGCCACTGTGCAGTGATACGCGCATTGCACAACGATTGGAAAAGAGTTTGGCATGCATTCCTTTCAGATGTTTAATGATGTTTACATGCATAGTTGATGTATATCATGTTGGTTTTCGTATTGGGCTTTGACATTGGTGCCTTCACCATAACTCCGATGATTGCGGGATGCTCGACAGAGTTTTGATTTTGATTTATATATTCGTTTTTCATGCGCATGCTTTGCTCCATGATGTGTTTTATGTATCTATGATCTCGGGACCCCGACGACTTGATCTTTTACTGAAATGTTTTAGAAATTGGAGGAGTTTAAATTTAAATTCGGGGACCGAATTTCTTTAAGGGGGAAGACTGTAACATTTCAGAAAAATAAAATATTATTTTTGGAAATTTTTATAATTAAATAATAAATATTATGAATATTTGATAATGTGGTATAATTAATTCCAATAAATTGGGAAATATTTGGAAAACTATAGGAATTTCTGAAATGAGGGTGTTTTATGTGATTTAGGCATATTATAAATTCGTTATGAATAATTATATTCCATTTTAATGTTAATCGCGATTAAATATCACTAATCGTGCATTAAGCTAGTTTTGTGCATGTGACATGCACCAAGTCTTTTTTTCACACTTGTTACATTTTCTTCCATGCCTTTTCTTTTCAAAGGTTTTGGTTTGGTTTTAAATGAGAGAAGAGAAAAGAAAAGAAAAAGAAAGGAAAATGAATAAACAAAGAGGTATGGGCAAGAGAGAGAAGAGAGAGGGTGAGGGGTCAACCTTGACCGTGGCTTGTTCCTCTTTCATTATCCCTCCATCATTTTTCCCTCCTCTTCTTCAACATGGCTGCCCTCTTCCTCACCTCCTCTTCAACCCTCACAAACACCCTCAATCCTACATCAAAATCTCATCCCCACTTCATTAAAAATATGCACAAGCTCCCTACAAGCACTTTGGACCAAGAAAAATCGGATTTTGAGCACTTGGGGCAACTCAAGAAAATTCTTGAATTGCCAAATGAGGTAATTTCATCACCATTAGTGTAGTATTACATTCACTTTAGTATCCTTGCATGTTTAGAAGTGATATTATGATGTTTAGTGAGGTCAGAAAATTCCAAGTTAGGGTTTTGAGGAATTCTTGAATTGAGATAAGGTAATTGAGTTAATAGTGACCCTAAAACCCCCCTTTAGCGATAGTATATTGGACCAAAACCTGAGACTTAACCCCAAATGCGAACTTTGAAATTCTGCCGATATTAGAAATTGTGGAAATTGTGATAGTATATTGACATCTACTATGACCCGGGTGAGCAACTACAGAGAAGTGTGCAGGCAACCTGGAACCTACACCCATGACCTGAGCCCCTACCCTTCAAGTATGGCCGCAAATTTATTATTCCTGGCCACAATTTGCGGCCAGGGTAGAGCAGAATGTATCCGTATTTGGTTCATGGCTTTATTTCCAGTAAAATAGACCCTTTACATATGCAAAATTGGCTAATTTCACCTAGGGTAAAATCTGGAAGTGTTTTACGTAGTTTCTGATTTTGTTTTGCGGCTTTAAATGAATTGAAGTTATGATATTCGTATTTTTATCGGTCGATTCACGTTTATACATCAATCGTCGAGAGTTGTTGGTTATTCTTGCATGTGTAAACTATAGGTTTTAACATATGTGTGATACGTGCGACATTTTGGTTTTCGTGCATGATTTCCGTTTACGATACTATTTGTGTATATATGTAGGTACCCCCACGAGGACTTCAGATGATGAAGAAGGGGATGGCGACATCGACTTCTGCAAGTGAAGATCTAAGGTGAGTAGATATATATCTACGGGGGAAGTCGGGTGGATGGCGTATAGCATTCCCGCAGTTCGTAGCGTAGTATACGAATACGTATATATATATATATATATATATATATATATATATATATAATTATGTGTATTGTGAGATTAATGACTATCTAGATAGGCTTATGTGTTCACGGGTTAGTTTAGTGTAATTAGAAGTAACTTAGTTTAGTTTCTTAGTCGCGAACCCTAGAGTAAAGATTACTCCCACACGCACGCGCGCACACACACTTACATTGTTTTATTTATGCGTATATGGGGATATGTATATATATATATACACATATGTATGGGACTATGTGTATATATATATACGTATACATATACATGGATGATGAAAATAGTATACGATACTAGGTGATGAGTCGATGAGATTAGGCATGATACCACGAGATTGGTGATGTGATATTGTTCGTATTATGAGATACGGCATGATGTTATAGCGAGCCCTTAGGCGATGTATTTTCATACACACGCACATATATATGTAGATGGTATCAGTATATACTAGATTTAGATCAGTACCCATAATACAGGATATGATGATAAGAATACCGGATGAATAATGAGATAAATGTGATATTCGATCCGTACCCAGATTGGGATGCCGTACGATGGATTTACCGTACGAGCTATATATTGATGATAGATCCGCACTCTTGACTCGAGAATGTCATATTATTTATTGTATCGTATGTGATAATATTGAGGCGGGATCACCGACTATTATATTTATATATATATATCGACTCAGATTTAGGTGGTTTCCTTACCTTTTCGATTAGCCTGTTAGTTTAGTCCTGTAGTTTACTTATAAATGTTAGACTAGACTCGAGTCATACCTATTTCAAAACTAACGAATCATGAGTATTTTAAAGACAGGACAAGGGATTCTACGGATATTTCAAAGGACGCACATTTTCTTAAAAACACCGTAGTCCCTATTTACTAAACACCACGATTCGTGTTATTTCAAATGTCAAAACTGTATGACTCATGTATAGTAATGTATATTCTTTATTGCTGCGTTTACCATTCATTTTCCGCATTTTCTATTATTCGCATCGCATTGCATGCTTATTTGTGCTTTAGTAATTATTGTGAAACCCATGCTGTCAGGACACCAGCACCATTACCGATGATACGTATACTCCACGTACACCTGCTTGCCGGCCCACACACATCATCATCGGTAATTGCCATGTCACGTACACAATAGAAAATACTACTTTATTAGTATAAAATGTTAATTGAAAGTTTCGACATGGTACTAGTGAGCTTGCTTTTATATGATAGTTTAGACATTGCATTTATTACTGTGATTTTCATGTTTATTTATATATTCATTTGCCATGACATTATGGGCCAGTCCGGATTGCCGGAGCCCAATATTATGAAATTCATTATTTATTTACCCTTGAGATTTGGATTTCGGATTTCCATGAGATTTCTGGATTTGGAGAAACCGCAAGGATTTTATAAACTGATTATCATTTTAAAATGAAAGTTGTGGTTTTCTCATGATATGATTTGAGATATGTCCACCATGAGTTTTCTCGTCTTTTGAGCGATATCATACACCCGATTCGAGGAGGAGGAGGAACCGTTTGTGGGTGCATGGTGGACCCGGTGTCGTACCCCGGGGTAAGATGGTCGCAGATGATGGCGTTGAGCCTGGCAGGGGAGCACTACCGACCGATGATTTTATTGTGACTCGACGGATATCCGGAGAATACCGATCGGAGTATAGACCAGTCCGGATAGCCGGAGCCTGAGGTTTTACAGATTTGATGATATGGGCCAGTCCGGATAGCCGAAGCCCTGTGTATTGAGATTCGAGGATACAGGCCAGTCCGGATTGCCGGAGCCTGAGATATTAAGACATTTGGATATATGTTTTGTGTCGATGCTTGACACTGATTTTATGTTGATTTCATTCATGATACCTCAATTTATATATACAGAAATCTCACTAAATTAAGAAAACAGTTTTCCTCATTCATGATGTATTCTGTTTTCATTATATTGCATTCATACCTCATATTTATGATATGTTGCTATCTGAGGCACTGACACGAGCACATGGTATTACACTAATGTATAGATGTTTACTCTTGACACCTTATTATGATTCAGATTTTATCATTTTGAGGATATATATTTTATGATCGTATTGACCTAGGATTGAGTCATACATACGATTTCTGCTCTGTGATATTTTCTACTCACGAGTTGGCAACTCACCCCCGTTGTGCCACAGTTTTTTACAGGTTTTGCCGTACAGATTCGTTGCGGCTTTGCTGGCACACTACTCCTTTCGGGTGATTGTTTTGGTAGGTGGGTTCACTTGCATCGCTACCACCATTGTACCTTTTATTTATATTCAGTTGTATTTAGAAACTCTATCAACCAGACTTGTATATTTGTTTGACTAAGAAGACCTGTTGTATATTCTTTCGACCTTAGAGTTCCTTTTGAGTTTTGATCCTTGCCCTTCGGCGTTGTATATTATATTGCTTGCGTGGTTATGACCGTCAATTGACGAAGAGCTAGCTCCCGCTTGGGGATGGCTTTATTCATATTATTCATTTTGTACCCTTTTGGGGCCGGTATTTACAAAGGAAACTCTGTTGAAATTTTCAGAAAAGACTTGAGATTTTAAAAATGCATATTTCGGCTTATGTTATTAAAACCACTTGTTTTAAACAAGTTTTCTTCACTTCTTCTTTAAAAATGGTTTATATTTTTGGGTTTTTGGCTTACTTGAATTAGATGGGGTCCTATAGACTCATATGATTCAAGTGCCAGTCACATGCCATTTCGGGTCGTGACAAAGGCACATACGTCTGGATTTGGCTTGCGCTCTCACAGAGCGTATCCAGACGTCTGCACTTGTGCTGGGCAGACGTCTGGCCCTGCACGATCATGTTAGTTTGGAAAGAAATCTTTGTAGTTGTTTGGAAAGATTCTGAGAGATTAGATTGTGGGATTTAATTGTAACAGATTATTTGAGAGATTGATTTGGTTGTAACAAATATTATATATGAAATAATATATAAAAGAAAGTCACAAAGAGAAGATTATCTTAGGCTTTTTCTTATTTCAATTTCTTCTTCTTTCTCTATCTCTTGCTACTTCTTTATGGTACCAGAGCTATAAAGGCTAACGCCATTAATAATTTTCTTCTCTATATATTTCTATTACTACAATGACAACCAACGAAGATCAATCCTCCGTCTCATCAACCCCGTTTCTCTCCTTAACACCAATTCCTAACCTTAATGTATCGTCACCCTTTTCAACACATGGACTGAATGTCATGTCACTTCTCCACATCAAACTCATCCGCAACAACTATCTCGGCTGGAAGATGTAGTTTGAAGTCTTCTTCAAGTCACAAGGGTACATAGGCATCGTCGACGGCAAAGAAAAACGCCCGCCCGTGACTGTTCCTGATGAATAAAATTCACTTGTTTCAGCATACAATCCGGCATATGCTGTATGGATCCAAAAAGATCAATTGATCATAAGTTGGATGTTAGCGTCTTTGACTGAGACTCTCGTTCCCTTGACGGTCGGTCAAACTACAGCACAGACGCTATGGGAGACACTTGACAAAGCTTTCGCATCGCACTCCCGCGCTCACATGCTTCAATTGAAAACACAACTTCAAAATATCAAATGAGGATCCACCTCTATCACAGTGTACATTCAGAACATCAAGATTGTCTCCGACAATCTTGCGGTCATTTGACATAGAATTTCCGATACCGATCTTATCGTGCATGTTTTGGCCGGCCTGGGATCGCCCTATGACTTCTTTATTCTTGCTATCACAACCAGCATAGATGATATCTCGTTTGAAAATCTGCATGGCATGCCACTTGCACACTAGAGTCTTTACCAGCACCAAGATAAGTCTATTGATACTACTCCTTTTCCATCTGTCAACATCGCAACCATAGGTCGCGGAGGTTCCTCTTCAGATTCCTATCAGCGTGGCTATAGCATAGAGCATGGCAGTCGTAGGGGTCACACTTATGGTCGGGGTCATGGTCGAGGTCCTCCTCGATGCCAAATCTGCATGACAACTGGCTACTATAGCAATAGCTGCCCACAACGCTTCAATCAGACTTTCTCTGGCTGTCCAAGGGTGCTCCACAATTTTCTGCGTCGCAATCTTAGAATGGGCGATCGAATAGATACTATCAAGGATCTGCACCATCTGCCATGCTGTCACAAACATCTCCACCATATTTCTCAAGTGGTTAAAGTGTTGCTTCTTCTGACTAGTACCTTGACTCGGGGGGAACTCATCACATCACGCCAGACTACACTCAACTTCTCTCGACAACCCCTTTCAAAGGTACGGATACAGTACGCATAGGTAATAGTAAAGCTTTGCGTATTCTTAACTATGGTCGCACAGCAATTCCATCGTCTTCTCGATCATTTCACATGCACAATGTTCTACATGTTCCTTCAATAATGAAAAATGTCTTATCTATTCATAAATTTGCTAAAGAAACAATGTTAATTTTGAGTTTCACCCGTTTGATTGTTTTGTCAAGAATCCAAAGTCAAGGACAGTTCTACTTCAAGGCCACCTCAATAATGGATTGTACCAATTGCCTCTTCTAAATATCTCGACTTCCACTGCGCTTGTTAGCAAACGTATCTCTATTTCTTCATGGCACGCTCGTTTAGATTATCCCGCCTTAAAAACTGTAGTCGGGATTCTATCTGGTTTTTATTTACCAACTATTAGGAGTCGTAGAGAGTCAGTCTGTTCTAGTTGCATTTAGGCCAAAAGCCATAAAATATCTTTTGAATTGTCATCAACAGTGTCTTCGACACCTTTATATTTAATTTATTATGATGTTTGGGGCCATGCTCCTATTTTATCTCACACTGGTTTTCATTACTATGTTACTTTTGTTGATGACTATAGCAAATTTACCTGGTTGTTTCTGATGCGTAATAAGTCTGACTTGTTTGATATCTTTTGTCGTTTTCAACGTCATGTTGAACGTTATTTCAATAGGAAAATATGTATATTTCATTCTGAATGTGGTGGTGAGTATCAATCCCTTCATTGTCGCCTAGCCACGGAGGGTATTCTTCATCGTGTTTCTTGCCCCCACACTCCTGAACAAAACGGGGCAACGGAACGCAAACACCGTCACATTATAGAGACCGCTAGTGCTCTTCTTGCTCATGCTTCTATTCCTTCTCATTACTGGGATAAGGCCGTCCAAACCGCAGTCTTTCTAATTAATCGTCTATCTACACCAGTCATTCGCAACGACACCCCTCTTCATAAATTATTTGGTCACTGTCCTAATTATACCTTCTTCGCACATTTAGATGTGCGTGTTATTCTTGGCTTCATCCCTACGCCCCATATAAACTTACTCCTCAGTCTGATCACCGTGTGTTCATGGATTATAGTACTCAACACTATGGTTACCGTTGTCTTCACATAAAATCTGGCCAAATGTATGTGTCTAGGCATGTTTTTTTTGATGAAAATTGCTTCTCCTTTTCATGTTCAGATTCTCCCCCAGGTTTGCCGCAGAACATTGAGCCATTAATAGAAGCGGGCATCCTTGGCTCTGGCCCGGTTCCGAGCCCAGCTTTACCACTAGTGTCAGCCACCGCCTTCCCTCATGCAGCTGGCATCCTTGGACCTCCCCCACGCCAGTCGTTGCAACTTGCTCCACCCAGCCACTTGTCTACGGTCGCTCCTTCTCCAACAATCTCCCCACCATCAAATCCCAGTACCGCTCACACTCGTGCTCTTCGATTGCCACCTGCGGATGAACCTGGTCCCCAACTTTCAGCATAATCATCCCCGCTTCTGGACTCCCCTTCCATCACCTCGTCGAGCACATCCGCAGAGTCCTCTATTCTTCACATGTGCTCTCTTGCCGACATCTATGCCCCTACTGACCCGGTCGTTGATTCTCCACCACCTCACGCGCTCACCAGCAGTCACAAATTACCTTCAGCACTTCTTTCCATTGCTTCTGTCGAGCCCATCTGCTTTACCCAGGCATCCAAGGACCTGTTGTGGGATGCGACTATGTTCTCTGAATTCGATACTCTACCTCGTAATGGAACCTGGTCGTTCGTCTCTCGCCAATCTCATTTAAATATCATCGGGTGCAAATGGGTATTTAAGCTGAAATATCATGTTGATGGTTTGATTGAGCATCACAAGGCACGGCTCGTGGCAAGGGATTTCGGCAACAACCCGGTGTTGATTATTTTGACACTTTCAGTCCTGTAATCAAGATCACCACGAATTCCTTGATTCTTGCAATTGTGATCAGTTCGGGTTCGCCAGTGTGGCAGTTGGATGTATCGAATGTGTTTTTACATGGTCATCTCGAGGAAGTGGTCTATATGGATCAGCCCCCGGGCTTTACCCACCCTCAATTTTCCAATCATGTATGTAGACTGCATCGCTCTCTTTACGGACTTCGTCAGGCTTCTCATGCCTGGTTCAAACGTTTGAGTACTCGACTCCTTCAGCTCGGCTTGCTTAGTTCCAAGACCGATACTTTGCTGTTCCTTCGGTGGGACTGTCGCTCACGAATTTGTGTCTTGATTTGTGTTGACGATATTCTAATTATTGGTTCCAACCAAGAAGCGTTATTGACCTTACTGCCTTTCTTCAACGGGAATTCTCCATTCGTGACCTAGGCGCCGCTCATTATTTCCTTGGGATCGAACTCTGTCCTCATCCCGATGGCTGCCTTTTATTTCAATCTCAATATATTATGGATATTCTTAAGTGCTCCAAAATGACTGCTGCCCACCCGATGTGCAAACCCATGGCCACCGTCACGACTGTCGATGATTCTTTTTCCAGTCCTTTCGCCGATCCTTCTATGTACCGCAGCATTGTGGGCTCTCTTCAATATGCCACTATCACTCACCCCGATGTCTCCTTCGCAGTCAATTGGGCCTATCAACATATGCATGTCTTTACTGAGCACCATTGGTAGCTAGTTAAGCGCATTCTCCGCTACCTTCAAGGCACGCACTCTCATGGCGTTCTTCTTTATCGAGATTCGCCACGACATCTGCATGCTTTCAGTGATGCTGACTGGGCTGGGAATACTGCGGATCGTCGTTCCACCAGTGGCTATACTATCTTCTTGGATCACAATATCATTTCATGGAGCTTTATGAAATAAGCAACAGTCGCTCGCTCAAGCACAGAGACTGGATACAAGGTGCTAGCAAATGCCATGGCTGAGCTCATTTGGCTTCAATCCTTACTTCACGAGCTAGGATTCATTCATTTCCCATCTGTGTTGTGGTGTGATAACATTGGCGCTACGTACCTTGCTACTAATCCTGTTTTCCACGTTCGCACCAAACACGATGAAATTGACTTTCATTTTGTTCGCAAACGTGTCACTGACAACAAACTTATTGTGCGCTACATCTCCACGTGTGATCAACGTACCGATGCTCTCACCAAACCACCCTTGAGACAACGCTTTGTTGAACCGCGTTTCAAGCTCAACGTCGTCCAGCCACTGTTCAGCTTGAGGGGGTGTAATAAACGCGTTTCAAGGTCAGACGTCTGGAATTGGTTAGTGCAACGACAGAACACAGTCAGATATCTGCACCTGTAAGGGACATATATCTGGATTTGGCTTGCACTCTTACAGAGCGTAGCCAAACGTCTGCACTTGTGTGGGGAAAATGTCTGGCCCTGCACGATCATGTTAGTTTAGAAAGAAATCTTTGTGGTTGTTTAGAAAGATTTTGAGAGATTAGATTGTGGGATTTAACTGTAACAAATTATTTGAGAGATTGATTTGGTTGTAACAAATATTATATATGAAATGATATATAAAAGAAAGTCATAAAGAGAAGAATTTCTAAGGCTTCTTCTTCTTTCTCTATCTCTTCTTCTTTCTCTATCTCTTACTACTTAATTTTTTATCCTCCATCCATGTAAACACTAGTATCTAAGTTATCTATTCCTAAATCTAGAGACATCTCAAGAATTTCATTATAAAATTATAATATTTAGAAGGCATAAGACTGATTTTAGCTACACAATATTAATATATGTTCACATGCATCACATTTGCAAAAACTAGTAGCTTCATAATAAGAAGTCCCAAAGATGCATGTATAGCGACATAGATAACACATATTAAGGCTAAACTACACGAAAAATCCTAATAATTATCAGAATAGCCAAGTACATATCCAGATAAAGAAAGAAAAAAAGCACCTTATTGAATATACATTAAGTCTATGATCGAGCATTACAATTTAACCAATTGTGACTTAATAATGCTTCTGATTTCAGTATAAGAGGTAATTCAACTGCATGCATGGTTGAGCTCAACTTCCTTTCCGATCATTAGTCATAAACCATAAATTCATAATTTATATATACAAGTAAGACCTGTTTTCAATTCCAATCATCGATCGAGTCCAATATCAATCCAAATGTGCGTCCTTATCAGTTCTGGAAGTCTATACATCCTCCTTTTCCCTTGTCTCATAAACCTTCTACCATAACCGTATAGGCGGGCAATCGCTAAGATATATGGACATATTGAATTATTACTCACGTACACCCAGTTACTTCATCTTTATACAAAAATGCTGATGAGTATCACATCCGTAGTTTAGTTCCCTAACAAATCTCATGAATACATATTGAAAGACGACATTTTGCATTATGAATTGTATCCAATTATGTCCATGTAAAAGCCTAATTAGATCTAAAGAACACATCAAAAGCTAGCTAAATAACATAACTAGCTGCTAAATAAACAAAACTCTGTATATTGCATGTATTGTTCAGTTACAAAAAATCAAAGCATGTCTTATCCTCGGCTAATTATTAACAATGCAGCACAGTTGAAGTATTAATCGATAACTTACTCAATTTCTGATGCTTGCAAATGGTTATTAGCACATTTGTTCCTCCAAACAATTCCACTTCTTCATCTACATTACACAATTAAGGGAGAAATTCATAAATATTAATATATGTTCCTTTATTTTTTTATATATAATTATGAAATTAACGGATCCTATGGATAAATTAGATCAAATTTAGAAAAGAAAAAAAGGTTAGAAGAGAAATGAAAACCGAAAGTAAAAACGAGAGATGCACTTAGCCTACAAGGAAAACTTGACTTGATCTTAAACTAATTTCAGGGATGTTATATACCGATAAACCCGGTAAAGAAATGAGAAATAATCTTCTATGTGACTTAAAAAGAGAGATTCTGATTTAATTGTTGGCTAAACAAATGTTATGTTTGAGTATACCAGTCAAGGGATGTTAAGTGTACGTAATGCGAGAAGAATTAGGAGTTTAAAGTCAATAACCCATAGATATGTACATTAATTCAAACAATCACACTGATTTGCATTAGTTCGTGGTTTACATGTCTGTCCCTTTTCAAGCTATTAATATTCTAATGCATGAGCTCATTGTACTGCTAAATATAATATCATATTCATAAATTCGTGATTCGGTAATAATTCGGCGAAGTCAAAATTTCGGGTTCGGAGAACTATTTGGAAAAAATCGGCAGGTATTCGGGAAAGATTCGGTTAGTGTTCGGGAAATGTTCGGGAAGGATTTCAAGCAAAAAATTAATATATGAGACGCTAGATTTTGATTTTGTGAATTATTTGCTGCTTTTTGAATAATTCGTTGTTTTTTTAATAATTCGCGAATAATTCGGGAATTATTCGCCGAATTCGGCGACAACGAATAATTCGCAGATTTAATCGGTACATCAATAATTCGCGAATTATTTGCAAATACGACGAATAATTCGCGAATTATGTGACTATGTATAATATGATCTACATTAGAAAATCTGTACTGCTATAAAAATGAAAACTGTACTAGTTTATACGTCACGGAATCACTAATTGTACTAGTTAATATTTTAGTTAGAGACATAAATTAGCATGATGTCTAACTAAATAATCTTATGTTATTTGCCTCCCATGTTCCAAAAACATACCAACCCTCGTTCAAACAAATACATGTTGTGGTGTTGCTAATTGTTTGGCCATTTTTATATCACAAAGTTGTGAATCTTTGTACCATTTAATATATATTTTCTCAAGTGATGAAAGAAAATATTATTACTCTCTCTTAATTAGTCTAAAGATTGATCCTAAGAAGAAGCTTAATCATATATGCCAGCCTCCAATTTCTCTCATTTTTATACTCGATCTGCCAATACAAAATAACTTAGATTGATCTTCTAAATCTGAAAGTTTGAAATAACTTCAAACTAACTTCCAACACTCAATTTATACGAGTACCACTAGAGCCTAGCGGTAAAGCCTCCACACAATTGAGCAAATGGTATAGGGTTGCATCATATTACTGTTTATTCCCTTAGAAAAACAATAACCAACTGTGCTTAGTTCAGTTGGTACCAATTTCCTCTCCAATGTGAGAGGTCGCAAGTTCGATCTCCGAAACGATTATGCATATCATTAAGACTTTATTAATCCATGAGATTACATCACTGCAAACGTTTTTCTCATAGCAGTGTTGCATTTAAGCAAAAGAAGCTTCCTTTTTCTTGAAAATTTTGCATCTGTAGTCACCGTCTAAAACCTCCGCCATTTTTTCGGACGATCGGCACCCATCATCATCATCGTTATCATCTAAGACATGCGTATGCCAAATTTCATGTGATTCCACAACTTTTTCACCGTTGATTTAGTGGGTTCAAAATTAACGGTTTACTAACAATAGAACATTTTACATTGCTAAATTAACGGTGAAAAAGTTGTAGAATCACATGAAATTTGGCGTACCCACATCTTAGATAATAACGATGAAGATGATGGGGGCCGATCGTCGAAAAAATTGGTTGAGATTGTATTTTTTCCACGCCATAGGAGGAAATTTCCTCCTATAGGCTCTTTGGCCTCTTTTCTCCATTATTCTCATATATATATATATATAAAAGCAGAAACATTTGAACAGATAAAGATTAATTCTTCACTTTGCACTTCTTCACCTTAAACTATAGGCCACTTGAAAAGTTTTCATGCTTTTAAATAATTTATAGCATACGTATACACTGATTTATTACAGCGGTATCAATCTGATATTACCATAGCTATCATGTACTGCTTAATATAATACATATCTTAGCTGCTATTGATCAAAAACCTGTACTAATTAAAACTAAATATAATAGCTAACTATACCTTTTTAGTTAGCATCTTTAACAGTGACATAACTAAGCACAATATCAAATAGAATAATCATATGTGAGTTGCTCTCCGAAAAATATCTTATCAAAGAACAAAAACTCCCAGGGTAAAAAATTGCTTTCCAATATAAAAATTCACTAATTTTATACTTGTAGAACATACTTTATCTTGATTAATACTAGATTCCTATCAAAATAGTAACTATAAACAGATTAATGAGGCTTTTATTTATAGACTACGAAAGCCTCAAAATTTCTCTCAGACTCAATCAACAAGTACCATACCAGTTACAAATGACTCTCCTAGATCCGAAATTGTAAATCGATTTTGGAGTAACACCTTCTGGCACTTGATCCACAAATATGTCAGTTACAAACTTGCAAATAACAGAACTCGTGCAATATTTAAAATTTGAAGTCAAAGATTCGGAACTGCCTAAAGGGTAACAACTTTCAGATAAAGGAAAAGTCTAGATGGGAAAAAATTGATAGGTTTATTAAGATAATATGTTGTTGAACTCAAAACATTAGAAGTACAATCTAAGATGTTCTACCAAGAAGAAATCTCAAAGTACCTCTATACATCTAGCGAGAAGATTACCAACAACATATTAGGAACATAAGAGAACAATACCATGGCTATTCCTAATTGAGAATTACCAATAACTATTAACAACTTGGGGCATATCCAAATAAGGTTCAACATATATAGAAAAGGTTACTCACACGTAAATGAAATACTTGAAATAGCAAAAATGCTTTAGCAATTTAATTTCCACATAGCAAACCAAGGTCAAGGTTCATGCAACCCACCACAAACCAGCAAAATATGATCTGTAGAAAAGTATGGCTTCAAGAAAGAAGATGCTTAATTAGCAAACTTCAATCAGAATACGTAATATAGGTACTATATGTTAATAATGTCCACAAGCTTACATCACTGAAAATGTTATTTTCATAGCAGCAGTGTTGCATGCATCACTACAACAAATGTGCCCGGTATTAATGGGAACTCGTGACCAACTTTTGGTTATAAAGGATTTGGTCACGGTTATAAAGGATTGTTATAAAGGATTTGGTCACGGCTGAGACCGCTATGAATAAAAAAATATGACGGCCCCACAACCCACTTAAGATAAATCCCCTTATCCTCCTTTTTTTCCCGACCCTTTCCATTTCCCTCCCCCCCAAAAAAAAAATTCCCGAGCCATAGCTCTCGCCTCCACTGCCAGGCCTCTCGTCGCCACCACCGACGATCTCCACCGCCGACGATTTCCACCGCCTTCTCGCCGAACCCAGACACACATCTCGCCTGGAGCTTCGCTGACCGCATCGATCTCCTCACCGTCGACACTCCTCACCTCCGTGCTCGCCACCTCGAGCTTCGCCACCGCTTCTGTTTCCTCGATTTACCGCCTCCGCGGGTTATTTTTTTCAATTTTAAATTTAATTTTCATAAATTTTGAATTTGATTTTTTCAATTTCAAGAATTTTACTTATAATTTTGTTAGGGTTAGAGTTCTGATTTGGGTTAGGGTTAGTGTTAGGGGGTTAGGGTTAATTAGGGGTTAGGGCCAGGATATATTGGGGTTAATTAGGGTTAGGGTAATGATTTGGGTTAGGGTTAGGATTAGAGGGTTAGGGTTAATTAGTGTTAGGGATGTAATTAGGGTTAGGTGTACAGTCTGGGTTATGGTTAGGGTAAGGGCTAGGGCTAGGGTTATGGTTTGGGTGAGTGTCAGGTTTAGGGTTAAGATAATTTAGCAAATTTTTGTAGGTAACTTAGTGAAAAACAATAATAGTTAAGGGTATTTTAGTGAAAAATAACAATAGTTAAGAGTATTTTAGTGTAAATAAGTAGTATTGAGCAAATGAGGTTTTTTTTATTCTAAATTTTAATGATAGTTTAGTGAAACAACAAAATTTAAGGATATTTTAATAAAATTTATAGTAATTCAGTTAATTTACTAAGAGAAAACGTTTAGTTAAATTTTGAAGGCAGTTTAGTTCAAAACTAAAATAGTTAAGAGTATTTTAGTGAAATTTATAGTGATTTAATTAATTTAAGATAGTTTAGTGAAAAACCATGAATAGTTAAGGGTATTTTAGTGTAATTTAGTAAAATGGAAGAAATAGGTTGCTTTGGTGTGTGTGCACGCGCCCGCATACACACATAGAGGCACACATACACACATACACATACACATACACACAAGCACACACATACATACAGATACATACACATACACAAACACATACACATACAAATAAGGCCAAACATTAATTCATCATCATTCTTTTCTACATTGATCTCTTGTCAAATTCCATCCTAACCCCAAACCTAAATCCAAAATCTTAAACTCAATTAAGAAAACTCTTAATTTTAAAAAGATATACCCTAAACCAAAAACTTCAAAACCTTGAAAATGATACGTAAACGTAAAACTAATTCAAATTAAATCTTAAACTAAGTGTGTGAAACTTGATGATCATATGAAATTTTCATATTCTCATCGATAATCATATATGAAAATGAAAACGCGACTTATTTCCTGTCTATTGGTTAACATACGTTCGATATTCGTTGTGACATAAAACTACACGAAAATTGTTAAATATCGAACGGTATCATTCGGTTCTAATAACCGGCATATAGTCAATATAACGAGAATATTCAATCGTATCATAACT
Source organism: Agapanthus africanus (assembly GCA_030015575.1). NCBI lineage: Eukaryota > Viridiplantae > Streptophyta > Magnoliopsida > Asparagales > Amaryllidaceae > Agapanthus > Agapanthus africanus. The sequence continues at coordinate 508,570,941 of CM057340.1, forward strand.
GATAGATTTGTCCCGTGTGGACAAGTTAGGAATGTATAAAACAAACACCTGTATTCACATGTGTATTTCATTCGTTTCGAGATATTCAGTCAGTACATTTCCGCTGGTTTTCCGTATACAACGATAGATTAGATGTACTTTTTAATGTTGTTTGACAATATTGAAATGATCATCCTTTCTATTACAGTGTACTCGGAGAACAGCGGGAAGGTGCTGTCAAGATTTTCTCGAAACGGATGAAAATACAAGTGAATGGGTGTATTCTTTATACATTATGCCTTACCCCCAACAACCGCTACTCTTGACATCCAATATAGAACATTTAATATCATCATCATCATTCTTGGAAAAATAATCCCACTCGCTAGCTATGAGTATTTAAAAGGTTATGCTAATGCCCTGGCCATCAACCGAGACCAATTGTGGAACAAATTTTTTTCTAATGATATAAACTTGGCGCTAGAATAATGTAACATTTTGAAATATTTTAGATAATTAATTATTTTATTTATTTAATTAAAAATTTTATTTTAATTTTGTTGGTAATAAAGAAGCCTTTTTATATGTGGTAGGATAGTTTTGTAAAGAAATAGTTGTTTTTCCCATAAGAAGTGTCATGAGGGGTTTTAGTGAAATGTTAGCATCCTTATGTAAATTAATTTTAGGTGATAGTTATTATGTAAATGGGTTGAAATAGGGTTAGGGTTATATTAAACATCATAGACACCACACCTTAGGATGCACATTAAGCCCACACCTTCTTCTTGGATGAATAACACACCATCTATTATGTTGACACCACCTTCTAGACTTATCACTCCATACTCTTATCTTTTTTTATTTGTTCAGTTGATATTTTGAGATTTAAAAGAAACTCTTAGTTTAGAAAACAAAGTCTTAGACCTCACTTATGAAAAAGAAAGAGAAATAACATGAAAGACTAAGTGTTGTGCTCTTACCTCAACCATCAAGTTAGGGAGTGGTGCTTGTACATCTTGAAAGAAGCTTTTAGTTGATTTTCAAGATAGGTATAATTTCCAAACCTGTAGTTATTTTAAATCGATACTGGTTTAGTATAGAAGTGTAATATCGGTAAAATATCGTATTTTGGTAAATATAGACTCTGTGAAGATCTGCTGTAGCTTAGACAATATGTAACATAACCAAACAGTGCCATCACCTTATAAAATGGACCTAAAATAAACCCTAGGAATACGAACCATGTAGCTCGGATTTTGGCCGGCGACATATAGGGTAATTCCGAGCTCGCCGGTTTTTTAAGGGATTTAGGTGTTGTGGTTTTTAGGGTAGCTCTCTGGATAGGTGTTAAGATATTTGGTATTGTTTATTTAATTTAGTTTATCAGTATATGAAATATGGAAGTAAATATCTGTTTTTGAGTTAGAATTCTATATACGACATGGATATATATTATCACAAGTTCTGTTTTTATCTACTACGACCAGAAGAGGGTTAGCTCAGAAAAACCTAAGTTCAGTTAACTCACGATGTCTTCACAAAGCATGTTTAGTTTTGAGCAGTATCATAAACTAGGATAATTATGATGTCTAGCTCACTGCAATTGAATATGGAACCATTAGGTGAAATTACTAGAAAAACTAGTAAGACCAAAACTATAGTATGATCATTAGAAGACTTTACACAAAACTCAAGACCCAAACTCGTCATATGAACCGGCGACAATTATCCATTTTCCGGCGACGCCGGCCTTCCCTAGGCTTTTGGTGTTGGTTTTTCTCCAGCAGCTTTATGTTGTAATTTTATAAGTTTCTGTATTGTTTGTTTTGTCTAAATATTTATACAGTAAAATCTGGGAATGATTAGAAAAAGTTTTATCAAATTTCAGATATTTACGATATGGGTTTTCGTATTTTGTATTGCAGCTGAACCGTTAACGTTTATACGTTAACGACAGATATATATTATCGTTTTTGGGTTAAATATACTGTAGGTTCTAACCTATGGGTGCCTATCTCGTTGTTTTGGATTTCAATATGATAGTTACATCGATGTGGTTTTAAATTACGATTATAGGTGCCGTCGCAAGGATTTCCGAGATGGAGTTGGCGGATTTAGCAGCGTGGATTTCAGGAAGCTCATCAAGTTGGTGAGTAGATTTACATCTACTGGGGAAGTCGGGTGGATGGCGTATAGCATCCCCATAACCTTATAAATAGTATTATGATATCTAGTTAGTTTAGTATTTATTCAAGATATTGATATAGTATCGCATCTAGTATGTCCTTCATTTGCATATAGTTTCATACATAGTTTTAAATGAGATACATACGTGATATTAGATCCGTACTATATGGATATGGTTTGATGGATTGGTACGAGGAATGATGCCGTACTTGAGATGATACATATACAGTGGTACGGTGAAGTATTAGATAAGAAGGTATATGTATTGGAAGTGATGAGATTCGTATGCCGAATAACGGCCAAGTTTTTCCTTTAGACTCGTAAAGTTAAATTATATTCCGTTTTAGGATGTAATACTTGTGTGAGTTATATTCTTTTAAAAACTACGATTCGTTTCTCTTTTATATGATAAAAAACAAGGATGCGGTACCAATTTCCAAAACGAATATCAATTTTAATCTAAGGCGGCTTCCTTATCTCAAAACTAACGTTTCGTTCTCTTTTCAAAGATAATGGTATAGCTCATAGCAAGTAATTACAGTTATCAGTTACGCTTCGATTTACTTTACATGTTCGCGTTATATTTATTGGTGTTATACGTTTCCGTAATACGAATACTCCGATAGAACACTGCACAACTACCAATGAGCATTATGCTGCACAAACACGTATACCTATGTTACACTACACCTCATTGGTACTGCCATGTCACTGTAGGACCGTTATGATATATTGCATATGTAGATATCGATATGAGTAGGCTATTACACCTGTAGAATATTTGCACAAATACTAATGATTACCATGCTGCACGAGCACAGACGTGCATGTTACACCACACATCATTAGTAGTGCCATGACACAGTGGGATTGATATCCTTATGCCTATATGATCTAATTTCGTAGTCCTTCTTTATTACCTGTTGTGTATTGTAAATATTAGTACTATAGATGTTGTATTTGATTCTTATGGATTTCTGGATATTTTACTCCTAATGATATATCGGTGGTATGGGACACTGTTATATATGTATATATATAATATATCATCAGAATGATCTATGCAAGTATTCTCATATTTTACTTGATATTTTGTATATGATGAGTTGGCGTCCACCATGAGCTTTATGTTTTCTGAGTATTTGTTCCGAACCGAGTGGGGGAGCTATACGGTTTTGGACTTGTTATCATCCAGACTGAGTGGGGGAGCTATACAGTCGGATACATGGTGGACCCGGATCGAGATTGAGGGACAGGATAGCATAGTTGAGGTGGAGAGCCTAGCGAGGATACTCGATATCGGTGATAGAGACGAGCACGACAGATATCCATGGGATACTGGTCGGGGTTCGATTGGGCATGGCGGATATCCAGGGGATACCAACCGGGGCCAGGGATATCGGGTGGCGATCATATATTGAGATGGTATCGACGGTATCTGTATTTACGTGTTGATGCTGGACATGAGAGATTTCTGATTTCGATGTCGATACTGGACATCCATATATATATATTGATACGATTGTTATCATGAGGTACCCAGTTGATATCATTTATTGGATTCGACTAGGACTGATCCGGGGGACGGTACCTATATATATATTCTAGTTGGGGTTGCATGACAGTTAGTGTTGCATTATGATACATACGCATATTTTGTTATATTAGTACAGATCATGGTAGTACTATACTTATTACATAGGTATCGTCGTGTATTTCGATTTCTACCTTTAGATGTACTTTTATTCATTGAGTTGGCAACTCATCCCCGTTGTGCTACAGTTTCTTGCAGGTTTTACCGTTTGGATTATCAGCGGCTTGGGCACATATTCTTTTCGGTGATTGATTGGTAAGTGGGTTACTATTGTATCGTATTCACACTTGATTATTCATATATTCTTGTATCTAGCTAAAACTCCATCAACTTAGTAATAGTATATTATGGACTTAGAAGCGAGACTTAGAAATTGTGAGGTCGCACTCATTGGAGTCGACTTATGATATAGATTGTTTGGCTGCTCCGTCGTTTGGACGTAGAGGCTAGCTCCCATCGAGACGCTATTTATATTATTATGTTGTATCGGGTTATGCAAAAATACGAAGGAGGTGATGTCGAATTTCAAAACATCATATATGTTTTTCAAACATACTTAGTTAAACTTAAATGTTATTTTAAACTAATTTCATCTGATGACTATTTTAAACTTCACCTCCAATATTTTCAAAAAGGGTTTAGATTCCGGGTTTCGGCTTACTTGAACCAAGTCGACGTCTTTAGATGTCACGTGATTTGAGTGCCGGTCGTGTACCGCATTTAGGTCGTGACAAAGTTGGTATCAGAGCGTTTGGTTTAACCTTTATTCGAGTCTAGATTGGCTATATAGGATCTAGGAATGCACTTTTGTTACCTGGACCTACCTTATAGGACTTCGACTTGAATTTAGGGGTCTTATACCCGAACTTTTGTTATATAGGATGACCTTGGTTGATGGAGTAGGTACTAAGTAGAGTACCGTACATATGTTCCGCGACATATTTACGATATGATACTCCGCCTAAGTTACCTTAGGATTTATATCTTGAGATCTTCCTTCTATTCATTTCGTTGATCTATTCTTGTCAGTGCATGTTGATTGTTCCGGTCACCATATTTATAGAAGCCGAGAGTGCTGCAGTTAGAGGTACGGTCAGAGCAGACTTGTCTGGGACAAGGACTGATCAGGGTGACTTTCCCGGTGATATAGAGACACATTGTTTATTGATATTTATCGAGTTCTAATATTGAAGCGAGTTTCTTTGGGATCCGCACCAGATGGTAGAGCCATTGATGGAGATTAGCCGGACTTAAGACGTGATGTTTTCCCTTCTTTGAAGATCGTGGTGTCGCCTACTGTTCAGACAGCGGTACCAATCATTACTGAAGTTATCGAGATGTTGCTTCCAGAGTTCATGAAGTTAAAAGTTGACGATGTTTACAAGTGTAGATGGATCAGAATGAGTTGTAGCCATTCAGATGTGAGATGGTTAGGACTTTTAATCCAAAGTGGTGCTCTGATGTGAAGTCAAGGAAGTTAGTTAGCTTCTTCCGATGGGTGTTGCTCAGACCAGATGCAAGTTGCTTGAGAAAGAGACCGTACAGTAAGTTTTCCTCCGACAAATTGGGACGAGTTTTCGAAGGTGAGCTTAGTTAGACTCTTCTACAGAGTATCAGAGATGCCAGATTTGTGTTTTTGGAAATCTTGTAAGGCTCCGGGCAAGGTCATGATCGAGTATGACTTGCAACTCGCCGGATAGTCGAGATACGCTCTTTAAGTGGTTTATATTGGAAATTTATGAAATAGGAGATTGATTCAGAGTTTTAGTGGACAGTTGTTCTTCACCGCCGATGTACGACCATACTTTTAGGGAAAATCTTAAGGAAATGATAGTCGTTACTAAAGAGAAATTGGATTCAGAAATGAGTGTTAGTTCCAGGCAGGCTGGATAGCTGAGATCAGCAGGAGACTTGAAGGGGTTCTTTCTGAAAGTTGATAATAAGTAAGATTGGACTCAGGATCAGTTGTTAGCACACAAGCAGAGGATAGAGATTTCTTTCATCAACATATTGCGTTACGAGAGACGGGATTACTGGCCAAGAAGATGTGATGGGATGTATCAGCAATAAGAAAAATGGTATCATTGCTCCTCACCGGACGATTGCATAAAGAAGCCATAGTATTAGGAATCCGCAAGAAGAACCAGAATCAGAGACAGAGAACGTTAGAACGTGGCAGGTAGTAATCCTTGCTATGCCAATTCCGGTGGTATAAACACCTTTTGACATTGAAGAGAATCTGCTTCGATTGTCATTTGAGTTCGAATTGCGTTTTTATTGATCCAAATATTTTTTTTCCAACATTGAAGAAGGACAACTCAACGTTCGTTGTTTTGATATATGCACTTTTGAGGATTTGAGGGCTATATTATGTTTTGTGCATACCAGATGCACTTGGTGAGATTTCCATGTACAGTAATTTCATTTTGATTTATGTTTTGTGCACACCAGGTGTACTTGTTGAGATTCTCGTGCGAGGTGACCGCACTCGATTGGAGTGTTACGTACACCGGATGCGCTACACTGATATTTCCGTACACATCAGATGCACATGGTTAAGAGATTATATATATATATATATATATATCCTAGATATACTTGGTATGTTTCGTGCATACCAGTTGCACGTTTTGATTTTGTGCACTCTGATGCACTTGATGTTGAATTATGTAATCCGATGCACTTGAGATTTATTTTGTGCACCCTGATGCACTTGATACTATTTTGTACACTTTTGTTCCGTGCACAATAGATGCAGTGGATATCGTTTCGTGCACGCATGTTGCACTTAACGCTGTTTTGTTTTCATGCACACCGTGACGTGTGGTTTGAGATTTACATACAAACCCATTAGGCTTGATTTTGTTTTCGTGCTTTGCACTTGATATGATATATTATAGATTTGATTATATAAAAATTTTTGATTGGTCGTGTGCCTCGATATTGCACTACGATTGAGGCAATTATTATGTACTTAAGATACAACAGTTTTCGTATTTGGAAAATTGCATCATAACTGGAGTAATTCTCATAGCATCAGCTAGAGTTACAGTTATGTGAGTTTTATATACTTTGAGATTTCACGCACACGATTGCGTTATAATGTGTTTTAGCTCATGTGGGACTTGGAGTTCCATTATTTGCACCAACATTGTATGTTTTAAGTTGGACCCCGGAAAATGGTTTTAGAGTTGAGCAGATTGGATAAAGAAAAATATTTTAAGAAGGTGATTTAATTTAAATCCGGGGACCGAATTTTCTTAAGGGGGAATATTGTAACATTTTGAAATATTTTAGATAATTAATTAATTTATTTATTTAATTAAAAATTTTATTTTAATTTTTTTGGTAATAAAGAGGCCTTTTTATATGTGGTAGGATAGTTTTATAAAGAAATAGTTGTTTTTCCCATAAGAAGTGTCATGAGGGGTTTTAGTGAAATGTTAGCATCCTTATGTAAATTAATTTTAGGTTATGGTTATTATGTAAATGGGTTGAAATAGGGTTAGGGTTATATCAAACCTCATGTTCCCGCCAAAATTTTCGGCCAAGAGCTACTTGTTCCCTTACAAAAAGGGGGAGAATCTTCAAAAAAACGGGCATCACGTGTCCACACGTGATCGGACATCACGTAGGGACACGTGACCTTCTATGAGCAATGTTAAGGGCGCTGAAATACACAATTGGAGATGGGGTCACGTACCAACACGTGATGGGCCCCTGAGCTCTTTGAAATAATAGAATTAAATTCTAATGAAATGCCTAACTGGTGGGGTCACATGCCAACACGTGATGGACTCTTAAGTCCTTTGAGCAAATAGAATTAAATTCTAATTAGATGGGTCACGTGCCAACATGTGATGGGCCCCTGAGCTCTTTAAAACAATAGAATTAAAGTCTAATGAAATGCCTAACTGGTGGGGTCACGTGCCAACACGTGATGGACTCTTAAGCCCTCTGAGCGAATAGAATTAAATTCTAATTAGATGGGTCACGTGCCAACACGTGATAGGTTTTTAGACCCTCTGGAACAATAGAATTAAATTCTATTTATAGGGAATCAAAAACCCTAAATGAAAAAATATTTTCCTAGATCTTTCTAAACAAAAAAGATTGCGCTCTATAAAGCGGAGCATCGTTGGATTAAAAATCCAATGGTGATTAAAAATCACCAATTTATAGAAAGATTCTATACAAGGAAATATTTTCCTAAAATCTGTCAGGAACAACAAATAAAATATGTTTTGGATTAAAAATCCAATGGTGAATAAAATTTACCGAGTGATCTAAAAGATCATGTTGGTTATAAAATCAATCAATGAAAAATTGACTAAACAAACTAATTCTTTTTTTCTCCTATAAATAGGATCCAAGAAGAGAAAAAAGAGATAGAAGAACAGAGAGAAAAAAGAATAGAATTTAATTCGCTAGAGAGAAAAGAAGATTTCCTCAGAAGAGAAAGAAACCCTGGGTAAGAAAGGGAAAAAGATCATAAGCTCCACAAAACAAAAAGAGAATTTAATTCTCAAACTAAGAGTTTAACTCTTCTGAATAAGAACTTAGTTCTTCCTTTGGTTAAGATCTGCAGAAGCGGATCTCCCCACAAGTTGAGAATTTAATTCTCATCGGGGAGATTCTGCCATACAGATCTAAAACCTAAGAGAAAACCTAAGTTCAGAGAATTATATTCTCCCACAAATTACTTAGGAATTTAATCCTCCAATAAAGACAGGGTTTAACCCTTGAAACAAGAACTTAGTTCTTCTTTATGGTTGAAGATTTGTAGAAGCAGATCTCCCCATAAGTTGAGAATTTAATTCTCATCAGGGAGATTTTGCCATGCAGATCCAAAACTTAGAGAGAGAGTTGGGTTTAAAGAATTTAATTCTTCCATATACATAGGAATTTAATTTCTCTAAACAAAATTAGGGTTTAACCCTACAAAAGAATTTAATTCTTAAATAAGAGACTTAGACTTTTCATGCACGTAAAAGGATCAAGTACCCAACATGATTACGTGGCAATACGTGACCCTCCCCCTCAATGATCAAAAGAGAACGAACAAGACTAGGTCACGTGCTCCCACGTGACCCTTGAACAGAATTCTCAAAATAAAGAAGGGCAGAACATATTTTGGGCGCTCTCACGTGTCCCCATGTGACCCCTGACAAGCACCTCTTTAAAAAAAAGAAGATGTAAAGAACTGAAGGATTAAAATCCAATGCATGGGCGCTCTCTTGTGTCCCCACGTGACCCCTAGCAGATCCTTTTAATATCTAGTGCATGGGTACCTATCACGTGCCCACACGTGATGTCCATGAAGACTAAAAGTGTTTAACATTTATTTGAATATTCTGAGAATAAAATAAAGGAATCTTGGCCCAATCGTAGGGCGCTTCACGTGTCTTCACATGAGCGCCTTATTTTTCTAGTGTTTAACACTATTTTAAGCACTGCATCCTTAGGGTTTAACACTATTTTAAATGCATCACATGGGAACACGTGATCGCCAAATATGTTCTAGTATTTAACACTATTTTCAAATAGTCTTAGCCTAAATTGGCTATGTTTTCCAGAGGCGGTACCCTTTTCTTTTGACTGAACCTTAAATATACACTTGTCTTCCAATATTGGTTAACTTTGGTTCAAGGGTATATCTCTTCACATCTCTGATACATGTCGTTGTAATTCTTCAATGTCTTCAGAGAGGTGGTGGGTCCCAATGACCAATAACTATCTGGTGCATTTCTAAACCTATGTTTACATCTGAATTTGGACCGCAATGTCCCTAAACTAAATAATAGAGCCCAAATGCTCTTTTGTTGGATCTAAATGATCCTGTTAAGTAGATCTTAGTCTAAAATTAGACTAACGTATCCTTAACAAACATTTAAGTTGATCCTAATATCAAACGAGATTAACGATCCTTAAATCAATCCAACTACAGATCTCCCAACCAATATTGGTTCAAGGGTACATCTCTTCATTCATATGATACATGTCGTTGTAATCCTTCAACGTCTTCAGAGAGGTGACGGTTCCCGAAAACCAGACATTCCATGGACTGTGGGGTCCTTAAACTCTTGGACTATGATGTCCTTAAACTTTATAGATTATGACGTCTTTAAACTACGGACTATGGGGTCCTTAAGCCCATGGACTATGATGTCCTTAATCTCGGACTGTGGGGTCCTTAAGTCCATGGACTATGATGTCCTTAACCTCGGACTGTGGGGTCCTTAAACCTATGGAATATGATGTCCTTAACCTTTAGAGACTAAGATGTCTTTAAACTGGACCGAGATGTCCTTAAACTAACATTGGACCACCATGTCCTTAAACTGGCAATCGACCGCAATGTTCTAAAACTAAACAATAGAGTCCAAATGCACTCTTGTTGGATCTAAATGATCCCGTTAAGTTGATCTTAGTCTAAAATTAGATTAACGTATCCTTAACAAACGTTTAAGTTGATCTTAGTCTCAAATGAGACTAATGTATCATTAAACCCAACCCCAAACCCAAATCTAAGAAGATACGGATTTAGACTAATCTACGCCCTATAGGCAACAACATAAATTAGTCTCCGTATACAATTCACGGGCAACCAAAAACAAAACAAACACCCACGACACGAAGTGACCATCTGGTGAAGGAGAAAGTGTTTACGCGATGCGGTAGCGTAATTAACTGCAGGGGCTTGCGCCTGCAGGGAAAATCGTCCTCACAATCAAAAACCCCTCAACGAAGGGGAATCTGACGAAGTCTGGTACATTGGCCACATCCGTCTAAACCTTCGATACATGGTGTCATAAACCAACTTGGCATCTTCGGAGAGTTGGACGGATAGCACAAAATAGCATCTGCCCTCGAAATTCAGGCAAGACGCGGTCGCGTCTCGCGTCTTTCGGCGGAGAACAGATTCTGGCACGCCTGGTGGGACCTTTTCCTCTTTCCACTCCACACTTTGTGTGTCGTGTTCACGAACGAATCATGATTTAACATGGTTGCCCCTGGATTTGAGGTACTAAGATTTGGTGTCTTTCTCCGTGCAGAAGAAAGAACAGTAATGGCCTCTAACTGCTCCAGCTGCAACTGCAAATCCTGTTCCGCCTCATCTGGAAGAGTAACCTACGGGCCCCAAGCGGCCTCCCTTTTCATAATGCCTGTGGACCAGGTAACTCAGGCCACTACTGGGTTATTCTTTAGGACCATGATCCTGACAACAAGTTTCAGCGCCCCTGTACCATTGCAAGAAGCTTAGAAGAAGTCGGTCTTTGATCGGCTTACCACTACTACGGCCCCTCTTAACGGGTCACCCAAACCAAGTGCTTTAGTTTTCAGCAGACTGGGCTGAAGCTCCACTGTACCTGTAAAGAAGCCCGTGATACCGGAACGGGTTATCCTGAAGAAAATAGCCATTCCTACTCCTGAACTCACCAAGGCGGCTTCTCCGGCTAAGGGGTCGGTCTTCACAAGACTGTCCGTTTCAGCTCCCACTCCGGATGAAGTAACCAAAGCCGTTTCCCCTGTACGAAAATCGGCCTTCTCAAGATTGGCCATTCCCTCTCAGCGAGCATCTGTCTTTGACAGGCTGGCGCCAACAACATACTCTCATCAGAATCGGGAGCATGATGAAGCCACCCCCATAACTGAGCCGATCCTGGCCGTACGACATGCTCGACGTCACCACTGGCGCCGAGTGAGGAAAGCTGGGGGCAGCTCCCCTTCTGGACTGACTCCGCCAGCTCCAATGGTGGAAGTTGATGCTGCTGTTCCAACTGGGAACAGCTTTGAATTACTTAATAGGGTACGCAGGAATTCGCCAACTGCTGTGCTGAAAAGATCTCCTTCACCAATGGAAAACGCTACAAAGACGAAGCTGGAGCGGCCCTCTCAGCAGCCGTCCTCTAAAATTTATAAAGTTTGGCGACAGGTCCAGGACTCTGTGGTAGATCAAAAATATCCCCACCGACAGAAAAAGATGAAGGTTCGGCAAGAAGAGGATCACCATGTCAAACCACAGAAAGCGACAGCTATTTAGGTGCCCACTGCAACGGGCCCCTCAATCTCGACTGCTCACAAGAGGAGAAAACTGGAGAAAATCCCGGTGTCTGCGACGAATCGCAAGAACATTGAATCTAAACGCCCCAATTCCGGGGGCATGGTGGTGCACACCGTCTATATGGCATCTGGAAAAGAGGATAGCAGTATCTCAATAGGTCATCGATCGCTTACGCGATCAGTGACTAAAGCTCAGGAGTAACAACAACAAAAGCTCCAAGAAATGCTAACAGCTATGGCCGCACTTACGGGACCGAAAGCAAGCCCGGAGACATCCTCGGAGCAGCACCGTGAGCAGGAAACTGATGCTGAATTCCTTCGGAGAATGCTTGAGAAGAAGGACAAAGAGGCCGCGGAACAAGCGGCCAATATAAAACAAATGGCCCTTCTATTCCAAAATATGGTGGGCATGATGATCCAGCCGGACCCTCCAGCCGAAGACCCTCAAGTAATAATTGAAGATCATAGAGGAGAGACATCAAACCCTCTGCCGGCTCTATCAGCAGCCAAAGAGGAGATCATCTCAAAAGCTGCCCTGGATGATTACATTGCTCAGCAGATACGAGTTCATCAGGCGAATGAAGCGGATGGTCAAATTGTTAAGACTGGACGACCCTATCCGGCTTGGAACGACCAGATAAAATACCCGCCGGGATACACGATCCCCAAATTCCACGTATATAAGGGGACGGGAAATCCACACCAGCACGTTGCTCAATTTAGGGCTCTCTATGGCAACACTGGAGGGGATGATAAGCTACTGCTTCGCCAATTCATTGGCAGCTTGGTGGAGACGGCGTTCGAATGGTACTCAGAGCTTCCCAACGACTTCGTCAAAACTTTTACGGAGATGGAGTTACTGTTCACACAAAGGTTCGCAAGCGCAAGCGAACGTACCCCAATCACGGCATTGATCAATGCCGGGGTGAAGCCATGAGAAATATGGGTGCAATACGCGATACGGTGGCAGAATCTATGGTCGAAGTGCGAGCAGCTGATTTAGTGAGATTTTTAGATCAAAAATATTTATAAACCGCAATCAAGAACGGCGTCGCTTGGTAGCTAGCCGGTGAGTACGGGTCGGTCCACAGGGATGTTGTGTCTTTTCTAATTTGCTCGAACGAGTTAATTCCAAACGGCGTGAATGGATTATCGCTAAAAACTAAGATTTATATTAAGACTAGAATCTTGCTAGGGTTAGGTTTAGGTTAAGTTTGGAAATTGAAGATTTCCTCATTGCTTTCAATACCCTAATTTAAATCTCTTTTAGGTGTTATGGTAACAATTAATAAAGGGGATTAGTTCCATCGGGAAGAAACGATGTTTCTTCCTCTAGGTTCTAGTCCTTCCTTTCTTAATTCTTACCCTAATCTCCATCGAAAATATACACAACCGGTCGTTTATACTACGGTATCACCGTTACCTCGAGGGGTAAGGTGCCGTAGGGAATGGTGTGTGTATGTATGCATGGAGTCCTAATTATTAATATGTGAATGGGCAAGAATTTCATCTCTCAAGCCTTCCCTAAATGTAACCCTAACAAGCGAGGAGACTACTCGCTCATTAGGGAATTTAAGAACATCTTTAACTATCTAACTAGGGCAAATAATTAAAAGTAAACTAAAGCAATGAAATAGAAATCTTACTTTATTGATGGCTCTCTCCAAACATTAACACAGGAATTACAGATATGAATTTATAAAATGAAAAGAGGCATGACCTAAATCAGGTTTTTAGGGTTCTATTTATAGATTCATAGAAAACCCTAGGGTTACAATCGACGCACATCTGCTATTACAAAAATACCCCCTAAGAAGACTAGTCAACGAGCCGCCAGCGCACCGACACATTTTTCCACCGGCACGGGTATCACTCGGCCGCGGATCCGCGGCTAAAGCCCACGTTTGGCCGCGGTTCCACGGCCGTATATGGGCCTTGTGGGCTCATTTTCTCTGGTTATGTTTTGGTGTCATTTTACTCCTTTTTTCTTCACTTTGTTTCTCAGGTTGGCTTCTAGTTTTCTTCCAGATTTCCACAGTGAATAAATGCAGTGGACTTTTACCGTTGCTTTGTATCGAAGTCTTGAACCTTGCTCTGCCTTTGTACTTTTGTGAACTTTGTTCATTGATCTTCGTTTAGTCTTCAAACTGTAGGCAATATAAAGATTCTCTGTTTGTTGATCGAAGTCTCACTTTTGTAACGTCTTATGTCTTTTTCACTGTTTTTGTCCCGAGAATCTGTAACCTGCAACTATGTAGCAGATATGGGTCAAAAGCACCTGTTTATTTGTAAAATACATAAGAATGGGGAATATAATAATGCAAAATTATGGTATGAACAAATACCCCCAAACTTATCTTTTGCTCGTCCTCGAGCAAACCTAGTTTTATTCTCAACAAAATCCTAAGCTCACTTTCGCAGGGAAACACGATTGCACATGAGCTCGTGTAACAAGCCGTTAAACCTCTAGGTGTCCTTAGTAGGAGGAGTGTTGTCTCCTGAGGGTTTTCAGCGGATACTACCCACAAAATCCTATCAATTTGGCTTATCGACTTTTATTCTCCAATTAGGTTTTCTAACAAGAACTCTATTATCTTCGACTCATAAATTATCCACCCATATTCTTCACGCTTTCTTATCATTTAACTTAAGATTATATATGTTCTGTAGACTTACTTAGCTTTTGGCATCTTTTAAGTTTTCCTTCTAGGGTTCTATCTCAACTTAGGAATTTTTATCATCTCTATTAAAGATACAAGTCCTATTCTTCATTCCTATCTCTTATCTAACCCCAATCACATACCCCTACGTGTGTGTATATATCACCCATGCATTTGGAAATTCAAATCAAGCTATCATACTCTTGTCCGTAGTTCAAAGCACTTCTTAATTGGTGAATTTTTAGATGAAATTTGCTCACACATCCTTCATGCGACCGTTAATACTTCTTGAGGTACCAACAACCGATTACAAAATGTGTATGCACATTAAAGCATAATTCCTAGTCTTGTAACACCTAAGACTTTAGCAGTGACTCCCAAACCAGTTGGTCTAAGGCACTAGGTGATAAAGCACCCTCGCTAAATATTTTTTCTATTTATGCAGCCTTAAGTAATTATAAAAACCAGTGTTCATTTTTTTTATCTCTTTATTCACACTGGTATTTTTATTTTATTTTCCTTTATACTAAGGACTTTAGACAAGAGCATTTCAAGGTCTCTTATACTATTCCAAGTTTCAAAGTTCGTGTTTGTGCAATTTGTAGGATATATATTTTTAGAATTTAGACTTAAGGTTCAGAATTATTTTTCAAACTCATACTTTAATAAAGATATTAATACTTTTCCCTTGTTTTAACTTAGCCCAAGAAGTCAACTCGAAATTTGCCTATTTCTAAATAAACTACAAAGACATATACTTTCTACCGTTAAATTTTAAGAAAAGTTATTTTTAGGATTTTTAATTTACTAAGTCTAAGATCTAGTTGTTCCTAGCTAGTTAACCTTTTTGTCAAACTCAAGTCAATTATGGCCAAAATTGAATACTTTAATTTTTATAATTTTTAAATTTTTTTTCCAATTTTTATGGGTTTTAAAATAAGTATGCAAATGCAAAAATATACACATGAATGCAAAGGAAGAAGGCTTACCGAGCACATCTCCAAACTTAAACTTGACAGTGTCCTCACTATCATGCTATACCAAGAGGGTCAAAATGTCGACACTCCCCTGTTTATTTACTTTTTTTTTATTTATTTTTATAATTTTTATGTTTTTATTGTTAACAGAAAAAGAAAACAAAAAATATATATATACATATATACAACAAGGTCCTCTCCAAACTAAACAAGGCCTTTACACAGGCCAAAGGTTAGCACCAACCATTCAAAAATTTTATCGTGATAATGGTAGGGTTGGTGAAAGAATGGAGTATAGAGAAAAGAAATGAGAAACACACGAGACCGTGTAGAGATAGAAGTGGTATACAGTCTCGGTGGAGGAGGAGAATGGCGGAAGAGAGAAAGGAGTGTAGCACGAACTTGAGGGTGTAAATTGAGTGAATAAATTAGCACAATTTGTGATGACCGATGTGTTAAAAGCGATTATGCTAATTTATCAACCCGTTGAGAAATGGGTTTAAATCCCTCAAGGTTCGCAAGAAAACATGGGTATGTTGAACTTGGTAAACCATCCATTGAAAATGGAAACGCGACGGATTCATGCATGGTCGAAACAATAGGAAGGACGAAAGGGAGTGATTTAGGGATAGTCTTATTCTCACCTAAGTAATCTGTCTCGAACTTGAAGGATTCCATCAATGGTTCGAAATGACTGTAAGCAACTGAGTCTGATGGTTCAACTAACTCATCTGAAAACTCAAAGGACTCAAACTCGGACGGTGAGTCTTCACAATCATCCGAAAAAGTGAAGCACTCGTAATCGTTTTCTGCTGTGAGAACTGTGTCAGTTTCAAAGAGGAACGCACTAGTGGCGTCAAAACTGTTGTGATCAAACAGAAAATTTTCAAGCTCACAGTCCTCCTACATGATCTTTTGCATGGTCGGAACGATGGAAAGGAGGGAGGGTGATTTAGGAAGTGTAACAGTTAAAGGTTCAGGATGATGAATTGGAAAATCCGACACATCAAACACAAATGGTTCATCCTCAATATTATCCTCAATACTTTCCTCAATACTATCCTTATAATTCTCCTCAAAAGTTATCTCATCCATGCAATTATCATCAAAATCAAGACGCATATGAAGTTCGGGAGAAACATTTAATGACTCGGGATGATGAATTGGAGATAAAATTTCAGTCAAATCTACAGGTTCATCATTCAAAATATTCCCCGCGTCAATATCCTCAGTCAAGTGAAAATCAAATTTTGTAGACACCTCATCAAAAGCATGGATATTTATCAATTCAGGTTCGAGATTGGAGGTGTAGTGATCAAAAGGATTCGTGTTGGTTTCACTCGAAAGGGGTTCTTCACAATCTGGCAAATCAAGCACTACAAAGTCGCACAACTCATTAAACGTTTTATCTTTAACTGGTGAATCATTTGGGATACTTATTTGAAAACCGGAGTTGTGGGATTCAATTGAGGATGAGTAGGTTTGATTTGGAAGTGTGTATAGTTCACTCTCACCACTCAAATTCTCACTCTGTCCAACCGCCTCATTAGACATTTGAAAATTTGGAGCTAGTTGGAAACTAGCTACCGGTTCACTAGGTTGCATAAGGGCGGCCATGGACGCATCCACCTTCCTCATCATTTGGTTTGTCGCTACCATATAAGCTTTCAAAGACCGTTCTAGACTAGACATGGGTTGTGAAGGGGTTTCAGTAAAAGATTCAAAGTTGTTTGGATATGTGAAACTCCCAAATGGTTGTGTAGAAGCAATGTCTATGGAAGGTGTGAAAGTCGGGTAGGACTGGTGGGAATTGAATGGTTGGACATGTGTAGGATCAACATTTGGATAAAAAGGTGAATGGACTTGTTGATCCCAAGAATTGGAAGTGTTGAAAGGAGTGAAAGATCGGTTACGAGATTTTTCAATATGCTCAGCAATAGACATGGGTTTCGGAGTTACAATAGGACTCGAAAAAGTAGTATCAACGTAAGAAGGTGGTGAGGGTTGAAATGGTTGATACAAAGTAGATTGCAGAGTCGAACTGTTTCTCCTAGACGGTTCTATTCGATCTTTCAAAGATATTTTGGGCATGGAGGGGTCGTCCGTAATTTGACCAAAACAATTCGCGTAGGAAGCAATGTTTGGATGAGAGTACCAAAGTTCAGCAAGAGTTTTGTGAGGTGGGGTACCCATGATGTAAGAAAGGAGAAGAAAAAGAATGTGGGGTACACGGATTTCTTAGCGACAAGTTGCAAGTTTTTATAAAAATTTTTCCTTTTTTTATTTTTATTTTTATGTGGTGCTCTTTGCAAAAAGATTTTCGATAAAAGGCTTAAACACACTTTCAATCAACCATAAATGCACAATCAGGCCTAGATCTAGGGTCACCTAGGTTAGCTAGACAGCTCATAACTGTTCTAAAGGGCTAGAAATAGGACCTCAAATCGCCTCTTCACCGCCAATTGCGGCCAGGTAAGTGCCAGGTAAGTGGGAGGTTCTCCATTACGTAAGTAGTGGGCCTAATTAAGTAACCACTTGCCTTAGACACACTTACCTAGACACCACAAAGTCAGGTTAGGATCAATGGTCGATGCCTACAACTATTCCTCTGTTCTATTGAGCGCGAAGTCCTTAGGGCTGAGTCTAATTTTTTTTAATTAAATGATGGTCAATGTAATATGCCTTATGTGATTTCTGGGGTCCTGGGAAGGGTAATGAAACCCCCACCCAATCTGGATTGGTGTTCAAGCCCCTTAAAGTCAAATTAAAATATGCAAAGCAGTAAACACAATCACTTGCAAAAATTTTTTTTTTAGCGCGGCGCAAAGAATCCTGCACAAGATCAATTATTGAAAGGGGGAGAGATTTTTTTATCACAAAGAATCCAGATGGAAATTTTTACAGAGGAGATATTGGGGTCGCAGAGAAGAAGAAGAGGAAGCTTACAGAGGATTTTTCAGATGATGACGTCACCGATGCGCCGCGGTTCCGCCGCCGCACCCTACCTTTGACCGCGGTTCCGCGGTGGGCTTGTTGGATCAGTCCTCCAATCTTTTTCTGTTGCTCTGTTGTGGTACTCCTCGGTTGTTCAGATCTTCTGTTTTCTGTTTAGCTCTCAGGATTTTTTTAGATCTGAATTCGTTCGTCCATCCTGCATAATTCAAACGAAAATACCCTTCCAAAATAACAAGATGAAATTTTTTTATAATTTTTTTATTTTTCAGTTTTTATGATTTTTCAATTTTATATTAACCCGAAATTACAAAAAGAAAATAACACGCCATCCCCAGCAACGGCGCCATTTGATTTAGTGAGATTTTTTAGATCAAAAATATTTATAAACCGCAATCAAGAACGGCGTCGCTTGGTAGCTAGCCGGTGAGTACGGGTTGGTCCATAAGGATATTGTGTCTTTTCTAATACGCTCGAATGAGTTAATTCCAAACGGTGTGAATAGATTATCGCTAAAAACTAAGATTTATATTAAGATTAGAATCTTGCTAGGGTTAGGTTTAGATTAAGTTTGGAAATTGAAGATTTCCTCACCGCTTTCAATACCCTAATTTAGATCTCTTTTAGGTGTTATGGTAACAATTAATAAAGGGGATTAGTTCCATCGGGAAGAAACGATATTTCTTCCTCTAGGTTCTAGTCCTTCCTTTCTTAATTCTTACCTTAACCTCCATTGAGAATATACACAACCAGTCGTTTATACTACGGTATCACCGTTACCTCGAGGGGTAAGGTGCCGTAGGGAACGGTGTGTGTATGTATGCATGGAGTCCTAATTATTAATATGTAAATGGGCAAGAAAGGGATGAGAGATTTCATCTCTCAAGCCTTTCCTAAATCTAACCCTAACAAACGAGGAGACTACTCGCTCATTAGGGAATTTAAGAACATCTTTAACTATCTAACTAGGGCAAATAATTAAAAGTAAACTAAGGCAATGAAATAGAAATCTTACTTTATTGATGGCTCTTTCCAAACATTAACACAGGAATTACAGATCTGAATTTATGAAATGAAAAGAGGCATGACCTAAATCAGGTTTTTAGGGTTCTATTTATAGATTCATAGAAAACCCTAGGGTTACAATCGACGCATATCTGCTATTACAAAAATACCCCCTAAGAAGACTAGTCAACGAGCCGCCAGCGCACCGACACATTTTTCCACCGACACGGGTATCACCCGGCCGCGGATGCGCGGCCAAAGCCCACGTTTGGCCGCGGTTCCGTGGCCGTATATGGGCCTTGTGGGCACATTTTCTCTGGTTATGTTCTGGTGGCATTTTACTCCTTTTTTCTTCACTTTGTTTCTCAGGCTGGCTTCTAGTTTTCTTCCAGATTTCCACAGTGAATAAATGTAGTGGACTTTTACCGTTGCTTCATGTCGAAGTCTTGAACCTTGCGCTGCCTTTGTACTTTTGTGAACTTTGTTCATTGATCTTCGTTTAGTCTTCAAACTGTAGGCAAGATAAAGATTCTCTGTTTGTTGGTCGAAGTCTCACTTTTGTATCATCTTATGTCTTTTTCATTGTTTTTGTCCCGAGAATCTGTAACCTACAACTATGTAGCAGACATGGGTCAAAAGCACCTGTTTATTTGTAAAATGCATAAGAATGGGGAATATAATAATGCAAAATTATGGTATGAACAGCAGCGCATCGAAGAAGTGCCTATGGTAGGCATGTTCGTGGGCACTCTTGATCCGCAGGCGACCATATCCTAGTTCATGATATTCTTCAAGCCAACTAATTTTCAGGCCTTGATTGACAAACTAGCCCAAATGGATCAGATAGGTCATAGACCGTCTTCCTCGAAAATGGAGCCTAGAAACGAAAAAGGGAAGGGAAAAGCGACCTTCGTCGCCAACGCTCAATAATAACCGAGTGGCCTAAGACCGGTTGTTCGCCAAAGCAACAAGCGACAATCCCTTGATGAGAAGTTGAGACGTCCTTACTCGTTTCCCCGGGATAAAATAAGGAAACTGTTTGAACTGGCAGTGCGCAATGGGCTTATCACTCTACCGGAGTCGAGACACCCACCGCGACCGAACAACGTCAACGATCCTAATTACTTCCCCTACCACCAAGTATTGGGCCATCCGATCGAATACTGCTACGTTTTCAAAAACTGGGTTTAAGACCAATACCAACAGGGCAAGTTCGCGCTATCTGAAAACTGGAAGGTGAATCCGCCACAACAGCACACTCCTAAAAGGGTGGACACACCGGGGGCATCATGCTCTTTTATAGAAGAAGCTCTATGGGAGGTCGCTCTTTCAGCCAAAACGAAAAGAATGCTGAAGGATCTTCACACATGCCCGGCGATTAGGTGGAAAAGCCCACTAGAGCCTGAGATCATCAAGGGAATACTGAAGCCGCGCCTGACTCCAAGAATTGGTAGCGATAATCAAAACGCTCAGGCCCAGCTGTCAAAATCTTCAAAAAAGAAGAAGAAGCCCGTGAAGCCTGATGACAAGCGCACAGACTTGTAAAAGCATATTGACGCGCCGGAAGAATACAACCAAAAGGCGCGAACTTCGGTCACACTCCAAGAATTTCTCAACCATATCCTGGAGGGCGGAGATAGCGATGATGATGAGAGAGATAGTTCGTCAAAGAAACCAGAAGATTATGTGGCATGTTATCACATGATCTCTCATTCGTCGCTAATTAACAAAGAAGCTCATCGGCGTTAGAAGACAACTTAAGGGAGCTAGGGGCAGGATCGAAACCAAAACCCTTGGAACCGTCTGACAAGATGATCGACCTGCTGCTGAACGAAGCCCGTCAGAAGAGCAAGGATGATCAAGAATGCGAAATGACCATATTCGAAAAAGCCAGGCGTCGGCGTCAAGTTGGAGAAGCCGTGATAGGGATGGGTCACAAAATACTCCAACCATATCAAACCACACTTTAAATGGGTGTATTCCACATCAGCGTCATGTATCCCGTCACGTGACAAATGCACGCGCATACAGGATAAGCGAACAGACCGAAAAGTCCTTAAACTAACGCCGGACCGAAACATCCTTAAACTAACGATGGACCACAATGTCCTAAAACTGGCTGCGGACCGAAACGTCCCTAAACTAACGATGGACCGCTATGTCCTAAAACTTGCAATTAACCGAGACGTCTATAAACTACTACGGGCCGCAGCATCCCAAGGCTAACAAAAAAAAAGAAAAAAAGGTATGTCCACAAGCAAAATGGGCACGGATGAAAACCCAAAAGGGCGCCATGAGTAAAAACAGCAGGACTACCGGCGATGTTTGTGAAAACCCGAAAGGGCGCAGACTCGTAAAAAAAAAGGGTACGTCCACAAGCAAGATAGGCACGGATGAAAACCCGAAAGGGCTCCATGAGTAAAAACAGTAGGGCTACCGGCGAGTTTTGTGAAAACCCGAAAGGGCGCAATCTCGTTAAAAAACACTTGTAAGGTCCTCTCGACCTTGTAAGGAGAAAATACCTGCATGAGATCCTTATGACTCACAAAGGAGCAACACACTTAGGGATCCCCACGATTCCTAAGGATAAAACACATTTACGAGATCCTCACGACTCATAAGGAGAATTACCCTTTGAGACCCTCACGGCTCATGGGATTCAAATTCCTTAAGCTACAGGGATCTGAACCTATTCTTAAGCCGTCACACACCCCGCTATTGACCTATAAGCGGTTCAATATTGACCTTTGTATACAATCCACGGGCACGAATAAACATTTCATTAACAAAGTCCCACCCGCGACTAGGGATATGTTTACACAGTGGACAGCCCTTGAAAGTCCTTTCGACTTATAAGGAGAAAACACTCTTGTAAGATCCTTACGACTTATAAGGGACCATACATTTAGGAATCCTCACGATCCCTAAGGAGAAAATGCACCTACGAGATCCTCACGACTCGTAGGGAGAAATACCTTCATGAGACCCTAACGGCTTATGAAGTTAAAAGCCTTAGCCAATAGGATCTTAACCCTGTTTGCTAAGCCACCTTTGTTTAAGTCGACAAAGGCAAATGATGATGCGCTCCTGGCAGTATCCCAGTTGTAGCGATGCTGATGCCTAAATCGGTATCAGATCCTGAGTCCCTTACTCGCGGCAAAAGTCAGCGAGCTATAAATGCATATGAAATAACCGAAATGATGGGGCAACTTGCAACAAAATCAGCAAGTAAAAGATATGCATACAAAAATAGCCGAAATGAATGGGCAACTCGCAATAAAAAGCAGCAAGTAAAAAAAAACAAATAGCCGAAATGATTGGGCACCGCGAAAAATAGTCGAAATGATTGGACAATCGCGACTTTCGCGAGATAAAAGCTGAAATGATAGAGCATCGCGGAAAGAAATAAAAAAAATGAAGGAATGAAACTTTTACCCTACAGGCAGTCTATACTGACCCATGTATACAATCCATGGTCATAAACGAAAAGGGAACCAAATGTCCCCCATCAGATCCTGTCAAAAGGGAAAGTCTGATCTCAACAGTAACATCTGCATCCCAGAAGATCAACAACGGCGTTCCTTCTTATGCCAGCAGGGTACGGAAGCGACACAACGAAACAGAACCATGGCAAAGTCCTTAGTTCCAAATCTTAACGGCGACATCTACAGCCTAAAAATTAGCAACGATGATCATCCTCATTCCAACAGGATTCGGACTCAACATCACCAAACGGAGCCATGGAAAAGTCCCTAATTCCAAGACTCTAGAGTCCACAGACAACCTAGAGCCAACCAATGACCTCCCTGCCGGATCAACGCTCCGTCTCGAAAACAAGTCAACCAACCCCAAGGAAATCAGTGTCCTCGGCAAAAACCTCGATTCAGGGAAATTGGCGTCCTTGATGAGAGCATCTCGATTCGCGTCGATCCGCAGAGAAATCAATGTCTTGGCAGGAATATCTCGATTCGTTTCGACCCCCAGGGAAATCAGCGTCCTTAGCAAAAACCTCGATTTAGGGAAATTAGCGTCCTTGACGAGAGCATCTTGATTCGCATCGACCCACAAAGAAATCAGTGTCTTTGCAGGAATACCTCGATTTGTTTCAACTCCGAGGAAATCAGTGACCTTGGCAAAAACATCGATTCAGGGAAATTAGCATCCTTGACGAGAGCATCTTGATTCGTATCGACCCGCAGAGAAATCAGTGTCTTTGCAGGAATACCTCGATTCGTCTTAACTCCGAGGAAATCAGTGTCCTTGGCAAAAAACTCGATTCAGGGAAATCAGCATCCTTGATGAGAGCATCTCGATTCGCGTTGACCCGCAGAGAAATCAGTGTCTTTGCAGGAATACCTCGATTCATCTCAACTCTTAGGAAATCAGTGTCCTTGGCAAAATACCTCGATTCAGGGAAATCAGCGTCCTTGACGAGAGCATCTCGATTCGCATCGACCCGCAGAGAAATCAGTGTCTTTGCAGGAATACCTCGATTCGTTTCAACCCCCAGGGAAATCAGTGTCCTTGGAAAAAATCTCGATTCAGGGAAATTAGCGTCCTTGATGAGAGCATTTCGATTCACATCGACCCGCTGATAAATCAGTGTCTTTGCAGGAATACCTCGATTTGTCTCAACTCCGAGGAAATCAGTGTCCTTGGTAAAAACCTTGATTCAGGAAAATCAACGTCCTTGATGAGAGCATCTCGATTCGCGTCGACCCGCAGAGAAATCAGTGTCTTTGCAGGAATACCTCGATTCGTCTCAACTCTGAGGAAATCAGTGTCCTTGGCAAAATACCTCGATTCAGGAAAATCAGCGTCCTTGATGAGAGAATCTCGATTCGCATCGACCCGCAGAGAAATCAGTGTCTTTGCAGGAATACCTCGATTCGTTTCAACCCCCAGGGAAATCAGTTTCCTTGGCAAAAACTTCGATTTAGGGAAATTAGCGTCCTTGACGAGAGCATCTCGATTCGCATTGACCCGCTGAGAAATTAATGTCTTTGCAGGAATACCTCGATTTGTCTCAACTCCGAGGAAATCAGTGTCCTTGGTAAAAACCTTGATTTAGGGAAATCAGCGTCCTTGATGAGAGCATCTTGATTCGCGTCGACCTACAGAGAAATCAGTGTCTTTGCAGGAATACCTTGATTCGTCTCAACTCCGAGGAAATCAATGTCCTTGGCAAAATACATCGATTCAGGTAAATCAGCGTCCTTGACGAGAGCATCTTGATTCGCATCGACCCGTAGAGAAATCAGTGTCTTTGCAGGAATACCTCGATTTGTTTCAACCCCCAGGGAAATCAGTGTCCTTGGCAAAAACCTCTATTTAGGGAAATTAGCGTCCTTGACGAGAGCATCTCGATTCGCATCGACCCGCAGAGAAATCAGTGTCTTTGCAGGAATACCTCGATTCGTCTCAACTCCGATGAAATCAGTGTCCTTGGCAAAAACCTCCATTCAGGGAAATCAGCGTCCTTGACGAGAGCATTTCGATTCGCGTCACTTCGCAGAGAAATCAGTGTCTCTGCAGGAATATACGACATCAGCAAAATGGAGCCACGGCAAAGTCCCCTAGTTCCAAATCTCGACGGTTCATAGACAACCTAGAGACAACCTCGACATTCGACGCAATATTGCAGGCACAATGTCAACCAACGAAGCTAAGGAAAATCCCCAGCTTCAGGGTCTTGACAGCAACACAAATGAGACCTGAAAAGACTATCGTAGATCATCCCACACTAGCGCGGAGTGGTCATGACTCATCGGGGCTCCCAAACTGAGCCTAACCTCAAGTAAAAAGCGACATGGAATATCCCTAACGCTTGCTTTTTCGACGGTAATATTACCTGGAAGATTACTTAAAGACATCTTGTGATCAGATACACGACAGTCGCTGTGATCAGATATACGACAGTCGTGGGGCTACCCGAATAACAAGATTGCATATCGGGGAATATATCGACCAACGCGATGGTGCGACGGGTAAAAAAAAACCCTAGTACCACAGACCCTAACAGACTTCTATTAGCAGGAGTTAATTGTGACGTTAGGACATTCTTGTGTTCGTCTCGACTCGTGAGGAAATTAGTGTCTTTGCGAGAACTTCTCGATTTGTTTCGACTCGTAGGGAAAAGCCTTAGGCAATGGGGATAAGAACCTGTTTCCTAAGCACTGGGGCCCTGCAAGTCGGTCCAAGATGGACTCTTGCATACTATTTAAGGGCCACCTCTCCAAAGTCGAATCTCGAGAAGGAGGGAAACAACCATTTATGAGTTCTCTCGAGTTGTAAGCGGGAAAAATTCTCTTATGAGATCCTTACGACTCTCAAGAGAAAACGCACTTAGGAATCCTCACAATTCTTAAGGAGAAAATACACCTACGGGATTCTCTCGACTCGTAGGGAGAAAAGTCTTTATGAGATCCTCACGGCTCATAAAGTTGAAAAGTCTTAGGAGGAAGATTTGAACCTGTTTCCTAAACCATCACTGCTCTACAAGAAGGTCAAGATAGACCATCTGCGGGCCACATTTTCCAAAGCCACATTCTCCAATGAACTAAAAAAAATCTACTTACGGGTCCTCCCGATTCGTAAGGGAAAATACCCGAGTGAGATCCTTATGACTCACGGAGGCAATGAACACTTAGAAATCCTCACGATTTCTAGGGAGAATTTACACCTGCGTGATCCTTTTGACTCGTAGGGAGAAAAACCTTCTTGAAATTCTTACGGTTCATGAAGATGGAAAAAGTCTTAGGTTACAAGGACCCCAAACTTGTATCCTAAGCCATCAATTCTATTGCCATGCGTAACTCTACACTACTTCACCCACGTACATGCTTACGTGGGCGAAGTAGTGGGGGGCATTTGTTCCCTCCAAAATTTTCGGCCAAGAGCTACTTGTTCCCTTACAAAAAAGGGGGAGAATTTTCAAAAAAACGGGCATCACGTGTTCACACGTGATCGGACATCATGTAGGGACACGTGACCTTCTATGAGCAAACTTATGGGCGCTGAAATACACAATTGGAGATGGGGCACGTGCCATCACGTGATGGGCCCCTGAGCTCTTTGAAATAATAGAATTAAATTCTAATGAAATGCCTAACTGGTGGGGTCACGTGCCAACACGTGATGGACTCTTAAGTCCTCTGAGCGAATAGAATTAAATTCTAATTAGATGGGTCACGTGCCAACACGTAATGGGCCCCTGAGATCTTTGAAATAATAGAATTAAAGTATAATGAAATGCCTAACTGGTAGGGTCACGTGCCAACACGTGATGGACTATTAAGTCCTCTGAGCGAATAGAATTAAATTCTAATTAGATGGGTCACGTGCCAACACGTGATGGGTTCTTAGACCCTCTAGAACAATAGAATTAAATTCTAATTAAAGGGAATCAAAAACCCTAAATGGAAAAATATTTTCCTAGATCTTTCCAAACAAAAAAGATTGCTCTCTGTAAAGCGGACTATCGTTGGATTAAAAATCCAATGGTGATTAAAAATCACCAATTTATAGAAAGAATCTATACAAGGAAATATTTTCCTAAAATCTGTCAGGAACAACAAATAAAATATCTTTTGGATTAAAAATCCAATGGTCAATAAAATTCACCGAGTGATAAAAAAGATCATGTTGATTACAAAATCAATCAAAATCTTTCAATAAAAAATTGACTAAACAAACTGATTCTTTTTTTCTCCTATAAATAGGAGCCAAGAAGAGAAAAAAGAGATAGAAGAACAGAGAGAAAAAAGAAGAGAATTTAATTCTCCAGAGAGAAAAGAAGATTTTCTTAGAAGAGAAAGAAACCCTGTGTGAGAAAGGGAAAGAGATCATAAGCTCCACAAAACAAAAAGAGAATTTAATTCTCAAACTAAGAGTTTAACTCTTCTGAATAAGAACTTAGTTCTTCCTCTGGTTAAGATCTGCAGAAGCGGATATCCCCACAAGTTGAGAATTTAATTCTCATCGGGGAGATTCTGCCATGCTGATCTAAAACCTAAGAGAAGACCTAAGTTCAGAGAATTATATTCTCCCACAAAGTACTCGGGAATTTAATTCCTCCAACAAAGACAGGGTTTAATCCTTGAAACAAGAACTTAGTTCTTCTTCATGGTTGAAGATCTGTAGAAGCAGATCTCCCTATAAGTTGAGAATTTAATTCTCATCAGGGAGATTTTGCCATGCAGATCTAAAATTTAGAGGGAGAGTTGGGTTTAAAGAATTTAATTCTTCCATATATATAGAAATTTAATTCCTCTAAACAAAATTAGGGTTTAACCCTACAAAAGAATTTAATTCTTAAATAAGAGACTTAGACTTTTCATGCACATAAAAGGATCAAGTACCCAACATGATCACGTGGCAACACGTGACCCTCCCCCTCAATGATCAAAAGAGAACGAACAAGACTAGGTCACGTGCTCCTACGTGGCCCTTGAACAGACTTCTCAAAATAAAGAAGGGCGGAACAGATTTTGGGCGCTCTCATGTGTCCCCACGTGACCCCTGACAAACACCTCTTTAAAAAAAAGAAGATGGAAAGAATTGAAGGATTAAAATCTAATGCATGGGCGCTCTTACGTGTCCCCACGTGACCCCTAGCAGATCCTTTTAATATCTAGTGCATGGGTACCCATTACGTGCCCACACGTGATGACCATGGAGACTAAAAGTGTTTAACACTTATTTGAATATTCTGAGAATAAAATAAAGGAATCTTGGCCTAATCCTAGGGCGCCTCACGTGTCCTCACATGAGCGCCTCATTTTTCTAGTGTTTAACACTATTTTAAGCACTGCATCCTTTATGTTTAACACTATTTTAAATGCATCATATGGGAACATGTGATCGCCAAATATATGCTAGTGTTTAACATTATTTTCAAATAGTCTTAGCCTAAATTGACTAAGTTTTCCAGAGGCAGTACCCCTTTCTTTTTACTGAACCTCAAATACACTTTTGTCTTGGTTCGAGGGTACATCTCTTCACACCTCTGATATATGTCGTTGTAATTCTTCAACGTTTTCAGAGAGGTGGTGGGTCCCAATGACCAATAACTATCTGGTGCATTTCTAAACCCATGTTTGCATCTGAATTTGGACCGCAATGTCCCTAAACTAAACAATAGAGCCCAAATGCTCTTTTGTTGGATCTAAATAATCCTGTTAAGTAGATCATAGTCTAAAATTAGACTAACGTATCCTTAACAAAAATTTAAGTTGATCCTAATCTCAAACAATATTAACGATCCTTAAATCAATCCAACTACAGATCCCCCAACCAATATTGGTTCAATGGTACATCTCTTCACTCCTCTGATGCATGTCGTTGTAATCCTTCAACGTCTTCAGAGAGGTGACGGGTCCCGACAACCAGACATTCCATGGACTGTGGGGTCCTTAAACTTATGGACTATGATGTCCTTAAACTTTATAGACTATGACGTCTTTAAACTACAGACTGTGGGGTCCTTAAGCCCATGGACTATGATGTCCTTAACCTCGGACTGTGGGGTCCTTAAGCCCATGGACTATGATGTCCTTAACCCTCGGACTGTGGGGTCCTTAAACCTATGGACTATGATGTCCTTAATCTTTACAGACTAAGATGTCTTTAAACTGGACCGAGATGTCCTTAAACTAACATTGGACCACCATGTCCTTAAACTGGTAATCGATCGTAATGTCCCTAAACTAAACAATAGAGCCCAAATGCTCTCTTGTTGGATCTAAATGATCCCGTTAAGTTGATCTTAGTCTAAAATTAGATTAACGTATCTTTAACAAACGTTTAAGTTGATCTTAGTCTTAAATGAGACTAACGTATCCTTAAACCCAACCCCAAACCCAAATCTAAGAAGATACGGATTTGGACTAATTCATGACCTATGGGCGAAAACATAAATTAGTCTCCGTATACAATTCACGGGAAACCAAAAACAAAAAAACACCCACGACACGAAGTGACCATCTGTAGAAGGAGAAAGTGGTTACCACGATGTTGTAGCGTAATTAACTGCAGGGGCTTGCGCCTGCAGAGAAGAGCGTCCCCACAATCAAAAACCCCTCAACGAGGGGGAATCTGACGAAATCTGCTACATCGGCCGCATCCGTCTAAATCTCCGATACATGTGTTAGTTATATGTATGCCCTAGAGGCCATTACTATACGTACGATGTATATTGTAGTGGATGCTAGGATATATATAGGGAGGACTTTCTTGCTCGACAAGATAGTACGCTATCTGGTTGCTCTTTACTTTAACGTGTATACTGATTGTCTCTCTGTTACATGTTGGTAAAGCCCTTAGGATGTGTACTTGACTACCTGGACTATGATACGGATCATACTAGTGGGGACATGGTAGTCCATAAGTACATCCTTCAAGGTCCCTAGTTGTGGGTGTATCGAGACAGGGCATCGATGCACCAGAGTAGACTAGCGCATACGCATACGCATCTTGACCCATATGATGGGCGATGGATGATCCCATATCCATCGGTGTTTGACATCAAGGATGGTGTATGGGTGCTCAGTGGAGACTGGGTACACTGGACGGACTCGCCGAGAACTCCCAGATGGTATTATACCTCACGTCAGATGGCAGTTCTCCGGTGACACTGGTACAGAGTAGTCTGTTGACCCGATATCGTCATAGAGTCTTGTGTGATTCCCACTGTGCTTTGATTTCCACCTTACCACCTCCAAGAGGGCGTGCAAAACGGTGGTTTTTGGGTACAGTCCTGAATCACATGGTGGCAATGAGCGATAGGAGGGGATTCGTCTCTCCCGGTATAGGGAGTTGATGTTGCGCTGTGTTCGATTGGCTATAACCGGAAATCCCTGGCCAGGGTTGCTGAGATTTACTGGTAAGTGTTACCAGTAGTTTCTCAAACTGTTATAGACCTCATATCGACATGACTTATCGAGCTACCGGGGTCTGACGTTTACCACCCCTAGGCGAGATATGCGACATATCAGACGACGAGACCGGACTGTACGGTAAGTGTTACTGGTTGGATTCACAGGAGTGTGAGCGGGCTTGCTCGTTGATCTTCTGATCGCTCAATACCTGGGTGGCCGTTACGTTTAGCAGACCGCTTGCGGCTTGCGGGTGTTTGATACGATCATCACCTACTGCCGGCGTATTGACGAGTCTTTAGAGTCCTACACAGAGGTTTCCTGGCTCAAGCGAAACGAAATAGGAGCGCATATGAGATATGTGCGGGACCGAGAATAATGCCAGTATGTGATACTGAATTCTATTCTCGCGATTTGTATCATCGGACGGTTATATGAGATATAGCCGGGTTGCCGAATCAAATGTTGATTCGATATATTGATACACTTGATATTAGTCGGTTATATGCAGTATGACCGGATCATTAAATCAAGTGTTGATTTAATAATTTAATGTATAATTATATATTTGATATATTACTTTACATTAACTAGTATTGGTTCACTTAAGATTGATTTTCTCACTTGATATGCACAAGTTGTATATGTGATATATGTTTGTGCATTAGTTTGTATTATGTTTGATGATACATGCAAACTTGGGTGTGTGTATGCTTTAAACCATGTTTAGGTTAATGGTTAGGGTTTTAACTTATTTATTTTATTTATTTATTTTTGGAAAAAAATAAAATGGTGGTTTTCTTTCTTTGCTTTAAGCTTCATGAAGCTTCTTAGCATCTTTGACCATTTTGTTTTTTCCTTTAACCTAACCATTACACCTAAACCCTAGTTTATTCTTTACATGTGTTAACTTCACCCATGGTTGCATTATGATAAGTATTCACTTGATTTATTATTTTTGAAGAATAATTCATTTTTCCTTCTTCTTCTTCTTCATCTTCTTCAAGTGAAGAAAACCTTTCTTGAAAATTTTCAAGTGATGAAATCAAGTGAGAAATCCAAATCCAAAGTGAACCCACTTCCTATTTCTTCATCCTCTACCACTTGCCATGTTGTAAAGGGTGTTATCTTCACAAGTTTCATGACCTAGTGAAGATGGAGCTTGAGCTTGAGTCGCCTCGACGTAGATCATCTTCGGCATCGAAGTCAATGACCTAGCCCGCTCATTTCTCTGATGAAACCAACGCTAGAGTCCAGGATCCCGATGATCGCAGCGGAGGGACGTCATCACGGAGCTAAAGAAGTGGAGGACCGGATTTACAAAGGTTGTAATCCCTTTCACTTGTAGTTAAGTAGTTAACTTGCTTAGTTTCGCCTTACCTCTAATTAACGATCTAGCATTAGGGTTCTTTGGCACATGGAAAATTTGATTTTGGAATGGTTGATCAGTTGTAGAACCTCATGAGTGTGCCTAGGAACCCTATAGTGGTATCAGAGCCTAGCTAGAGCTTTAGGCGAAGTGTAGACGAAGTTAGAAACCCGATCGAATCCCGAAACCCTAATCGATACCCTTTTCTGTACATTTTTTGAAACTGTGTATTTTTGTGAATTAAAAATATCCAGAAAATTCAGCAGGGTTTTCTAGGAGTTACTGTTAAGCACATGCCCCTAACTCAATAAATGCGCCGCGGAACCACGGCCCCACCCTGGCTTGCGCGGTGGTTCCGCGGCCATAATGTTGAATTAAGACACACGGCTTGCACAGTAATCCCCGTCTGTAATGCCTCTGTTTTCTGGGAATTTTTAATCTATACTCAATAGTTGAGTTTTCTGGGTTGTTTTGGGGACTCGATGTTTCGATCGGATTGTTTAACTTTGTTTATGTTTTTCCGGGTAATTTTAGAACATGTTAAAAAGTTCGACCGGATATAAATAACCCAATTTTTTTCCTACCGGAAAATTTCCAAGTGTTTGATTTTTCCGTAGTTTAAGAACGTCTAAGTAGTGTAAGTAACGCGATGGACCCTCTAGAAGACAACAAACCTTAACTCGATTATGTGACCGTCTTGAACTGCCCTTTGAACCTTAGGGTTTGGGGCAGTACGGCGTGCCACATGTGAGGCGTTGGCTTGACCCTTCTACGGCTGGACCGTTGGTACTGTGGCATGAAGTGGATGTTTTTAAACTTATTTCAAGTGTTGAGCTGTTTCGGGAAAACTTGGGTGTTTGATTGTTCGATCGGAAAGTTTAACATTTTCTATTTATCTGGAATGTGATACAATATTTGGAATCCACAAATAGTTATGAGATAACTGTTTTGAATGTTATAAATCTAGCAGTTTAGTCTCACTTGATTGGTTGCCACGGAATTTTGATGTGATCGAAAGTCCGTCGCAATCATGTAGCGTACGCGGATACTCGCCGAGTAAACTTAACAGATAGCCACGCCCCATAGCCCCGACCAAGTGACTTTAGGAGAACCCCGTAGCCAAAAGCATCTGTTCGGGTGTGTAGGGTTCCTAGGTACTCTAGTGAGGTCTCACAAGGCATCGATCATGCCAAATTAAAATTTTAACGGTGCCGAGAGACCCGACTACGGATCGTTTGCTATAAAACTAGGCGAAAAAGTAATCTAGTTAACAATTAACTAAGAGATACGGAAATACAACCTTTGTAGATCCGGTCCTCCACCTCCACGGCTCCGAGATAAGGTCCTCTCCGCTGTCCAAATCAAATCCGGGCTCTAGCGTCGGCTTCGTCGGAGAATGGGCAAGCTAGGTCGTCGATGTCCATGCCGAAGATGATCTACGTCGAGGCATCGCTAGATCGAGCTCCACCTTCACCAAGTCTTGAAAACTTGTGAAGGAAACACACTCTACTACTTGGCAAGAGGTAGAGGATGAAGAAATAGGAAGTGGGTAGACTTTAGTTTTGGATTTCTCACTAATTTCATCAATCCACCATTGATGTAGTCAAGCTTTTCTTCTTGAAATGAAGAAGAAGAAGAAAGCTTGAAGATGATAATTATTATGACAAGTTAAAAAGAATAGAAAAGAAAATTCAATCTTATCATAACACTTACCATAGTTAAGTGTAGAGAGTTAACCAAAGTTAGTGAGTGGTTAGGGTTTGGCATAAAACAAAAATGGTGGACTTTTCAAAGTTCAAGAAACTTCAACAAAAGAAATAAATAAAGCCACCATTTTCCTTTTGCCAAAAATAAATAAAACAATAAATAAATCATTTAAAACCCTTAACCATTAACTAACTATGGTTTAAACATACATTTAACCAAGTATTGCATGTATCATCAAACATGATACAAGCAAGTGCATAAAATCATATCGCATATGCAATGCGCACACCCGAGCGAGAAAATCCATTTAAAGTGAACCGATACTAGTTAATGAAAAGTAATATATCAAATATATAATTATACATTAAATCATTAAATCAACACTTGATTTAACGATCCGGTCATGTCGCATATAACCGACTAGTATCCTATGTATCGGCTTATCGAATCAACCTTTGGTTCGATAACTAGGTTATATCACATATAACCAATCGATACATCCATCGCGAGAATAGAATACGGTATCACATACACGCATTATTCTTGGTCCCGCACATATCTCATATGCGCTCCTATTTCGTTTCGCTTGAGCCAGGAAACCTCTGTGTAGGACTCTAAAGACTCATCAATACGCCGGCAGCAGATGATGATCATATCAAACATCCACAAGCCGCAAGCGGTCTGCTAAACGTAACGGCCACCCGGGTATTGAGCGATCTGAAGATCGACGAGCAAGCCCGCTCACACTCCAGTGAATCCAACCAGTAATACTACCGTACAGTCCGGTCTGATCGTCTGATATGTCGAATATCTCGCCTAGGGGTGGTAAACGTCAGACCCCAATAGCTCGATAAGTCGTGTCGATATGAGGTCTATAACAATTCGAGAAACTACTGGTAACACTTACCAGTAAATCTCAGCAACCCTGGCCAGGGATTTCCTGTTATAGCCAATCGAACACAGCGCAACATCAACCCCCTATACCGGGAGAGACGAATCCCCTCCTATCGCTCATTGCCTCCATGTGACTCGGGACTGTACCCAAAAACCACCGTTTTGCACGCCCTCTTGGACGTGGTAAGATGGAAATCAAAGCACAGTGGGAACCACACAAGACTCTATGACGATCTCGGGTCAACAGACTACTCTGTACCAGTGTCACCAGAGAACTGCCATCTGACGTGAGGTATAATACCATCTGGGAGTTCTCGGCGAGTCCGTCCAGTGTACCCAGTCTCTACTGAGCACCCGTATATCATCTCTGATATCAAACACCGATGGATATGGGATCATCCATCGCCCGTCTATATGGGTCGAGAAGGTATACGCTAGTCTACTTTGGTATATCGATGCCCCGTCTCGATACACCCACGACTAGGGACTTTGAAGGATGTACTTATAGACTACCATGTCCCCACTAGTATGATCCGCATCATAGTCCAGGTAGTCAAGTACAGATCTTAAGGGCTTTACCAACATGTAACAGAGAGACAATCAGCATACACGTTAAGGTAAAGGGTAACCAGATAGCATACTATCATGTCGAGCAAGAAAGTCCTCCCTATATATGTCCCAGCATCCACTACAATATACATCCTATGTACAGTAATGGCCTCTAGGGCATACATATAACTAACAATCTCCCACTTGCACTAGGGCCATCTGTAGCAGTGGTTGCAGTATCTCATACTCAACCATCCCATAAAAGTCTCTCTCTGGGAACAGGCCTTTGTGAGTGGATCCGCTGTGTTGTCCTCTGAGTCTACTCTCCTAACCTCGATCTCCCTGGAGATCAACCATCTCCATGATCAAGTGACACTGCCTTAGAATATGTCTGGATCACTGATGGGACCGGCGTTCCTTGGCATAAGCCACAACTCCATTGTCTCACAATGGTAGGAACATAGTTCATCTCATGAACCAAAATACACCCAAACAGCCTCTTTGGTAGCATCTTAAGTAGTGATGTATTCAGCCTTTATCGTCTAGTATGCCACGGTATCTAGCTTGGAACTCTTCCAACATACCGTCCCTTTACTGAGGGTATAGACAATGCCTGTGACTGACATTCAGTCATTCTTATCACTCTGGAACACTTCCAGCGATTCTCCTCAGGATCAATTGATATCATCTCACTACAACTAGTGAGAATCCTAACATCCAATTAAATCTATCTCATAGATCCAAAATCCAGGATTTACTAGGTATCACTTTGATCCTATATGGAGAATCCTAGTGATAAGCGGAGATTGACCGAGCGTAGCATAAGAAACTCTTTTCTTATCAAGAGTATGTCATCCCGTACTCTACGAGGATCACTACCATACTCCCTACTACCTTTTTGTTTATACAAGGTTCATCTACCATTTTGAAGATGTCAAACTCTTTGACTAATTCATCAAAACAGATGTTCCAACTCCGCGATGCCTGCTTTATCAAATAAAGCATCTTGCACACGTTTCCGCTGCTCCCACTGTCTACGAAGCCCTCTGGCTGTGTACTTATAGACACTCTCTTCTAAATCATCATTTAGAAAAGCAGTCAAGACACCCAACCACCAGATATCGTAGTCATGGTATGTAGCCGTGGCAAGTAGGATCTGGATGGACTTAAGCATAGATCCTTAGAAAAGGTTTCAACATAATCCATACCTGGTCAATGATGCAAACCTTTAACAAGTCTAGCTTTGAAAGTCTCAACCTTTCCATGTACACCAAGTAATCTTCTCAAGATATACTTGCTCCTGATGGGGATTTAACCCTTCAGATATAGCAACCAAAGTCCATACTTTGTTGGTGTATAAGGATTCCATCTCAGATCGCTAAACATCCAGCCATTCTTACAGAGTCTTACCCCCGATGGCCAGCTCGAAACTAGTTGGGTCATCATCTCATGATGCAATCCTCGCTCCCACTGTCATAGAGAAACCAAAGTATCTCTCAGGTGGGTGAGGAACCCTACTAGATCGGCGGAGAGGCTGAGGTTCGTTGGTAACTATTGAATCCTTTGGTTCCATCAAATCATCTTCTGTAGTTTGCATAGCTGGAACCTTTCCAGTTCTACACAACTAACCTTGCCTCGAGTTTGTCCGGATTTTGCTTTCAGACATAGGCCGGACAACCCCAAATCTTAACTAGCTTAAGACATGGGCTCTTCCCTTTCCATATCACATATGAAGTGGTAGGCATTGATTTGATTCGAACCCTATTTAATAGGTATGCAGCTTCTCAAGTGCATAACTCCCTAAAGGAAACAGGTAACTCAGTAGTACTCATCATAGAGCACACCATATCAAATAGGGTGTATGTGCTCCGCCCCAATATACCATCGTGCTATGGTGTATACGGAGGAGTAATGCTGAGAGAGAATCTCATTCCCCTTTAGAATGGTCCAGGAATTCCGTGCTCAAGTATTCTCCTCCTTGATCACATCAAAGGACATAATACTTATACCCGTATTGGTTCTCTACTTCTAACTTATATTCTGTGAATATCTCAAAAGGTTCGGACTTGTGTTTCAACAGGAACATAGGTCTGAATCACGAAAGATCATCAGAGAATGTAATGAAGTACAAAGAACCAGTCTTGGCATGTGTAGACAGGGGACCTTACATACATCATCATGTATCAGTCCCAAGAGTTCACTAACTCTTTCTCTGTTTCCAGTAAACGGAGCTATGGTCATCTTATCTCTGTGACATGACTGGCAAGTTTCACAAGATTTAAATTCAAACTGATTTAAATATGCATCTATATGTAACTTTAGCTAGTCGGGTCGCATTGATATGACCTAGTCTACAATACCTCAAGAAGGAATCGTTCATTTCTGAACTCTTCCTCTTATGTGTGTTCCATATACTAAGAACTGTAGTTTGATTTAGAACATCAATGCTTTTAGATAACGTGCCTGAACCGATCAACTTTTGATATAGGAAATGTTCAAAACATTATCCAACAATACAGAATTTTATCATTTCTTTACTAATAAAGAGACTGATATGATTTTGTATATCAGGTTCGGTATCTAATAACATTCGTTCAGAATCAATGTATTCGTAATACAGGGTGACAGTGACCAACAGACTTGGCTGCAACACTTGCCCCGTTTTCTGCCTCATGAAACTTATCACCCGTTCTCAGTTCCCTACCTATCTGTAGCCCTATGTAACAGATTACATATCTGGGATCCTGATCTGGTATCACATACTCAGGACGTAGAGGATACTGAGAAACAGTTCTGTATAACGAACACACCCGAAGATGATGCATCAGCATGCACTCTCTTCGTTTGGGCGGCACGGGAATTCTGGTAATCCCCAATTTCCTGCTCTGTCTTATAACAATTATAAGTTGGAGCGGGACCAACGTTCCCCAGCTCAGTATAACAAGCGGGTTCGGTCAAATAT
The DNA here is from genome assembly GCA_030015575.1 of Agapanthus africanus. Classification (NCBI taxonomy): domain Eukaryota; kingdom Viridiplantae; phylum Streptophyta; class Magnoliopsida; order Asparagales; family Amaryllidaceae; genus Agapanthus; species Agapanthus africanus. The sequence continues at coordinate 508,608,714 of CM057340.1, forward strand.
CCGTATTATTATCTAGATTAAGGCGTGATATGGTCGCTACCTGGAGAGAGAGAGAAGAAAACACTCAGCGTGCGCTCTTGCAAGAATAGATTGGTTATTATTTTATCTAATCAGGATGGCTCCCACTGCTTTTTATCAAATCTTCCTTCAAACCCTAAAAGGAAAGACTAGCCGGGATTAATTACACACTACAAGTTCGCCAATCTTTCAGCCAGGCCAGTGTCGGTACTTTGAGGGAGGTCCCCCGTGCTTTCGCACGAACCTAATTAATGTAAACCTCGTTTTCCCAAAGGCGTAACCTCGTTAACACCTTTCTAGACACCTACTCGATCGGCTAATTGTAATGTATAAAACTCTCCCAGGAGTAACTCTTACTCGCAGCGGGTATCGGGATCCAACTATCTCATAGAAGGTATGCAATCTCATTGCAAATTTCAACACTTGAAATTCCCGATAATGTTTTGCCCCTAGCGTCCTATGACCTTGACGGAGGTCAACAAACCATAGGCTACTAGTCAAGTTCAACCCGTCATTTCTTGATCGAATTAAACCCATCCGCACGACCCTTGACGGAGGTCAACAAGGCCGCACGACTACCCTAATCCAATCTGCATCATATGCATAAGCAGATAAATACTAGTTAGCTACCGCACACTACGCCTTGACGGAGGTCAACAAACGTAGCACGAATACTAAATAGGACTTATCTGAAATGACGGAGGGCTACGACAGGTTTTTTTCTGAAAACCTATTGCGTAATGAACTTGATATCGTTGTAGAATCAAATGATTTTTGAAATGGAGTGTTTTTGAGGCTTTTCTAGTTTTGCTAAAGGAGTCACTCCCGGTGAAGGGATCGTCGGTCCTTTCCTCGTCGAATGAGGTGCAGGATATATCATATATATCGCTGTGCAAAGCAAAAACTCTTAAAAGCAATCAAAAGACAAACCGAGCGTGTAGCATCTGCCAGTTATTGCTAAAGGAGTCACTCCCGGTGAAGGGATCTCGGTCCTTTCCTCATCGAATAAGGCGCAGGATATATCACATATACCGCTGTGCAAAGCAAGAACTGAGCTACCTGTTTTATTTTGAAATTCGATTCTACAACATCTTAGGTTTCTTTTATTTCATTAATCTCATTAATGAAGTCCCATCATTTAAGTACCTAAACATCACAGATAAATACGACGTACACTTATGCCATCCGCATTCGCCTCGATGTCCCCTCGTGCACCGTTAGGTTAGGTAACTAACGGCAGAGCGGGGCAGGGCTAGCGCGGGTGTAAAACATAAGTAACGCCTATATAATATATCATATATACTATATACTGTATCTATCACAGAAGATCACATGATCACATCACAGATATCGCAGCAGAAGAATCATATGAAATATTGGATATACTAGGACGTCCGTGTTTTCAATACGAGCCAGTATAAAACACGGATTCCACGGTCGTGATGAATAGCCAAACCCACACCCCTAGACCCCTATGAGAGCGGCAAGCAACCCTACCAATTCTGGAGTTAGGAGACCCAGACTCGACTCCTCGAGTTGGTCTCCCACTGGACTCTAGAACCCGGTTACTTGTGCTCCCCTCCTTGGGTCTATCCTAGTGCGGAAAAGTAAATAATATACAAACGGTGACAACTTCCGCAACCTGGAAGCGCCCCAATAAAAGAATATTACATACAAGTTTTTACATGAATGAAAATTAAAAACACTCATCTCACATAAAAACCCCTGGCTATTCAAACACGACGATCCAATATAACATATCCAGCAACACATAACATCACATGTCATCAACGTAAGTAAATATGCGCATCCCAATTGTCGTTGACATATAGCAACGAAACCGGCGATATCACATATTACACTTACGGTCACAGAAAAGAAAGTGTAAAACTACAACAGTTGGAATCCGCAACCACCTTAGACATCGCATGCCTAATCAAATGAATTACTTAGACATCGCATGCCTAACAGTTATAAACCCCGCATTTTAGTCTCATTATCGAAACACTTTTCAATATCAAGTCGGGCAATTCAACAAGATTCCCGACATCCTGATCGAATGCTCGTCGTAAACTTTAGTAGACGGCCGCACCCCCGGTACCGTCGACGAAGTGCACCAAGGCGGAACACCGCTGCCGTGAGCACCCGAACGGATGCTTTCGGCGACGGGGTTCTCCTACAGTCACTTGGTCGGGGCTATGGGATGTAGCTGTCTATTAAGTTTGTCCGGCGAGTATCCGCGTACGCTACGTGATTGCGACGGACTTTTGATCACATCAAAATTCCGTGGCAACCGATCAAGTGAGACTAAAGTGCTATGTTTATAACATTCATTCAGTTATCACATAACTTTTCTGAATTCCAATTATTGTATCCCATTCCGGATAAATAGAAAATGTTAAACTTTTCGATCGAACAGTCAAACACCCAAGTTTTCCCGATACAGATCAACACATGAAATAAGTCTAACAACATTCAGTTCGTGCCTCAGCACCAACGGTCTAGCCGTAGAAGGGTCAAGCCAACGCCTCACATGTGGCATGCCGTACTGCCCCAAACCCGAAAGTTCAAAGGGCAGTTCAAGACGGTCACATAATCGAGTTAAGGTTTGTTGTCTTCTAGAGGGTCCATCGCGTTACTTGCACTACTTAGAACGTCGTTAAACTTCGGAAAAATCCAACACTTGGAAATTTCCCGACAGGGGAAAAATTTGGGTATTTATATCCGGTCGAACTTTTTAACATATTCTAAAATTTATCCGGAAAGCCACACAGACAAAATTTGATAATCCGACCGAACATTCGACGAGAGATTCCACCTAAACGGAAATAGTTCAGGATGTGATCCCGTTACGGAAGGGTCCCCAAAACAACTCAGAAAATAACACTCTGGAAAAAATATTAAAAATTCCCAGGAAAACCAGAAATGAAAACTAAGAATTATAGTGCAAATTTAGAAGCACAAAACGACAAATGGGCCGCTGATCCGCTGCGTCAGCCTCTTGTCAGGCCGCGGATCCGCGCTCCCATTATTGAATCGTGCTCTCGAAATTTGCAGTAAACCTTATATCTTCCTGCTGATTTTTCTGAATATTTTTAATCTGGAAAAATCACGATTTTGAAAATTGTCCAGAGAGCTATTTTTGAGTTGGTTTTCGGGTTCGGTCGGGTTTCAAATTCCGTCTGGACTTCGCCTAAGGCTCTAGCTAGTCTCTGATACCACTGTAGGGTTCCTAGGCACTCTAGTGAGGTCTCACAAGGCATCGATCATGCCAAATTAAAATTTTAACGGTGCCGAGAGACCCGACTACGGATCGTTTGCTATAAAACTAGGCGAAAAAGTAATCTAGTTAACAATTAACTAAGAGATACGGAAATACAACCTTTGTAGATCCGGTCCTCCACCTCCACGGCTCCGAGATAAGGTCCTCTCCGCTGTCCAAATCAAATCCGGGCTCTAGCGTCGGCTTCGTCGGAGAATGGGCAAGCTAGGTCGTCGATGTCCATGCCGAAGATGATCTACGTCGAGGCATCGCTAGATCGAGCTCCACCTTCACCAAGTCTTGAAAACTTGTGAAGGAAACACACTCTACTACTTGGCAAGAGATAGAGGATGAAGAAATAGGAAGTGGGTAGACTTTAGTTTTGGATTTCTCACTAATTTCATCAATCCACCATTGATGTAGTCAAGCTTTTCTTCTTGAAATAAAGAAGAAGAAGAAAGCTTGAAGATGATAATTATTATGACAAGTTAAAAAGAATAGAAAAGAAAATTCAATCTTATCATAACACTTACCATAGTTAAGTGTAGAGAGTTAACCAAAGTTAGTGAGTGGTTAGGGTTTGGCATAAAACAAAAATGGTGGACTTTTCAAAGTTCAAGAAACTTCAACAAAAGAAATAAATAAAGCCACCATTTTCCTTTTGCCAAAAATAAATAAAACAATAAATACATCATTTAAAACCCTTAACCATTAACTAACTATGGTTTAAACATACATTTAACCAAGTATTGCATGTATCATCAAACATGATACAAGCAAGTGCATAAAATCATATCGCATATGCAATGCGCACACCCGAGCGAGAAAATCCATTTAAAGTGAACCGATACTAGTTAATGAAAAGTAATATATCAAATATATAATTATACATTAAATCATTAAATCAACACTTGATTTAACGATCCGGTCATGTCGCATATAACCGACTAGTATCCTATGTATCGGCTTATCGAATCAACCTTTGGTTCGATAACTAGGTTATATCACATATAACCAATCGATACATCCATCGCGAGAATAGAATACGGTATCACATACAGGCATTATTCTCGGTCCCGCACATATCTCATATGCGCTCCTATTTCGTTTCGCTTGAGCCAGGAAACCTCTGTGTAGGACTCTAAAGACTCGTCAATACGCCGGCAGCAGATGATGATCATATCAAACATCCACAAGCCGCAAGCGGTCTGCTAAACGTAACGGCCACCCGGGTATTGAGCGATCTGAAGATCGACGAGCAAGCCCGCTCACACTCCAGTGAATCCAACCAGTAACACTACCGTACAGGCCGGTCTGATCGTCTGATATGTCGCATATCTCGCCTAGGGGTGGTAAACGTCAGACCCCAATAGCTCGATAAGTCATGTCGATATGAGGTCTATAACAATTCGAGAAACTACTGGTAACACTTACCAGTAAATCTCAGCAACCCTGGCCAGGGATTTCCTGTTATAGCCAATCGAACACAGCGCAACATCAACCCCCTATACCGGGAGAGACGAATCCCCTCCTATCGCTCATTGCCTCCATGTGACTCGGGACTGTACCCAAAAACCACCGTTTTGCACGCCCTCTTGGACGTGGTAAGATGGAAATCAAAGCACAGTGGGAACCACACAAGACTCTATGACGATCTCGGGTCAACAGATTACTCTGTACCAGTGTCACCAGAGAACTGCCATCTGACGTGAGGTATAATACCATCTGGAAGTTCTCGGCGAGTCCGTCCAGTGTACCCAGTCTCCACTGAGCACCCGTATATCATCTCTGATGTCAAACACCGATGGATATGGGATCATCCATCGCCCGTCTATATAGGTCGAGAAGGTATACGCTAGTCTACTCTGGTATATCGATGCCCCGTCTCGATACACCCACGACTAGGGACTTTGAAGGATGTACTTATAGACTACCATGTCCCCACTAGTATGATCCGCATCATAGTCCAGGTAGTCAAGTACAGATCTTAAGGGCTTTACCAACATGTAACAGAGAGACAATCAGCATACACGTTAGGGTAAAGGGTAACCAGATAGCATACTATCATGTCGAGCAAGAAAGTCCTCCCTATATATGTCCCAGCATCCACTACAATATACATCCTATGTACAGTAATGGCCTCTAGGGCATACATATAACTAACAGGGTGCTCGCGGCAGCGGTGTTCCGCCTTAGTGCACTTCGTCGACGGCATCCGGCGGTACGGCCGTCTACTAAAGTTTGCGACGAGCATTCGATCAGGATGTCGGGAATCTTGTTGAATTGCCCGACTTGATATTGAAAAGAGTTTTCGATAATGAGACTAAAATGCGGGGTTTATAATTGTTAGGCATGTGATGTCTAAGGAATTCATTTGATTAGGCATGGGATGTCTAAACAGGTTGCGGATTCCAACTGTTGTAGTTTTACACTTTCTTTTCTGCGACCGTAAGTGTAATATGTGATATTGCCAGTTTCGTTGTTATATGTCAACGACAATTGGGATGCGCATATTTACTTTCGTTGATGACATGCGATGTTATGTGTTGCTGGACATGTTATATTGGATCGTCGCGTTTTGAATAGCCGGGTTTTTTTTATGTGAGATGAGAGTTTTTCTTTTTCATTCATGTAAAATTCATTTGTATATAATATTGTTTTATTGGGGCACTTCCGGGATGAGGTTGATGTCACCACTTGTATATTATTTACTTTTCCGCATTAGGTAGACCTATGGCGGGGAGCAGAATTAACCGGGTTCTAGGGTCCAGTGGGAGACCATCTCGAGGAGTCGAGACTGGGTCTCCTAACCCTAAAATTGGCAATATTACTTGCCGCTCTCGTAGGGGTCTAGGGATGTGGGTTTGGCTATTCATCGCGACGGTGGAATCCGTGTTTTATACTGGCTCGTATTGAAAACACGGACGTCCTAGTATATCCAATATTTCATATATGTTTCTTCTGCTGCGATATCTGTGATGTGATCATTTGATATGTTGTGATAGATACTGTATAAAGTATATATGATATATTATATAGACGTTACTTATGTTTTACACCCGCGCTAGCCCTGGCCCGCTCTGTCGTTAGTTACCTAACCTAACGGTGCACGAGGGGACATCGAGGCAAATGCGGATGGCATAAGTGTACGTCGTATTTATCTGTGATGTTTAGGTAACTTAAATGATGGAACTTCATTAATATGATTAATGAAAGAAAAAGAAACCTAAAAGATGTCGTGGAATCGAATTTTCAAAAAAAAAAAACAGGTAGCTACAGTTCTTGCTTTGCATCGCGGTGTTCCTTGTAGAACATCCTGCACCTTATTCGATAAGGAAAGGGCCGAGATCCCTTCACCGGGAGTGACCCCTTTAGCAATGACTAGCAGATGCTACACCCCTCGGTTTTTCTTTTGATTGCTTTTGGAGTTTTTGCTTTGCATAGTGATATATATGATATATCCTGCACCTTATTCGATGAGAAAAGAGCCGACGATCCCTTCACCGAGAGTGACCCCTTTAGCAAAACTAGAAAAGCCTAAAAAACACTCCATTTTAAAATCATTTGATTCTACAACGATATCAAGTTCATTACGCAATAGGTTTTCAGAAAAACCTATCGTAGCCCTCCGTCATTTCAGATAAGGACTGTTTAGTATTCGTGCTGCGTTTGTTGGCCTTTGTCAAGGCGTAGTGTGCGGTAGCTGAATAGTACTTATCTGCTTATGCATATGATGCAGATTGGATTAGGGTAGTGTGCGACCTTGTTGGCCTTTGTCAAGGGCCGTGCGGGTGGGTTTAATTCAATCAAGAAATGACGGGTTGAACTTGACTAGCAGCCTATGGTTTGTTGGCCTCTGTCAAGGTCATAGGACGTTAGGGGCAAAATATTATCGGGAATTTCAAGTGTTGAAATTTGCAATGAGATTGCATACCTTCTATGAGATAGTTGGATCCCGATACCCACTGCGAGTAATTGTTACTCCTGGGAGAGTTTTACACATTACAATTAGCCGATTAAGTAGGTGTCTAGAAATGTGTCAACGGGGTTACGCCTTTGGGAAAACGAGGTTTACTTTAATTAGGTCCGTGCGAAAGCACGGGGAACCTTTCTCAAAGTACCGACACTGGCCTGGATGAAAGATTGGCGAACTTGTAGCGTGTAATTAATCCCGGCTAGTCTTTCCTTTTAGGGTTTGAAGGAAGATTTGATAAAAACAGTGGGAGCCATCCTGATTAGATAAAATAATACCCAATCTGATCTGATAAAATAATACCCAATCTGATCTTGCAAGAGCATACGCTGAGTGTTTTCTTCTCTCTCTCTCCAGGTAGCGACCATATCACGCCTTAATCAAGATAATAATACGGATGAATTGACCGAACCCGCTTGTTATACTGAGCTGGGGAATGTTGGTCCCACTCCAACTTATAATTGTTATAAGACAGAGCAGGAAATTTGGGAATACCAGATTTCCCGTGCCGCCCAAACGAAGAAAGTGCATACTGATACATCATTTTCGGGTGTGTTCATTACAGAGAACTGTTTTTCAGTATCCTTTACGTCCTGGGTATGAGATACCGGATCAGGATCCCGCATATGTAATCTGTTACAAGGGCTACAGATAGGTAGAGAACTGAGAACGGGTGATATGTTTCATGAGACAGAAAACGGTGCAAGCGTTGCAGCCAAGTCTGTTGGTTATCACCCTGTATTATCAGAATACATTGATTCTGAACAAATGTTATTAGATATCGAACCTGATATACAACATCATATCAGTTTCTTTATTAGTAAAGAAAGGATATAATTTTGTATTGTTGGATAATGTTTTGAACACTTCCTATATCAAGAGTTGATCGGTTCAGACACGTTATCTAAAAGTATTGACGTTCTAAATCAAACTACAGTTCTTAGTATACAGAACACACACAAGAAGAAGAGTTCAGAAATGAACGGATCCTTCTTGAGGCATTGTAGACTAGGTCATATCAATGCGACACGACTAGCTAAGTTACTTTTAGATGCATATTTAAATCTGTTTGAATTTACATCTTGTGAAACTTGCCGGTCATGTCACAAAGATAAGATGACCATAGCTCCGTTTATAGGAAATAGAGAAAGAGTTAGTGAACTCTTGGGATTGATACATGTTGATGTATGAAAGTCTCCTGTCTACACATGCCAAGACCGGTTCTTTGTACTTTATTATATTCTCTGATGATCTCTCAAGTTTCAGACATATGTTCCTGTTGAAACACAAGTCCGAACCTTTTGAGATATTAACAGAATGTAAATAAAAAGTAGAGAACCAAAATACGGGTAAAAGTATTATGTCATTTGATGTGATCAGGGAGGAGAATACTTGAGCACGGAGATTCCTGGACTATTCTAAAGGAGAATGAGATTCTCTCTCAGCATTACTCCTCCGTATACACCATAGCACAATGGTATATCGGGACGGAGCAATAGCACCCTATGTGATATGGTGTGCTCTATGATGAGTACTACTGAGTTTCCTATTTCCTTTTAGGAGTTATGCACTTGAGAAGCTACATACCTATTGAATAGGGTTCAAATCAAATCAGTTGCCTACCACTTCATATGTGATATGGAAAGGGAAGAGCGCATATCTTAAGTTTATTAAGATTTGGGGTTGTCCGGCCTATGTTTAAAAGAAAAATCCGGACAAGATCGAGATAAAGTCTGTTATGTAGAACTGGAAAGGTTCCAGCTATACAAACTACAGCAGATGATTTGATAGAACTAAAGGATTCAATAGTAACCAACGAACCTTAGCCTCTCCGCCGATCTAGTAGGGTTCCTTACCGACCTGAGAGATACTTCGGTTTCTCTATGACAGTGGGAGCGAGGATTGCATCATGAGATGATGACCCAACTAGTTTCGAGCTGGTCATCAGGAGTGGGACTCTGTAAGAATGGCTGGATGCTCAACGATCTGAGATGGAATCCTTATACACCAACAAAGTATGGACTTTGGTTGCTTTATCTGAAGGGTTAAATCCCCATCAGGAGCAAGTATATCTTGAGAAGATTACTTGGTGTACATGGAAAAGTTGAGACTTTCAAAGCTAGACTTGTTAATGCTTTGCATCATTAACCAGGTATGGATTATGATGAAACCTTTTCTAAGGAGCTATGCTTAAGTCCATCCAGATCCTACTTGCCACGGCTACATACCATGACTACGATATCTGGTGGTTGGGTGTCATGACTGCTTTTCTAAATGATGATTTAGAAGAGAGCGTCTATAAGTACACAGCCAGAGGGCTTCGTAGACAGTGGGAGCAGCGGAAACGTGTGCAAGGTGCTTTATAGGATAAAGCAGGCATCGCGGAGTTGGAACATCTGTTTTGATGTGGTAGTCAAAGAGTTTGACTTCATCAAAATGGTAGATGAACCTTGTATATACAAAAGGGTAGTAGGGAGTATGGTGGTGATCCTCGTAAAGTACGTGGATGACATACTATTGATAGGGAAGGATTTTCCTATGCTACGCTCGGTTAATCTCCGCTTATCACAAGGATTCTCCATGTAGGATCAATGTGATACCTCCTAAATTCTGGGTTTTGGATCTATGAGATAGATTTAATTGGATGTTAGGATACACACTAGTTGTAGTGAGATGGTATCAATCGATCCTGGGGAGAATCACTGGAAAGGTTCCACGGTGATAAGGACGACTGAATGTCAGTCGAAGGCATTGTCTTTACCCTCAGTGGAGGGACGGTATGTTGGAAGAGTTCTAAGCTAGATACCGTGACTTACTAGACGATTAAAGGCAAGATACATCGTTATCAAGGATGCTACCAAAGAGGCAGTCTGGATATATATATATATATATATATATATATATATATAAGTTCATGAGATGAACTTCGTTCCTACCATTTTGTGACAATGGAGTTGTGGCTTTTAGCCAAGGAACTACCGTCCTATCAGAAATCCAGATAAAATTCTTAGGCAGTATCACCTGATTATGGAGATGGTTGATCTCCAGGGAGATCGAGGTTAGGAGAGTAGACACAGAGGACGACAGCGCGGATCCACTCACAAAGGCCTTTTTCCCAGTAGAGATTTTTATGGGATGGTTGAGTATGAGATACTTCAACCACAGCTAATTGTTGGGTATGTGATACCACAACAGATGGCCCTAGTGCAAGTGCGAGATTGTTAGTTATATGTATGTCCTAGAGGCCATTACTGTACATACGATGTATATTGTAGTGGATGTTAGGACATATATAGGGAGGACTTTCTTGCTCGACATGATAGTACGCTATTTGGTTGCTCTTTACTTTAACGTGTATACTGATTGTCTCTCAGTTACATGTTGGTAAAGCCCTTAGGATGTGTACTTGACTACCTGGACTATTGTTCCCCTCCGAAAGTCAGCGCACAAGACTGCGATGTCCTGACGCTGAGATTCGGGGCAGATGCTATTTGGTTTTATCCGTCCACCTCTCCGAAGATGCCAAGTTGATTTATGGCATCGTGTATCGGGGGTTTAGACGGATGCGGCCGATGTAGCAGACTTTGTCAGATTCCTCCTCGCTAGAGGGGTTTTTATTATGGGGACGCTCTTCCCTGCAGGCGCAAGCCCCTGCAGTTAATTACGCTATCGCATCGCGGTAACAACTTTCTCCTTCTCCAGAATTTCACTTCGTGTCGTGTATGTTTGTTTTGTTTGTGGTTGCCCGTGGATTGTATACGGAGACTAAGTAATGTCGTCGCCCGTAGGACGCGGATTAGTCGAAATCCGTATTTACTTAGATTTGGGTTTGGTGTTTTTAGTTTAAGGATGCATTAGTCGCGTTGCGGCTAAGATCAACTTAAACGTTCGCTAAGGATACGATAGTCCTGTTTGAGACTTAGATCAACTTAACGTGGTGATCCATTTAATTATATGGCCGTCGGGACTCATCACCTCTCTGACGTCGTTGAAGGATTACAACGATAGTTGTCAGAGGAGTTCAGAGATGTACCCTTGAACCAAAGTTGATTTGGAGTTTTATAGTCCATTTGAATGTTTAAGGATACATTAGCCGTGTTTAGGGCTAAGATCAACTTAAACGGGATCGTTTAGATCCGGCAAAAGAGCATTTGGAGGCTCTATTGTTCCAGTTTAGGGACGTAGTGGTCCATAGGTAGTTTAGGGACATTGCGGTCTATATTCCAGTTTAGGGACGTGGTGGTCCGCTATTAGTTTAAGGATGTTTCGGTCCAACATTAGTTTAAGGACGTTTCGGTCCATCGCCAGTTTTAAGGACGTAGTGGTCCAATATTAGTTTTAAGGACGTTTCGGTCCACGAGTTTAAGGACCCCGCAGTCCGTATTAATGTGTGGTCGTCGGGACCCGTCACCTCTCTGACGTCGTTGAAGGATTACAACGAGAAGTGTCAAAGGAGTTCGGAGATGTACCCTCGAACCGGAGGTAAATTGATTTGAGAGAGCATTTGTGCCCAGTTCAATTTAATTTAAGGACTTACGGCCAGAATTGGGCTAAGTCCAGTTGAAAATATTCAACATTTTGTTTGCATTTGGCCTTTGTCTGGGCTTTCCCCTTTTTAGAATAATGCATAGCATTACTTCAGGCCATTTATGCCCATTTTGACTGGGCTCTGCTCTTTTTATTTTGATGCAGAGCATTTGTTTTGGTCCATTGGACCTCTCAATTGGGCTCTGCCCTTTTAAATAATGCATAGCATTTTGTTTATTAGGCCTGTTAGGCCTTTTAATTGGGCCTGGCCCTTCAGGAAATGCATTGCATTTTCAGGCGCTTTGCGCCAATCAGAGAGCGCAAGCGCTTGTGATGACGACACGTGTCATGCAAGCGCAGTGCGCTGCGCTAGTGCGCTGCGCTTGCGCTGCTGACACGTGGCGCACCTTGGTGAGTTGCGCCAATTCCAGAGAGCAAAGCTCTATTTCAAAAGCGTGTAGCGTAAGTTGTTCTGTAGCTGACACGTGGCGCTCTCCCAAGAGCGTAACAGCGCAGTTTGGAAGTGTAAAGCACTAACAATCTTTTAGATTCAAGAATAGAAGTGCAAATCACTATTTGATTTCTTGATCTAATTTAGATCAAAGAAAAGATAAGTTTTTCTTGTTTTTCTTATCTCAAAGAACCAAAGGTTCATAAAAGTGCAAAGCACTATTTTATTATTATTATTATTTTTTTTATTTTTATTAAAGATCATTGATCTTGTTTTTAGATCTATGATCTGTTCATAAGAGAACTTTCTCTTCCTTCTAAATTTTTTTTACCTTTTTGTTCTTGAGGAGTTCTTCAGAGTTCTCTTTCCCTTCTTTTTTTTTTAGAAAATGTTGATGCCTTTGAATTGAGGTCTAGGGTCCTTTTTATAGTGCCCATAAATTAGTTAAATTTGTTAAAAAGATCTTTTTCTGAGTGATTTGGGGAATTTTCCCCACCGTTGGATTTTTGATCCAAGGGTTTCTGTTTTACAGAAGAAAATTTTCTTGTTTTAACAAGAACAGAAAGATTTCTTTAAAATCTTTATTCTGTTTGGCGCAAATGCCCTAGCACGTGACACGTGTCATGCAGCGCACAGAGCAGCGCAACTTCTCTAGTGCTTCTGCGCTGACACGTGTCGCGCAGCGCACAGTGCAGCGCATCTGCGCTGACACGTGTCGCGCAGCGCACAGCGCAGCGCAACTGCGCTAGCGCATCTGCGCTGACACGTGTCGCGCAGCGCAGTGCTTGCGCAACTGAAGTGTTGCTTTCTTTAATTTTGCTTAAAATAGAGCTTTGCTCTGATTGGGCACGCCTTCTTGGGCGCTGCGCTGATGCGTCTGCGCCTGACATGTGGCGCGTTGCGCCCGGGATTTGAAGCGTTGCTTCAAAATTTGAATTTTGAATTTCCAGCATTGCTTTGTTCTGATTGGAGGAAACAAATTCCTCCTACCGTTGCGCTCACGTGGCGCACACGTGAGTGCAGTGGTGGCAAACTCCTGATCGTTGGATCAAGAGGTAAGCTGAAGGGGCGCAAGCGCCTTATAAATAGGACCTATGGCCCTTAGAAAAATCTTCACCATCTTCAAGATTTTAATTACCAGATCTTTGCTCTTGCTTGAGAATTTCAGAGCTTTGCTCATTTCCAAAGTTAGAAACTTTAGGTAAAATTAATTCAAATCAAATTAACTTAAATTAACTTTAACTAAAGAGCTTTGCTCTTACAGATCTTTTAATCTAAAGAGATCCCCATTGGGGTTTCATAAACAGAGCTTTGCTCTCAAAAACTTATAGATCTACAGAGATCTTATTCATGGGTTCTAACCCATGGACAGAGCTTTGCTCTTTTGAATCATCTATAGATCTTTTAGATCTGAAAAATGAAGAAATTTTCATAAGTTTTTCATGGGTTTTTTAAGATTCCAAATTTTTTAATTCTTTTAGGTGTAACCATTTTCTGATGGACCTTTCCATTATTACCATAGAGCTATGCTCTTTTAAGGAATCTTATTTCCCTGAGACCAGAGTTTGACAAGTGTCACTCTGTGACAGAGTTTTGCTCTAAAAGATGAGATTTTCTCCTTGTCTCTAGGGATTCTTCCCCCTTTTTTTTAATGGGAATGTTTTCCTGGGGACCAACTGACAATCCCATCCAATGATGAGGTTGTCTTATTAACTGACATATTGTCATCCAGATTTTATGGGTCCCTCTTCGGTCTTCTACCCGCCGCACTGCTGTGTGGTGTAATTAATTAATTTTAATTTAAGTAATTTTTTAATTTAATTAATTAATTAACGCATTTTTTTAAAAAACGCCAATCGTTGGAATTACAACACTAACGGCTAAACTGTTCTTTTGCAGCGATCATGTCTCTAGACACTTCATTCCCGTTCGTCCGCTCGGAGGAGGGATTTCCCGAGGCGCCCTTGGACCGTGAAGTCCTGGCCATGATTAAGGAGTACGACCCAGAATACAAAAGTCTCCACCTTTGGGGGTCGTGGTACAATCAGATCATCATGGGCCGACGGAGCTTCACATGCGCGGTGTCGTCAGAACCCATAACGGCGATTCATTATGCTACCCCACCCTCGGTGCAGTATGCCGTGGAGATGGTGGATTGGACCGCGAACAGCTTTCTTCATCCGGCTATAGATGCTATCCCGGTCCAGCGTCCCATGGTTTTGGATATCCTGGGACGCCGTATCTGTCAAGGCGAGGCGAGACCCTGGGGGCAATCATATAACATTGGTCTGATCCCCCGCCACCCGATTGGCTACCTGCCGTGGGCCCGGTATATCCTGTCGACGAAGAAGTCGCAGTTAATAAGATTAGGATTGTACACCGCGGTCTACGTCTCTCTCTTCCAGTATCCTACGCTCCCCACCTGGTGGTTTAAGGCTTTCCTGGAGCAGTGGAACATTCCTACCCACACTTTCCGTGTCATGGATCGGGAAGTGTCCATCACTTTGGAGGAGTTCACGGAGGTATCCGGTCTACCAGTCATGGAAGAACATTATGAGGAGCTGCTCCCGACAGATGTGTACGTCTTTGGTGCTAGGCCGGTGGTAAGGGGGGTCACACCGGAGAATGCTGTTCAACATCAATTCCCAAGCTTGATTAAGGTGTTGAACATCTATGAATCTCTTTTTATCGAATATGGGAGTCGGAGGGTTAATTTTGAGGATTTCATCGCTCGGTTCCTTCGCCCAAGCGTCCTCTCATCAGAGGCTGCCAAGTTTGCCACTCTGGATGACCCTTTCGGTCTAGGTGCGGACAACCTACCGGAGAAGGAGATAGATCAAAAGGGTTTTTTCCTTCTGGACTTCCCTACCATGTCATTTGCAGAAATTGCGGCCCCTGGAATGGATGAGGAGGCCTTTTTCTTAGGATTTCTTGGATTGTGGCTGAGCTGGTTTGCGATCCCAATGCACTCTTATCGTATGCGGCGCTCTGTCTTTTACCCAGCCCACCGGATGGCCATAGGGGTAAAGGTGGCGGTTGGGATCGCGGGCTTGGCGCACCTATATCATGGTCTCAGTCGAGCAGCGGATGCTAACGAGCCCGGGGTATTGCACGTGGTCTTCCCGATGCACTACTTTATGTCGTGGCTCGAGCTACATACGGCGGGTGTCTTCGGCATGCACAAAAGGCCCTCGTTCTTCGAAAAGTGCGGTTTCCCTCACATCATACAGCTGATTGGCGCATCAATCGTGACCCCGTCACCACGGAACGCCAGGGGTTGTCACGTCCCGAAAGTACGAAACATGACCGGCACTTAAACTACGAAATGTCTCGAGGCGTACGTAATCCAAGTAAGCCGAAAACCCAGAAATGCAAATCAAGAAAATTAGTAGAGTGAAGGAAAACCAATTTAAACATGTAGTTTTAATAGCATAAGCCGAATTATGCGGTTTTTAAAAAAAAAACATCAATATTTCCCGAAAATTTCGGCAGAGTCTCCTTTGTAAATACTGGCTCCCAAACGGGATACAACATGAATAATATACGAAATCAATAAAAGGCATCCCCAAGCGGGAGCTAGCTCTTCGTCAATCGACGGTCATAACCACACAAGCAATATAATACAACGCCAACGGCGAGGATCAAAAACTCAAAACCACAAGAAAACCACAGAAATAAAACGCGCGACTCTAAGGTCGAAAGAATAACATCACTGGTCTCTATCTCTGAAATAAATACATGTTTGGTTGATAGAACTTCTAGATACAACAGAGTAATAATATACAAGTTATATAATGGGGGATACGATACAAGTAAACCCACCAACTAGCAAATCGCCCGAAGGAAACTATGCCCGCAAGCCGTAATGAAACCTGTACGGCAAACCTGCAAGAAACTGGGGCACAACGGGGGTGAGTTGCCAACTCGTGAATAGAAAAACATCTACGCACAGAAATCGCATAAATAACGCAACCTAGGTCAATGATCATAATATATTCTCAAATATATGAATAACATGCAGCCTATAACAATGGCTAGGGTAATATCTAACCCGAGTGTGATCTCATGTGCCCGTGTCAGTGCCTCAGGTAGCAATATATCATATGAATGAGGTATGAATGCATAAAAACAGAATACATGTAAATGAAGAAACTGTTTTCATAAATTAGTGAGATTTCCTTTGTATTTTTAAAATGAGGTATCATAAATAAAATCAGCATCAACAGTGTCTAGTATCGATACAAAACATAAATCTCAATGTCTCAAAACCTCAGGCTCCGGCTATCCGGACTGGCCTGTATCATCAAATCTCAGTACCTCAATATCTAGAAATCTCAATGTCTCAATCTCAATATCTAGGACGCCGTCAGTCCAGACCGGCCCCTACCATCCATCTCAAGACCACGACGGTATCCTCCGGATATCCGATGCGTCGGGTAAAATCACCGGTAGGTAGTCTCCCCCTGCCAGGCTCATCGTCATCACCACGAGCTTCTTGCCCCGGGGTACCTTACCGGGTCCACCATGTACCCGAAACGGTTCATCCAACTCCTCGAATCGGGTCTCGAAATCCATCAGCAAACTCATGGTGGACGACTCATACATCATGGGACAAACCGCGCTTTTCATTTAAAAAGAGAAAGAAGAAGTTTGTATATGTTTTGCGGTTTTCCCAAAATTCAGAAAATCTCATGGAAATCCGAATCCAAAACCTCAATAGCACGTAAAAAGTGAATATATGCATGAGAATCCATGAATGCGGCATAACAATGAATAACAGTATGCATGAAGTAGCAGGTAATAACTACAATGTCTAAACTAACATATAAGGCAAGTACACTAATATCATGTCTAAACTATTAGCTAACAGGCTATGTCAAGCAATAATATTTTCTAAGGTGTAAGTGACATGGCAATTACCGATGAAGATGCGTGTGAGCCGGCAAGTAAGTGTACGTGGTACATACGCATCATCGGTAATGGTGCTGGTGTCCTAACCACAAGATATCAACAGTAGAATATGAAGCATAATATAAGCATGTGATGCGGAGCGAACAACAATAATGAGCGGGAGCTGAATACTAGACGCAACGATAACTAATCTGCATTAACCTAATATAAGTCCTACAATGGTGCCTTTTGAAATAACACGAATCGTGGGGTTTTGAAAATAGGGGCTACGGTGTTTTTAAGAAAAGATACGTTTTTTTTTGAAATATCCGTAGAATCCCTTGACTTGTCTTTTAAAATACGCACGATTCGTAAGCTTTGAAATATGTAGGAACCGAATCTAATCTAACAACTAACTAAACTAAAGGGCTAAGCTATAAGCTAGACTACAGGTAAGGAAACCGCCTAACATCTGAGTCGATACATATACATACCTGTATATATATTAGTCGGTGATCCCGCCTAAATAATATCATATCCGATACCATATCTATAATCAGACATTCCAAGTCAAGAGTGCGGATCAATCATCAAGATATAGCTCGTACGTAAATCCGTCATACGGCATCCCCAAATCTGGGTACGGGTCAATATCATATTCCTCACACTATTCCTCTGGTATCCTCTTTATCCAAGATCCTAGTCTAGGGTACTGACCTATGTCTAGTACAATACTAATATCCTCAATATACTTATGATCTGACTACTGATCGACAATCTCGTACAAACCGATATCGTCAGCACATATCATCATCAAGGGGTATAGATCGCCCGATACGGCCTAATATCAATATCCTAGCATATCATGCCTCATATCACGATCACATGTCGACCATTTTATTTATAACACTATTTACCCGTATCGCCGCCCCAAGATCCGCTATAACACCAGGACGTACCTCAAGTACGAATCCTGCCATATCACCGATATCACAACCACAAAACAAATCTCATCGACTCAGCTCAATCCCAAGTATCATCCTCAAATCCGTATGTGAACACATAGTCCCATACCCATGTGAACACATAACTATAAAGAATCCTATGAGCACATATAAATAGTAATGTATGCAAGTATGTATGTGTGTATGTGTAGTGCAACACTACCCTAGGGTTCGCAATACTAAAATAATCCAACACACCAATATCCATCCTAAACATCGTTAATAATCCCAAATAACATATAATAATTGTTGGTGTGTATACGCATCCGTATACACCACCACGGACTGTGAGGGTGCTATACGCCATCCACCCGACTTCTCCCCGTAGATATAAATCTACTCACTTGGTCCTCGCTCGCCGGTGCCGACGTCGCCACGCGTTTGCTTGTCTTCTCGAAGTCCACATGGGATACCTACATATCATAACGCACCGTATCGCATTAAAATCCGACTCATGACCAAAACGACTCACGAATCCCATATAGGTTAAAACCTATGGTTGCTTTCACAAATCGACCCAAAAACCCTCGACGTCGGCGTACAAACGCCAAACCATCGAGAAAACTCCCAACATACTCATTTGTACAGTTACAAGCACTAATTATAATATAAAATAGCTTAAAATTCACAAAAACCCCAATTTCACTTAAAAAGTCATTTTTCCGAAAATCTAGCAAGCACAAATCACCGTTTTAGTACAAAACTCGATGTATAAACGAATCTAGCGGCCACAATATTCACTAAATATTTTAAATAAGTCATAAAAACAATTCCCATAATTTAATCTCGTTAAATTCCAAAAACCCTAAAATTCTAGTTTACAAAATACCTAAATTTTAACAATTTTATAGCAAAATGCACAGACAACAATTTTGGTTGGATTTGTAAGATCTAAGTTGCTAAACAACAAATTAAGATGTTAATAATGTGATAAAAACCCTAACCATAATTTAATCTCACCTATACATGCATTTCATAAAAACCTAGTTTGCATAAAAGCTTATTTATTGCAAATTTTAAATTAACAAATTGCAACTAGCAACTAGATTAGGTTTTACATTCATTAAGATGTTAAACTAAACATTGCTTCCCTAATGATATAATAAAAACCCTAATTGAAATTACAACTCTTACTAGATTTTTCAAAACATTCAATTAATCCCAAACTATTAACTAATTATACTTGATTTAAAGTATTCAAACAACAATTAGCCATAAGATTAAGAATTTACCCCACAATCATCTTGAGATCTAGCACAAATCTAGCCTCCCAAATATGCTTCCCTTCACCAAGATCCATACCAGAATGGTCAAGTATAAATGGGTAGTGATTCGATTTTGATTTTGTGGAATTTTTGAGGCATTTTTGATGGAATTTTGAAGAGAAAAGAGAAGAAGAAATGAGGTGGGGCTGAAGAAGGGGGGGGCTCGTTCAAGTGCAGGTGGGGGAAGTGTGGGGGGTGTGTGAGGTGGGGAAAAGTCAAGTGGGGAAGGTTCAAGTTAACACAAAAGTCAAAAGTCCATACTCATTTATCTATTTCTTTTCATTTCCCTTTTCTTTTCATTTGTTTTGCTTCTCTCATTTTTTTTGTGGGAACTTGGGTAATGGGCTGCCATGGGCTCAGCCAAGGAGGGGAAATTGGGTTTGTGTGGGTGAGGGAAAAATAATAAATGATATACCCCAATTTCCATTAACACTAAATTCACCGAAAAAGCCTTTTTCTTCGATATTTTCTAAACCGTTTTGGCAAACGATTTCATTTCAAAAACCATATGATAAAATTTTATTTAATGTGTCATGATGCACAAAATTTGTTTCAACTCATTCCAATTTGTAATTTTCCCTAATTAAATGTATTCGTGACGGCTTAAAATAATAATAAAATAATTTTTTTTCCAGAAAATTTGAAATTTCACCAGTGGCTCAATAAACACCAAATACTAGCAATTACATAGCTATAATATGTATATTTAATTTTTATAATAAGATATTTGCATTTTGACTTTTTACAGAAATTTTAAAAACAATTTTCAAAACGCTACAATCTTCCCCCTTTACCTATTTTACCTATTTTCCGAAATTTCTCCGAAACGATTTTCAAAACGCTACAATCTTCCCCCTTTAAAAAAATTCGGTCCCCGAATTTAAAGTAAAACTCCCCCCAAATACTAAAACATCTAAACCAAAACCATCAAGTCGTCGGGGCTCCGAAATTGTAAATACATAAAACAAATCGTAGCGCAGCGCATGCGCATGAAAAATGAGCATGTAACTCAAATCAAAACTCCATCAAGCATCCTGCAATCATCGGAGTCACGGGGAAGACATCAATGCCAAATCCAAAGCAAAACCAATATGATATAACTCGAAACTATACATGTAAATATCGAATCTATATATGTAAGTATCTGAAGAAAATGCATGCCAAATCTCTTTAAGTCGCTGTGCAACGCGTATAACACTGCACAGTGGCGGACGTCTATCATAAGAAAATAACTATATACATATATACCTTTGTTTGAAATGTACGTTCCGCCATTTTGGAAACAATTTAGAAGGGTCTCCTTGTTTTAAACATTTCGTGTCATATCAGACACGTAGGTAAATGCTGAGCCTATAGCTCGCTTTTTGGAAATCCCTTCAATAACTATCAATACATGCAAAATATATTCAGGTACTGTCCTCTGACTAGTCCTGCTCAGTACGAAAACACATAGCAATATCATAAAAACGTACTGCTCTATAAGAAAAATCAATCCCAAAATACGCGTATGAATACTACGTGCGTCTGGTGCGCAAGGAAATCAAGATCCAAATATGTGCCATACATATGCACAGAAACAACATCTAAGTGCATCGGGTGTGCACGAAACATCTGTCGTAGGCAACATGTGTGCCTGACAGCAAAATCAGGTGCATCTGACATGCACGAAAAATCTCGATTTAGTGCATCTGGTGTGCACCAAAATCACACTTCAAAACATGCGCCCAACATGCGTGAAAATCCAAATCAGGTGCATCCATCGTGCACGAAATAATGAAATCCAATATCAAGTGCCGAATATACGCAAAATCCAATCAGGTGCACAAGGTGCACAAAACAAATATCGAACATCACCATCGAAATCGAAGTCCAGTGCATCTAAATGCACAACATACGTAACACTGCACCGCAAGCATATATGAACTGTACCGAGTGCAAAAACCAAATCGTGTGCGTATATACGCACAAATCAACTCAACTGTATGAAATCCATATAATCACAAACATGAGAACCAAGACACGAAAACGATATCAAGTGCAACAACCGTGCAAAAATCGTAAATACTCAGCAGGTGCAACCATGGTCCATGAAGACAAATATCATGAAACTCAATCATCAAAATCAATCATGCGAATAAATCGCCCAAAATACGCAAATCAAGTATGGCGGAATAGTCCCGCTCAAGTGTTAGTTATATGTATGCCCTAGAGGCCATTACTGTACATACGATGTATATTGTAGTGGATGCTTGGACATATATAGGGAGGACTTTCTTGCTCGACATGATAGTATGCTATCTGGTTGTACTTTATCTTAACATGTACTCTGATTGTCTCGATGTTACATGTTGATAAAGCCCTTAGGATATGTACTCGACTACTGGGACTATGATGAGATCATACTAGTGGGGCCACGGTAGTCGACGAGTACATCCTATAACTGTTCCTAATCGAGGGTGTATCGAGACAGGGCATCGATACACCAGAGTAGACTAGCGTATACGCATCTTGACCCATATGATGGGCGATGGATGATCCCATATCCATCGGTGTTTGACATCAAGGATGGTGTGCGGGTGCTCAGTAGAGACTGGGTACACTGGACGGACTCGCCGAGAACTCCCAGATGGTATTATACCATACGTCAGATGGCAGTTCTCCGGTGACACTGGTACAGAGTAGTCTGTCGACCCGAGATCGTCATAGAGTCTTGTGTGATTCCCACTGTGCTTTGATTTCCATCATACCACGTCCAAGAGGGCGTGCAAAAAGGTGGCTTTTGGGTACAGTCCCGAATCACATGGAGGCAATGAGCGATAGGAGGGGATTCGTCTCTCCCGGTATAGGGAGTTGATGTTGTGCTGTGTTCGATTGGCTATAACCGGAAATCCCTGGCCAGGGTTGCTGAGATTTACTGGTAAGTGTTATCAGTAGTTTCTCGAACTGTTATAGACCTCAAATCGACACGACTTATCAAGCTACTGGTGTCTGACGTTTACCACCCCTAGGCGAGATATGCAACATATCAGACGACGAGACCGGACTGTACGGGAGTGTTACTGTTTGGATTCGCAGGAGAATGTACAGGCTTGCTTATTGATCTTCTGAGCGCTCAATACCTGGGTAGCTGTTATGTTTAGCTGACCGCTTGCATCTTGTGGGTGTTTGATATGATCATCACCTACTCCGGCGTATTGACGATTCTTTAGAGTCCTACACAGAGATTTCTTGACTCAGGCAAAACGGAGTAGGGGCACATATATGATATGTGCGGGACCGAGGATAATGCGATATGTGATACCGTATTCTATTCTCGCGATATTTGATATCAGCCGGGTCATCGGATCAAGTGTTGATTCGATGAATCGGTACGGATAAATATTAGTCGGTTATATGCGATATAGCCGGATTGTCGGATCAAGTGTTGATTCGATAATTTAATGTATAATAATATATTTGATATATTAAATTGCATTAACTAATATTTGCTCACTAAAAGATTCTTTTTCTCACTCGGGTAATACATTAATATATATGCGATATATGTTAATTGTATTATTTTATTTTGTTACGATAAATATTCTATATGTGATATATAATATTGTAACATGATATGATAACTAATGCAACTTGTTTAGTGGAGTTTAAACATGATTAGGGTTTGGATTAGGGTTAAGCTTTCTAGATGTTTCTAGAAGGTTTTCTTTTTGTTTTGGAAAAGATATTTGTAAGTGACTCATGCTTTAACCCAACCCAAACCCTAACCCTAGTCAATTCTCTACAATGATTAAGTCAACCATGGTTGCATTATTTATCATATTAATCCTTTCTTATTCATCACAAAAGAAAATGGATCACTATTCTTCTTCTTCCTTCATTCTTTCATGAAAAAGCTTGCTTGATTTTTCCAAAGTGATGAATAAATATGAGAAAAAGATAAATAAAGAGAGCAAAAATCCTACTTCATCATCCTCATCTTCCCTTGCCATTTAGATGAGGGTGTTCACATCATTTCATGAGTGTTAGCTTGTGTTAAAGAAACTTCAAGGTAGATCATCTTAGTATCGAAGATCGGAAGCAAATGTTGCGTCTTTCTCTTCGTGGAACCTCTCGAGAGTCCGGATCCCGATGATCGCAGCGAAGGGACCACAACACGGAGCATATGAAGTGAAGGACCGGATCTACAAAGGTTGTAATCCCTCTCACTTAGTGTTAAAATGTTTAGCATGTTTGTTTTCTCCTAATCTCTAGTTTAAAGTTCCGTATTCGGGTTGTTCGGCACGGCTAAATTTTTAATCGGGCATGGTTGATGCCTCGTAGACCCTTGTGCGCGTGCCTCGCAACCCTACAGTGGTATCAGAGCCAAGCTAGAGCTTTAGGCGAAGTCTAGACGACGTTTGAAGTCCGATCGAACCCGGAAAACCCGAACAAACCCCTTCTCTGGAAATTTTCTGAAAATTTGGTTTTTTGTGAATTAAAAATTGCCAAAAAATTCAGCAGGGAATTTGATGAATTACTGTGAAGCACGTGCCATAGATTCCACAGAAGAGCCGCGGAACCGCGGCGCCACCCTGGCTTGTGCGGCGGTTCCGCGGCCAAAGTGCTAAATCACTGCACGTGCTTTGCACAGTAATTAGTAACTTGATATGCTGAGTCTTCTGGGAATTTTTATTTTTACTCAACAGTTGAGTTTTTCTGGGGTTGTTTTGGGGATTCGAATATTCGATCGGATTGTCTAATTTTGTCTATGTGTTTTGTCCGGATAACTTTTAGAAACTGTTAAAAAGTTCGAACGGATATCAATAACTCACTTTTTCCCCTGTCGGAAAATTTTTCAAAAGTTGGATTTTTTTCCTCGTGTTTAAGAATGTTCTAAGTCATGCAAGTAACTCGGTGGACCCTCTAGAAGACAACAAACCTTAACTCGATTATGTGACCGTCTTGAACTGCCTTTTGAACCTTAGGGTTTGGGGCAGTACGGCGTGCCACATGTGAGGCGTTGGCTTGACCCTTCTACAGCTGGACCATTGGTACTGTGGCATGTGATGGACGTTTTTAAACTGATTTCAAGTGTTGAGATATATTGGGGAAATCTTGGGTGTTTGATGATTCGATCGGAAAGTTTAACTTTGTCTATTTATCTAGAATGTGATACAATATTTGGAATCCACAGAAAGTTATAAGATAACTGATTTGAATATTATAAACATAGCAGTTTAGTCTCAGGTGATCGGTTGCCACGGAATTTTGATGTGATCAAAAGTCCGTCGCAATCACGTAGCGTACGCGGATACTTGCCGGGTAAACTTAATAGACAGCCTCACTCCATAGCCCCGACCAAGTAACTGTAGGAGAACCCCGTCGCCGAAAGCATCCGTTCGGGTGCTCCCGGTAGCGGTGTTCCGCCTTGGTGCACTTAGTCGACGGTATCGGGGGTGCGGCCGTCTACTAAAGTTTGCGACGAGCATTCGATCAGGACGTCGGGAATCTTGTTGAATTGCCCGACTTGATATTGAAAAGAGTTTTCGATAATGAGACTAAAATGCGGGGTTTATAATTGTTAGGCATGCGATGTCTAAGGAATTCATTTGGTTAGGCATGTGATGTCTAAGGAGGTTGCGGATTCCAACTGTTGTAGTTTTACACTTTCTTTTCTGTGACCGTAAGCGTAGTATGTGGTGTATCGCCGGCTTCGTTGCTATACATCAACGACAATCGGGATACACATACTTGTTTACGTTGATGATATGAGATATTATGTGTTGCTGTGATATGTTATATTGGATCGTCGCGTTCTGAATAGCCGGGGGTTTTATGTGAGATGAGAGTTTTTTCTTTTTCATTCATGTAAAATTCATTTGTATGTAATATTCTTTTATTGGGGCACTTCCAGGTAGCGGAAGATGTCACCGTTGTATATTGTTTACTTTTCCGCATTAGGTAGACCCAAGGCGGGGAGCACAAGTAACCGGGTTCTAGGGTCCAGTGGGAGACCATCTCGAGGAGTCGAGACCGGGTCTCCTAACCCTAGAATTGGCAGTGTTAGTTGCCGCTCTCGTAGGGGTCTAGGGATGTGGGTTTGGCTATTCATCGCGACCGTGGAATTCGTGTTTTATACATGCTCGTATTGAAAACACGGACGTCCTAGTATATCCAATATTTCATATATGTTCTTCTGCTGCAATGTTCTGTGATGAGATCATATTATTGCCTGTGACGAATGTTTATATTATATATATGAGATATATGTTATATTGCAGATTTCGTGCATAATAAAAATGGGACTTCATTAATGAGATTAATGAAACTAAAAGAAACCTAAGATGTTGTAGAAACTTGTTTATAAAAACTGGTAGCTCTAGTTGTTGCTTTGCATAGCGGTGTTCCTTGTAGAACATCCAGCACCTTATTTGATAAGGAAAGGACCGAGATCCCTTCACCGAGAGTGACTCCTTTAGCAATAACTGGCAGATGCTACAAACCCTCGGTTTGTCTTTTGATTGCTTCTATAGTTTCTGCTTTGCACAGTGATATATATGATATATCCCGCACCTTATTCAATGAGGAAAGGGCCGACGATCCCTTCACCGGGAGTGACCCCTTTAGCAAAACTAGAAAAGCCTAAAAAAACACTCCATTTAAAATCACTCGATTCTACAACGATATCAAGTTCATTACGCAAAGGGTTTTCATAAAAACCTATCGTAGCCTTCCGTCATTTTAGGAAGTAGAGTACTTAGTATTCGTGCTGCGTATGTCGACTTTAGTTGAGGCGAAGTGTACGGTAGGTAAGTGATGTCTTCCTACACAGCATATGATGCGATTAGTTAGGACATTCATGCGATTATGTCGACCATAGTTGAGGGTCATGTAGGGTGGGTCTGATTAATCATGAAATGACGGGTAGAACTTGACTAGTGCTTATGATATGTTGACCTTAGTTAAGGTCATAAGTGTTAGGGGTAAAATATTATCGGGAATTTCAAGTGTTGA
This sequence comes from Agapanthus africanus, assembly GCA_030015575.1. Classification (NCBI taxonomy): domain Eukaryota; kingdom Viridiplantae; phylum Streptophyta; class Magnoliopsida; order Asparagales; family Amaryllidaceae; genus Agapanthus; species Agapanthus africanus. The sequence goes on from CM057340.1 coordinate 508,635,097, forward strand.
AATTTGTAATGAGATTGTATACCTTCTATGAGATAGTTGGATCCCGATACCCGCTGCGAGTAAGAGTTACTCCTGGGAGAGTTTTACACATTACAATTAGCCGATCAAGTAGGTGTCTAGAAAGGTGTCAACGGGGTTACGCCCCTGGGAAAACGAGGTTTACATTAATTAGGTTCGTGCGAAAGCACGGGGGACCTCCCTCAAAGTACCGACACTGGCCTGGCCGAAAGATTGGCGAACTTGTAGCGTGTAATTAATCCCGGCTAGTCTTTCCTTTTAGGGTTTGAAGGAAGATTTGACAAAAACAGTGGGAGACATCCTGATTAGATATATTAGATAACCAATCTAATCTTGCAAGAGCATACGCTGAGTGTTTTCTTCTCTTTCTCTCCAAGTAGCGACCATATCACGCCTTAATCAAGATAATAATACGGATATATTGACTGAACCCGCTTGTTATACTGAGCTGGGGAACGTTGGTCCCGCTCCAACTTATAATTGTTATAAGACAGAGCAGGAAATTGGGGATTACTAAAATTCCCGTGCCGCCCAAACGAAGATAGTGCATGTTGATGCATCATCTTCGGATGTGTTCATTACAGAGAACTGTTTCTCAGTATCCTTTACATCCTGGGTATGAGATACCGGATCAGGATCCCGCATATATAATCTGTTACATGGGCTACTGATAGGTAGAGAACTGAGAACGGGTGATAAGTTTCATGAGACAGAAAACGGTGCAAGTGTTGCAGCCAAGTCTGTTGGTCACTATCACCCTGTATTACCGGAATACATTGATTCTGAACAAATGTTATTAGATACCGAACCTGATATACAAAATCATATCAGTCTCTTTATTAGTAAAGAAAGGATATAATTTTGTATTGTTGGATAATGTTTTGAACATTTCCTATATCAACAGTTGATCGGTTCAGGAACGTTATCTAAAAGCATTGACGTTCTAAATCAAACTACAGTTCTTTATATACAGAACACACACAAGTGGAATAGTTCAGAAATGAACGAATCCTTTTTGAGGCATTGTAGACTGGGTCATATCAATGCGACCCGACTGGCCGAAGTTACATTTAGATGCATATTTAAATTAGTTTGAATTTACATCTTGTGAAACTTGCCGGTCATGTCACAAAGATAAGATGACCACAGCTCTGTTTATTGGAAACAGAGAAAGAGTTAGTGAACTTTTGGGATTGATACATGCTGATGTATGAAAGTCCCCTGTCTACTCATGCCAAGATCGGTTCTTTGTACTTCATTACATTCTCTGATAATCTCTCAAGATTCAGACATATGTTCCTGTTGAAACACAAGTCCGAACCTTTTGAGATATTCACAGAATATAAGTTAGAAGTAGAGAACCAAATACGGGTATAAGTATTATGTCCTTTGATGAGATCAAGGAGGAGAATACTCGAGCACGGAATTCCTGGACTATTCTAAAGGAGAATGGGATTCTCTCTCAGCATTACTCCTCCGTATACACCACAGCACGTCGGTGTATCGGGGTAGAGCCATAGCACCCTATTTGATATGGTGTGCTCTATGATGAGTACTACTGAGTTTCCTATTTCCTTTTGGGAGTTATTGAAGGAAAAATACGGTTTTTGGAATTTCGGTCGATCGGATAAGCAAAACACATTAGAACAAGCTAGGTAAGGTTAATGGCGTGGCTCTGATACCATGTTGCGCCACGGCAGCGCCCCGGTCTCTTACTCGAGGCCAAAATGCGGAATCAAAAATTTTCCTAACTTGGAAACTGGCGCTACCGCGGACAATAACCCGGATCGTTTACCATTAACCTAATGCTAGCAATCAAGAGATGGGAAGAAAAGTATACCGAGTGATCCGAGTCCTCCGGTCTTCTCTTCATCATCCCGATCTCCCGCGGAAAGTCTTGGCTCCACATCGTCGCCTCCTCGCCGGAAAGTTACCTAGCTTGTTCTAGTGTGTTTTGCTTATCCGATCGACCGAAATTCCAAAAACCGTATTTTTCCTTCACATCAGTTTCTGTTGAAATTTTTTGAAGTCTAAAAATTTTTCAGGTGGTATCAGAAAGATGTGCATGGAGTTCTAAGACATCTGGGAAAATACGAGACAGTGACCCCTTCCCTCGAGCGCGGAAGCGCGGCAATACCCCCCTTTCTGCCGCGCTTCCGCCGCTAAATAGTTTGGTCATTGCTTTGTTTTTTCTCAGTGGGCTTCTGGGCTTATATTAGGGGTTTTGGAATATTAAAATTGGGCCCAGGTTTTCTGTGAGTGCTACAGTTTTGATTGGGGGCCCACTTGTTAATTTTTTGGTCAATCGGAAAATTTTAAACACATTATTTCACAGTATTTACATTATATCTGCGACCGTGAATGTCACTCGATCGGTAAATCCGGTCTAACTGCTATAGCCCGGTTAGACGGATTTGCGAACGTGACTTTCACGTTGATGTTCTGTGTTTATGCTGTGATGTTGCGGATCGGTCGTGGGGGATAGCCTGGTTGCAATGTTAGTACAGTGTTGTATTATGTACATTTGATATTGCGGGGCGAGCGTCCGACTTGTGGACTGCCATCACTGCCTGTTTGTATTATTCTTTTGGGGCACGACCTGGTTGCGGTCGATGTACCCGGTGTATGTATATTTTACTTTCTGTACTAGGGTTGCCCCGCGGTGGGGTGCACGGATAGCCGAGTTCTGGAGGGCAACGGGCCCGCATCTCAGGGCATTGAGACGGAGGGGGCTTCAGTCCAGGATTGGCGGGCTATTCGCCGCACTCGTAGGGGGTACAGGTTGACCCAGGAGGGGTGCCCAAGTTACCGGATTCCGTGAAGTGCTGGGTGGTCCATTCACGGTACTGAAGGGGGCTGCCTCGCTTCAGGTTTTGGCGGGTGACTTGACGCGCCCGTAGGGGTCTAGGATTTCATTGCACAGGCTATCCACACGACCAGGGGAACGTCGGGTTTAGCAGCGGCTCTGTGAAACCCGGGGCTTCCAGATATCTGTATTGTTCTGTGATGCTGTACATTTCTGTGATGTTGCATTTTATTCATGCCTTGAGCGAAATACTATATATTGGTATATAGATTAGTAGATGTTGTATATGTTTTTCATCCGCGCTAGTCCAGTCCCCGCTCTGCCGTTAGTTAGCTAACCTAACGGGTGATGACGGGACCAAGTGGCGAATGCGGATGGCATATACGTACGTCAGTATATTTTCATTCTTTGTGGTGTGATTAATTGATGGGACTGCATTGATTCGGATCAATGCAAGTTTAAACAAACCTATTCTGATGTTGTTGGAACACTTTTCAAAAAGCTGTTATTGCGAGGACGTTCACTTTTGTTTTGCATCGTGATATTCATTTGGAATATCCTGCTCCTCAGTCGACGAGGCAAGGGCCGAGATCCCTTCACCGGGAGTGACCCCTTGGACAGAAGTTTGCGTCAGGGCATTAACTTCACTATAGCCGATTACTTTTGCTTTGCATCGTGGTATTCAGTTGGAATATCCTGCACCTCATTCTACGGGGAAAGAGCCGAGATCCCTTCACCGGGAGTGACCTCTTTAGTAAAGGTTTTCGTCACTATATTTTCTAAAAAGGTTATCCAGTTCCTTCAACGATATCAAGTTCATTACGTTAAAGGTTTTTCGCCAAAAACCAGTCGTAGCCCTCCGTCATTTCAGATTAGTATTACTTAGTATTCGTGCTGCGTTTGTCGTGCATTGCCGTGGCGTAGTGTTCGGTAGCTATGTAATGCTTTTCTGTCACATGGATAAGTGGATTGGTTAGGACAGTCGTGCGGTCTTGTTGGCATTGTCAAGGACTCGTACGGGTGGGTTTAATGCAATCAAGATAATGACGGGTAGAACTTGACTAGGACTCTTTGATTTGTTGGCATTGTCAAGGTCACTTGGGTCCTAGGGGTAAAAACAAATATCGGGAGTTTCAAAAGAACTGAAACTTGCCAGACATGCGCATACCTTCTGGAGTGTGGTGACGTGAGTGGATTCCGTCACGTTATCATGCGGTGATAGTTGGATCCCGATTTCCACTGATGAGTTGGTTTACTCCTCGGGTGATCCCGACTAATTCTTCTTTCAGGTTTGGAGGAGAATTTGAGGTACAGTGGGAGGTTTCCAGATTAGATAAATTGGTAACCATTCTGATCTAGGTTAGAGTGCACGCTGAGTGTTTCTTTTCTCTCTCTCTGGCAGCGACCATTGACCCGACCCTGGATTTTGACTCAGTGACCAAGTTGACCGAACCTTCTTAACACTGACTTTTGGATTGTCAGAGTTGCAGACCTCATTGCCACTCCTACTTTTACCCTTTTCTCCAGGACACCCCGTATTACTACGAACGTCCACTTCCATTGGACAAAACCATCGTATGGTTATATACGAACTCGAAGGACTTCGAGGATGGTTTCTGGTTCTGGAGAAAACGGATAGGACTATTCAGTTGTCTTTTCTTTTTCACCTCCTCTCAGGTTGCGAGTACTCCTTAGTTTAGGAGTAGTACACCTATTACGCAAATTGGATAGTCTTCTTCCAAACCTTAGGCTGGTGCCGACCGGTAGGGAATGAAGAAAACCAATTAGCATAACGATGGTGTGCAGAAGGTATTAAGTTAAGACAAAGCAAGGGATTAGTAGGAGGGCAAAGTAAATTGCGACTGATATTCACGACCAAACCAAGTATTTCTTCGCCAATCCTAAATCACCTTTGTATTTCTCCAGGACACTCCGTATTACTACGAAGATCCCAGTTTATTGGATAATCTATCGTATGGTTATATACGAACTCGAAAGGAACTTGTTCCAGTTCGGGGATGGATTCTGGTTCAGGAGAAATAGGAATAAAGTACATTCAGGTGTCTCTTATCTTCACCTTCTCTCGCGTTGCGAGTGCTCCTAGGATTAGGACAGTACACCTTTTATGCTTATTGGACAGTCTTCTTCCAAACCATAGGCTGGTGCCGAACGGTAGGGAAGGAAGAAAACCAATTGGCCTAAAGGGGTGTGCAGAAGGTAATGACTAAAGACATATAAAGGGATTTGGAGAGGTGGCAAAGAATTATACGGTTATAGTTGTGAATCTGGATAATGGTAGAGGCATTACTAGGAATACCAGGATTCCCCACAGAAACATTTCAATGTTTCAGTTTCACTGTGTAATGTTAAAAGAAAACTGATTTCCCGATTAGACACTTACTCCAGGGTATGTATTTACCAGGTATGATTCTCACATCTGTATGGTTTTACAGATGATGAGTGGGAGTATGTTATTGGGAATTGGGTGATCATCCTCATTATATCGGGATTCGTTGTAATCGGTGATATTTGAGGAGATCACCTGGGCTGTTTGCCGGTCGGCAAATACTTGGTTTTGAATATCCGCTGTCATGCACCAATTTCAAATTGATATATCTGTACGTCTATTTTCATAGAGTGAGATATATCTTTTGATATTATGTCGATGACATTTACCTATATCACTGGATGGTTAGGTAAGGAGCATTGAACAGCGGTGTAATTCTTCTTAACCATAAGTACAGTTTTCAACCTACGACGCACAGTGAATGAGTTGTTAGACTCAGCGGACTTATACAGAGTATTGTATGTTGTCCAGTGTCCATTAGGACAGAGGGGTTGGTCCTCATACTATATTCTGTTTACTTTTAACTTCTCTAGTTCTTAGACATGTATTTCGTAGAAACACAGGGTCTAAGTTTTGAGGAGTTATAGGTATTTGAATAGAGTAGAGAACCAGGTGTAGCAAGTATCGGGATTCTTCAAAGTGATCGAAGATGTAGATACTTGTGTATGGTATTCAGTTGACAGTAATGATAAAGAGAAATTGCTTCTCTTTCAGGTTACTCAGAATTGGAAGTACTCCTAAGTTGAGTAACGCTGATCAGCCTCCTTCCATTTAGTTGACATGCACTGGAGAAAGCTGCATGATTTGAATCTGGTTCAATTAAATCAGTGCCTCTGGTTCTATATTGGATATAGAACAGTTCATATCTTAACGATGTTAAGGTACGGGGAGTTGTCCGGCTTATGCTTAAAACCAGACTCCGGATAACTCAAGGCACGTTTCTGTAATGGCTGTTTGTGGGTTGACCCAGGCTATGACGAGGGTTGATTTTCTACCATCTGGAAGATCAATAGTGATATTGTTCTTGACTCGCCACAATTTTAAAAGAAATGGATTTTTCAGAAAACAGTAGTGGGAGTATGGTAGAACTGGAAGTGATTCCAGAACCGCAAACGATTACTGAAGATTTGATAAGGAACCTAAAGATTCAATCTGGTTTGACATTCCATTGGCCACTCCGCAGATGCGGTGGGTAACTTCAGGCACCCGAGAGGTAGTTCGGTAGCCTCAAGGACGGTGACAGGGAAGTTCTTGTTTACCCACACTTGCCATTGCTGTTATTCCAGGCTGCGAGACCCGGTGGGAGGAAGAGTATAGCGTCGTTCTAAACTAGCTTTAGAAGTGCACGTCTATATGACTCTGCCAGAGGGTTGTCGTAGTCAGTGGGAGCAGCGGAAGCATTGGTGGACATCAGGCTTATGTCTATTTATAGACTAAAGCAGATGTAGCGGAGATAGATCATCTATTTCTGATGTGACAGTCATAGGTTTGACGTCATCAGAATAGGGGATGGATCTGTTGAGAAGGTAGTAGGAAGTGATATTCCCATACTACGATCGGTTATACTTTGGTCGTCACACAGTGTTTTCTCCACATGGGACTTGGACATTATATCAGACATATTGGTTACTAGATCTATGGTTTTAGATCTAGATTTGGGTGGTTTCCCAATCAGGGTACTTTGACAGCATTCTAAGAGTATTTAGAATGGACGACTCCTGGCATGGTAGTGTACCTGCAGGTAATGGAGTCACCCTCTCTAAAGGTGTCTTATAGACTAAAGGGGAGAGGGATACGCATGATTGACAGATCACTTGCTTAGGCAATTGAGTCAATCATGAGATGTCAAGTACCACACCAGATGTTGTTCTTGCAGTAGGTGCAATAAGTTGATATTAATCCAATCCTGGAAAAACAGTCGGAAGCAGTTTTAGAACATAAATGAATGTTCTAGGGATATGATAACGGCTGCCTCCTTTGGGAGACGGTTATCACTCTAGGCTTCCAAGGTGACATGGACGACAAGCAGGTTGTCAGAGTTATAGTTCTCCCTCTGACGAGGGGCAGTATTTTGGACAGGTGGTCCAAGGCAATACTGAGGGTGGCATGGCGCAGGATACTGATTAAGTTCAGTTGATGATACAGTCTAAGAAGTTTGGATTTGGAGTTCATTTATGAGCTAGGTCCCATCAGACATCCAGACATTCTAAGACAGGTATTGCTCATTTCGGGAGATGGCTTTCTCCGCGAACTTGAGATATAGAGAGACATAGAAAGAAATATCACAGCGGATCCACTCACTAAGGCTATTCCTCGAACGCAATAGTTTCGCAAACAAGCTTTGTGAGACTGACTAGTAGAGGAGTTGGGTGTTCGGTATCACACGGGCTGTGAGTATGCGGCATCGCAATAATTAGCCTTGAGTGCAAGTGGGAGATTGTTGGAGATAGTGCCCTCAGAGTCAATTATTGGATCGCAGGCACGCGATTGCAATGATTGAGGGAGGACCTATCCCGGTAGGATAGTCTTACTCGAGATGATAGTATGCTATCTGGTTTATCTTTATCATCGTGTACTACTTTAGGTGACCTGACATGTCGCTATTGCACGTTGATAGAGCCCCTAGGATTCTTGCTTGACGACCAGCAGTATGATGGCGATCATATACGTGGGAGCTGGGGTCTATAAGCACATCCTTAAAATGTCCCTAGTCGTGGGAGTTTCGAGACTGGGCATCGATACTCCATTAGTAGACTAGTGTATACAGTCGAGACCCCGACGAGGGGCGGTGGCCGGTCTCACAAGCCACTGGTGTCAGTTGGTTCACCTAAGATGTATACAGGTGCTCATTGGGTTATGAGTACATCGGACAGGACTCGCCGGGAACCTGCTAGTTGGGCTTATACCTGACGTCAGATAGCAGTTCCTTGGTGACATGTGTACAGGTTAGTTCATCGACCTGAGGATCGTCATTTGTCTCGTGTGAGTTCCCACTGTGCTTTGATTACTACCCTACCACGGCTCAAAGGAGTCGTGCAAACAGGTTTTAGTTGGGTACAGTCCCGAGCCACATGGAGGCAGTGAGCGGATCTTCAGGGGTTCGTCTCTCCCGGTATTTGGGGTGAGGTCGCGCTGTGTCTAGGAGAGCCATTACGCAAAGCCCTCGGCCGAGGCAGGAGATTTACTGGTAGGTATTCCAGTAGTATCTCAGGGCGTTCTGGGCTACACTCCGACACGACTTGTACCGCTTTTGGGGGTCTGACTTTTACCAACCCCCTAGGCCCGACATGCGATGCTCATAGACGAACGGACCGGACTGTACGGATATTGTCACTGACAGGCTCAGTTGGGTGTCGGGGTGAGCTTCCTCATCGACGTCCCTTTTGGTCAATAGCTGGTGGCCCGTCATGTATTGGCTTATACCTCTGACGTGCCGGTGGTTAAATCCACAGCCATAGTATTGACGAGTCTTTAGAGTCCACCACACTTACAGTTACTCAAGCTTTCGGGCGAAACGCTGTAGAGGCCGTATGGAGATATGGCAGGGTCCGATCAGATACGTGCGGTATTGCACGGATCAGGATCGGACGGTTTTGTACTAGTAGCCGTATAGGTATATATGGCAGGGTTCGATCAGATACGTGCGGTATTGCACGGATCAGGATCGAACGCATTTTACTAGCCGGTTTTGGTTTAAGCCGGTACTAGTTCAGTACAGTGTAGTTTTTTGTCTCATTGCATTTGTATCCGGTCGGAATACAGATGCGAGTGTGTATGCACAGTGTCGGGGTTTTCCTGTGATTTATTACGGGACCAGTTTTCTGGAGTTGCCAGTTTGCATTCCGTCCCGGCCGGTTTTCCTTTGTTCTTTCCCGGCCGGACTTTTCCGATGGAGGGGGTTATTTGCAAGTTCGCAAATAACACTTTGTGGAGGGTTTTATTGCATATATATTGATTATTATAGCTTTCATTTCTTTTGCTCCATGCTTGCATTTATGTGATTTGAGTGGGCATGGGTTTGATGTGAGATAAAGCATGGTTGATGTTTTCTTGTCCTTGGATGTGGTCACCATTCTTGATCTCCTACACTCACCTCCCTTCTTGCTTCATATATTCTTTTCCTCCACCATTTCAAAGATGATAAGTTTTTCATGAGAAGAAAAAAGAAAGAGAGAAGAAGAAGAAGAGAGTTTTCCTTCTTGAGAGTTTCATTCTTCTTGATCTCATTTTCATGCTAGAAAAATGCAAGCACCATTTTTCTAGTCTTGATTCCTCCATCATGGCAACTTAACCCCATTGAGTCAAAGCATCTTCTACACTACATTCTACAGCATATCTTGAGCATGTCGAGTTGCCGGCTTCATGCTCGAGTTGCCTCGGTATTGAGGCGGGAGCCCGTAAAAGACGAAGGCGATGTGGTGCCCTTTCCGGCGAGGAGGCGACGATGTGGAGCCAAGACTTTCCGCGGGAGATCGGGATGATGAAGAGAAGACCGGAGGACTCGGATCACTCGGTATACTTTTCTTCCCATCTCTTGATTGCTAGCATTAGGTTAATGGTAAACGATCCGGGTTATTGTCCGCGGTAGCGCCAGTTTCCAAGTTAGGAAAATTTTTGATTCCGCATTTTGGCCTCGAGTAAGAGACCGGGGCGCTGCCGTGGTGCAACATGACCATTGAGGAGGTGAAGGAAGAATGAAACTTTGAGAGAAATGATGCTATCAATTTTAGCAAGCAAAAATGAGATGATCAAAAAGCAACACTCTCATTTTTTTTCTCTCCTCAAATGAGTGGCCGGCCATTCTCTCTCATTGGAAATGGTGGAGGAGAAGAATATATGAAGCAAGAAGGGAGGTGAGTGTAGGAGATCAAGAATGGTGACCACATCCAAGGACAAGAAAACATCAACCATGCTTCATCTCACATCAAACCCATGCCCACTCAAATCACATAAATGCAAGCATGGAGCAAAAGAAATGAAAGCTATCATAATCAATATATATGCAATAAAACCCTCCACAAAGTGTTATTTGCGAACTTGCAAATAAACCCCTCCATCGGAAAAGTCCGGCCGGGAAAGAACAAAGGAAAACCGGCCGGGACGGAATGCAAACTGGCAACTCCAGAAAACTGGTCCCGTAATAAATCACAGGAAAACCCCGACACTGTGCATACACACCCGCATCTGTATTCCGACCGGATACAAATGCAATGAGACAAAAAACTACACTGTACTGAACTAGTACCGGCTTAAACCAAAACGGGCTAGTAAAATGCGTTCGATCCTGATCCGTGCAATACCGCACGTATCTGATCGAACCCTGCCATATATACCTATACGGCTACTAGTACAAAACCGTCCGATCCTGATCCGTGCAATACCGCACGTATCTGATCGGACCCTGCCATATCTCCATACGGCCTCTACAGCGTTTCGCCCGAAAGCTTGAGTAACTGTAAGTGTGGTGGACTCTAAAGACTCGTCAATACTATGGCTGTGGATTTAACCACCGGCACGTCAGAGGTATAAGCCAATACATGACGGGCCACCAGCTATTGACCAAAAGGGACGTCGATGAGGAAGCTCACCCCGACACCCAACTGAGCCTGTCAGTGACAATATCCGTACAGTCCGGTCTGTTCGTCTATGAGCATCGCATGTCGGGCCTAGGGGGTTGGTAAAAGTCAGACCCCCAAAAGCGGTACAAGTCGTGTCGGAGTGTAGCCCAGAACGCCCTGAGATACTACTGGAATACCTACCAGTAAATCTCCTACCTCGGCCGAGGGCTTTGCTTAATGGCTCTCCTAGACACAGCGTGACCTCACCGCCAATACCGGGAGAGACGAACCCCTGAAGATCCGCTCACTGCCTCCATGTGGCTCGGGACTGTACCCAACTAAAACCTGTTTGCACGACTCCTTTGAGCCGTGGTAGGGTAGTAATCAAATCACAGTGGGAACTCACACGAGACAAATGACGATCCTCAGGTCGATGAACTAACCTGTACACATGTCACCAGGGAACTGCTATCTGACGTCAGGTATAAGCCCAACTAGCAGGTTCCCGGAGAGTCCTGTCCGGTGTACTCATAACCCAATGAGCACCTGTATACATCTTAGGTGAACCAACTGACACCAGTGGCTTGTGAGACCGGCCACCGCCCCTCGTCGGGGTCTCGACTGTATACACTAGTCTACTAATGGAGTATCGATGCCCAGTCTCGAAACTCCCACGACTAGGGACATTTTAAGGATGTGCTTATAGACCCCAGCTCCCACGTATATGATCGCCATCATACTGCTGGTCGTCAAGCAAGAATCCTAGGGGCTCTATCAATGTGCAATAGCGACATGTCAGGTCACCTAAAGCAGTACACGATGATAAAGATAAACCAGATAGCATACTATCATCTCGAGTAAGACTGTCCTACCGGGATAGGTCCTCCCTCAATCATTGCAATCGCGTGCCTGCGATCCAATAATTGACTCTGAGGGCACTATCTCCAACAGTTATGCACTTAAGAAACTGCATACCTATTGAATAGGGTTCAAATCAAATAGTTGCCTACCATTTCATATTTGATATGGAAAGAGAAGAGCCCATATCTTAAGTAAGTTAAGATTTGGGGTTGTCCGGCCTATGTCTAAAAAGAAAAATCCGGACAAGCTCGAGGCAAGGTCTGTTATGTAGAACTGGAAAGGTTCCAGCTATACAAAATGCAGCCGATGATTTGGTAGAACCAAAGGATTCAATAGTTTCCAACGAACCTCAGCCTCTCCGCCGATCTAGTAGGGTTCCTCACCCACCTGAGAGATACTTTAGTTTCTCTATGACAGTGGGAGCGAGGATTGCATCATGAGATGATGACCCAACTAGTTTCGAGCTGGCCATCAGGAGTGGGACTCTGTAAGAATTGCTGGGTGCTTATCGATCTGAGATGGAATCCTTATACACCAACAAAGTATGGACTTTGGTTGCTTTATCTGAAGGGTTAAATCCCCATCAGGAGCAAGTATATCTTGAGAAGATTACTTGGTGTACATGGAAAAGTTGAGACTTTCAAAGCTAGATTTGTTAAAGGTTTGCATCATAAGACCAGGTATGGATTATGTTGAAACCTTTTCTAAGGATCTATGCTTAAATCCATCCAGATCCTACTTGCCACGGCTACATACCATGACTACGATATCTGGTGGTTGGGTGTCATGACTGCTTTTCTAAATGATGTTTTAGAAAAGATAGCGTCTATAAGTACACAGCCAGAAGGCTTCGTAGACAGTGGGAGCAGCGGAAACGTGTGCAAGATGTTTTATATAATAAAACAGGCATCGCGGAGTTGGAACATCTGTTTTGATGTGGTAGTCAAAGAGTTTGAATTCATCAAAATGGTACATGAACCTTGTATATACAAAAAGGTAGTAGGGAGTATGGTGGTGATCCTCGTAGAGTACGTGGATGACATACTCTTGATAGGAAAGGAGTTTCCTATGCTACGCTCGGTCAATCTCCGCTTATCACAAAGATTCTCCATATAGGATCAAAGTGATACCTCCTAAATCCTGAGTTTTGGTTCTATGAGATAGATCTAATTGGATGTTAGGATACTCACTAGTTGTAGTGAAATGGTATCAATCCATCTTGGGGAGAATTACTGGAAAGGTTCCAGGGTGATAAGGACGACTGAATGTCAGTCGCAGGCATTGTCTTTACCCTCAGTGGAGGGACGGTATGTTGGAAGAGTTCCAAGCTAGATACCGTGACATACTAGAAGACTAAAGGCAAGATACATCGTTACCAAGGATACTACCAGAGAGGCAGTCTGGATATATATAAGTTCATGAGATGAACTTCGTTCCCACCATTGTGTGATAATGGAGTTGTGGCTTTAGCCAAGGAACTACCGTCCCATCAGAAATCCAGATATAATTCTTAGGCAGTATCACCTGATCATGGAGATGGTTGATCTCCAGGGAGATCGAGGTTAGGAGAGTAGACACAGAGGACAACAGTGCGGATCCACTCACAAAGGACTTTTTCCCAGTAGAGACTTTTATGGGATGGTTGAGTATGAGATACTTCAACCGCAGCTAACTGTTGGGTATGCGATACCATAACAGATGGCCCTAGTGCAAGTGGGAGATTGTTAGTTATATGTATGCCCTAGAGGCCATTACTGTACATACGATGTATATTGTAGTGGATGCTTGGACATATATAGGGAGGACTTTCTTGCTCGACATGATAGTATGCTATCTGGTTGTACTTTATCTTAACATGTACTCTGATTGTCTCTATGTTACATGTTGATAAAGCCCTTAGGATATGTACTCGACTACTGGGACTATGATGAGATCATACTAGTGGGGCCACGGTAGTCGACGAGTACATCCTATAACTGTTCCTAGTCGAGGGTGTATCGAGACATGGCATAGATACACCAGAGTAGACTAGCGTATACGCATCTTGACCCATATGATGGGCGATGGATGATCCCATATCCATCGGTGTTTGACATCAAGGATGGTGTGCGGGTGCTCAGTAGAGACTGGGTACACTGGACGGACTCGCTGAGAACTCCCAGATGGTATTATACCATACGTCAGATGGCAGTTCTCCGGTGACACTGGTACAGAGTAGTCTGTCGACCCGAGATCGTCATAGAGTCTTGTGTGATTCCCACTGTGCTTTGATTTCCATCATACCACGTCCAAGAGGGCGTGCAAAAAGGTGGCTTTTGGGTACAGTCCCGAATCACATGGAGGCAATGAGCGATAGGAGGGGATTCGTCTCTCCCGGTATAGGGAGTTGATGTTGTGCTGTGTTCGATTGGCTATAATCGGAAATCCCTGGCCTGGGTTGCTGAGATTTACTGGTAAGTGTTATAAGTAGTTTCTCGAACTGTTATAGACCTCAAATCGACACGACTTATCAAGCTACTGGGGTCTGACGTTTACCACCCCTAGGCGAGATATGCAACATATCAGACGACGAGACCGGACTGTACGGGAGTGTTACTGTTTGGATTCGCAGGAGAATGTACAGACTTGCTTGTTGATCTTCTGAGCGCTCAATACCTGGGTAGCTGTTACGTTTAGCTGACCGCTTGCAGGTTGTGGGTGTTTGATATGATCATCACCTACTGCCGGCGTATTGACGATTCTTTAGAGTCCTACACAGAGGTTTCTTGACTCAGGCAAAATGGAGTAGGGGCATATATGTGATATGTGCGGGACCGAGGATAATACGATATGTGATACCGTATTCTATTCTCGCGATATTTGATATCAGCCGGGTCATCGGATCAAGTGTTGATTCGATGAATCGGTACGGATAAATATTAGTCGGTTATATGCGATATAGCCAGATTGTCGGATCAAGTGTTGATTCGATAATTTAATGTATAATAATATATTTGATATATTAAATTGCATTAACTAATATTTTCTCACTAAAAGATTCTTTTTCTCACTCGGGTAATACATTAATATATATGCGATATATATTAATTGTATTATTTTATTTTGTTACGATAAATGTTATATATGTGATATATAATATTGTAACATGATATGATAACTAATGCAACTTGTTTAGTGGAGTTTAAACATGATTAGGGTTTGGATTAGGGTTAAGCTTTCTAGATGTTTCTAGAAGGTTTTCTTTTTGTTTTGGAAAAGATATTTGTAAGTGACTCATGCTTTAACCCAACCCAAACCCTAACCCTAGTCAATTCTCTACAATGGTTAAGTCAACCATGGTTGCATTATTTGTCATATTAATCCTTTCTTATTCATCACAAAAGAAAATGGATCACTATTCTTCTTCTTCCTTCATTCTTTCATGAAAAAGCTTGCTTGATTTTTCCAAAGTGATGAATAAATATGAGAAAAAGATAAATAAAGAGAGCAAAAATCCTACTTCATCATCCTCATCTTCCCTTGCCATTTAGATGAGGGTGTTCACATCATTTCATGAGTGTTAGCTTGTGTTAAAGAAACTTTAAGGTAGATCATCTTAGTATCGAAGATCGGAAGCAAAGGTTGTAGGGTTCCTAGGCACCCTAATGAGGTCTCACAAGGCATCAACCATGCCAATTTCAAACTTTGCGGTGCCGAGAAACCCTAGAGTACGGATCGTCGGCTAGAATTCTAGGCGAAAAGTAAACTAGTTAACACTTAACTAAGAGATACGGAAATACAACCTTTGTAGATCCGGTTCTCCACCTCCATAGCTCCGCAATGAAGTCTCCTCGCTGTCCATAATAAGTCCCGGGCTCTAGCGTCGGCTTCATCGGAGAATGGACGGGCTAGGTCATCGATGTCCATGCCGAAGATGATCTACGTCGAGGCATCGCTAAATCAAGCTCCGACTTCACCAAGTCAAGAAACTTGTGAAGAAAACACACTCTACTACTTGGCAAGAGGTAGAGGATGAAGAAATAGGAAGTGGGTAGACTTTAGAATTAGATTTCTCACTCATTTCCATCAATCACCATTGATGGAGCTTGCTTTCTTCATGGAAGAAGATGAAGAAGAAGAAGAAAGTGTTATGATAAATTAATTAAAAAAAGAAAAGAATATCCAAACTTATCATAATCCTAACTATGGTTATGTGTAGAGAATTGACCAAGGTTAAAGCAATGGTTAGGGTTAAGGATGAGATAAGAATGGTGGACAAAGTCAAAGCTTCATGAAGCTTCAACTAAACAACAAATAAAGCCACCATTCTTTTCTCTTTTCCATTTATTTTCGAAAATAAATAAATGAATAAATAAGTAATGGAAAAATAAAACCCTAATTATATGTTTAACCATGGTTTAATTCTTTACACTTAACCAAGTAAACATGTATCATCAAACATGATACAAACAAGTGCACAAAAGTATATCGCATATACAATGCGCACATCTGAGTGAGAAAATCCATCTTAAGTGAACCGATACTAGTTAATGCAAAGTAATATATCAAATATATAATTATGCATTAAATCATTAAATCAACACTTGATTTAACGATCCGGTCATATCGCATATAACCGACTAGTATCCTATGTATCGGCTTATCGAATCAATACTTGATTCGATAACTAGGTTATATCGCATATAACCAATCGATACATTTATCGCGAGAATGAAATACGGTATCACATACATGCATGATTCTCGGTCCCGCACATATCTCATATGCGCTCCTATTTCGTTTCGCTTGAGCCAGGAAACCTCTGTGTAGGACTCTAAAGACTCGTCAATACGCCGGCAGCGGATGATGATCATATCAAACATCCACAAGCCGCAAGCGGTCTGCTAAACGTAACGGCCACCCGGGTATTGAGCGATCTGAAGATCGACGAGCAAGCCCGCTCACACTCCAGTGAATCCAACCAGTAACACTACCGTACAGTCCGGTCTGATCATCTGATATGTCGCATATCTTGCCTAGGGGTGGTAAACGTCAGACCCCAATAGCTCGATAAGTCGTGTCGATATGAGGTCTATAACTGTTCGAGAAACTACTGGTAACACTTACCAGTAAATCTCAGCAACCCTGGCCAGGGATTTCCTGTTATAGCCAATCGAACACAGCGCAACATCAACTCCCTATACCGGGAGAGACGAATCCCCTCCTATCGCTCATTGCCTCCATGTGACTTAGGACTGTACCCAAAAACCACTGTTTTGCACGCCCTCTTGGACGTGGTAAGATGGAAATCAAAGCACAGTGGGAACCACACAAGACTGTATGACGATCTATGGTCAACAGACTACTCTGTACCAGTGTCACCAGAGAACTGCCATCTGACGTGAGGTATAATACCATCTGGGAGTTCTCGGCGAGTCCGTCCAGTGTACCCAGTCTCTACCGAGCACCCATATCATCTCCGATGTCAAACACCAATGGATATGGGATCATCCATCGCCCATCTGTATGGGTCGAGAAGGTACACGCTAGTCTACTCTGGTATATCGATGCCCCATCTCGATACACCCACGACTAGGGACTTTGAAGGATGTACTTATGGACTACCATGTCCCCACTAGTATGATCCGCATCATAGTCCAGGTAGTCAAGTACAGATCCTAAGGGCTTTACCAACATGTAACAGGGAGACAATCAGTATACACGTTAAGGTAAAGATCAACCAGATAGCATACTATCATGTCGAGCAAGAAAGTCCTCCCTATATATGTCCCAGCATCCACTACAATATACATCCTATGTATAGTAATGGCCTCTAGGGCGTACATATAACTAACAATCTCCCACTTGCACTAGGGCCATCTGATAGCAGTGGTTGCAGTATCTCATACTCAACCATCCCATAAAAGTCTCTCTCTGGGAACAGGCCGTTGTGAGTGGATCCGCTGTGTTGTCCTCTGAGTCTACTCTCCAAACCTCGATCACCCTGGAGATCAACCATCTCCATGATCAGGCGATACTGCCTTAGAATATGTCTGGATCACTGATGGGACCTGCGTTCCTTGGCATAAGCCACAACTCCATTGTCTCACAATGGTAGGAACGTAGTTCATCTCATGAACCAATATACACCCAAACAGCCTCTTTGGTAGCATCTTTAGTAGCGATGTATCCTGCCTTTATCGTCTAGTATGCCACGGTATCTAGCTTGGAACTCTTCCAACATACCGTCCCTTTACTTAGGGTAAAGACAATGCCTGTGACTGACATTCAGTCGTCTTTATCACCCTGGAACACTTCCAGTGATTCTCCCCAGGATCAATTAATACTATCTCACTACAACTAGTAAGAATCCTAACATCCAATTAGATCTATCTCATAGATCCAAAATTTAGGATTTAGTAGGTATCACTTTGATCCTATGCGGAGAATCATTGTGATAAACGGAGATTGATCGAGCGTAGCATAAGAAACTCCTTTCTTATCAAGAGTATGTCATCCACGTACTCTACGAGGATCACCACCATACTTCCTACTACCTTTTTGTTTATACAAGGTTCATCTACCATTTTGATAATGTCAAACTCTTTGACTAATCCATCAAAACAGATGTTCTAACTCCGCGATGCCTGCTTTAATCCTATAAAGCATCTTGCACACGTTTTCGCTGCTCCCACTGTCTACGAAGCCCTCTGGCTGTGTACTTATAGACGCTCTCCTCTAAATCATCATTTAGAAAAGCAGTCAAGACACCCAACCACCAGATATCGCAGTCATGGTATGTAGCCGTGACAAGTAGGATCTGGATGGACTTAAGCATAGCTACTTGAAAAGGTTTCATCATTATCCACACCTGGTCAATGATGCAATCTTTTAACAAGTCTAGCTTTGAAAGTCTCAACTTTTCCATGTACACCAAGTAATCTTCTCAAGATTTACCTGCTCCTGATGGGGATTTAACCCTTCAGATATAGCAACCAAAGTCCATACTTTGTTGGTGTATAAGGATTCCATCTCAGATCGATAAACATCCAGCCATTCTTACAGAGTCTCACTCTTGATGGCCAGCTCGAAACTAGTTGGGTCATCATCTCATGATGCAATCCTCGCTCCCACTGTCATAGAGGAACCGTTGTATCTCTCAGGTGGGTGAGGAACCCTACTAGATCCGCGGAGAGGCTGAGGTTCGTTAGAATCTACTGAATCCTTTGGTTCTATCAAATCATCAGCTGCAATTTGTATAACAGGAACATTTCCAGTTGTACATTACAGACCTTGCCTCGAGCTTGTCCGGATTTTGCTTTTAGACATAGGCCGGACAACCCCAAATCTTAACTAGCTTAAGACATGGGCTCTTCCCTTTCCATATCTCATATGGAGTGGTAGGCAACTGATTTGATTCGAACCTATTAAATAGGTATGCAGCTTTTCAAGTGCATAACTCCCAAAAAGGAAATAGGTAACTCAGTAGTACTCATCATAGAGCACACCTTATCATATAGGGTGTGATTGCTCCGCCCCGATATACCATCGTGCTATGGTGTATACGGAGGAGTAATGCTGAGAGAGAATCTCATTCTCCTTTAGAAAAGTCCAGGATTTCCGTGCTCAAGTATTCTCCTCCTCGATCTCATCAAAGGACATAATACTTATACCCGTATTTTGGTTCTCTACTTCTCGCTTATATTCTGTGAATATCTCAAAAGGCTCGGACTCATGTTTCAACAGGAACATATGTCTGAATCTTGAGAGATTATCAGAGAATGTAATGAAGTACAAAGAACCAGTCCTGGCATGTGTAGACAGGGGACCTTACATACATCAACATGTATCATCCCAAGAGTTCATCAACTCTTTCTCTGTTTCCAGTAAACAGGGCTATGGTCATCTTATCTTTGTGACATGACTGGCGAGTTTCACAAGATGTAAATTCAAACTAATTTAAATATGCATCTTTATGTAACTCTAGCTAGTCGGGTCACATTGATCTGACCTAGTCTACAATGCCTTAAGAAGGATTCGTTCATTTCTGAACTTTTCCTCTTCTGTGTGTTCCGTATACAAAGAACTGTAGTTTGATTTAGAACATTAATGCTTTTAGATAACGTGCCTGAACCGATCAACTTTTGATATAGGAAATGTTCAAAACATTATCCAACAATACAAAATTTTATCGTTTCTTTACTAATAAAGAGACAGATATGATTTTGTATATCAGGTTCGGTATCTAATAACATTCGTTTAGAATCAATGTATTGGTAATACAAAGTGACAGTGACCAACAGACTTGGCTGCAACACTTGCCCCGTTTTCTGTCTCATGAAACTTATCACCCGTTCTCAGTTTTTCTACCCTTTTGCATCCCTATGTAACAGATTACATATCTGGGATCCTGATCCGGTATCATATACCCAGGATGTAGAGGATACAGAGAAACAGTTCTTTGTAACGAACACACCCGAAGATGATGCATCAGCATGCACTCTCTTCGTTTGGGCGGCACGGGAATTCTGGTAATCCCCAATTTCCTGCTCTGTCTTATAACAATTATAAGTTGGAGCGGGACCAACGTTCCCCAGCTCAGTATAACAAGCGGGTTCGGTCAATAATCTGTATTATTATCTTGATTAAGGCGTGATATGGTCGCTACCTGGAGAGAGAGAGAAGAAAACACTCAGCGTGCGCTCTGTCAAGAATAGATTGGTTTTTATTTTATCTAATCAGGATGGCTCCCACTGCTTTTTATCAAATCTTCCTTCAAACCCTAAAAGGAAAGACTAGCCGGGATTAATTACACACTACAAGTTCGCCAACCTTTCAGCCAGGCCAGTGTCGGTACTTTGAGGGAGGTCCCCCGTGCTTTCGCACGAACCTAATTAATGTAAACCTCGTTTTCCCAGAGGCGTAACCTCGTTGACACCTTTCTAGACACCTGCTTGATCGGCTAATCGTAATGTATAAAACTCTCCCAGGAGTAACACTTACTCGCAGCGGGTATCGGGATCCAACTATCTCATAGAAGGTATGCAATCTCATTGCAAATTTCAACACTTGAAATTCCCGATAATATTTTACCCCTAGCGTCCTATGACCTTGACGGAGGCCAAACAACCCATAGTCCGCTAGTCAAGTTCAACCCGTCATTTCCTGATTGAATTAAACCAACCCGCACGACCCTTGACGGAGGCCAAACAACGCCGTACGAATACCCTAATCCAATCGCATCATATGCTAGCAGATAAGCACTAGTTAGCTACCGTACACTACGCCTTGACGGAGGCCAAACAACCGCAGCACGAATACTAACTAGTACGTATCTGAAATGACGGAGGGCTACGACAGGTTTTTCTGAAAACCTATTGCGTAATGAACTTGATATCGTCGTAGAATCAAATGATTTTAAAATGGAGTGCTTTTGAGGCTTTTCTAGTTTTGCTAAAGGAGTCACTCCCGGTGAAGGGATCGTCGGTCCTTTCCTTGTCGAATGAGGTGCGGGATATATCATATATATCACTGTGCAAAGCAGAACTCTTAAAAGCTATCAACAAACCGAGTGTGTAGCATCTGCCAGTTATTGCTAAAGGAGTCACTCCCGGTGAAGGGATCTCGGTCCTTTCCTCATCGAATAAGGTGCAGGATATATCACATATACCTCTGTGCAAAGCAAGAACTGTAGCTACCTGTTTTATTTTGAAATTCGATTCTACAACATCTTAGGTTTCTTTTATTTCATTAATCACATTAATGAAGTCCCATCATTTAAATACCTAAACATCACAGATAAATACGATGTACACTTATGCCATCCGCATTCGCCTTGATGTCCCCTCGTGCACCGTTAGGTTAGGTGACTAACGGCAGAGCGGGGCAGGGCTAGCGCGGGTGTAAAACATAAGTAACGCCTATATAATATATCATATATACTATATACTGTATCTATCACAGAACATCACATGATCACATCACAGATATCGCAGCAGAAGAATCATATGAAATATTGGATATACTAGGACGTCCGTGTTTTCAATACGAGCCAGTATAAAACACGGATTCCACGGTCGTGATGAATAGCCAAACCCACACCCCTAGACCCCTACGAGAGAGGCAAGCAACCCTACTAATTCTAGAGTTAGGAGACCCGGACTCGACTCCTCGAGTTGGTCTCCCACTGGACTCCAGAACCCGGTTACTTGTGCCCTCCTCCTTGGGTCTATCCTAGTGCGGAAAAGTAAATAATATACAAGAGGTGACAACTTCCGCAACCTGGAAGCGCCCCAATAAAAGAATATTACATACAAGTTTTTACATGAATGAAAATGAAAAACACCCATCTCACATAAAAACCCCCGGCTATTCAAACACGACGATCCAATATAACATATCCAGCAACACATAACATCACATGTCATCAACGTAAGTAAATATGCGCATCCCAATTGTCGTTGACATATAGCAACGAAACAGGCGATATCACATATTACACTTACGGTCACAGAAAAGAAAGTGTAAAGCTACAACAGTTGGAATCCGCAATCTGCATAGACATCGCATGCCTAACAATTATAAACCCCGCATTTTAGTCTCAAAATCAAAAACACTTTTCAATACCAAGTCGGGTAATTCAACAAGATTCCCGACATCCTGATCGAATGCTCGTCGCAAATTTCAGTAGACGGCTGCACCCCCGATACCGTCGACGAAGTGTACCAAGGCGGAACACCGCTACCTCGAGCACCCGAACGGATGCTTTCGGCGACGGGGTTCTCCTACAGTCACTTGGTCGGGGCTATGGAGTGAGGCTGTCTATTAAGTTTACCCGGCGAGTATCCGCGTACGCTACGTGATTGCGACGGACTTTTGATCACATCAAAATTCCGTAGCAACCGATCAAGTGAGACTAAACTGCTATGTTTATAATATTCATTCCGTTATCTCATAACTGCTTGTGAATTCCAATTATTGTATCACATTCCGAATAAAATAGAAAATGTTAAACTTTCCGATCGAACAATCGAACACCTAAGTTTTCCCGAAACAGATCAACACATGAAATAAGTCTAACAACATTCCGTTCGTGCCTCAGTACCAACGGTCCAGCCGTAGAAGGGTCAAGCCAACGCCTCACATGTGGCACGCCGTACTGCCCCAAACCCGAAGGTTCAAAGGGCAGTTCAAGACGGTCACATAATCGAGTTAAGGTTTGTTGTCTTCTAGAGGGACCATCGCGTTACTTGCACTACTTAGAACGTCGTTAAACTACGGAAAAATCCAAAACTTGGAAATTTCCCGATAGGGGAAAAATTGGGTATTTATATCCGGTCGAACTTTTTAACATATTCTAAAATTATCTGGAAAGCCACATAGACAAAATCTGATACTCTGATCGAAACACCGAATCCCCAAAACAACCCAGAAAAATTCAACTCTTGAATAAATATTAAAAATTCCCAGAAAAACCAACAATTCAAACCAAGAATTACTGTGTAAATTTATATGAATAAAGAGGTAGTACGGCCGCGGAACCGCCGCACGAGCCCTGCTCGTGCCGCGGATCCGCGGCTCAATAAGGGAATTATGCCATACGATTTCACAGTAACTCTTAGATCTTCCTGCATGTTTCTCTGCATATTTTTAATATAGAAAACTCACTGTTTTCAAAAAAGTACATAGAGCATGGAAATTTTGGGGTTTCGGTTCGTTCGGACTTCAAATTCCGTCTAGACTTCGCCTAAGGCTCTAGCTAGGCTCTGATACCACTGTAGGGTTCCTAGGCACCCTAATGAGGTCTCACAAGGCATCAACCATGCCAATTTCAAACTTTGCGGTGCCGAGAAACCCTAGAGTACGGATCGTCGGCTAGAATTCTAGGCGAAAAGTAAACTAGTTAACACTTAACTAAGAGATACGGAAATACAACCTTTGTAGATCCGGTTCTCCACCTCCATAGCTCTGCAATGAAGTCTCCTCACTGTCCATAACAAGTCCCGGGCTCTAGCATCGGCTTCATCGGAGAATGGACGGGCTAGGTCATCGATATCCATGCCGAAGATGATCTACGTCGAGGCATCGCTAAATCAAGCTCCGACTTCACCAAGTCAAGAAACTTGTGAAGAAAACACACTCTACTACTTGGCAAGAGGTAGAGGATGAAGAAATAGGAAGTGGGTAGACTTTAGAATTGGATTTCTCACTCATTTCCATCAATCACCATTGATGGAGCTTGCTTTCTTCATGGAAGAAGATGAAGAAGAAGAAGAAAGTGTTATGATAAATTAATTAAAAAAAGAAAAGAATATCCAAACTTATCATAATCCTAACTATGGTTATGTGTAGAGAATTGACCAAGGTTAAATCAATGGTTAGGGTTAAGGATGAGATAAGAATGGTGGACAAAGTCAAAACTTCATGAAGCTTCAACTAAACAACAAATAAAGCCACCATTCTTTTCTCTTTTCCATTTATTTTCCAAAATAAATAAATGAATAAATAAGTAATGGAAAAATAAAACCCTAATTATATGTTTAACTATGGTTTAATTCTTTACACTTAACCAAGTAAACATGTATCATCAAACATGATACAAACAAGTGCACAAAAGTATATCGCATATACAATGCGCACATCCGAGTGAGAAAATCCATCTTAAGTGAACCGATACTAGTTAATGCAAAGTAATATGTCAAATATATAATTATGCATTAAATCATTAAATCAACACTTGATTTAACGATCCGGTCATATCGCATATAACCGACTAGTATCCTATGTATCGGCTTATCGAATCAATACTTGATTCGATAACTAGGTTATATCGCATATAACCAATCGATACATTTATCGCGAGAATGAAATACGGTATCACATACACGCATGATTCTCGGTCCCGCACATATCTCATATGTAAGTCTACGTTAGCGCCCCGGCAGTCTACAGACGCCAAATGCGGAATAAAACTTTTTAACTTGGCGCTATCGTATACTTTCATCCGGATCTGCCATTATTGCTAAACTAACAAACAGTAAAGAGGGAAAGATGTACCGACGATCCAAGTCCTCCGGTCTTCATCTCCACTCCGATCTCCTCGCGGGATCTCCGTCCGTCTCCTCCTCGTCGGAAAGGGCACCACGGAGCCGGGTACTTTTACGGGCTCCCACCTCAATACCGAGGCAACTCGCGCATGAAGCCGGCAACTCGACATGCTCAAGATATGCTGTAGGAAGATAGTGTAGAGTGTATGTCTCACTTTTGGGGTATTGGTTGCCTTTTGAAGATGGAGGAATGAAGGTATGAAAAATGGTGCTTTCATTTTTCCTTGTATCAAAAATGAGATGAATGAATGAAGCTCTCTCAAAGATGAAGATGAAGCTCTCTCTTTTCTTCTCTTTTCTTCTTCTCTCTTTCCTTTTTTACAACCATGATAATAATCTCTCTCCTTTAGAAATGGTGGAGGATAACAATATGAAGCAAGAGGGAGGTGAGTGTAGTAAAAGGAGGAGGGTGACCACATCCAAACATAATCATCACTAAACTTACATCAACCTCAAATCATTTCTAATCTCATCAAATCATGAAAAGCAAAGATGCTTATCATGTCAACCCTTATGCAAATAAGTCCTCCACAAATACCAATTTGCACAATTGCAAATTAGTCCCTCCATCAGAAAAGTCCGGCCGGGAAAGAACAAAGAAAAACCGGCCGGAACGGAAAGCAAACTGGCAACTCCAGAAAACTGGTCCCGTAATAAATTACAGGAAAAACCCCACACTGTGCATACACACCCGCATTTGTATTCCGTCCGGATACAAATGCAATGAGACAAAATCTACACTGTACTATACTAGGATCCGGCTTAAACCAAAGCCGGCTAGTAATATCCGTCCGATCCTGATCCGTGCAATACCGCACGTATCTGATCGAACGCTGCCATATAACTATACGGCCACTAGTACTAAACCGTCCGATCCTGATCCGTGCAATACCGCACGTATCTGATCGGACCCTGCCATATCTCCATACGGCCTCTACAGCGTTTCGCCCGAAACTTGAGTAACTGAAAGTGTGGCGGACTCTAAAGACTCGTCAATACAATGGCTGTGGATTTAACCACTAGCACGTCAGAGGTATAAGCCAATACGTGACGGGCCACCAGCTATTGACCAAAAGGGACGTCAATGAGCGAACTCATCCTGACACCCTACTGAGCCTGTCAGTGACAATATCCGTGCAGTCCGGTCCGTTCGTCTATGAGTATCGCATGGCGGGCCTAGGGGGTTGGTAAAAGTCAGACCCCCAAAAGCGGTACAAGTCGTGTCGGAGTGTAGCCCAGAACACCCTGAGATACTACTGGAATGCCTACCAGTAAATCTCCTTGCCTTGGCCAAGGACTTTGTGTAATGGCTCTCCTAGACACAGCACGACCTCACCCCCAATACCGGGAGAAACGAACCCCTGAAGATACGCTCACTGCCTCCATGTGGCTCGGGACTGTACCCAACTAAAACCTGTTTGCACGACTCCTTTGAGCCGTGGTAGGGTAGTAATCAAAGTACAGTGGGAACTCACACGAGACAAATGACGATCCCCAGGTCGATGAACTAACCTGCACACATGTCACCAGGGAACTGCCATCTGACGTCTGGTATATGACCAACTAGCATGTTCCCGGCGAGTCCTGTCCGGTGTACTCATAACCCAATGAGCACCTGTATACATCTTAGGTGAACCAACTGACACCAGTGGCTTGTGAGACCGGCCACCGCCCCTCGTCGGGGTCTCGACTGTATACACTAGTCTACTAATGGAGTATCGATGCCCGGTCTCGAAACTCCCACGACTAGGGACCTTTTAAGGATATGCTTGTAGACCCCCAGCTCCCACTTATATGATCGCCCTCATACTGCTGGTGGTCAAGCAAGAATCCTAGGGGCTCTATCAACGTGTAATAGCGACGTATCATGTCACCTAAAGCAGTACACGATGATAAAGGTAAACCAGATAGCATACTATCATCTCGAGTAAGACTGTCCTACTGGGATAGGTCCTCCTCAATCATTGCAATCACATGCCTGTGATCCAATAATTGACTCTGAGGGCACTATCTCCAACAATCTCCCACTTGCACTCAAGGCTAATTATTGCGATGTCGCATACTCACACCCCGTGTGATACCGAACACCCAACTCCTCTACTAGTCAATCTCACAAAACTCGTTTGCGAAACTATTGCGTTCGAGGAATAGCCTCAGTGAGTGGATCCGCCTAGTTGTTCCTTTCTATGTCTCTCTATATCTCAAGTTCGCGGAGAAAGCCATCTCCCGAAAAGAGCAATACCTGTCTTAGAATGTCTGGATGTCTGATGGGATATAGCTCATAAATGAACTCCAAATCCAAACTTCTTAGACTGTATCGTCAACTGAA
The DNA here is from genome assembly GCA_030015575.1 of Agapanthus africanus. Lineage (NCBI taxonomy): Eukaryota > Viridiplantae > Streptophyta > Magnoliopsida > Asparagales > Amaryllidaceae > Agapanthus > Agapanthus africanus. Next base: position 508,662,101 of record CM057340.1, read on the forward strand.
CTTAATCAGTATCCTGCGCGCCATGCCTCCCTCAGTATTGCCTTGGACCACCTGTCCAAAATACTGCCCCTCATCAGAAGGAAAACTATAACTCTGACAACCTCCTTGTCGTCCATGTCACCTTGGAAGCCTGGAATGATAACTGTCTCCTGAATGAGGCTGTCGTTATCATATCGCTAGAACATCCACTTATGTTCTAAAACTGCTTCCGATTGTTTCTCCAGGATTGGATTAATGTCAACTTATTGCAACTAGTGCAAGAACAACATCTGGTGTGGTACTTGACATCTCATGATTGACTCAATTGCCTAAGCAAGTGATCTGCCAATCATGCACGTCCCTCTCCCCTTTAGTCTGTAAGACACCTTTAGAGAGGGTGACTCCATTACCTGCAGGTACACTACCGTGCCAGGAGTCGTCCATCCTAAATACTCTTAGAATGCTGTCAAGTACCCTGATTGGGAAACCACCCAAATCTAGATCTAAAACCATAGATCTAGTAACCAGTATGTCTGATATAATGTCCAAGTCCTGTGTGGAGAAACCACCGTGTGACGACCAAAGTATAATCGATCGTAGTGTAGGAGTTTCTTTTCCTACTCTGTGTATATCTTCCATAAACCAGGATATCACACCCTACTACCTTCTCAACAGATCTATCCCCTATTCTGATGAAGTCAAACCCATGACTGTCACGTCAGAAATAGATGATCTATCTCCGCTACATCTGCTCTAGTCTATAAATAGACATAAGCTACCTGTCCACCAATGCTTCCGCTGCTCCCACTGACTACGACAACCCTCTGGCAGAGTCATATAGACGTGCACTTCTAAAGCAAGTTTAGAACGACGCTATACTCATCCTCCTGCTGGGTCTCGCAGCCTAGAACAACAACAATGGCAAGTGTGGGTAAACAAGAACTTCCCTGTCACCGTCCTTGAGGCTACCGGAGTACCTCTCGGGTGTCTGAAGTTACCCACCTTATCTGCGGAGTGGCCAATGGAATGTCAAATCAGATTGAATCTTTAGGTTCCTTATCAAATCTTCAGCAATCGTTTGCGGTTCTGGAATCACTTCCAGTTCTACCATACTCCCACTACTGTTTTTGAAAAATAACCATTTCTTTTAAAATGTGGCGAGATAAGAACAATATCACTATTGATCTTCCAGATGGTAGAAAATCAACCCTCGTCATAGCCTGGGTCAACCCACAAACAGCCATTACAGAAACGCGCCTTGAGCTGTCCAGAGTCTGGTTTTAATCATAAGCCGGACAACTCCCCGTACCTTAACAACGTTAAGATATGAACTGATCTATATCCAATATAGAAACAGAGGCACTGATTTAATTGAACCAGATTCAAATCATGCAGCTGTCCCCAGCGCATGTCAACTAAATGGAAGGAGGCCGATCAGCGTTACTCAACTTAGGAATGCTTCCAATTATGAGTAACCTGAAAGAGAAGCAAGTTCTCTTAATCATTACTATCAACTGAACACCATACACAAGTATCTACATCTTCGATCACTTTGAAGAATCCCGATACTTGCTATACCTGGTTCTCTACTCTATTCAAATACCTATAACTCCTCAAAACTTAGACCCTGTGTTTCTACGAAACACATGTCTAAGAACTAGAGAAGTTAAAAGTAAACAGAATATAGTATGAGGACCAACCCCTCTGTCCTAATGGACACTGGACAACATACAATACTCTGTATAAGTCCGCTGAGTCTAACAACTCTTTCACTGTGTATTGTAGGTTGAAAAACTGTACTTATGGTTAAGAAGAATTACACCGCTGTTTAATGCTCCTTACCTAACCATCCACTGATATAGGTAAATGTCGTAGACATAATATCAAAAGGTATATCTCACTCCATGAAAATAGACGTACAGATATATCAATTTGAAATTGGTGCATAACAGCGGATATTCAAAACCAAATATTTGCCGACCGGCAAACAGCCCAGGTGATTTCCTCAAATATCACCGATTACAACGAATCCCGATATAATAAGGATGATCACCTAATTCCCAATAAGTTACTCCCACTCATCATCTGTAAAACCATACAGATGTGAGAATCGTACCTGGTAAATACATACCCTGGAGTAAGCGTCTAATCAGGAAATCAGTTTTCTTTTAACATTACACAGTGAAACTGAAACATCGAAATGTTTCGATGGGGTATCCTGGTATTCCTAGTAATGCCTCTACCATTATCCAGATTCACAACTATAACCGTATAATTCTTTGCCACCTCTCCAAATCCCTTTATATGTCTTTAGTCATTACCTTCTGTACACCCCTTTAAGCCAAATGGTTTTCTTCCTTCCCTACCGTTCGGCACCAGCCTATGGTTTGGAAGAAGACTATCCAAAAAGCATAAAGGGTGTACTGTCCTAATCCTAGGAACACTCGCAATGAGAGAGGGTGAAGATAAAAGACACCTGAATGTACTTTATTCCTATTTCTCCTGAACCAGGATCCATCCCCGAACTGGAACAAGTTCCTTTCGAGTTCGTATATAACCATACGATGGAATATCCAATAAACTGTGGATCTTCGTAGTGATACGGAGTGTCCTGGAGAAATACAAAGGTGATGTGGGAGTGGTAACGAAATATTTGGTTTGGTCGTGAATATCTGTTGCAATTTACTTTGCCCTCTTACTAATCCCTTGCTTTGTCTGAACTTAATACCTTCTGCACACCATCGTTAGGCTAATTGGTTTTCTTCATTCCCTACCGGTCGGCACCAGCCTAAGGTTTGGAAGAAGACTATCCAATTTGCGTAATAGGTGTACTATCTCCTAAACCAAGGAGTACTCGCAACCTGAGAGAAGGTAAAAGGAAAAGACAACTGAATAATCCTATCCGTTTTCTCCAGAACCGGAAACCATCCTCGAATAAATTCTTTCGAGTTCGTATATAACCATACGATGGTTTTGTCCAATGGAAGTGGACGTTCGTAGCAATACGGGGTGTCCTGGAGAAAAGGGTAAAAGTAGGAGTGGCAATGAGGTCTGCAACTCTGACAATCCAAAAGCCAGTGTTAAGTAGGTTCGGTCAACTTGGTCACTGAGTCATAGTCTAGGGTCGGGTCAATGGTCGCTGCCAGAGAGAGAGAGAAAAGAAACACTCAGCGTGCACTCTAACCTAGATCAGAATGGTTACCAATTTATCTAATCTGGAATCCTCCCACTGTACCTCAAATTCTCCTCCAAACCTGAAAGAAGAATTAGTCGGGGTCACCCGAGGAGTACACTAACTCATCAGTGGGAATCGAGATCCAACTATCATCGCATGATAACGTGACGGAATCCGCTCACGCTATAACACTCCAGAAGGTATGCGCATATCTGGCAAGTTTCAGTTCTTTTGAAACTCCCGATGTGATTTCTGCCCCATGCTCTTATGACCTTGACTTTGGCCAACATATCATAAGTCACATGTCAAGTTCTACCCGTCATTCTCCAGGTTAATTTGAATCCACCCGTACATACCCTTGACTTTGGCCAAAATGGCAGTACGACTGTCCCAAACCAACGCATCTATCTATGCTGCATATGAATACCCCAATAGCTACCAATCACTGTGCCTTGACTTTGGCCAACATACACAGCTTGAATACTATTGACCACCCATATGAAACGACGGAGGGCTACGAATGGTTTCTGGCGAAAACCTTTAACGTAAAGAACTTGATATCGTCGAAGGAACGGATAGCTTTTTAGAAAATATAGTGACGAAAACCTTTACTAAAGAGGTCACTCCCGGTGAAGGGATCTCGGCTCTTTCCCCGTAGAATGGGGTGCAGGATATTCCAACTGAATACCACGGTGCAAAGCAAAAGTAATCGGCTATAGTGAAGTTAATGCCCTGACGCAAACTTTTGTCCAAGGGGTCACTCCCGGTGAAGGGATCTAGGCCCTTGCCTCGTCGACTGAGGAGCAGGATATTCCAAATGAATACCACGATGCAAAACAAAAGTGAACGTCCTTGCAATAACAGCTTTTTAAAAGGTGTTCCAACAACATCAGAATAGGTTTGTTTAACTTGCATTGATCCGAATCAACGCAGTCCCATCAATTAATCACACCACAAAGAACGAAAATATACTGACGTACGTATATGCCATCCGCATTCGCCACTGGGTCCCGTCATCACCCGTTAGGTTAGCTAACTAACGGCAGAGCGGGGACTGGACTAGCGCGGATGAAAAACATATACAACATCTACTAATATATATACCAATATATTATATTTCGCTCAAGGCATGAAAGAAATGCAACATCACAGAGAATGAACAGCATCACAGAAACAATACAGATATCTGGGATCCCCGGGTTTCACAGAGCCACTACTGAAACCCGACGTTCCCCTGGTCGTGTGGATAGCCTGTGCAATGAAAACCTAGACCCCTACGGGCGCGGCAAGTCACCCGCCAAAACCTGAAGCGAGGCAGCCCCCTTCAGCGCCGTGAATGGACCACCCAGCACTTCACGGAATCCGGTAACTTGGGCACCCCTCCTGGGTCAACCTGTACCCCCTACGAGTGCGGCGAATAGCCCGCCAATTCTAGAGTGAAGCCCCCTCCGTCTCAATGCCATGAGATGCGGGCTTGTTGCCCTCCAGAACCCGGCTATCCGCGCACCCCTCCGCGGGGCAATCCTAGTACAGAAAGTAAAATATACATACAACGGGTACATCGACCGCAACCAGGTCGTGCCCCAAAATAATAATACAATCAGGCAGTGACGGCAGTCCACATGTCGGACGCTCGCCCCGCAATAACAAATGTACATAATACAACAAAGACTGTACTAGCATTGCATCCAGGCTATCCCCACGACCGATCCGCAACATCACAGCAAATACATAGAACATCAACGTGAAAGTCACGTTCGCAAATCCGTCTAACCGGGCTATAGCAGTTATACCGGATTTACCGATCGAGTGACATTCAGGGTCGCAGATATAATGTAAATACTGTGAAAACTAACGTGTTTAAATTTCGATCGACAAAATATCAAGAAGTGGGCCCCACGACTTACTGGTGAACAGTAACAAAATCTGGGCAAAAACGATATATATCAAAAACCCCAAAAACCCACATAGAACAACCTGACAAAATTTGGGAGCACGTGATCCCCACGTGGCCGCGGTTGCGCGGCCTAACCAAGGGTTTGGCCGCGCTTCCGCGGCGGATTCTAGGGATCACGACCCCAAATTTTGTCGTCATTCTTAGAAGTTCCTGCTCTGATTTTTAAGACATCCAGAAATCAATTTTGAGACCGTTTAAAAACAACAGAAACTGTCGGCTTGGATTTTTGTAGTTTTCGATTTCCGGTCGGATCGAAGTTTTAAACGCGTTAGCACAAGTTAGCATAGCAAAATGGTGAGGCTCTGATACCACTGTAAGTCTACGTTAGCGCCCCGGCAGTCTACAGACGCCAAATGCGGAATAAAACGTTTTAACTTGGCGCTATCGTATACTTTCATCCGGATCTGCCATTATTGCTAAACTAACAAACAGTAAAGAGGGAAAGATGTACCGACGATCCAAGTCCTCCGGTCTTCATCTCCACTCCGATCTCCTCGCGGGATCTCCGTCCGTCTCCTCCTCGTCGGAAAGGGCACCACGGAGCCGGGTACTTTTACGGGCTCCCACCTCAATACCGAGGCAACTCGCGCATGAAGCCGGCAACTCGACATGCTCAAGATATGCTGTAGGAAGATAGTGTAGAGTGTATGTCTCACTTTTGGGGTATTGGTTGCCTTTTGAAGATGGAGGAATGAAGGTATGAAAAATGGTGCTTTCATTTTTCCTTGTATCAAAAATGAGATGAATGAATGAAGCTCTCTCAAAGATGAAGATGAAGCTCTCTCTTTTCTTCTCTTTTCTTCTTCTCTCTTTCCTTTTTTACAACCATGATAATAATCTCTCTCCTTTAGAAATGGTGGAGGATAACAATATGAAGCAAGAGGGAGGTGAGTGTAGTAAAAGGAGGAGGGTGACCACATCCAAACATAATCATCACTAAACTTACATCAACCTCAAATCATTTCTAATCTCATCAAATCATGAAAAGCAAAGATGCTTATCATGTCAACCCTTATGCAAATAAGTCCTCCACAAATACCAATTTGCACAATTGCAAATTAGTCCCTCCATCAGAAAAGTCCGGCCGGGAAAGAACAAAGAAAAACCGGCCGGAACGGAAAGCAAACTGGCAACTCCAGAAAACTGGTCCCGTAATAAATTACAGGAAAAACCCCACACTGTGCATACACACCCGCATTTGTATTCCGTCCGGATACAAATGCAATGAGACAAAATCTACACTGTACTATACTAGGATCCGGCTTAAACCAAAGCCGGCTAGTAATATCCGTCCGATCCTGATCCGTGCAATACCGCACGTATCTGATCGAACGCTGCCATATAACTATACGGCCACTAGTACTAAACCGTCCGATCCTGATCCGTGCAATACCGCACGTATCTGATCGGACCCTGCCATATCTCCATACGGCCTCTACAGCGTTTCGCCCGAAACTTGAGTAACTGAAAGTGTGGCGGACTCTAAAGACTCGTCAATACAATGGCTGTGGATTTAACCACTAGCACGTCAGAGGTATAAGCCAATACGTGACGGGCCACCAGCTATTGACCAAAAGGGACGTCAATGAGCGAACTCATCCTGACACCCTACTGAGCCTGTCAGTGACAATATCCGTGCAGTCCGGTCCGTTCGTCTATGAGTATCGCATGGCGGGCCTAGGGGGTTGGTAAAAGTCAGACCCCCAAAAGCGGTACAAGTCGTGTCGGAGTGTAGCCCAGAACACCCTGAGATACTACTGGAATGCCTACCAGTAAATCTCCTTGCCTTGGCCAAGGACTTTGTGTAATGGCTCTCCTAGACACAGCACGACCTCACCCCCAATACCGGGAGAAACGAACCCCTGAAGATACGCTCACTGCCTCCATGTGGCTCGGGACTGTACCCAACTAAAACCTGTTTGCACGACTCCTTTGAGCCGTGGTAGGGTAGTAATCAAAGTACAGTGGGAACTCACACGAGACAAATGACGATCCCCAGGTCGATGAACTAACCTGCACACATGTCACCAGGGAACTGCCATCTGACGTCTGGTATATGACCAACTAGCATGTTCCCGGCGAGTCCTGTCCGGTGTACTCATAACCCAATGAGCACCTGTATACATCTTAGGTGAACCAACTGACACCAGTGGCTTGTGAGACCGGCCACCGCCCCTCGTCGGGGTCTCGACTGTATACACTAGTCTACTAATGGAGTATCGATGCCCGGTCTCGAAACTCCCACGACTAGGGACCTTTTAAGGATATGCTTGTAGACCCCCAGCTCCCACTTATATGATCGCCCTCATACTGCTGGTGGTCAAGCAAGAATCCTAGGGGCTCTATCAACGTGTAATAGCGACGTATCATGTCACCTAAAGCAGTACACGATGATAAAGGTAAACCAGATAGCATACTATCATCTCGAGTAAGACTGTCCTACTGGGATAGGTCCTCCTCAATCATTGCAATCACATGCCTGTGATCCAATAATTGACTCTGAGGGCACTATCTCCAACATCATATGCGCCCCTATTTCGTTTCGCTTGAGCCAGGAAACCTCTGTGTAGGACTCTAAAGACTCGTCAATACGCCGGCAGCGGATGATGATCATATCAAACATCCACAAGCCGCAAGCGGTCTGCTAAACGTAACGGCCACCCGGGTATTGAGCGATCTGAAGATCGACGAGCAAGCCCGCTCACACTCCAGTGAATCCAACCAGTAACACTACCGTACAGTCCGGTCTGATCGTCTGATATGTCGCATATCTTGCCTAGGGGTGGTAAACGTCAGACCCTAATAGCTCGATAAGTCGTGTCGATATGAGGTCTATAACTGTTCGAGAAACTACTGGTAACACTTACCAGTAAATCTCAGCAACCCTGGCCAGGGATTTCCTGTTATAGCCAATCGAACGCAGCGCAATATCAACTCCCTATACCGGGAGAGACGAATCCCTTCCTATCGCTCATTGCCTCCATGTGACTCGGGACTGTACCCAAAAACTACCGTTTTGCATGCCCTCTTGGACGTGGTAAGATGGAAATCAAAGCACAGTGGGAACCACACAAGACTCTATGACGATCTCGGGTCAACAGACTACTCTGTACCAGTGTTACCAGAGAACTGCCATCTGACGTGAGGTATAATACCATCTGGGAGTTCTCGGCGAGTCCGTCCAGTGTACCCAGTCTCTACTGAGCACCCGTATATCATCTCCGATGTCAAACACCAATGGATATGGGATCATCCATCGCCCATCTGTATGGGTCGAGAAGGTACACGCTAGTCTACTCTGGTATATCGATGCCCCATCTCGATACACCCACGACTAGGGACTTTGAAGGATGTACTTATGGACTACCATGTCCCCACTATTATGATCTGCATCATAGTCCAGGTAGTCAAGTACAGATCCTAAGGGCTTTACCAACATGTAACAGGGAGACAATCAGTGTACACGTTAAGGTAAAGATCTACCAGATAGCATACTATCATGTCGAGCAAGAAAGTCCTCCCTATATATGTCCCAGCATCCACTACAATATACATCCTATGTATAGTAATGGCCTCTAGGGCATACATATAACTAACAAAGGTTGCGTCTTTCTCTTCGTGGAACCTCTCGAGAGTCCGGATCCCGATGATCGCAGCGAAGGGACCACAACACGGAGCATATGAAGTGAAGGACCGGATCTACAAAGGTTGTAATCCCTCTCACTTAGTGTTAAAATGTTTAGCATGCTTGTTTTCGCCTAATCTCTAGTTTAAAGTTCCGTATTCGGGTTGTTCGGCATGGCTAAATTTTTAATCGGGCATGGTTGATGCCTCGTAGACCCTTGTGCGCGTGCCTCGCAACCTTACATCAAGCACATCCTCCAAGAATCTCTGGCCAACTGCCGTGGTCACTCATAGCATGTCTCGTCGACGATCCTGAACTCTGGCCTGTCGGTGTGCATAACATGAACACTACTGGGTCTAAGTCTTCTCGTAATTTATTCCAGAAAGGTCCTATCGAGATCTCTCCCAAATCTCGTCTCTGCCGAACTGTCCGGAAGTCATCGTCCTTTACTAGATCTGTTCTCGTTCTGGAACGGCTGCATACTCAACGCGACTCCTTCTGGAAGGTATATCCAAGTACAATGCCTCGGCATACGTATCGCATCTCTGATGTCGGCGGAGTGGAACGTCGTTTCATCAAGATCTCGTATGAACCTCTTACTCCACTTTTCTAATGTCGACTTCTCTGGACTCGTCTCGTCGTGGCTGCATGGACTGAGCTCCAACGACTATCCTCATATCTGGAGTCTCCCAAGAATGCATCTCACCACCTAGCATCCAAATGAAGTCGAACCATTCGATCGATTCGTCAAAACCTCATAATCCCCCAAGAGCTCAACATCTTGGGCACAGTTTAATAGTATCGAACACATACCACAGCATCGGTGGTCCAGCCGTAGAAGGGCAAACCCAAGCCTCACTAATGGCGCCGCAGAACTGCCGCAAACCCGAAGGTTCCATGGCTTTCACACGGTCATTAAGTCGAGTTAGGGTTTCATTCTTCTAGAGGGACCATAGAATTGCCTGCATGTCTTTCCGACTACTTTAAACTTGGAATAATAGGTTTCTGACATTCGATCGTCTCTGTCGACTCTCAACGTCTCCGCGTGAAGTCGTCTCTAGCTGGAATCAATCTATCTGATGACCTCGCATCGGGGTAGGCGAATGAACCACCTGTCCTAGTCATTCATCATCGGGTGACTAGCGACCTTCTAGTATCTATTAGTACAACTCGTCCCGCAATAGCTCCAACATATGGGGCGATATCTCATCACTCGCAGCAACAACTGGCTCACTCGTCTGCACGCTGAACAGTGCCTCAATCATCATGAGTAAGCAATACACCAACGGTCATCAAAATCTGGCTGGCCTCTGTCAGTGGCTCAATCCTCTAGTGCTGATCGGCACGTCCAAGTAATCTCATACAGCGATCCATCAAACGCTCGGGGCGTGAAAACACAATAAAAAGAAACATCTCCGCAATCGTGTGTCGCCGGAATTTCGCCCTGGTCAGTCCTCGTTCGTGACGAGCTCGTGCTGACCGCAACTCTAGCCGTAGCTCTCCCTGCCCATAATCGTGGCAGCAAAACTATAACTGGTACTGATGAGGCTAGATCGGAATGAATATAATACTGAGCAAAGAAATGTATATCCTAAGGCTTCTTAAGTGGAGTAGCGTATCGTAAATATGCCGCGGAACATACCCACGGTACGTCACTCTACTTTAGTCACCTATTCCATCAACCAAGGGTCATCCTACGCTCCAAAGGTAAAACCTAACGCTTTGATACCAACTTTGTCACGTCCCGAAAGTACGGAACATGACCGGCACTTAAACTACGAAATGTCTCGAGGCGTACGTAATCCAAGTAAGCCGAAAACCCAGAAATGCAAACCAAGAAAAGCAGTAGAGTGAAGGAAAACCAATTTAAACAAGTAGTTTTAATAGCATAAGCCGAATTATGCGGTTTTTTAAAAAAAACATCAATATTTCCCGAAAATTTCGGCAGAGTCTCCTTTGTAAATACTGGCTCCCAAACGGGATACAATATGAATAGTATACGAAATCAATAAAAGGCATCCCCAAGCGGGAGCTAGCTCTTCGTCAATCGACGGTCATAACCACACAAGCAATATAATATACAAGGCCAACGGCGAGGATCAAAAACTCAAAACCACAAGAAAATAGCAGAAATAAAATGCGCGACTCTAAGGTCGAAAGAATAACATCACTGGTCTCTATCTCTGAAATAAATACATGTTTGGTTGATGGAACTTCTAGATACAACAGAGTAATAATATACAAGTTATATAATGGGGGGTACGATACAAGTAAACCCACCTACTAGCAAATCGCCCGAAGGAAACTATGCCCGCAAGCCGTAATGAAACCTGTACGGCAAACCTGCAAGAAACTGGGGCACAACGGGGGTGAGTTGCCAACTCGTGAATAGAAAAACATCTACGCACAGAAATCGCATAAATAACGCAACCTAGGTCAATGATCATAATATATTCTCAAATATATGAATAACATGCAGCCTATAACAATGGCTAGGGTAATATCTAACCTGAGTGTGATCTCATGTGCCCGTGTCAGTGCCTCAGGTAGCAATATATCATATGAATGAGGTATGAATGCATAAAAACAGAATACATGTAAATAAAGAAACTGTTTTCATAAATTAGTAAGATTTCCTTTGTATTTTTAAAATGAGGTATCATAAATAAAATCAGCATCAACAGTGTCTAGTATCGATACAAAACATAAATCTCAATGTCTCAAAACCTCAGGCTCCGGCTATCCGGACTGGCCTGTATCATCAAATCTCAGTACCTCAATATCTAGAAATCTCAATGTCTCAATCTCAATATCTAGGACGCCGTCAGTCCAGACCGGCCCCTACCATCCATCTCAAGACCACGACGGTATCCTCCGGATATCCGATGCGTCGGGTAAAATCACCGGTAGGTAGTCTCCCCCTGCCAGGCTCATCGTCATCACCACGAGCTTCTTGCCCCGGGGTACCTTACCGGGTCCACCATGTACCCGAAACGGTTCATCCAACTCCTCGAATCGGGTCTCGAAATCCATCAGCAAACTCATGGTGGACGACTCATACATCATGGGACAAACCGCGCTTTTCATTTAAAAAGAGAAAGAAGAAGTTTGTATATGTTTTGCGGTTTTCCCAAAATCCAGAAAATCTCATGGAAATCCGAATCCAAAACCTCAATAGCACGTAAAAAGTGAATATATGCATGAGAATCCATGAATGCGGCATAACAATGAATAACAGTATGCATGAAGTAGCAGGTAATAACTACAATGTCTAAACTAACATATAAGGCAAGTACACTAATATCATGTCTAAACTATTAGCTAACAGGCTATGTCAAGCAATAATATTTTCTAAGGTGTAAGTGACATGGCAATTACCGATGAAGATGCGTGTGAGCCGGCAAGTAAGTGTACGTGGTACATACGCATCATCGGTAATGGTGCTGGTGTCCTAACCACAAGATATCAACAGTAGAATATGAAGCATAATATAAGCATGTGATGCGGAGCGAACAACAATAATGAGCGGGAGCTGAATACTAGACGCAACGATAACTAATCTGCATTAACCTAATATAAGTCCTACAATGGTGCCTTTTGAAATAACACGAATCGTGGGGTTTTGAAAATAGGGGCTACGGTGTTTTTAAGAAAAGATACGTTTTTTTTGAAATATCCGTAGAATCCCTTGACTTGTCTTTTAAAATACGCACGATTCGTAAGCTTTGAAATATGTAGGAACCGAATCTAATCTAACAACTAACTAAACTAAAGGGCTAAGCTATAAGCTAGACTACAGGTAAGGAAACCGCCTAACATCTGAGTCGATACATATACATACCTGTATATATATTAGTCGGTGATCCCGTCTCAATAATATCATATCCGATATCATATCTATAATCAGATATCCCAAGTCAAGAGTGCGGATCAATCATCAAGATATAGCTCGTACGTAAATCCGTCGTACGGCATCCCCAAATCTGGGTACGGGTCAATATCATATTCCTCACACTATTCCTCTGGTATCCTCTTTATCCAAGATCATAGTCTAGGGTGCTGACCTATGTCTAGTACAATACTAATATCCTCAATATACTCATGATCTGACTACTGATCGACAATCTCGTACAAACCGATATCGTCAGCACATATCATCATCAAGGGGTATACATCGCCCGATACGGCCTAATATCAATATCCTAGCATATCATGCCTCATATCACGATCACATGTCGACCATTTTATTTATAACACTATTCACCCGTATCGCCGCCCCAAGATCCGCTATAACACCAGGACGTACCTCAAGTACGAATCCTGCCATATCACCGATATCACAACCATAAAATAAATCTTATCAACTCAGCTCAATCTCAAGTATCATCCTCAAATCCTTATGTGAACACATAGTCCCATATCCATGTGAACACATAACTATAAAGAATCCCATGAGCACATATAAATAGTAATGTATGCAAGTATGTATGTGTGTATGTGTAGTGCAACACTACCCTAGGGTTCGCAATACTAAAATAATCCAACACACCAATATCCATCCTAAACATCGTTAATAATCCCAAATAACATATAATAATTGTTGGTGTGTATACGCATCCGTATACACCACCACGGACTGCGGGGGTGCTATACGCCATCCACCCGACTTCTCCCCGTAGATATAAATCTACTCACTTGGTCTTCGCTCGCCGGTGCCGACGTCGCCACGCGCTTGCTTGTCGTCTCGAAGTCCACATGGGGTACCTACATATCATAACGCACCGTATCGCATTAAAATCCGACTCATGACCAAAACGATTCACGAATCCCACATAGGTCAAAACCTATGGTTGCTTTCACAAATCGACCCAAAAACCCTCGACGTCGGCGTACAAACGCCAAACCATCGAGAAAACTCCCAACACACTCATTTGTACAGTTACAAGCACTAATTATAATATAAAATAGCTTAAAATTCACAAAAACCCCAATTTCACTTAAAAAGTCATTTTTCCGAAAATCTAGCAAGCACAAATCACCGTTTTAGTACAAAACTCGATGTATAAACGAATCTAGCGGCCACAATATTCACTAAATATCTTAAATAAGACATAAAAACAATTCCCATAATTTAATCTCGTCAAATTCCAAAAACCCTAAAATTCTAGTTTACAAAATACCTAAATTTTAACAATTTTATAGCAAAATGCACAAACAACAATTTAGGTTGGATTTGCAAGATCTAAGTTGCTAAACAACAAATTAAGATGTTAATAATGTGATAAAAACCCTAACCATAATTTAATCTCACCTATATATGCATTTCATAAAAATCTAGTTTGCATAAAAAGCTTATTTATTGCAAATTTTAAATTAATAAATTGCAACTAGCAACTAGATTAGGTTTTACATTCATTAAGATGTTAAACTAAACATTGCATCCCTAATGATATAATAAAAACCCTAATTGAAATCACAACTCTTACTAGATTTTTCAAAACATTCAATTAATCCCAAACTGTTAACTAATTATGCTTGATTTAAAGTATTCAAACAACAATTAGCCATAAGGTTAAAAATTTACCCCACAATCATTTTGAGATCTAGCACAAGTCTAGCCTCCCAAATATTCTTCCCTTCACCAAGATCCATACCAGAATGGTCAAGTATAAATGGGTAGGGATTCGATTTTGATTTTGTGGAATTTTTGAGGCATTTTTGATGGAATTTTGAAGAGAAAAGAGAAGAAGAAATGAGGTGGGGCTGAAGAAGAGGGGGGGCTCGGTCAAGTGCAGGTGGGGGAAGTGTGGAGGGTGTGTGAGGTGGGGAAAAGTCAAGTGGGGAAGGTTCAAGTCAACACAAAAGTCAAAAGTCCATACTCATTTATCTATTTCTTTTCATTTCCCTTTTTTTTCATTTGTTTTGCTTCTCTCATTTTTTTTTTGGGAACTTGGGTAATGGGCTGCCATGGGCTCAGCTAAGGAGGGGAAATTGGGTTTGTGTGGGTGAGGGAAAAATAATAAATGATATACCCCAATTTCCATTAACACTAAATTCACCGGAAAAAGCCTTTTTCTTTGGTATTTTCTAAACCGTTTTGGCAAACGATTTCATTTCAAAAACCACATGATAAAATTTTATTTAATGTGTCATGATGCACAAAATTTGTTTCAACTCATTCCAATTTGTAATTTTCCCTAATTAAATGTATTAGTGACGGCTTAAAATAATAATAAAATAATTTTTTTTGCAGAAAATTTGAAATTTCACCAGTGGCTCAATGAACACCAAATACTAGCAATTACATAGCTAGAATATGTATATTTAATTTTTATAATAAGATATTTGCATTTTGATTTTTTACAGAAAACCCCTTATTTTACCGATTTTCCGAAATTTCTCCGAAACGATTTTCAAAACGCTACAGGGGTTTACTCCTTCGCTCTCACACCGTTGGAGCCGGGATGTCCTTTATTGACAAGGTGCTGACTATTGGAAAAGCGTCCGCCACCGTGGTGCGACCATTACAAGACTCTTTTAAGGATGGAGCATAAGTTTTGACGGCCCGGGAGACCCTTCACTTATATTCTATTAGACCGGGCTTCCTAGTCTTCAGACAGAATGGTGCGGCGATTTTCATGAGATATAACCCGCATCGTTTTGCTCAACAACTGGGCTACGATCAAGGGGTCCCCTTGGAAGCTTTCTTACTGGAACCCGCTGCCATTAAAGAAGGGATGGAGAACGCGCTGCATCATTTCATGCGCCTGAATACGGGTTCTCACTTCTTTATCAGTGCGCCGGCTTGCGCTCCACGACTCCTCAACGTATACAAAGACTGGAATAATCATGCGACAGGAGCCGTTATAAAGTAGGAAAGGCGACTGCTGGTCGACCGTAAGGGTGCGCCTCCAGGCAGTGACCGCAACGCTCCTTTGGTCCCAAGGACCCCGGTGGTTCCTCCTCTAAAAGATGCCGGGGGTAGATCATCGCGTGTGCAAAGTCCTCCACGTGGATTGCCGCTCCCTGATATCACAGATGCACCTCCCGCACCCTGTGCTCCAGTGGAGACAGTGGTTGTATCCTCGCCGGAGTCTGGCGTGGGTGCGGACATCGGGACCCGCCGTCCCAAGGTGGCTGCTAAGCGGAAGTCGATCCCACGTGAGCCTAGGGTCGGAGGGCAGAAGAAAAAGAAATTGCTCTTCGCTGCAGATGTCGTATTCGGTCAGGAACCCCATGCTCCCTATGCCGAGGGCCTAATCGAATATGGGACTAATGAGGGATTAATTATGCCACCGCCGGATGACACAGACTTGGAAGCCGCTCTCGAAACTTCAGCGTGGTTGGCAAAGCCTGACGCGTGGCTGGCTAAGCTTGCGCAATCAGGTAACTACTAGTCGCATTTTCTTTATTGCATCATATTCTTCTCATTGCCTTTGACTAAGGTTTTTCTTTCTTTTCTTCCAACAGGCATCACTGATGAGGAAGCCATTGCCGCTTCACTCAAGACCTTCCAAGAGGATGAACGCCTTAGAGTGTCTTTAGGCCTCAGTAAGTTTCGATTCATCAAGTTTTCATTTCCCTTGTGTTATGGTCGATCTAACTTTCCCTTTTTATCATAGGAATCTCAATGCCGTTCCCGCTAAGTGATGCAGATGTTTCGCCAGCTGCCGATGTTCTCGCTTCCTCTGGGCCACCGCAGGAGGTTCATCTTGAAGAGCCGATGAAAGATGCCTTAAAGGATCTGGAGGCATCCCTGAACGAGGATGACGATGTCTTGAAGGAAGCGTCACATAGATCCATCGCGACAGCCCAGGAGGAAAGGAAACGGCTGAGGCGTGAGGCGAAGGCGCGCAGGGCTGCCTTGGCTATGGGAGCGGGCCCCAACACCGCCCCTCGTGCTGATACTCCATCCGAAGAGGCCCCGGTCGCCCTGTTTACATCTCATAGACAGGCAATCCACGCCAATCGAGAGGCCAATGACAAGTCTACCTCAGGTAATACTTCTTTCAGAATCTTGTTATAAGACTTATAAAACTGTCGGTTCTTATATGTTCCACCCTGCAGGGTCAAGGCCAACCGAGGGGGAGGCAGAGACCATTGAACCTAAGGAAACAAAGAAGGCGGCACCTACCGAACCCGAGCTGACGGTGGACAACGTTACTGGGGCTGCGGAGCCTGAGCTGGATGTTGAGGGATTTGCAGCCGAGAAGGTCATTGATGCCGAGCCTGAAGTGGCGGCAGATGAAATGATCGTCATAACTAAGCCCAGGGTAGTGGCGGACGAGGCGCTTGAGGCCGGCGACCTCATGGTGACGGCGGATGAGCCGATGGAGATCGCGGAGCCCGAAGAAGTAGCGGGTGAGATGAGCACGACTCTCGAGAAGGAGTCAGCCGCTCTCTCCCAAGAGTCTGGTAATGCTCCGATCATTGCCCTCCCCGTCTACGATCTTCCGCCGTCTCCTGGCCGCGCGAGCACGACGACGGTCCCCATCGAGTCGGGTGATGAGGCCACGGGCGGTGGCCTCATGTCGATAGAGGAGGGAGTAGCCTCCGTTTCAGCCGGGAGCTCCTCAGGTAAACCCCCAAGTTGCTATTTTTCTTTACTTTACAATCATTTCTGGCAAGTTCACCTTTCTTGTAACGCAGGTTCAACCAGCGCCGATGCCCCACTGCTTGAGGGAGTGCCTTCAACGACTGCCTTGGCGGTGGTCACCTCTTAACCCTCTCTCATACCCTCTGTAGGGTTCCTAGGCACACACTAGAGGTCTCACAAGGCATCAACCATGCCAATTTCAAATTTTAACGGTGCCGAGAAACCCTAATACGGATCGTTGGCTAGATGTCTAGGCGAAAAAGAAACTAGTTTACATCTAAACTAAAAGAACGGAAATACAACCTTTGTAGATCCGGTCCTCCACCTCCACGGCTCCATGATGAAGTCCTCTCCGCTGTCCAAATCAAAATCCGGGCTCTAGCGTCGGCTTCATCGGAGAAATGGGCGGGCAAGGTCGTCGGCTTCATGCCGAAGATGATCTACGTCGAAGCATCACAAGATCAAGCTCCCAGTTCACCAAGTCATGAAACTTGTGAAGAAAACACACTCTACTACTTGGCAAGAGGTAGAGGATGAAGAAATAGGAAGTGGGTTCACTTTAGAATTGGATTTCTCACTCATTTTCATCAATCACCATTGATGAAGTGAAGCTTTCTTCATGGAAGAAGATGAAGAAGAAGAAGAAAGTGTTATGATAAGTTAAGTTAAAATAGAAAAGAAAATCAAAACTTATCATAATCTAACCATGGTTATGTGTAGAGACTAAACTCAAGTTAAGTAAATGGTTAAGTTAGGTATGAAGACAAAAATGGTGACTAAGTCAAAGCTTCATGAAGCTTCAACATATATCCAAATTAGCCACTATTTTCCTTTTGCCAAAAATGAATAAATAAACAAATAAATGAATAAGAAATAAAACCCTAACCATTTACTTAACCAAGGTTTAACTCTTTACACAAAATCTAGTAATCTTGCATCATCAAACATGATACAATCAAGTGCACAAAAGTATATCACATATACAATGCGCACACCCGAGTGAGAATATCCATTTAAAGTGAACCGATACTAGTTAATGCAAAGTAATATATCAAATATATAATTACACATTAAATCATTAAATCAACACTTGATTTAACGATCCGGTCATATCACATATAACCGACTAATATTCAATGTATCGGCTTTTCGAATCAATCCTTGATTCGATAACTAGGTTATATCGCATACAACCATTCGACACATTCATCACGAGAATAGAATACGGTATCACATACTCGAATCATTCTCGGTCCCGCACATATCTCATATGCGCTCCTATTTCGTTTCGCTTGAGCCAGGAAACCTCTGTGTAGGACATTAAAGACTCGTCAATACGCCGGCAGCAGGCGATGATCATATGAAACACCCACAAGCCGCAAGCGGTCTGCTAAACGTAACGGCCACCCGGGTATTGAGCGATCTGAAGATCGACGAGCAAGCCCGCTCACACTCCAGTGAATCCAACCAGTAACACTACCGTACAGTCCGGTCTGATCGTCTGATATGTCGCATATCTCGCCTAGGGGTGGTAAACGTCAGACCCCAATAGCTCGATAAGTCGTGTCGATATGAGGTCTATAACAATTCGAGAAACTACAGGTAACACTTACCAGTAAATCTCAGCAACCCTGGCCAGGGATTTCCGGTTATAGCCAATCGAACACAGCGCAACATCAACTCCCTATACCGGGAGAGATGAATCCCCTCCTATCGCTCATTGCCTCCATGTGACTCGGGACTGTACCCAAAAACCACCGTTTTGCACGCCCTCTTGGACGTGGTAAGATGGAAATCAAAGCACAGTGGGAACCACACAAGACTCTATGACGATCTCGGGTCAACAGACTACTCTGTACCAGTGTCACCAGAGAACTGCCATCTGACGTAAGGTATAATACCATCTGGGAGTTCTCGACGAGTCCGTCCAGTGTACCCAGTCTCTACTGAGCACCCGTATATCATCTCTGATGTCAAACACCAATGGATATAGGATCATCCATCGCCCATTTGTATGGGTCGAGAAGGTATACGCTAGTCTACTCTGGTATATCGATGCCCCGTCTCGATATACCCATGACTAGGGACCTTGAAGGATGTACTTATGGACTACCATGTCCCCACTAGTATGATCCGCATCATAGTCCAGATAGTCAAGTACATATCCTAAGGGCTTTACCAATATGTAACAGAGAGACAATCAGTGTACACGTTAAGGTAAAGAGCAACCAGATAGCATACTATCATGTCGAGCAAGAAAGTCCTCCCTATATATGTCCCAGCATCCACTACAATATACATCCTATGTATAGTAATGGCCTCTAGGGCATACATATAACTAACAATCTCCCACTTGCACTAGGGCCATCTGATAGCAGTGGTTGTAGTATCTCATACTCAACCATCCCATAAAAATCTCTCTCTGGGAACAGGCCTTTATGAGTGGATCCGCTGTGTTGTCCTCTGAGTCTACTCTCCTAACCTCGATCTCCCTGGAGATCAACCATCTCCATGATCAGGTGACACTGCCTTAGAATATGTCTGGATCACTGATGGGACGGACGTTCCTTGGCATAAGCCACAACTCCATTGTCTCACAATGGTTGGAACGTAGTTCATCTCATGAACCAATATACACCCAAACATCCTCCTTGGTAGCATCTTAAGTAGCGATGTATCCTGCCTTTATCGTCTAGTATGTCACGGTATCTAGCTTGGAACTCTTCCAACATACCGTCCCTTTACTGAGGGTAAAGACAATGCCTGTGACTGACATTCAGTCGTCTTTATCACCCTGGAACACTTCCAGTGATTCTCCCCAGGGTCGATTGATACCATCTCACTACAACTAGTGAGAATCCTAACATCCAATTAGATCTATCTCATAGATCCAAAATCCAGAATTTAGGAGGTATCACTTTGATCCTATATGGAGAATCATTGTGATAAGCGGAGATTGACTGAGCGTAGCATAGGAAACTCCTTCCCTATCATGAGCATGACATCCACGTACTCTACGAGGATCACCACCATACTCCCTACTACCTTTTTGTTTATACAAGGTTCATCTACCATTTTGATGATGTCAAACTCTTTGACTTATCCATCAAAACAGATGTTCCAACTCCGCGATGCCTGCTTTATCCTATAAAACATCTTGCACACGTTTCCGCTGCTCCCACTGTCTACGAAGCCCTCTGGCTGTGTACTTATAGACGCTCTCTTCCAAATCATCATTTAGAAAAGCAGTCAAGACACCCAACCACCAGATATCGTAGTCATGGTATGTAGCCGTGGTAAGTAGGATCTGGATGGACTTAAGCATAGATCCTTAGAAAAGGTTTCATCATAATCCACGCCTGGTCGATGACGAAAACCTTTAACAAGTCAAGCTTTGAAAGTCTCAACTTTTCCATCTACACCAAGTAATCTTCTCAAGATATACTTCTCCTGATGGGGATTTAACCCTTCAGATATTGCAACTAAAGTCCATACTTTGTTGGTGTATAAGGATTCCATCTCAGATCGCTAAGCATCCAGCCATTCTTACAGAGTCCCTACTCTCGTTGGCCTGCTCGAAACTAGTTGGGTCATCATCTCATGATGCAATCCTCGCTCCCACTGTCATAGAGTTACCGAAGTATCTCTCAGGCGGGTGAGGAACCCTACTAGATCGGCGGAGAGGCTGAGGTTCGTTGGTCTCTACTGAATCCTTTGGTTCTATCAAATCATCAGCTGCAGTTTGTATAGCTGGAACATTTCCAGTTCTACATAACAGATCTTGCCTCAAGCTTGTCCGGATTTTGCTTTTAGACATAGGCCGGACAACCCCAAATCTTAACTAACTTAAGATATGGGCTCTTCCCTTTCCATATCACATAGGAAGTGGTAGGCAACTGATTTGATTCGAACCCTATTCAATAGATATGCAGCTTCTCAAGTGCATAACTTCCAAAAAGGAAATAGGTAACTCAGTAGTACTCATCATAGAGCATACCTTATCATATAGGGTGTGATTGCTCCACCCCGATATACCATCGTGCTATGGTGTATTCGGAGGAGTAATGCTGAGAGAGAATCTCATTCTCCTTTTAGAATAGTCCAGGATTTCCGTGCTCAAGTATTCTCCTCCTCGATCTCATCAAAGGACATAATACTCATACCCGTATTGGTTCTCTACTTTTAACTTATATTCTGTGAATATCTCAAAAGGTTCGGACTTGTGTTTCAACAGGAACATAGGTCTGAATCTTGAAAGATCATCAGAGAATTTAATGAAGTATAAAGAACCGGTCTTGGCAAGTGTAGACAGGGGACTTACATACATCAACATGTATCATCCCAAGAGTTTACTAACTCTTTCTCTGTTTCTAATAAACAGGGCTATGGTCATTTTATCTCTGTGACATGACTGGCAAGTTTCGCAAGATGTAAATTCAAACTAATTTAAATATGCATCTAAGTGCAACTTAGCTAGCCGGGTCGCATTGATATGACCTAGTCTACAATACCTCAAGAAGGATTCGTTCATTTCTGAACTCTTCCTCTTTTGTGTGTTCCATATACTAAGAACTGTAGTTTGATTTAGAACATCAATGCTTTTAGATAACGTGCCTGAACCGATTAACATTTGATATAGGAAATGTTCAAAACATTATCCAACAATACAAAATTTTATCATTTCTTTACTAATAAAGAGACTGATATGATTTTGTATATCAGGTTCGGTATCTAATAACATTCGTTCAGAATCAATGTATTTGGAATACAGGGTGACAGTGACCAACAGACTTGGCTGCAACACTTGCCCCGTTTTCTGCCTCATGAAACTTATCACCCGTTCTCAGTTCTCTACCTTTCTGTAGCCCTATGTAACAGATTACATATCTGGGATCCTGATCTGGCATCTAATACCCAGGACGTAGAGGATACTGAGAAACAGTTCTTCGTAATGAACACACCCGAAGATGATGCATCAGCATGCACTCTCTTCGTTTGGGCTGCACGGGAAATCTGGTATTCCCCAATTTCCTGCTCTGTCTTATAACAATTATAAGTTAGAGCGGGACCAACGTTCCCCAGCTCAGTATAACAAGCGGGTTCGGTCAATAATCCGTTTTATTATCTTGATTAAGGCGTGACATGGTCGCTACCAGGAGAGAGAGAGAAGAAAACACTCAGCGTGCGCTCTTGCAAGAATAGATTGGTTATTATTTTATCTAATCAGGATGGCTCCCACTGCTTTTTATCAAATCTTCCTTCAAACCCTAAAAGGAAAGACTAGCCGGGATTAATTACACACTACAAGTTCGCCAATCTTTCAGCCAGGCCAGTGTCGGTACTTTGAGGGAGGTCCCCCGTGCTTTCGCACGAACCTAATTAATGTAAACCTCGTTTTCCCAAAGGCGTAATCTCGTTAACACCTTTCTAGACACCTACTTGATTGGCTAATTGTAATGTGTAAAACTCTCCCAGGAGTAACTCTTACTCGCAGCGGGTATCGGGATCCAACTATCTCATAGAAGGTATGCAATCTCATTGCAAATTTCAACACTTGAAATTCCCGATAATATTTTGCCCCTAACCTCCTATGACCTTGACAAAGGCCAACAAACCATAGGATGCTAGTCAAGTTCAACCCGTCATTTCCTGATTGAATTAAACCCACCCGCACGGCCCTTGACAAAGGCCAACAAGGTCGCACGACTACCCTAACTCAATCTGCATCATATGCATAAGCAGTAAGCACCAGTTAGCTACCGCACACTGCGACTTGACAAAGGCCAACAAACGCAGCACGAATACTAACTATTACTTATCTGAAATGACGGAGGGCTACGACAGGTTTTTATGAAAACCTATTGCGTAATGAACTTGATATCGTTGTAGGATCGAATGAATTTTGAAATGGAGTGCTTTTGAGGCTTTTCTAGTTTTGCTAAAGGAGTCACTCCCGGTGAAGGGATCGTCGGTCCTTTCCTCATCGAATAAGGTGCGGGATATATCATATATATCACTGTGTAAAGCAAAAACTCTTAAAAGCAATCAAAAGACAAATCGAGTGTGTAGCATCTGCCAGTTATTGCTAAAGGAGTCACTCCCGGTGAAGGGATCTCGGTCCTTTCCTCATCGAATAAGGTGCAGGATATATCACATATACCTCTGTGCAAAGCAAGAACTGTAGCTACCTGTTTTATTTTTGAAATTCGATTCTACAACATCTTAGGTTTCTTTTATGTCATTAATCATATTAATGAAGTCCCATCATTTAAAATACCTAAACATCACAGATAAATACGACATACACTTATGCCATCCTCACTCGCCTCGATGTCCCCTCGTGCACCGTTAGGTTAGGTGACTAACGGCAGAGCGGGGCAGGGCTAGCGCGGGTGTAAAACATAAGTAACGTCTATATAATATATCATATATACTATATAAAGTATCCATCACAAAACATCATATGATCACATCACAGATATCGCAGCAGAAGAAACATATGAAACATTGGATATACTAGGACGTCCGTGTTTTCAATACGAGCCAATATAAAACACGGATTCCACGGTCGTGATGAATAGCCAAACCCACACCCCTAGACCCCTACAAGAGCGGCAAGCAACCCTACCAATTCTAGAGTTAGGAGACCCGGACTCGACTCCTCGAGTTGGTCTCCCACTGGACTCCAGAACCCGGTTACTTGTGCTCCCCTCCTTGGGTCTATCCTAGTGCGGAAAAGTAAATAATATACAAAGGGTGACAACTTCCGCAACCTGGAAGTGCCCCAAATAAAAGAATATTATATACAAGTTTTTACATGAATGAAAATGAAAAACACTCATCTCACATAAAAACCCCCCGGCTATTCAAACACGACGATCCAATATAACATATCCAGCAACACATAACATCACATGTCATCAACGTAAGTAAATATGCGCATCCCAATTGTCGTTGACATATAGCAACGAAACCGGCGATATCACATATTACACTTACGGTCACAGAAAAGAAAGTGTAAAACTATAACAGCTGGAATCCGCAACCTGCATAGACATCACATGCCTAATCAAATGAATTCCTTAGACATCGCATGCCTAACAATTATAAACCCCGCATTTTAGTCTCATTATCGAAAACACTTTTCAATATCAAGTCGGGCAATTCAACAAGATTCCCGACATCCTGATCGAATGCTCGTCGCAAACTTTAGTAGGCGGCTGCACCCCCGATACCGTCGACGAAGTGCACCAAGGCGGAACACCGCTACCGGGAGCACCCGAACGGATGCTTTCGGCGACGGGGTTCTCCTACAGTCACTTGGTCGGGGCTATGGAGTGAGGCTGTCTATTAAGTTTACCCGGAGAGTATCCGCGTACGCTACGTGATTGCGACGGACTTTTGATCACATCAAAATTCCGTGGCAACCGATCAAGCGAGACTAAAGTGCTATGTTTATAACATTCATTCAGTTATCTCATAACTTATTGTGAATTCCAATTATTGTATCACATTCCAGATAATTAGAAAATGTTAAACTTTCCGATCGAACATTCAAACACCCAAGTTTTTCCGATACAGATCAACACATGAAACATGTTCAAAAACATTCACTTCGTGCCTCAGTACCAACGGTCCAGCCGTAGAAGGGTCAAGCCAACGCCTCACATGTGGCACGCCGTACTGCTCCAAACCCGAAGGTTCAAAGGGCAGTTCAAGACGGTCACATAATCGAGTTAAGGTTTGTTGTCTTCTAGAGGGTCCATTGAGTTACTTGCACTATTTAGAACGTCGTTAAACCACGGAAAAATCCAACACTTGGAAATTTCCCGACAGGGGAAAAATTGGGTATTTATATCCGGTCGAACTTTTTAACAAATTCTAATATTTATCCGGAAAGCCACATAGACAAAATCTGATACTCCGATCGAAACACCGAATCCCCAAAACAAACCCAGAAAATTCAACTCTTGAATAAATATTAAAAATTCCCAGAAAATCCAGCATAATAAAATAAGAGTTACTGTGCAAACATGGAATGATGATGTCACCTTTTTGCCGCGGAACCGCCGCAGAAGCCAGGCTTCTGCCGCTGTTTCGCCGTACTATGAACAGTTCATGGAAAACATTTTGCACCGTAATTCTTAGATTTCCCTGCTGATTTTTCTGCATATTTTTAATCTGGAAAAAACCACGATTTTAGAAAATGTCCAGAGAGCATGGAAATTTTGGGGTTTCGGTTCGTTCGGATTTCAAACTCCGTCTAGACTACGCCTAAGGCTCTAGCTAGGCTCTGATACCACTGTAGGGTTCCTAGGCACACACTAGAGGTCTCACAAGGCATCAACCATGCCAATTTCAAATTTTAACGGTGCCGAGAAACCCTAATACGGATCGTTGGCTAGATGTCTAGGCGAAAAAGAAACTAGTTTACATCTAAACTAAAAGAACGGAAATATAACCTTTGTAGATCCGGTCCTCCACCTCCACGGCTCCATGATGAAGTCCTCTCCGCTGTCCAAATCAAAATCCGGGCTCTAGCGTCGGCTTCATCGGAGAAATGGGCGGGCAAGGTCGTCGGCTTCGTGCCGAAGATGATCTACGTCGAAGCATCACAAAATCAAGCTCCCACTTCACCAAGTCATGAAACTTGTGAAGAAAACACACTCTACTACTTGGCAAGAGGTAGAGGATGAAGAAATAGGATGTGGGTTCACTTTAGAATTGGATTTCTCACTCATTTTCATCAATCACCATTGATGAAGTGAAGCTTTCTTCATGGAAGAAGATGAAGAAGAAGAAGAAAGTGTTATGATAAGTTAAGTTAAAATAGAAAAGAAAATCAAAACTTATCATAATCCAACCATGGTTATGTGTAGAGACTAAACTCATGTTAAGTGAATGGTTAAGTTAGGTATGAAGACAAAAATGGTGACTAAGTCAAAGCTTCATGAAGCTTCAACATATATCCAAATTAGCCACCATTTTCCTTTTGCCAAAAATGAATAAATAAACAAATAAATGAATAAGAAATAAAACCCTAACCATTTACTTAACCAAGGTTTAACTCTTTACACAAAACCTAGTAATCTTGCATCATCAAACATGATACAATCAAGTGCACAAAAGTATATCACATGTACAATGTGCACACCCGAGTGAGAATATCCATTTAAAGTGAACCGATACTAGTTAATGCAAAGTAATATATCAAATATATAATTACACATTAAATCATTAAATCAACACTTGATTTAACGATCCGGTCATATCACATATAACCGACTAATATTCAATGTATCGGCTTATCGAATCAATCCTTGATTCGATAACTAGGTTATATCGAATACAACCATTCGACACATTCATTGCGAGAATAGAATACGGTATCACATACTCGAATCATTCTCGGTCCCGCACATATCTCATATGCGCTCCTATTTCGTTTCGCTTGAGCCAGGAAACCTCTGTGTAGGACTCTAAAGACTCGTCAATACGCCGGCAGCAGGCGATGATCATATCAAACACTCACAAGCCGCAAGCGGTCTTCTAAACGTAACGGCCACCCGGGTATTGAGCGATCTGAAGATCGACGAGCAAGCCCGCTCACACTCCAGTGAATCCAACCAGTAACACTACCGTACAGTCCGGTCTGATCGTCTGATATGTCGCATATCTCGCCTAGGGGTGTTAAACGTTAGACCCCAATAGCTCGATAAGTCGTGTCGATATGAGGTCTATAACAATTCGAGAAACTACAGGTAGCACTTACCAGTAAATCTCAGCAACCCTGGCCAGGGATTTCCGGTTATAGCCAATCGAACACAGCGCAACATCAACTCCCTATACCGGGAGAGACGAATCCCCTCCTATCGCTCATTGCCTCCATATGACTCGGGACTGTACCCAAAAACCACCGTTTTGCATGCCCACTTGGACGTGGTAAGATGGAAATCAAAGCACAGTGGGAACCACACAAGACTCTATGACGATCTCGGGTCAACAGACTACTCTGTACCAGTGTCACCAGAGAACTGCCATCTGACGTAAGGTATAATACCATCTGGGAGTTCTCGACGAGTCCGTCCAGTGTACCCAGTCTCTACTGAGCACCCGTATATCATCTCTGATGTCAAACACCAATGGATATGGGATCATCCATCGCCCATCTGTATGGGTCGAGAAGGTATACGCTAGTCTACTCTGGTATATTGATGCCCCGTCTCGATATACCGACGACTAGGGACCTTGAAGGATGTACTTATGGACTACCATGTCCCCACTAGTATGATCCGCATCATAGTCCAGATAGTCAAGTACATATCCTAAGTGCTTTACCAACATGTAACAGAGAGACAATCAGTGTACACGTTAAGGTAAAGAGCAACCAGATAGCATACTATCATGTCGAGCAAGAAAGTCCTCCCTGTATATGTCCCAACATCCACTACAATATACATCCTATGTATAGTAATGGCCTCTAGGGCATATAACTAACACCCTCGAAGATGTTGGAAGGTATGGGTTTGCAATTTATTAATCTTATCTTCCAAACGCATAATTTGTGTACTAAAGTCACACCGTTGTGTCTTTCAGGAGTGCTTTTTGACCATCTCTATCAAGTGTTGCTCCCACACTTCTTCTTCCCATCTGAATTCACCTCTCCCTCTGGTGGCGCTGGTGAGTACCGTTCCCAATTGATATCTTTGTTTTTCAGTGGTATAATTATTTCTAACTCTCTCTTGTCCTGACTGCAGTGCTACAAATCGAAGGGGGAGAAGAAAGATCGGTTGTGCCATTGGCCCTTCCGGCATTGCCACCTGCTTCAACCGGTATAGTGAACTATCTTATCAATGACTTTCTCCATATCTATTGAATCATTATATAATTGCATTTTTTCTTTTTCAGCTGTCATTCCAGTATCGGTGCCTTTTGAGTCTCATATTACAATACCGGGCGGCCCTTCCCAGAGACGTCCGTCCTCAAAAGGTGCGGCGAATAGTCTGCGCATGTTGAGCGACTATATCAAGAAACTCGACATCGAGACTCCTACATCTGCTGAGGACTTCGCTACGACGGTTAACCCGATGCTGGTGATATTTGCCACCTTCCATGACGAGGGCATTGTCGCCTCTTGGGTTAACCATTGTCGGGAGATTGAGGCTCGCCTTCATCAGCTGGAGTCGATGCGTCTATTCCCTGAGACTTTGGCCGTGAGCACTCAACGGGGAGCATGGCTCGAGCAAAGCACTTCTCATTTTCGTCATTTGGAACAAGAAGCAGCTTTGAGGCTGAAGGAGTGCTAGGAGTCTTCAAGCGAAACTGCTCGCCTGCGTGCTGAAGTTGAGGCGAACGCCGCTGAGGTAAAGGCCGTCTTTGAGGGCCTTCTGGAGCGCATCTCAAATGGGATGAAAATGAAGCAGGCACTTGATGTCGCCGAGCATGACACTCCAGGCCGTGAAGCTGCTCATCAGGCCGTCAGGGATCAGCTTGCATCTGTCACGCAGCAACGGGCCTAAGTGGAGGCGAAGTTGGTAGTGGTGGCCAATCAAGAGAAAGTGGGGAAGGAAGTGCGTGAACAATTGCTAGAGCTATGCAGGACGCTTCCTCCTCAGTAACTCTCCCTGTATCGTTTGTACTTATAAATAAAATATATATATATATATATTTCATCCTTTAGCACAATGTATCCTGTACTCAATCAAGTTTATGAATAAAAGATACACATTTTCTGTAATGTCTTGTGTCATTTTTCCGCCTTTTCTTTATTTTACTATCAGCATGCCACCTTAGTAAACATGGTCAACAGATAATAGAGCATGCATCTTGACTTTCTTAAGAAATAGCGATGGCTTAGGCCGTAGGTTCAGATCTGCTGCCTAAGACTTTTCAACTCTATAAGCCATGAGGGTCTCATAGGGATTTTTCTCCCTACGGATCGAGAGGATCTCGTAGGTGGGTTTTTCTCCTTAGGAATCATGAGGATTCCTAAGTGTGATTTTCTCTTATAAGTCGTAAGGATCCTATAAGAGAATTTTTCCCTGTTACGAGTCGAGAGGACTCGTAAGAGGTTGTTTTCCTCCTCGTCGGGACTCGATTTTGGAGAGTGAGACCCATGAATAGTATGCAAGAGACCGTTTAGATCGACTTGCAGGGTCCCATTGTTCAGGAAGCAAGTTTTTTAATCCCTGCTGCCTGAGGCTTCATCTTGCAATTTGAGACGAATCAGGAATTTTCCCGCGGAGACACTGGTGGCTTTGTGAGTTGACGCGGATCAGGGGGCTCTCGTCAAGGAGTGTTTGTATCCGTGAGTCGAGGAGTTTGCTAGGGATTATTTGTTTCCCAAGCGCCAAGGATTATTTGTTTCCTTGGGGTTTGAAACGAGTCGAGGATTTCCCACGGAGGCACTGGTGGCTCTGCGAGTCGACGCGGATCAGGAGGCTCTCGTCAAGGAGTGTTTGTATCCGTGAGTCGAGGAGTTTGCTAGGGATTATTTGTTTCCCAAGCGCTAAGGATTATTTGTTTCCTTGGGGTTTGAAACGAGTCGAGGATTTCCCACGGAGGCACTGGTGGCTCTGCGAGTCGACGCGGATCAGGAGGCTCTTGTCAAGGAGTGTTTGTATCCGTGAGTCGAGGAGTTTGCTAGGGATTATTTGTTTCCCAAGCGCCAAGGATTATTTGTTTCCTTGGGGTTTGAAACGAGTCGAGGATTTCCCATGGAGGCACTGGTGGCTCTGCGAGTCGACGCGGATCAGGAGGCTCTCGTCAAGGAGTGTTTGTATCCGTGAGTCGAGGAGTTTGCTAGGGATTATTTGTTTCCCAAGCGCCAAGGATTATTTGTTTCCTTGGGGTTTGAAACGAGTCGAGGATTTCCCATGGAGGCACTGGTGGCTCTGCGAGTCGACGCGGATCAGGAGGCTCTCGTCAAGGAGTGTTTGTATCCGTGAGTCGAGGAATTTGCTAGGGATTATTTGTTTCCCAAGCGCCAAGGATTATTTGTTTCCTTGGGGTTTGAAACGAGTTGAGGATTTCCTACAGAGGCACTGGTGGCTCTGCGAGTCGACGCGGATCAGGAGGCTCTCGTCAAGGAGTGTTTTTATCCGTGAGTCGAGGAGTTTGCTGAAGACACTGATTTCTTCGGCGTTAGGACGAACTGTTGAGATTTGACTTCCTTTTCTGGCGAAGCCTGCTGGGAAAGTATGGTTCCCTCTTCGTTTGCGCCCTTGGATTGTATACAGGGATCGATATGATCTTAACTGTAGGGCAAAAGTTTTATCATCATTTTTTTATTTCCGCGATGCTCTATCATTTCAGCTTTTATATCGCGAAGGTCGCGATTGCCCAATCATTTCGGCTATTTTTCGCGGTGCCCAATCATTTCGGCTATTTATTTTATTTTTACTCGCTGCTTTTTATTGCGAGTTGCCCAATCATTTCGGCTATTTTCCATGCATACATTTTCTTTACTTGCTGTTTTTTATTGCAAGATGCCCCATCCTTTCGACTATTTCGCATGCATACATTTTTACTTGCTGCTTTTATTGCAAGTTGCCCCATCATTTCGGCTATTTCATATGCACGAGCGGCCTACTGGCTTTCGCCGTAAACCTGAAATTAAACACCGATTTCGGCATCAGTACCGCTACAACTGGGATATTGCCAGGAGCGAATCATCATCTGCCTCCGTCAATGTTGAACAAAGGTGACTTTGCGACCAGGGTTAGGGTCCTGTCGTCTAAGGCTTTTAACTTCATGAGCCGTAAGGGTCTCACAAAGGTATTTCTCCCTACAAGTCGTGAGGATCTTGTAGGTGTATTTTCTCCTTAGGAATCGTGAGGATTCCTAAGTGTATGTTCCCCTGTAAGTCGTAAGGATCCTACCAGAGGGTTTTCTTCTTGTAAGTCGAGAGGACTTATAAGGGTTGTTCATCATGCGAACATATCCCCAGTCACGGATGAGACTTGGTTAGGGAAATGTTTATTCGCGCCCGTGGATTGTATACAAGGGTCAGTATTGAGCCACTTGTAGGGCAATATCGGAAATTGTGGGGATTGCTTAAGCACAGGTTGAGGTCTCTGTAACTTAAGACTTTCAAATCCTATGAGCCGTGAGGTTCCCATAAGAGAGTTCTTCTTACGAGTCGTGAGGATCTCGCAAGTGTATTTTCTCCTTAGGAATCGTGGAGATCCTTAAGTGTGTTGCTCCTTTGTGAGTCGTAAGGATCTCACGCGGGTGGTTTCTCCTTACAAGGCCGAGAGGACCCTCTAAGTGTCCTTTAACGAGGTTGCGCCCTTTCAGGTTTTCACAAACACTCGCCGGTAGTCCTGCTGTTTTTACTCACGGAGCCCTTTCGGGTTTTCATCCGTGCCCTTTTTGCTTATGGACATACCGTTTTTTTTATTCTTTTTATTTTTATATATTTTTTACGAGGTCGCGCCCTTTCGGGTTTTCACGAACACTCGCCGGTAGCCCTGCTGTTTTTACTCACGGAGCCCTCTCGGATTTTCATCCGTGCCCTTTTTGCTTATGGACATACCGTTTTTTATTTTATTTTATTTTTATATGTTTTTTTATATCTCGTCAGCCTCAAAGATGCTGCGGTAGTAGTTTAAAGACGTTTCGGTCTGCTATTAGTTTAAGGACATTTTCGGTCCGACTTTGAGAAGGTTGGCTACTGCTAATAGAGTTTGAGCTTAGGAAGATAGCGAGCGGATATAGTCGCCATCATCTACCATTGACCTAGGCTGTGGCTCATTAAGCATAGTATTTCTTTAGGAAGCGATCGTTTATTGGCCTGAAAGGCCTTTCACCGTGCATGTCCCTGATTAGATAGGCCCCACCCTGGTAGACCTTATCTATGATGTATGGGCCTTCATAGTTTGGCTTGAATTTTCCTCGCTTGGCGCGATTGGGGATCATAGGCCTTTTGACCACTAGCACAAGTTCGCCTTGGCGGAATGTCCTCGGTTGGGTCAATCTTTCATATGAGCGCGTCATCTTTGCTTTATAAGCTTCCAGATTTTGCTGTGCTATGAGCCGGGCTTCATCAAGGGCGTCAAGCTCCTCAAGCCGAAGGTGAGCATTTTCTTCGCCCGTTAGCTCGTAGTGGACTGCCACTCATAGAGAGGGTAATTCTATCTCGAGAGGGAGTACTGCTTCTGTACCGAATACCAACGCGTACGGCGTTGCGTTCGTGGTCGTTTTAAACGTAGTTCGATACGCCCAAAGAGCCTCTTGCAGTCTCTCGTGCCAATCTTTCTTATTTCGTGACACCGTTTCTTCATGATCTTCGTCAAGGTCTTGTTGAAGGCCTCAGCTAGACCGTTAGCTCGCGGATTATAGACCGAGGAATATCTCCAGTCTATATTGTGCTGCTGCGCAAAGCGACTGATCTTATGGCTTCTGTAAGCTGGCCCGTTATCGGAGATGATCCGTCGCGGAGTTCCAAACCGATATATGACATGCGTCTTGAAGAAATGGAGGATATTCTCCATCTTAACTTCTCTTAACGGTACTGCTTCTGCCCATTTAGAGAAGTAGTCAGTCGTCGTCAGGATGAAACGATGTCCCCTAGACGATGCTGGTTCGATGGGGCCGACTATGTCAGTTCCCCACATCTTGAACGGCCAGCTAGCCACCGTCGGATGTAGTGGATTTGGATGCTGGTGGATGAAGTCCCCATGAATTTGGCATGAGTGGCATTGCTTCGCATATTCGAGGCAGTCCTAGATCATTGTGGGCCAGTAGTAGACCATCCGTTTGATCTTCAACTTCATCTTTGGGTCTGCTTGGTGAGAACCGCAGAGTCCATCATGAACTTCCTGGACGACCCTTTTCGCTTCGTCAGGTCCTAAGCATCTCAGCCACAGAGAATCAAATGACCTCTTGTAGAGAGTATCATTGACGAAGGCGAAAGACAGAGCTCATTTCATGAGCTGATGTCTTGTGGACGCTTCTTCAGGCATTCGGTGGGATTTAAAGTAGTCTATGAAGACTTCTCTCCAATCCTCAGTATTTTCCCAATCTTTTACTTGCAGGGTAGTCTGCTCGTTCGCTCCTTTTTCTTCAGATGATTCCGGAGATATTTCTGCTGGGGCAAGCACCCGACGGCTTTGTACCATGATTCTGACGTCATCGAGGTTCTCGTCAGCCAGCTCTTTAGCAAGTTTGGCCAACGCATCTGCTTTGCTGTTTTCCGTGTGCGGTATTTTCTCCAAAGTATAGGAGGGAATTTGGGTCAACAGTTGTTGCACTTTTTCGCCGTACTTCACCAGTTCTGGCTTGCACGTTTGTTAGTCGCCGTTTACTTGACTAACGACCAGTTGAGAATCTCCGTATATGAGGAGGTTTTCAATTCCCATGTCGATGGCGATCTCAAGACCTGCTATCAAGGCTTCATATTCGGCTTCGTTATTCGTCCTCGGCTCTGTTAAGGAGAAAGCGAAGCGTATTATCCCTCCTTGTGGAGTCACGAAGATGAGGCCTACCCCCGATTTGATTATAGGGGTACTTTTTTTGCGTTTTTCATGGAAGATGCTACATCGAAATAAAGTTCCTATTGGGTATCACCACCGTCGATCGCGTCAAATGCATGTTCGTCTGGCAAATCACAATTCAGAGGAGAATCAGCCAGTATCGGATGCTCAGCGAGGAAATCGGCGATGGCCTGGCCTTTCACTGCCTTGAGAGGTTGATATGTTATCGAGAACTCCATCAAGAGCAGAGCCCATTTAGCGAGTCGACCTATCAATATGGCCTTTGACATTAGATATTTGAGAGGGTCCACCTTCGAAATGAGACGGACTTCATGTGCTAATGCGTAATGTCTGAGCTTTGTTATCGCAAAGATTAACGCCAGGCGGTGCTTCTCAATGGGAGAGTAATTGCTTTCTGCCCCCAGCAGAACTCGACTTAAGTAGTAAAGTGCTATTTCCTTCCCTTGGTCGTTCTCTTGGGCCCATAATGCGCCTAAAGAACCTTCGAGGGCGGTCGTGTAAAGAATGAGAGGCTTTCCCTTAACTGGAGCAGCCAACACTGGAGGGTTCTGCAGGTACTGCTTGATCTCGTCCAGTGCGCCTTGGCATTTGTGATCCCAGACAAATGGGGTTCCCTTCTTCATTAGGTGGCTATAGGGACGGCACTTTCTTGAAAGATTGGCTATAAATCGCCGAATATATGCGAGCTTTCCTTGGTGAGACCGCAACTGTTTGAGAGTCCTTGGCGGAGGCATTTCCATGATCGCCTTGATCTTGGACGGATCTATTTCGATACCACGGCGTCGGACGATGAATCCTAAGAATTTTCCCTAGGAAACTCTGAATGCACACTTAAGAGGGTTCATCTTCAAGTTGTATTGTCGAAGGCGTTGAAATACAGTCTTTAGATGCTCGAGATGTTCTTCGTATGATTTTCTCTTAACCACGAGGTCGTCGATATAGCACTCGGCGATTTCATGTATAAGGTCATCGAAGATCTTCATCATGGCCCTTTGGTAAGTGGCACCGGCGTTCTTTAATCCGAAGGGCATCACTTTATAACAAAATATCCTTAGAGGGGTCCTGAAGGCGGTGTGCTTCTGGTCTTCGGGATGCATCTTTATCTGATTATACCCTGATGAGCCATCCATGAAGGAGAAAACCTCGTGAGTGGATGTATTGTCTATCATCAGTTCGGTGACCGGCACCGGGAAATCATCCTTTGGGCAGGCTTTATTGAGATCCCGAAAATCCACGCATATGCGCACCGTCCCATTTTTCTTCATCACTGGGACGATGTTAGCGATCCACTTAGGGTATTGGACCTCCTGGATGAAGCCAGAGTCGATCAGCTTCTTGACCTCGGCGTTGATACTCATCTCGAGCTCGAGCCGCATTCTCCTCGGTGCCTGTTTGACTGGCTTGATGTCCGGGGATATCGTCAATTTGTGTACAACAACTTCTGGATCTAGTCCCGGCATTTCGGAATAGTTCCATGCGAAGCAATCTCTATGCTGTACAAGGACGTCTTTTAATGCAGTCACCCTTTCTTCAGATAGCAGCTCACTGACAAACGTCGGCCGTGGGTCATTCTCCGTCCCCAACTCAATTTTCTTGAGGTTATCTGCAGTGGTATGTATTCCATCCTCCAGTTCTTTCGGAGCTGGCGGAAATTCTGAGATCACCTCATCATTGCTATTTTCGAAGAACCAGGGAAGGCTGTCCATGTTCTCGGGCTCTTCTTTTGATATCATTACTACGTGACAAGTACGAATTCGCTTCCAATCCCAATGTGGAACTGGTTCTTCTTTCGTGGCCTTGGGCTCGTGCTTCTGTGGCGGTGCTACCCTCCAGTTGTCAGACAGAGCGAACTTGCTGAGTTGGTACTGATCTTCAACCCAATTTTTGAAGGTGAAGCAATCTTCGAGAGGGTGTCCTATTACTCGGTGATAAAAGCAATAGTCCGGGTGTGAGACTTCGCCCGCTTGTTCGGGATGTTTAGACTCCTGCAGTGTAAGCATCTGATGTTTTAGAGCGAGGTCAAGTATCTTTTTCGTCTTGGCTCGTGGAAACGAGTATGCCCGACCTATTTTCTTCATAAGGGATAGATCAATAACGCTCGACTCCCGTTTGCATGGCTTCTTAGCCCTGCTTTGTTGTTGTTGAGTGCCTTTTTTGCTTTTCGGCTTATTTCTGCTTTTGCGCCGAGCCTTCTTTATAACAGGTTGACAAGGAGCGGAATTTTTATCCTTCACGGCCTGTTGGAGAAGGCGTTGCGTCTTGGCTTTCTCGTAGATGGCCGTCTCGCGGTCGTGATCCTCTCGGACTTTTTGACCAGCTTTCCTTATAAGTTTATCCATTTGTTCTTCGAACGACGGACTGGTCTTCTTTGCATCTGGAACTTTCACTGGCTTAGGATTAGCATCCTCCCATTGAGCATCCGCTTCTTCATCAAGGTCATACACGACGTAGCAGCCGGGTAGTAACTCTCGTTTCTTTGACCAGATGTATCCAAGCTCTTTTGTTTCCATTCTCCCGTTAGGCAGTTTGCGTTGAGTCCCGGTGATGTTCCAGACCCTGTCATAGAACTTGGCTTTTCGAACGGTTTGCTTGAAGGATATCCCCTGGCGTTTCAGCAGCTTTTTCAAACCTTCCGTATAATATCTGGGGAGACGGATGGGTTGAAGCCTGTCGAGCGTAGGATCCGCGCCATGCCAAATTTCTTTTTCTACCTTTGTTTCTTCAGAGCGGTAGAATAGAATTGCTTTTTCGCTTTCTCGCCTGGGAGGGATATAGAACGTTTGCAGCTCTTCTACCTTGTAATTATCAAATGCATCCAGTTCTTTATGGTGTTTAAGAGGCACCATGGCGACTTGCAGGCTTTGCTCTTCGTCAGCGGACGTTTGTATTGAAGGTCAAGCAGAGAATACAGCATGGACTTCATTTTCCGAGTCACTGCCAAAGATCAATGTAGGAGCCGATGGTCCCGGCTTGTTGTGTTGGGGCGGACCCGAATAAACTATCTCCTCTTCCTCCTCAGTATCACTGCCGAAGACAGGGATGGTAGTGTTAGTTTTATTCTCCGGCTTGTGACACTTCTCTGTGTCTTCGAAATCCGGTAAGAAGTATTTGGCGTCTTCATATTTGCGGACCTCGTTCACAGAGAACGGGTTCAGTTCTCCCGTCACGGTATACTCGAAACCATCCTTAAAATACTTCATTCACTGATGTTGTGTAGAAGGAATGATGTTGTACTCGTGTAACCATGGTCGGCCGAGCAAAGCGTTGTAGCATGTCTTGGCGTCTATGACGTGGAACTTAATGTCCGTGACGAGTAGCCCGAAGCGTACCGTCAGTATCACAGATCCAAGAGTCTTTGATGATTGGGAATCGAACCTGGAGATGGTGATCTTGTCCCGAGCAAGGTGCTGGACGCTCATGCAGATTTCCTTCAACACCCGCACGTTGAGTAGGTTAACAGACGATCCGTTATCGATCAGGATTTTGCCTATCTTTATATCATGGTAATATCCTGAGACATAGAGGAGGCGATTGTGTTCGCACTTTCCAAGGAGAAGGTCCTCGTCGCCGAAAGTGACATCGGCCGTGTGCACTTCCTCCAATTCATCCTTCATCTTTTCCTCGGCCAGGAAAGCTTGGAATTGTTCCGGATCTTGTAGTTCCTTAATCAACGAATCTCTCGCCTCCTTTGATAGTAAAAGGGCGTCAAGAATGCTGAGCTGCGAGGGTAGTTTCCTCAGATGCGCTAGAACGTTGTAATCCACCTTATTTTTCTTTGGTGGGTTCTTGGCGCTTAGCTCCTCCACCACTTGGTCATCTAAGAAGATATCTTCAGAGACTTTTTCTTTCCCTTTATCTTTTCTGTTTAAGGGTCTGAGGTTCTTTTCAGGCAGCATCCGATTCCGCAGCCGGATATTTTCGCAGACCTTCAGCTCTTCTTCTTTTCCTGAAGTGGATTCTTTAAAGAGAGGGGCAAGTTCCAGCTCCTCATCGGAATAGCTCCCGAATGTAGGCACTTGTGACCCGCCGGTGTTAACCACACGACAATCGCCGGTAGTTCTTTTAAGCTCTCCGGTCGTATTTCTTTGCTCTCGACGAGTTTTACGCTTATCCCGCTTAAAGCGTTGTCGATGAGCAACGTATCCTTGCCACCATCTATCGAAAGCTTTGCACTCTTGTGTGGGGTGCGAAATCTTCTGATGATATAAGCAATAGGAGGGGTGCGTTTCCACTTCACCAGTGATGTTTCCTTCAGAGGATGGTAGCTTCATGCCCATTGATATGGCCTTAGCAAACTTTTTCCTCATCTTAAATTGGCTTTTGTCGGCAACGGGGGTGTTTTGCTCCAGCGGGATCATCTCAGCTCTTTCATCAAGTCGTTGGCGCTTGGCCCTTTCAAATATGGCCGTCTCACATTCTCGATCAGCTTTACTTTTCAACCGAGCCTCATTAAGGAATGCGTCAATTATCTCATCTGATGGCACCGGAATTTTTGATTCGGTATCGGCCCCCAGCGTTTCAGTATAAGAAACTTCTTCACCGTTCGTGAACGAATGGGAAATCACATGACAGCTCGCCACGCATTCTTCGGATTCATCAGATGAACTTCCTCCCTTGTCTTCTTCTTGAAAGACATGATTGAGGAACTCTTGGAATGTAATGGGAGTCCGTGCCTTCTGGTTGTATTCCTCCACCGCGTCAATTTGCTTTTGCAAGTCCGAGCGCTTGTCGCCAGGCTTTACGGGCTTCCTTGACTTCTCCTTCTTCTTCTTCGAGGATTTTGACGGCTGGTTGCGAGTGCTTGAGCCACCACCATCGGTCTTTGGAGTTGGACTTGTCTTCAACATCCCTTCAATGACCTGCGGTTCCAACGGGTTCTTCCACTTGATCGCTGGACATGTCTGAAGATCGTTTAGCATCCTCTTTGTCTTGGCTGATAATACAACCTCCCAAGGAGCTTCTTCAACGACGGAGCATGTTGCCCCCGGCGTACTCGTCCCCTTAGAGGTGTGGGGCTGTGGGGGATTCACCTTCCATTTGTCAGATAACGCGAACTTGCCCTGTCGGTAATGGTTTTCAAGCCAATTCTTGAAAACGTAGCAATCTTCGATCGGATGGCCTAGTACTCGATGATAAGGACAGTAGTTGGGCTCGTTGACGTCACTTAGTTGCAACGGACGTTTCGAATCCGGCGGATTTATGAGTCTGTTGCGTAATGCCAGCTCGAATAACCTTCTCGTTTTATCGCGGGGAAACGAATAAGGACGCCCTAGTCTCTCCTCAAGGTCTACGTACGGGCGCATATTATTTTGACGCACAACCGGCTTTGAATTGCTCGGTTGTTGTTGAGCATTAGCGACGACGATCGCTTTTCCCTTCCTTTTGTCATTTCGGGAGTCCGGCTTTAGAAGAGGGGGTTTATGGCCCATCTGATCCATCTGCGCTAGCTTGTCAATCAAAGCCTGGAAGGTAGTCGGCTTGAAAAACATTATAAATTGTGAGATGGTTGCTTGCGGATCAAGGGTTCCCATAAACATACCCACCGCGGGAGCTTCTTCAATACGCTGCTCGCACTTCGACCATAAGTTCCGCCATCGTATAGTATACTGAACCCACGTCTCGCCTGGCTTTATCCTGGCGTTAATCAGTGCCGTCATCGGGGTACGTTCACTGGCGCTTGCAAAACGCTGTGTAAACAGTAGCTCCATCTCCGCGAAGGTTTTAATAGAGTCATTCGGGAGCTCAGAGTACCATTCGAACGCCGTATCTGTTAAGCTTCCAATAAACTGGCGAAGCAACAGCTTGTCGTCACCACCGGTGTTGCCACAGAGTGCCCTGAACTGGGCAACATGCTGATGAGGATTGCCCGTCCCCCTGTAGACATGGAACTTGAGAATTGTGTAACCCGGCGGGTACTTGATTTGGTCGTACCAACTTGGATATGGCCGCCCCGTTTTTATGACCTGGCCGGCTGCTTCAGTTGCATGATGAACCCGTATTTGCTGGGCTATGTACTCGTCCAAATCAGCTTTAGAGATTGTATCTTCTTTAGCCGTTGACAGAGCTGGCAGAGGGTTTGATGTCTCTCCCCTATCGTCTCCAAGGACGATCGAGGGCTCTTCAGCCGAAGGATCCTGTTATATCATCATCCCTATCATGTCTTGGAAGAGGAGGCCCATACGTTGTATGTTGGCTGCTTGTTCAGCAGCCTCTTTGACCTTCTTCTCCAATATCCGACGAAGGAATTCGGCGTCGGTTTCTTCCTCTTGGCGTTCATCCGAGGACGTTTCGGGGTTTTATTTTGGCCCTGTGAGTGCGGCCATAGCGTTCATCATTTCTTGGAGCTTCTGTTGCTGCTCCTGCGCTTGGTTACTGATAGCGTAAGTGGTCGATGACCCGTAGATATGCGACTGTCCTCTTTACCAGACGCCACATAGACGGTATGAACTACAATGCCCCCTGACTTAGGGCGTTTGGGTTCACCACCTCTGATATTTGTCGCCGGCATGGGGGTTTTCTCCGGCCTCCTTCTTTTATGGGCCGTTGAAGTGGAGGGGGCCGTTGAAGTGGGTACCCTAGAGATCGTTGTCCCCTGCTGTTTAATAGGATGGTCTTTTTCTTTTTGCACCTTCGTCTTCTTTCGTTGACGGGAGTGATCCGGGTCGATCACGGAGTCTTGAACCCTCTTCCAAACTTTATAAATTCTTGAGGACAGCCGTTGAGAGGGCTGTTCTTGCTTCGTTTCTGGAACTCTCTCCGCAGGCGGAGGAGATCTTTTCAGTGTAGCGGTTGGAGAATTCTTACATACCCTCCTCAGCGGTTAAAAGCTGTTCCCAGTTGGAACAGCAGCGTTGACTTCCACCACTGGAGCCGGTGGAGTTAGCCCTGAGGGGGAGTTACCCCCTGCCTTCCTCACTCGTTGCCAATGGCGACGTCGAGCATGAAGAGCCGTTAGGACTGTAGGGTTCCTAGGCACTCTTGTGAAGGTTCAAAAGGCATCAAACATGCCCGGATTAAATTTTAGACGTGCCGAACAACCCAAAGCCGGGATCTTTGCTAGATTATTAGGGTTGAACATGCAAGATGATAACTTTTATCTAAGTGTGCGGGATTACAACCTTTGTAGTCCGCTCCTTCGCTTCACAAGCTCCGAGTAGAAGTCCCTTTGCCGCGATCCACGATCTCCCGGACTCATGAGAGGCTCCACGACTCGAACGATCCATGCTAGCTCGTCGTAATCCAAATCTCCGATGATCTACCTTGAAGTTGCTTCGAATCAAGCTTTCTCACTCAAAAGAGTAGAACACACTAATCCCATGGGCTAGATGAGATGAGGATGAGAGAGTAGTAATTTTTCTTTCTTTTTATATCATTTTCTCATATTATTTCATCACTTAAGAAAATCTAGCAAGCTTTCATGAAGAAGGAAGAAGATGATAATGAAAAGATAATGATAATTTTTTTCTTTTGTGATGAATAGAAATATAAATCATATGA
This sequence comes from Agapanthus africanus, assembly GCA_030015575.1. NCBI lineage: Eukaryota > Viridiplantae > Streptophyta > Magnoliopsida > Asparagales > Amaryllidaceae > Agapanthus > Agapanthus africanus. Next base: position 508,703,426 of record CM057340.1, read on the forward strand.
TTGATATATAACCATGGTCAAGGATGAATGGATGAGAATGTGTAGAGAAACAACTAGGGTTAGGGTTTGGTTAAGTTAAAAAATGTGTCATCCAAAATATCTTTACAAATGACAAAAGAAAAATGCTTCTAGAAAGAACTTGAAGCATCTAATCCTAATCAAACCCTAACCTCAATTAATCATCCTTAAACATGTTTAACAATTAATCATATCATGTCACAATAATATATATCACATATATATTATATATTTGCAACAAAAGAAAATAATACAATTAACATATATCGCATATATATCAATGTATCATCCACTGAGAAAATGAAATAATAAAGCAAGCCAATATTAGTTAATATAATAATATATCATATATATATTATTATATATTAAATCATCGAATCAACACTTGATCCGACGATCCGGCTATATCGAATATAACCGGCTAATATATCATGTACCGATTCATCGAATCAACACTTGATCCGATGACCCGGTTCATTCCATATATCGCGAGAATATAATACGGTATCCTATATCGCATTATTCACACTCCTGCGCATATCACATATGCGCCACTACTCCGTTTCGCCTGAGCCAAGAAAGCTCTGTGTAGGACTCTAAAGAATCGTCAATACGCCGATAGCAGGTGATGATCATATCAAACACCCACAAGCTGCAAGCGGTCAGCTAAACGTAACAGCCACCCAGGTATTGAGCGATCAGAAGATCAACAAGCTAGCCTGTGCGTTCTCCTGTGAATCCAACCAGTAACACTCCCGTACAGTCCGGTCTGTTCGTCTGATATGTCGCATATCAAGTCTAGGGGTGGTCTACGTCAGACCCCAGTAACCGATAAGTCGTGTCGATGTATGGCTCATAACGGGTCGAGAAACTACTAGTAACCCTTACCAGTAAATCTCCATATCAGCCCTGGCCAGGGACTTCCAGTTATAGCCAATCGAACACAGCACAACATCAACTCCCTATACCGGGAGAGACGAATCCCCTCCTATCGCTCATTGCCTCCATGTGATTCGGGACTGTACCCAAAAGCCACCGTTTTGCACGCCCTCTTGGACGTGGTAAGGTGGAAATCAAAGCACAGTGGGTATCACACAAGACTCTATGACGATCTCGGGTCTACAGACTACCCTGTACCAGTGTCACCGGAGAACTGCCATCTGACGTGTGGTATATCACCATCTGGGAGTTCTTGGCGAGTCCGTTCAGTGTACCCAGTCTCCACTGAGCACCCGTACACCATCTCTGATGTCTAACACCGATGGATATGGGATCATCCATCGCCCATCATATGGGTCAAGATGCGTATATGCTAGTCTACTCTGGTGTATCGATGCCCTGTCTCGATATACTCTCGACTAGGAACAGTTATAGGATGTACTCATCAACTACCGCGGCCCCACTAGTATGATCTCATCATAATCCCAGTAGTCGAGTACAGATCCTAAGGGCTTTATCAACATGTGAGAGTAAAACAGTAAACCAATACAAGTCAACATGTTAAGATAAAGTGAAACCAAATAGCATACTATCATGACGAGCAAGAAAGTCATCTCTATATATAACCAAGCATCCATTATAATATACATCATATGTACAACAATGGCCTCTAGGGCATATACATAACTAACAATCTCCCACTTGCACTAAGGCCAGCTGCTGTAGTATCTCATACCTAGCATCCCGAATAATCTCTCAAACTGTATCTGGGGAATAGCCTTCGTGAATGGATCCGCAGTGTTGTCCTTCGTATCTACTCTCCTGACCTCGATCTCCCGGCGATCAACTATCTCCCTGATCAGGTGATACCGCCTCAGAATATGTCTGGACTTTTGATGGGACCTGGGTTCCTTGGCCAAAGCCACAGCTCCATTGTTATCGCAATACAGAGGTATTGGATGCTCAATGGATGGAACCACACCAAGTTCACTAATGAACTTCTTGATCCAGACAGCTTCTTTTGCAGCATTGTTGGCATCGATGTATTCAGCCTCCATCGTTGAGTCTGCAACGGTATCCTGTTTGGAACTCTTCCAACATACCGCCCCTCCATTGAGGGTAAAGACAAAACCCGAATGCGACTTAGAGTCGTCCTTATCACTTTGGAAGCTGGAATCGGTAAAGGACTCCACTTGGAGTTCTCCGTTACCATACACCAAGAACATCTCCTTAGTCCTTCGTAAGTACTTGAGAATGATCTTCACAGCTTTCCAGTGACTCTCTCCAGGATCTGCTTGATACCGACTCACTACACTTAGCGAGTATGCTACATCGGGTCTGGTACATAGCATCGCATACATGATAGAGCCTACTGCCGAAGCATAGGGTATCCCTTGCATGCGAGCTCTCTCCAAATCAGTCTTGGGAGACATCTCTTTGGAGAGAGTGAGTCCAGAGATCGTGGGTTGGTTCCCACGTTTGGATTCTTCCATACTAAACCTCTTTAGTATGGTGTCAATGTACCTGGATTGGGACAATCCCAGTATCCGTTTAGATCTATCTCTATAGATCATGATTCCCAATATGCAGAAGGCATCACCTAGATCTTTCATTGAGAATCTCTATGATAAGAAGAGCTTGACTGATTGCAGCATAGGAATATCATTTCCTATCAAGAGTATGTCATCCACGTACAATACGAGGAAGACAACCTTACCCTCTGCTACCTTCTTATAGATACAAGGTTCATCTATATTTTTGATGAAGTCAAACTCTTTGAATACAACATCAAAACAGATGTTCCAACTCCGCGATGCTTGCTTTAACCCATAAATGGATTTAAGCAGCTTGCACACCTTTCCGCTGCTCCCACTATCTACGAAGCCCTCTGGCTGAGTCATGTACACGCTCTCTTCTAAATCACCATTTAGAAAGGCGGTCTTAACATCCATTTGCCAGATTTCATAGTCATGGTATGCAGCAATGGCAAGTAAGATCCGGATGGACTTAAGCATAGCCACTGGAGAAAAGGTTTCGTCATAATCCACACCTGGTCGTTGACGAAAACCCTTTGCTACAAGTCTAGCTTTGAAAGTCTCAACTTTTCCATCTACACCAAATTTCTTTTTAAAGATCCACTTGCTCCCAATGGGTTTTACCCCTTCAGGAGCATTTTCCAAAGTCCATACTTTATTGGTGTACATGGATTCCATCTCAGATCACATTGCATCCAGCCATTTCACAGAGTCACTACTCGTGATGGCCTGCTCGAAACTAGTCGGTTCATCATCATCCATGATGCAATCCTCGCTTCCACCATCAATGAGAAAACCGTAGTATCTCTCAGGTGGACGAGAAACCCTACTAGATCTTCGGAGAGGTTGGGGTTCGTCGGGTACTACTGAATCCTCTGGTTCTGCTAAATATTCAGTTGCAATTTGTGTTTCTGGAACCTCTTCCAGCTCTACCTCTTTGCCACTAATTTCTTTTGCAAGAAATTCCTTTTCCAAAAAGGTGGCATATTGAGAAATAAACACCTTTTGTTCCTCAGCGTGATAGAAAATATATCCTTGAGAATTCTTAGGATATCCCACAAATTTGCAAAGAACTGATCGTGCCTCGAGTTTGTCTGGATTTTGTCTTTTGACATAGGCCGGACAACCCCATATCTTAACTCGTTTAAAATATGGTCTCTTCCCACTCCATATCTCATATGGTGTGGTAGGTACAGATTTAGACGGAACTAGATTCAATATGTATATGGCTGTCTCAAGCGCATACCCCCAGAAGGAAATAGGTAACTCAGCTTCGCTCATCATAGATCGCACCATATCTAATAGGGTCCGATTCCTTCGTTCCAATACACCGTTGTGCTGTGGTGTATAAGGAGGAGTAAGCTGAGAGAGAATCCCATTCTCTTTTAGATAATCTAGGAACTCACCGCTTAAGTATTCACCTCCTCGATCAGATCGAAGAATCTTAATACTTTTGCCCTTTTGATTCTCTACTTCGTGCTTATATTCTCTGAATTTCTCAAAAGCTTCAGACTTGTGTTTCAACAGGAACACATGTCCGTATCTGGAGAGATCGTCAGTGAATGTAATGAAGTAGGAAGAACCGTTCCTGGCATGCGTAAACATGGGACCGCATACATCACTATGTACCAGTCCTAAGAGTTCGGTAACTCTTTCTCCGTGTCCACTAAACGGAGCTTTGGTCATTTTTCCTTTGAGACATTAATGGCAAGTATCATAAGATGATAATTCAAACGGATTCAAATAACCATCTTTATGTAACTTAGCCAGTCGTGTCGCATTGATATGACCAAGTCTACAATGCCACAAGTAGGATTCGTTCACATCTGAACTTTTCCTCTTGTGTGTGTTTTGTATATTCAGGACTGTATTCTGATTTAGAATGAATATGCCATTATGTAACGAGCCTGATGCAATCAAGTTTTGATCTAGGAATATGTTCATAACATTATCCTGCATTACAAAATTATATCCTTCTTTACTCAATAAAGAAACTGATATAATGTTGCACATCATGTTCGGTATATAATAGCACTCATTTAGAATCAGTGTATTACGACTTGGTAATACAAGGTGATATTCGCCAACTGCTTTGGCTACAATACTTGCACCGTTCCCTACTTGAACGGAATGATCACCTTTTCCCAGTTCTCTACCTTTACGTAGCCCATATAACTGTTTATATATGTGGGATCCTGATCCGGTATCTAATACCCAGGACGTAGGGTGAACTGAGAAACAGTTCTCAATAACTAACACACCCGAAGAAGATGCATCAACATGCATGTTCTTTTGGGCGGCGTGAGAATCCAGATATTCTCCTGTTTCCTGTTCAGTCTTATAACTCTTATAAGAAAGAACGGGTCCAACGTTCCCTTGCTCAGTACAATAATTAGGTTCAGTCAATACATCCATATTATTATCTTGATTATGGCCTGAAATGGTCGCTACCTGGAGAGAGAGAGAGAAGAAAACACTTTAGCGTATGCTCTTGCAAGATTAGATTGGTTATTATCTTATCTAATCAAGATGTGTCCCACTGTTTTTATCAAATCTTCCTTAAAACCCTAAAAGGTAAGATTAGCCGGGATTAATTACACCCTACAATTTCGTCAATCTTTCAGCCAGATCAGTGTCGGTACTTTGAGGGAGGTTCCCCGTGCTCTCGCACGGACCTAATTAAAGTAAACCTCGTTTTCCCAGAGGCGTAACCTCGTTAACACTTTTCTAGACACCTACTTGAATGACTAATTGTCCTGTGTAAAACTCTCCCAGGAGTAACTCTTACTCGCAGTGGGTATCGGGATCCAACTATCTCATAGGAGGTATGCAATCTCATTGCAAATTTCAACACTTGAAATTCCCGATAATATTTTGCCCCTAGCGATCTATGACCTTAACTAAGTCAACAAACCATAAATCGCAAGTCAAGTTCAACCCGTACATTTCCCGATTGAATTAAATCCACCCGCACGACCCTTAACTGAGTCAACAAAGCCGTACGAATACCCTAATCCAATCACATGTCATGTTTTAGCAGATAAACATTACTTAGCTACCGTACACTATGCCTTAACTAAGTCAACAAACATAGCACAAATACTAAATAATATCTATCTGAAATGACGGAGGGCTACGCAGGTTTTTCAGAAAACCCTGAGCGTAATGAACTTGATATCGTCATAGAATCGTGTGAAGTTTTGAAAAGGAGTGTTCTGAGGCTTTTCTTAGTTTCGCTAAAGGGGTCAATCCCGGTGAAGGGATCGTCGGCCCTTTCCTCATCGAATAAGGTGCAGGATATATCATATATACCGCTGTGCAAAGCAAAACACTAAAAGCAATCAAAAGACAAACCGCGTTTTGTAGCATCTGCCAGTTTTGCTACAGGAGTCACTCCCGGTGAAGGGATCTCGGTCGTTTCCTCATCGAATAAGGTGCAGGATATATCGTATATATCACTGTGCAAAGTAAAACTGTAGCTACCCCTTTTTATAAAGTTTTTGATTCTACAACATCTTTAGGTTTCTTTTCTTTTATTAATCACATTAATAAAAATCCCATCAGCTTATGCTTCCTAAGCATCACAGAAGAAACGAAAGCAGTAATATTTATATATCAGCATATATATATAGTATAAGCATTCGTCTCAGGCAGTAATATGATCTCATCACAGAACATTGCAGCAGAAGAACATATATGAAATATTGGATATACTAGGACGTCCGTGTTTTCAATACGAGCCTGTATAAAACACGGATTCCACAGTCGCGACGAATAGCCAAACCCACATCCCAAGACCCCTACGAGAGCGGCAAGTAACACTGCCAATTCTAGGGTTAGGAGACCCGGTCTCGACTCCTCGAGATGGCCTCCCTCTGGACCCTAGAACCCGGTTACTTGTGCTCCCCTCCTTGGGTCTACCTAATGCGGAAAAGTAAATAATATACACTGGTGACATCAACCGCAACCAGGAAGTGCCCCAAATAAAAGAATATTACATTACAAATGAATTTTACATGAATGAAAATAAAAACCCTCATCTCACATAAAACCCCGGCTATTCAGAACGCGACGATCCAATATAACATATCACAGCAACACATAATATCTCATATCATCAACGTAAGTAAATATGTGCATCCCAATTGTCGTTGAATCATATAGCAACGAAACCGGCGATATCACATATTACACTTACGGTCACAGAAAAGAAAGTGAAAAACTACAATATTTGGAATCCACAATCACTTTAGACATCGTAAATCCGAAATATCACATACTCCGTATTTCATGCCTAACTCTATGAATTCCACATATTGTATAACATTCTAGATAAATAGACAGTATTAAACTTTTCGAACAGATAATCAAACACCCAAAATTTCCTAAACTGCTCAACTCTTGAGCGGGGTTCAAATAATCCCAGAATATGTCACAGTACCGGTGATCCAGCCGTAGAAGGGTCAAGCCAACGCCTCACATGTGGCACGCCGTACTGCCCCAAACCCGAAGGTTCAAAAGGCAGTTCAAGACGGTCACATAATCGAGTTAAGGTTTGTGTCTTCTAGAGGGTCCACCGCTTAACTTGTACAATTTTCCGAAAGATTTAAACCCGAATAAATTTCAACACTTGAAAATTTGCCGTACCGGGAAACAGTAAGTTAATGATATCCGTTCAAATAGTTTAACAGTTTCTAAATATCCGGAAAAAATACGAATTTAAAATTTCCGATCGAGTCTACTATTACAAAACAAACCCCAGAATTTTAAACACCTGGAACAAAATAAAAATACCCAGAATAGTCAGAAAGTACCTACGGTCAATACCATGAAGCCACGTGTCCTAATCCTACAGTTCAGCCGCGGAACCGCCGCGAGAACCATGTTCTTGCCGCGGTTCCGCGCTCCGTATGTGGAATTGAGGGCACGTGTTTCATGATATTTCTTAGATTTTCCTGCTGATTTTTTTTACATATTTTTAATTCTGAAAAATCCCAAAATTTAAAAAATTTCCGGAGAGGGGTCAAATTTCGTCGTTTCGGGTTCGATCGGAGTTTTAACTTCGTAAACACATCGCCTAATGCTCTAGCTAAGCTCTGATACCACTGTAGGGTTCCTAGGCACTCTTGTGAAGGTTCAAAAGGCATCAAACATGCCCGGATTAAATTTTAGACGTGCCGAACAACCCAAAGCCGGGATCTTTGCTAGATTATTATGGTTGAACATGCAAGATGATAACTTTTATCTAAGTGTGCGGGATTACAACCTTTGTAGTCCGCTCCTTCACTTCACAAGCTCCGAGTAGAAGTCCCTTTGCCGCGATCCACGATCTCCCGGACTCATGAGAGGCTCCACGACTCGAACGATCCATGCTAGCTCGTCGTAATCCAAATCTCCGATGATCTACCTTGAAGTTGCTTCGACTCAAGCTTTCTCACTCAAAAGAGTAGAACACACTAATCCCATGGGCTAGATGAGATGAGGATGAGGGAGTAGTAATTTTGCTTTCTTTTTATATCATTTTCTCATATTATTTCATCACTTAAGAAAATCTAGCAAGCTTTCATGAAGAAAGAAGAAGATGATAATGAAAAGATAATGATAATTTTTTTCTTTTGTGATGAATAGAAATATAAATCATATGATTGATATATAACCATGGTCAAGGATGAATGGATGAGAATGTGTAGAGAAACAACTAGGGTTAGGGTTTGGTTAAGTTAAAAAATGTGTCATCCAAAATATCTTTACAAATGACAAAAGAAAAATGCTTCTAGAAGGAACTTGAAGCATCTAATCCTAATCAAACCCTAACCTCAATTAATCATCCTTAAACATGTTTAACAATTAATCATATCATGTCACAATAATATATATCACATATATATTATATATTTGCAACAAAAGAAAATAATACAATTAACATATATCGCATATATATCAATGTATCATCCACTGAGAAAATGAAATAATAAAGCAAGCCAATATTAGTTAATATAATAATATATCATATATATATTATTATATATTAAATCATCGAATCAACACTTGATCCGACGATCCGGCTATATCGAATATAACCGGCTAATATATCATGTACCGATTCATCGAATCAACACTTGATCTGATGACCCGGTTCATTCCATATATCGCGAGAATATAATACGGTATCCTATATCGCATTATTCACGCTCCTGCGCATATCACATATGCGCCACTACTCCGTTTCGCCTGAGCCAAGAAACCTCTGTGTAGGACTCTAAAGAATCGTCAATACGCCGGTAGCAGGTGATGATCATATCAAACACCCACAAGCTGCAAGCGGTCAGCTAAACGTAACAGCCACCCAGGTATTGAGCGATCAGAAGATCAACAAGCTAGCCTGTGCGTTCTCCTGTGAATCCAACCAGTAACACTCCCGTACAGTCCGGTCTGTTCGTCTGATATGTCGCATATCAAGTCTAGGGGTGGTCTACGTCAGACCCCAGTAACCGATAAGTCGTGTCGATGTATGGCTCATAACGGGTCGAGAAACTACTAGTAACCCTTACCAGTAAATCTCCATATCAGCCCTGGCCAGGGACTTCCAGTTATAGCCAATCGAACACAGCACAACATCAACTCCCTATACCGGGAGAGACGAATCCCCTCCTATCGCTCATTGCCTCCATGTGATTCGGGACTGTACCCAAAAGCCACCGTTTTGCACGCCCTCTTGGACGTGGTAAGGTGGAAATCAAAGCACAGTGGGTATCACACAAGACTCTATGACGATCTCGGGTCTACAGACTACCCTGTACCAGTGTCACCGGAGAACTGCCATCTGACTTTTGGTATATCACCATCTGGGAGTTCTCGGCGAGTCCGTTCAGTGTACCCAGTCTCCACTGAGCACCCGTACACCATCTCTGATGTCTAACACCGATGGATATGGGATCATCCATCGCCCATCATATGGGTCAAGATGCGTATATGCTAGTCTACTCTGGTGTATCGATGCCCTGTCTCGATATACTCTCGACTAGGAACAGTTATAGGATGTACTCATCAACTACCGCGGCCCCACTAGTATGATCTCATCATAATCCCAGTAGTCGAGTACAGATCCTAAGGGCTTTATCAACATGTGAGAGTAAAACAGTAAACCAATACAAGTCAACATGTTAAGATAAAGTGAAACCAAATAGCATACTATCATGACGAGCAAGAAAGTCATCTCTATATATAACCAAGCATCCATTATAATATACATCATATGTACAACAATGGCCTCTAGGGCATATACATAACTAACAGGGACTGGCTCGGAGATTGAGACATCTTCTTTTTGCACCCTGTCTGAATGAGGTGCCGCTGGTGTTAACCTCTTAAAGACTGAAGTTTTCTTTTGAGGGATGATATTCAACCTGTCGAAGACAGATCTTCGAGCAGGGACAGGAGCAGGAATCGTCAGTCTTGAAAAGACTGACTCTTTGACAGGGGAAGCCGCCTTGACGACTTCTGGAGCAGCAGTCATTGCCTTCCTTGGGACAGCCAGTTTAGAATTTTGATCCAGCCTGGCGGAAACCGAAGCTGTTGGTTTGGCAGTGGGCGACCCGTTAACAGGGGCCGTCATAGCAGTGAGCTGGTCGAAGACCGAAATTTTGTTCACTTCCGGTGTAGGTATTGGTGTAGGGAAGCTTGTAGGTAGGATCATGATCCCGAAGAACAGGCCAGTGGTGGCTTGGGTCACCTGGTCTACCGGCAGAGCGAGGAAGGAAGCCGCTTGGGGCCCATATGCAACACCTCCCGGTGAGGTGGAGCGTCCATTGCAGTGGCATTTCGAGCATTTGGTGCAGTTAAAGGCCATTGAATCTTGAGTTCTTTTCCAGGCAAAAGACCAAATCTTAGTAACTTGAAATCCGAAGGCAACCATTAACAAACCGCGATTGGTTCGCGAAGACGACATACGAAGTGTGGAGTGGAAAGAGGAAAAGGTCCCACCGGGCGTGCCAGAATCTGTTCCCCTCCGAAAGACGGCGCACAAGACTGCGATGTCCTGACGCTGAGATTCGGGGCAGATGCTATTTGGTTTAATCCGTCCATCTCTCTGAAGATGCCAAGTTGATTTATGGCACCGTGTACCGGAGGTTTAGACGGATGCGGCCGATGTAGCAGACTTTGTCAGATTCCCCCTCGCTAGAGGGGTTTTTGATTGTGGGGACGCTCTTCCCTGCAGGCGCAAGCCCCTACAGTTAATTATGCTACCGCATCGCGGTAACAACTTTCTCCTTCTCCAGAATTTCACTTCGTGTCGTGTGTGTTTGTTTTGTTTGTGGTTGCCCGTGGATTGTATACGGGGACTAAGTAATGCCGTCTCCCGTAGGACGTGGATTAGTCCAAATACGTATTTACTTAGATTTGGGTTTGGTGTTTTTAGTTTAAGGATGCATTAGTCGCGTTGCGGCTAAGATCAACTTAAACGTTCTTTAAGGATACGATAGTCCTGTTTGAGACTAAGATCAACTTAACGTGGTGATCCATTTAATTATATGGCCGTCAGGACTCATCACCTCTCTGACGTCGTTGAAGGATTACAACGATAGTTGTCAAAGGAGTTCAGAGATGTACCCTTGAACCAAAGTTGATTTGGAGTTTTATAGTCTAGTTGAATGTTTAAGGATACATTAGCCGTGTTTAGGGCTAAGATCAACTTAAACGGGATCGTTTAGATCCGGCAAAAGAGCATTTGGAGGCTCTATTGTTCCAGTTTATGGACATAGTGGTCCATAGGTAGTTTAGGGATATTGCGGTCCATATTCCAGTTTAGGGACGTGGTGGTCCGCTATTAGTTTAAGGACGTTTCGGTCCAACATTAGTTTAAGGACGTTTCGGTCCATCGCCAGTTTTAAGGACGTAGTGGTCCAATATTAGTTTTAAGGACGTTTCGGTCCATGAGTTTAAGGACCCCGCAGTCTGTATTAATGTATGGTCGTCGGGACTCGTCACCTCTCTGACGTCGTTGAAGGATTACAACGAGAAGTGTCAAAAGAGTTCGGAGATGTACCCTCGAACCGGAGGTAAATTGATTTGAGAGAGTATTTGTGCTCAGTTCAATTTAATTTAAGGACTTACGGCCAGAATTGGGCTAAGTCCAGTTGAAAATGTTCAACATTTTGTTTGCATTTGGCCTTTGTCTGGGCTTATCCCTTTTTAGAATAATGCATAACATTACTTCAGGCCATTTATGCCCATTTTGACTGGGCTCTGCCCTTTTTATTATGATGCAGAGTATTTGTTTTGGTCCATTGGACCTCTCAATTGGGCTCTGCCCTTTTAAATAATGCATAGCATTTTTTTTATTAGGCCTGTTAGGCCTTTTAATTGGGCCTGGCCCTTCAGGAAATGCATTGCATTTTCAGGCACTTTGCGCCAATCAGAGAGCGCAAGAGCTTGTGATGACGACACATGTCATGCAAGCGCAGTGCGCTGCTGACACGTGGCGCACCTTGGTGAGTTGCGCCAATTCCAGAGAGCAAAGCTCTATTTCAAAAGCGCGTAGCGCAAGTTGTTCTGTAGCTGACACGTGGCGCTCTCCCAAGAGCGCAACAGCGCAGTTTGGAAGTGCAAAGCACTAAGAATCTTTTAGATTCAAGAACAGAAGTGCAAAGCACTAAGAATCTTTTAGATTCAAGAACAGAAGTGCAAAGCACTATTTGATTTCTTAATCTAATTTAGATCAAGAAAAGATAAGTTTTTCTTGTTTTTCTTATCTCAAAGAACTAGAGGTTCATAAAAGTGCAAAGCACTATTTTATTATTATTATTATTTTTTATTTTTATTAAAAATCATTGATCTTGTTTTTAGATCTATGATCTGTTCATAAGAGAACTTTCTCTTCCTTCTAAAGGTTTTTAGCTTTTTGTTCTTGAGGAGTTCTTCAGAGTTCTCTTTCCCTTCTTTTTTTTAAGAAAATGTGGATGCCTTTGAATTGAGGTCTAGGGTCCTTTATATAGTGCCCATAAATTAGTTAAATTTGTTAAAGAGATCTTTTTCTGAGTGATTTGGGGAATTTTCCCCACCGTTGGATCTTTGATTCAAGGGCTTCTGTTTTACAGAAGAAAATTTTCTTGTTTTAACAAGAACAGAAAGATTTCTTTAAAATCTTTATTCTGTTTGGCGCAAATGCCCTAGCGCGTGACACGTGTCGTGCAGCGCACAGAGCAGCGCAACTGCGCTGACACGTGTCGCGCAGCATACAGCGCAGTGCAACTGCGCTAGCGCATCTGCGCTGACACGTGTCGCGCAGCGCATAGCGCAGCGCAACTGCGCTGACACGTGTCGCACAGTGCAAAGCGCAGCGCAACTGCGCTAGCGCATCTGCGCTGACACGTGTCGCGCAGCACAAAGCGCAGCGCAACTGGCGCATCTACGCTGACACGTGTCGCGCAGCGCAGTGCTTGTGCAACTGAAGCGTTGCTTCCTTTAATTTTGCTTAAAATAGAGCTTTGCTCTGATTGGGCGCGCCTTCTTGGGCGCTGCGCTGATGCGTCTGCACCTGACACGTGGCGTGTTGTGCCCGGGATTTGAAGCGTTGCTTCAAAATTTGAATTTCGAATTTCCAGCAGAGCTTTGCTCTGATTGAGGGAAACAACTATGATACGGATCATACTAGTAGGGACATGGTAGTCCATAAGTACATCCTTTAAGGTCCCTAGTCGTGGGTGTATCAAGACAGGGCATTGATGCACCATAGTAGACTAGCGTATACACATCTTGACCCATATGATGGGCGATGGATGATCCCATATCCATCGGTGTTTTACATCAAGGATAGTGTATGGGTGCTCAGTGGAGACTGGGTACACTGGACGGACTCGCCGAGAACTCCCAGATGGTATTATACCTCACGTCAGATGGCAATTCTCCGGTGACACTGGTACAGAGTAGTCTGTTGACCCGAGATCGTCATAAAGTCTTGTTTGATTCCCACTGTGCTTTGATTTCCACCTTACCACGTCCAAGAGGGTGTGCAAAACGGTGGTTTTTGGGTACAGTCCCGAATCATATGGAGGCAATGAGCGATAGGAAGGGATTCGTCTCTCCCGGTATAGGGAGTTGATGTTGCGCTGTGTTCGATTGGCTATAATCGGAAATCCCTGGCCAGGGTTGCTGAGATTTACTGTTAAGTGTTACCAGTAGTTTCTCGAACTGTTATAGACCTCATATCGACACGACTTATCGAGCTACTGGGGTCTGACGTTTACCACCCATAGGCGAGATATGCGACATATCAGACGACGAGACCGGACTGTACGGTAAGTGTTACTGGTTGGATTCACAGGAGTGTGAGCGGGCTTGCTCGTTGATCATCTGATCGCTCAATACCCGGGTGGCCGTTACGTTTAGCAGACCGCTTGCGGCTTGTGTGTGTTTGATACGATCATCACCTACTGCCGGCGTATTGACGAGTCTCTAGAGTCCTACACAGAGGTTTCCTGGCTCAAGCGAAACGAAATAGGAGCGCATATGAGATATGTGCGGGACCGAGAATAATGCCAGTATGTGATACTGAATTCTATTCTCGCGATTTGTATCATCGGACGGTTATATGAGATATAGCCGGGTTACCGAATCAAATGTTGATTCTATATATTGATACACTTGATATTAGTCGGTTATATGCAGTATGACCGGATCATTAAATCCAGTGTTGATTTAATGATTTAATGTATAATTATATATTTGATATATTACTTTACATTAACTAGTATTGGTTCACTTAAGATTGATTTTCTCACTTGATATGCACAAGTTGTATATGTGATATATGTTTGTGCACTAGTTTGTATCATGTTTGATGATACATGCAAACTTGGGTGTGTGTATGCTTTAAACCATGTTTAGGTTAATGGTTAGGGTTTTAACTTATTTATTTATTTTATTTATTTATTTTTGGCAAAAAATAAAATGGTGGTTTTCTTTCTTTGCTTTAAGCTTCATGAAGCTTCTTAGCATCTTTGACCATTTTGTTTTTTTCCTTTAACCTAACCGTTACACCTAAACCCTAGTTTATTCTCTACATGTGTTAACTTCACCCATGGTTGCATTATGATAAGTATTCACTTGATTTATTATTTTTGAAGAATAATTCATTTTTCCTTCTTCTTCTTCTTCATCTTCTTCAAGTGAAGAAAACCTTTCTTGAAAATTTTCAAGTGATGAAATCAAGTGAGAAATCCAAATCCAAAGTGAACCCACTTCCTATTTCTTCATCCTCTACCACTTGCCATGTTGTAAAGGGTGTTATCTTCACAAGTTTCATGACCTAGTGAAGATGGAGCTTGAGTTTGAGTCGCCTCGACGTAGATCGTCTTTGGCATCGAAGTCAATGACCTAGCCCGCTCATTTCTCCGATGAAACCAACGCTAGAGTCTAGGATCCTGATGATCGCAGCGGAAGGACGTCATCACGGAGCTAAAGAAGTGGAGGACCGGATCTACAAAGGTTGTAATCCCCTTCACTTGTAGTTAATTAGTTAACTTGCTTAGTTTCACCTTACCTCTAGTTAACGATCTAGCATTAGGGTTCTTTGGCACATGGAAAATTTGATTTTGGCATGGTTGATCAGTTGTAGAACCTCATGAGTGTGCCTAGAAACCCTACAACATGGTGTCATAAATCAACTTGGAATCTTTGGATAAGTGGACGGATAGCACCTAATAGCATCTGCCATCGAAATTCAGGCAAGACGAACCTATACGGTCGCGTATCGCGTCTTTCGGCAGAGAACAGATTCTGGCACGCCCGGTGGGGCCTTTTCCTCTTTCCACTCCACACTTTGAGTGTCGTGTTCGCGAACGAATCACGTTTAACATGGTTTCCCCTGAATTCGAGGTACTAAGATCCGTACTATATAGATATGGTTTGATGGATTGGTACGAGAAATCATGTCGTAGTTGAGATGATACAGATACAGTGGTACGATGAAGTATTAGATAAGATGGTATATGTATTGGAAGTGATGAGATTCGTATGCCGAATAACAACCAAATTTTTCCTTTAGACTCGTAGAGTTACATTATATTCCGTTTTAGGATGTAATACTTGTGTGAGCTATATTCTTTTAAAAACTACGATTCGTTTCTCTTTTATATGATAAAAAACAAGGATCTTCACATAAACCTAACTAGCAACTAAAGAAGCTATCTACTATGAAAGAAGTTTATACCAAGAGACTCGAGTCCTTCGGGTCTTCACTCCTCTCCTTTAGCATGTTCCTAGTGGCCTCCATGATCGAGCTTGATTGACAGCTTCCCCACATCATAGATGATCCATCCGAGAGTGTCTACTTTAAGCTCCTACCTTTATACTAAGGTAATTAGGTTACTTAGTATGCTAATCTAAGTAGCCTAGATGATGTAGAGAGTGATGATGGATTGTTTTTGTCTCAAAAACCCTAGGTTTCTCAACACATGAGACTATTAAGGTTTGAGATAGAAGAAGAGAAGTTTGGAGGAGATGAGAGTGTTGTAGAGACCAACCCAAGAATAGATTGAAGAATGGCTAAGTCTTGTGACTAATAAAGCAAGCATTCTAAGATAATAATAAAAACTTATCTCCACCAAAAAATATCTAGATATTTTCTACAAAATATCTAGATGCCATCCTCCCTCAATAATAACCCATGACTCACTAAGTGAGTTAACAAGTAGCCATGCTTCACTTAATAAAAGTCAACACCTCATACCTCCATTTCATTTAATATTTAATCAAAAAGATTAAATAACAAATGAGGTGTCCTCTTTTAAAAGCATTCTTGTCAAAAATTACAAGAATGCCCCTCATCCATATATATATACCCGTATCCGTATTCCGAAAAATATGAATACAAAAGAGACGAAAATAATCCAACAATATAATTCTAGGATCCGGTTTAAACCGAAGCCCACTAGTATTATCCGCCCGAACATCATACGTGCATAAGTACACGTATGTGATCGAACCCTGGCGTAAAACCATATGGCCTCTACATTGTTTCGCCCGAAGCAAAGAAACCCTCTGTGTGGGACTTTAAAGACTCGACAGTACGCTGGCAGTGCGTTACTGGTGTTGGGTTACCTACAACGTCAGTAAGGTTTCGGGAGGCATCACCCATGCCAAGTTTAAATTTTTTTTCCATTCTAGATAACCCTAACCCTAGATCTTTAACTAGAGAATCAAACAAAACTTCAAAGTAAACAACTTTACTTCTAAGAGTTTGGGATTACAACCTTTGTAGTCCATTCCTTCGCTTCATAAGCTCCGTGTTGAGGTCCCTTCGCTGCGATCATCAAGTTCCCAGACTCACGAGAGGCTCTATGAGGTCAATGATGCATCTTGCTTGAAGTCTTCGAAATCCAAGACGATCTGCCTTGAGGAAACTCAAACCCAAGCTCTCACTTCTCTAATGAGGTATTAGTGAAGCAAACACCCTAATCTAAGTGGCTAGAATAGATGAGGATGATGAAGTAAGAATTTCGCTCTCTTTAGTTTTCTTTATCTTACATTCATTCATTATAAATCAAAAATCAAGCAAGCTCTTTTGTGAGCAAGAAGAAGATGAAGAAAAAGAGGTGAGGAAAATGAATTATTTTGGAGGTTAGAATTGCATCCAAGGGTTAAGCATGTCATGCTTAACCCTTGTAGAGACTTAACCATGGACTAGGGTTAGGGTTTGGGTTAACAAATATCTAACAAATATCAAGGAGGGTGGACTAAGTCAAAGTGTCATGAACCTTCCTCAAAACTCATCCATAACTTAACCCAAACAAAAAGAATAAACCATAAAGAAAATGTTAACCCAATCTTAAACCCTAACATGGTTTAATCCTCTAAACCCTAGTTGCATTTGTAACCCTAACATGTTACAATATTATATATCACATATCTAATATATAATGTAATAAAGAAAATAATACAATTAACATATATCACATATACATCAATGTATCATCTAGTGAGAAAAAGAATCATTTAAGTGAGCTTATATTAGTTAATGTAATATAATATATCACATATATAATTATAATTATCGAATCAACTCTTGATCCGATATATTATCCGGCTATACAACATATAACCAACTAATATAACATGTATCATTTATCGAATCAACACTTGATCCGATATTCCGGCTATATCACATATACCCAGCCGATATCATATATCGTGAGAATAGAATACTGTATCTCATATTGTGTTAATCTCGGTCCCGCACATATCACATATGTGCTCCTATTCCGTTTTGCTTGAGCCAGGAAACCTCTGTGTAGGACTCTAAAGAATCGTCAATACGCCGGCAGGAGGTGATGATCATATAAAACACCCACAAGCAAAAAGTAGTCAGCTAAACGTAACAGCCACCCGGGTATTGAGCAATTAGAAGATCAACAAGCAACCCTGTACATACTCCTATGAATTCAATCAATAACACTACCGTATAGTCCGGTCTCTTCGTCTGATATGTCGCATATCCAGTCTAGGGGAGGTAAACGTCAGACTCCTGTAACCGATAAGTCGTGTCAATGTGAGGCTCATAACGGGTCGAGAAACTATTGATAACACTTACCAGTATATCTCCATATCAGCCCTGGCCAGGGAATTCTAGTTATAGCCTATCGAACACAGCGCAACATCAACTCCCAATACCGGGAGAGACGAAACCCCTCCTATCGTTGATTGCCTCCATGCGATTCGGGACTGTACCCAAAAGCCACCGTTTTGCACATCCTTATGAACGTGATAAGGTGGAAATCAAAGTACAGCGGGAATCACATAAGACTCTATGACGATCTCGGGTCTACAGACTAACCTGTACAAGTGTCACAAGAGAATTGCTATCTGACGATTGGTATAATACCATCTAGGAGTTCTCGGCGAGTCCGTTCAGTGTACCCAGTCTCCACTGAGCACCCGTACACCATCTTCGATGTCAAACACCGATGGATATGGGATCATACATTGCCCATCATATGGGCCAAGATGCGTATACGCTAGTCTACTCTGGAGTATCGATTCCCTGTCTCGATACTCACTCGACTAGGAATAGTTATAGGATGTACTCTTGGACTACCCTGACCCTACTAGTATGATCTACATCATAGTCTTAGCAGTCGAGTACATATCCTGAGGGCTTTATCAACATGTGAGAGAAAGACAGTAACCCAATACAAATCAACATATTAAGACAAAGTGAAACCAGATAGCATACTATCATGTCAAGAAAGAAAGTCCTCTCTATATATATCCAAGCATCCATTATAATATACATCATATATACAACAATGACCTCTAGGGCATATATATAACTAACAATCTTCCACTTGCACTGAGGCCAGCTGTTGTAGTATATCATACCCAACATTCCGAAGAGTCTCTCAAATTGTATCTGGGGTATGGCCTTCGTGAGTAGATCCACAATGTTGTCCTTCATGTCAACTCTCCTAACCTCGATCTCACGGCGATCAACTATCTCCCGGATCAGGTGATACCGCCTCAGAATATGTCTGGATCTCTGATGGGACCTGGGTTTCTTGGCCAAAGCAACAGCTCCATTGTCATCACAATACAAAGGTATTGGATGCTCAATAGAAGGAACCACTCCAAGTTCAGTTATGAACTTCTTGATCCAGACAGCCTCTTTGGCAGCATCGTTGGCAGCGATGTATTCAGCCTGTAGGGTTCCTAGGCACTCTTGTGAAGGTTCATAAGACATCAAACATGCCCAAATAAAATTTTAGATGTGCCGAACAACCAAAAGCCGGGATCTTTGCTAGATTATTAGGGTTTAACATGCAAGTAAACATCTTTACTACTACGTGTGAGGGATTACAACCTTTGTAGTCCACTCCTTCGCTTCATAAGCTCCGAGTAGAAGTCCCTTCGCCGTGATCCACGATCTCCTGGACTCAAGAGAGGCTCCACGACTCGAACGATCCATGATAGCTTGTCGTATTCCTTTTCTCCGATGATCTACGTCGAAGTTGCAATAGCTCAAGCTCTCTCAATCTAATGAGGTGAACACCCTAATCTAATGGGCTAGATTAGATGAGGATGATGGAGTAGTATTTATGCTCTCTTTTTATATTATTTTCTCACAATAAATCATCACAAAAGAGATAACTAGTAAGCTTTCTCAAAGCCCAAGAGAGAGGAAGATGATGAAATGAAAATGATAATCCTTTTGTCATGAATAGTAGTAAAGAATATATGATTGATTATGGAACCATGGTCAAGGATGAGAAGCTTAACCTTTATAGAGAATAAACTAGAGCTAGGGTTTGGTTAGGTTAAGAATGAGTCATGGATAAGTATCAACCATAATATCTTAACCAAGACAAAAGGAAATCCTTCTAGAATGAACAAGAAGGAGCTAACTCTAATCAAACCCTAATCTCTTTTAATCATCACTAAACATGTTTCATAATAAATCATATCATGTCACAATAATATATATCACATATATATTATATATTTTCAACAAAAGAAAATAATACAATTAACATATATTGCATATATATCAATGTATTAATCCGGTGAGAAAATGAAATAATAAAACGAGCCAATATTAGGTAATGTAATACAATATATCATATATATCATTATACATTAAATCATCGAATATAACCGACTAATATATCATGTACCAATTCATCGAATCAACACTTGATCCGAAGACCTGGTTCATATCTAAATATCGCGAGAATATAAAATACGGTATCATATAGCGCATTATCCTCGGTCCTACACATATCACATATGTGCCTTTACTCCGTTTTGCCTGAGCCAAGAAACCTCTATGTAGGACTCTAAAGAATCGTCAATACGCCAATAGCAGGTGATGATCATATCAAACACCCACAAGCTGCAAGCGATCAGCTAAACGTAACAGCCACCCAGGTATTAAGCGATCAGAAGATCAACAAGCTAGCCTGTCCGTTCTCCTGTGAATCCAATCAGTAACACTCCCGTACAGTCCGGTCTGTTCGTCTGATATGTCACATATCAAGTCTAGGGGTGGTATACGCCAGACCCCAATAACCGATAAGTCGTGTCAATGTGAGGCTCATAACAGGTCGAGAAACCACTAGTAACACTTACCAGTAAATCTCTATATCAGCCCTGGCCAGGGACTTCCAGTTATAGCCAATCGAACACAGCACAACATCAACTCCCTATACCGAGAGAGACGAATCCCTTCCTATCGCTCATTGCCTCCATGTGATTCGGGACTGTACCCAAAAGCCATCGTTTTGCATGTCCACTTGGACGTGGTAAGGTGGAAATCAAAGCACAGTGGGAATCACACAAGACTCTATGACGATCTCGGGTCTACAGACTACGCTGTACCGGTGTCACCGGAGAACTGCCATCTGACGTGTGGTATATCACCATCTGGGAGTTCTCGGCAAGTCCGTCCAGTGTACCCAGTCTCCACCGAGCACTCGTATACCATCCTTGATGTCAAACACCGATGGATATGGGATCATCCATCGCCCATCATATGGGTCAAGATGCGTATACGCTAGTCTACGTTTGTGTATCGATGCCTTGTCTCGATATACCCTCGACTAGGAACATTTATAGGATGTACTCATCGACAACCGTGGCCCCACTAGTATGATCTCATCATAATCCCAGTAGTCGAGTACAGATCCTAAGGGCTTTATCAACATGTGAGAGAAAGACAGTAAACCAATACAAGTCAACATGTTAAGATAAAGTGAAACCAAATAGCATACTATCATGACGAGCAAGAAAGTCCTCTCTGTATATATCCAAGCATCCATCATAATATACATCATATGTACAACAATGGCCTCTAGGGCATATACATGACTAACAATCTCCCACTTGCACTAAGGCCAACTGCTATAGTATCTCATACCTAGCATCCCGAATAATCTCTCAAACTGTATCTGGGGAATGGCCTTCGTGAGTGGATCCGCAATGTTATCCTTTGTATCTACTCTCCTGACCTCGATCTCCCGGCGATCAACTATCTCCCTGATCAGGTGATACCGCCTCAGAATATGTCTGGACTTCTGATGGGACCTGGGTTCCTTGGCCAAAGTCACAGATCCATTGTTATCGCAATACAGAAGTATTGGATGCTCAATGGATGGAACCACACCAAGCTCACTAATGAACTTCTTCATCTAGACAGCCTCTTTGGCAGCATCGTTGGTAGTGATGTATTCAGCCTCCATCGTCGAGTCTGCAACGGTATCCTGTTTGGAACTCTTCCAACATACCGCCCCTCCATTGAGGATAAAGACAAATCCCGAGTGCGACTTAGAGTCTTCCTTATCACTTTGGAAGCTGGAATCGGTAAAGGACTCCACCCGGAGTTCTCCGTTACCATACACCAAGAACATGTCTCTAGTCCTTCGCAAGTACTTGAGAATGTTCTTCACAGCTGTCCAGTGACTCTCTCCAGGATCTGCTTGATACCGACTTACTATACTTAGTGAGTATGCTACATCGGGTCTGGTATATAGCATCGCATACATGATAGAGCCTACTGACGAAGCATAGTGTATCCCTTACATGCGATCTCTCTCCAAATCAGTCTTGGGAGACATCTCTTTGGAGAGAGTGAGTTCAGAGTTCATGGGTTGGTTCCCACGCTTGGATTCTTCCATACTAAACCTCTTTAGTATGGTGTCAATGTACCTGGATTGGGACAATCCCAGTATCCGTTTAGATCTATCTCTATAGATCATGATTCCCAATATGCAGGAGGCATCACCTAAATCTTTCATTAAGAATCTTTGTGATAAGAAGAGCTTGACTGATTACAGCATAAGAATATCATTTCCTTTCAAGAGTATGTCATCCACGTACAATACGAGGAAGACAACCTTACTCTCTGCTACCTTTTTATAGATACAAGGTTCATCTATATTTTTGATGAAGTCAAACTCTTTGACTACAACATCAAAACAGATGTTCCAACTCCGCGATGCTTGCTTCAACCCATAAATAGATTTAAGCAGCTTGTACATCTTTCCGCTGCTCCCACTATCTACGAAGCCCTCTGGCCGAGTCATGTATACGCACTCTTCTAAATCATCGTTTAGAAAGGCGGTCTTAACATCCATTTGCAAGATTTCGTAGTCATGGTATGCAGCAATGGCAAGTAAGATTCGGATGGATTTAAGCATAGCCATTAGAGAAAAGGTTTCGTCATAATCCAAACCTAGTCGTTGACGAAAACCCTTTGCTACAAGTCTAGCTTTGAAAGTCTCAACTTTTCCATCTACACCAAATTTCTTTTTAAAAATCCACTTACTCCCAATGGGTTTTACCCCTTCAGGAACATTTTCCAAAGTCCATACTTTATTGGTGTACATGGATTCCATCTCAGATCGCATTGCATCAAGCCATTTCACAGAGTCGCCACTCGTGATGGCCTGCTCGAAACTAGTTGGGTCATCATCTTCCATGATGCAATCCTCGCTTCCACCATCAATGAGAAAACCGTAGCATCTCTCAGGTGGACGAGAAACCCTACTAGATCGGCGGAGAGGCTGGGGTTTGTCGGGTACTACTGAATCTTCTGGTTCCAACAAATCATCAGTTGTAGTTTGTGGTGCTGGAACCTCTTCCAGCTCTACCTCTTTGCCACTAATTTCTTTTGCAAGAAATTCCTTTTCCAAAAAGGTGGCATGTTGAGCAACAAACACTTTTTGTTCCTCAGCGTGGTAGAAAAAATATCCTTGAGAATTCTTTGGATATCCCACAAATTTGCAAAGAACTGATCGTGCCTCAAGTTTGTCTGGATTTTGCCTTTTGACATAGGCCGGACAACCCCATATCTTAACTTGTTTAGAATATGGTCTCTTCCCACTCTATATCTCATATGGTGCGGTAGGTACAGATTTAGACGGAACTAGATTCAATATGTATATGGCTGTCTCAAGCGCATACCCCCAGAAGGAAATAGGTAACTCAGCTTCGCTCATTATAGAGCGCACCATATCTAATAGGGTCCGATTCCTCCGTTCCGATACACCATTGTGCTGTGGTGTATAAGGAGGAGTAAGCTAAGAGAGAATCCCATTCTCTTTTAGATAATCCAGAAAATCATTGCTCAAGTATTCTCCTCCTCGATCAGATCGAAGGATTTTAATACTTTTGCCCGTTTGGTTCTCTACTTCATGCTTATATTCTCTGAATTTCTCAAATGCTTCAGACTTGTGTTTCAACAGGAACACATGCCCGTATCTATAGAGATCGTCAGTGAATGTAATGAAGTAGGAAGAACCGTTCCTGGCGTGTGTAGACATGGGACCGCATACATCACTATGTATCAGTCCTAAGAGTTCCGCAACTCTTTCTCCGTGTCCACTAAACGGAGCTTTGGTCATTTTTCCTTTGAGACATGAATGGCAAGTATCATAAGATGATAATTCGAATGAATTCAAATATCCATTTTTATATAACTTAGCTAGCCGTGTCTCATTAATATGGCCAAGTCTACAATGCCACAAGAAGGATTCGTTCATTTCTGAACTTTTCCTCTTGTGTGTATTTTGTATATTGAGGACTGTATTTTGATTTAGAATGAATATTATATTATGTAACGAGCCTGATGCAATCAAGTTTTGATATAGAAATATGTTCATAACATTATCCTTTACTAAAAATTATATCCTTCTTTACTTAATAAAGAAACCGATATAATGTTGCACATCATGTTCGGTATATAATAGCACTCATTTAGAATCAGTGTATTACGACTTGGCAATACTAGGTGATATTCGCCAACTGCTTTGGCTGCAACATTTGCCCCATTCCCTACTTGAACGGAATGATCACCTTTTCCCAGTTCTCTACCTTTTTTCAGCCCATGTAATAATTTACATATGTGGGATCCTGATCCGGTATCTAATACCCAGGACGTAGGATGAACTGAGAAACAGTTCTCAATAACTAACACACCTGAAGAAGATGCATCAACATGCATGTTCTTTTAGGCAGCTTGAGAATCCAGATATTCTCTTATTCCATGTTCAGTCTTATAACTCTTATAAGAAAGAACGGGTCCAACGTTCCCCTGCTCAGTATAATAAGCGGGTTCAGTCAATATATCCATATTATTATCTTGATTATGGCCTGACATGGTCGCTACCTGGAGAGAGAGAGAAGAAAATACATTAGCGTATGTTCTTGCAAGATTAGATTGGTTATTATCTTATCTAATCAGGATGTCTCCCACTGTTTTTATCAAATCTTCCTTCAAACCCTAAAAGGTAAGATTAGCCGGGATTAATTACACGCTACAATTTCGTCAATCTTTCAGCCAGATCAGTGTCGGTACTTGAGGGAGGTTCCCCGTGCTTTCACACGGACCTAATTAAAGTAAACCTCGTTTTCCCAGAGGCGTAACCCCGTTAACACTTTTCTAGACACCTACTTGATCGGCTAATTGTCCTATGTAAAACTCTCCCAGGAGTAACTCTTACTCGCAGTGGGTATCGGGATCCAACCATCTCATAGGTGGTATGCAATCTCATTGCAAATTTCAACACTTGAAATTCCCGATAATATTTAGCCCCTAGCGATCTATGACCTTGACTAAGTCAACAAACCATAAATCGCAAGTCAAGTTCAACCCGTACATTTCCCGATTGAATTAAACCCACCCGTACGACCCTTGACTGAGTCAACAAAGCCATGCGAATACCCTAATCCAATCACATCTCATGTTTTAACAGATAAACACTATTTAGCTACCGTACACTACACCTTGACTAAGTCAACAAACATAGCACGAATACTAAATAATATCTATCTGAAATGACGGAGGGCTACGCAGGTTTTTCAGAAAAACCATGAGCATAATGAACTTGATATCATTGTAGAATCATGTGAAATTTTGAATTGGAGTGTTTTTGAGGATTTCATTAGTTTTGCTAAAGAGGTCACTCCCGGTGAAGGGATCTCGGCTCTTTCCTCATCGAATAAGGTGCAGGGTATATCATATATACCTCTATGCAAAGCAAAACTCTAAAAGCAATCAAAAGACAAACCGAGTTTTGTAGCATCTGCCAGTTTTGATAAAGAGGTCACTCCCGGTGAAGGGATCTCGGCTCTTTCCTCATCGAATTAGGTGCAGGGTATATCATATATACCGCTATGCAAAGCAAAACTGTAGCTACCCTTTTATAAAGTTTTGATTCTACAACATCTTTTAGGTTTCTTTTCTTTTTATTAATCTCATTAATAAAATCCCATCAGCTTATGCTTCCTAAGCATCACAGAAGAAACGAAAGCAGTAATATTTATATATCAGCATATATATAGTATAAGCATTCGTCTCAGGCAGTAATATGATCTCATCACAGAATATTGCAGCAGAAGAACATATATGAAATATTGGATATACTAGGACGTCCGTGTTTTCAATACGAGCCTGTATAAAACACGGATTCCACGGTCGCGATGAATAGCCAAACCCACATCCCTAGACCCCTACGAGAGCGGCAAGTAACACTGCCAATTCTATGGTTAGGAGACCCGGTCTCGACTCCTCGAGATGGCCTCCTACTGGACCCTAGAACCCGGTTACTTGTGCTCCCCTCCTTGGGTCTACCTAATACGGAAAAGTAAATAATATACAATGGTGACATCAACCTCTTCCCGGAAGTGCCCCAATAAAAGAATATTACATACAAATGAATTTTACATGAATGAAAATAAAAACCCTCATCTCACATAAAACCCCCGGCTATTCAGAACACGACGATCCAATATAACATATCACAGCAACACATAATATCACATATCATCAACGTAAGTAAGTATGCATACACCGATCGTCGTTGTCGTATAGAAACAAAAACCGGCAATACAATTACATACTACACTTACGGTCACAGAAAAGAAATTGTAAAACTACAATATTTGGAATCCACAATCACTTTAGATATCGTAAATCCGAAATATCACATACTTCGCATTTCATGCCTACCTCTATGAATTCTACATATTGTATCACATTCCAAATAAATAGACAGTATTAAACTTTTCGAACAGATAATCAAATACCCAAAATTTCTTAAATAGCTCAACACTTGAGCGGAGTTCAAAAGTTCCACAATACGTCACAGTAGCAACGGTCCAGCCTTAGAAGGGTCAAGCCAACGCCTTACATGTGGCACACCGTACTGCTCCAAACCCTAAGGTTCAAAAAGCAGTTCAAGACGGTCATATAATCGAGTTAAGCTTTGTTGTCTTCTAGAGGGTCCATCGCGTCACATGCACGTTTTTCCGAAAGATTTAAACCCGAGAAAAATTCAACACTTAAATGTTTTCGTGCCGGGAAAAATTGAGTTAATGATATCCGTTCGAACATTTTAACAGTTTCTAAATATCCGGAAAAAAATAACGAATTTAAATTTTCCGATCGAATCAACGATTACAAAATAAACCCCAGAACACTCAACACTTGAGTCAGATTAAAAATACCCAGAAAATATAAAATACAGATACTGATATTACTGTAGAAAAACCAAGACCCAACTCTACATTTCCACCGCTGATCCGCGGCCCAAGCGCGGTACGGCCGCGGTTCCGCGGTGGTATATACGGATTGGTGACACGTTTTTCACAATAATATTTATATTTCCCTGCTGAATTTTTTAGGAATTTTTAATTCTGAAAAATCACAGTTTTTAGAAAAAGTCCAGAGAGGGGTTCAAATCGTCGTATCGGAGTTCGTTCGGAGTTTTAACATCGTAAACACGTTGCCTAATGCTCTAGCTAGGCTCTGATACCACAGTAGGGTTCCTAGGCACTCTTGTGAAGGTTCATAAGACATCAAACATGCCCGAATAAAATTTTAGTTGTGCCGAACAACCCAAAGCCGGGATCTTTGCTAGATTATTAGGGTTTAATATGCAAGTAAACATCTTTACTACTAAGTGTGAGGGATTACAACCTTTGTAGTCCGGTCCTTCGCTTCATAAGCTCCGAGTAGAAGTCCCTTCACCGTGATCCACGATCTCCCGGACTCAAGAGAGGCTCCACTACTCGAACGATCTATGATAGCTTGTCGTATTCCTTTTCTCCGTTGATCTACGTCTAAGTTGCAATAGCTCAAGCGCTCTCACTCTAATGAGGTGAACACCCTAATCTAATGGGCTAGATTAGATGAGGATGATGGAGTAGTTTTTATGCTTTCTTTTTATATCATTTTCTCACAAGAAATCATCACAAAAGAGATAACTAGTAAGCTTTCTCAAAGCTCAAGAGAGAAGAAGATGATGAATTGAAAATGATAATCCTTTTGTGATGAATAGTAGTAAGGAATATATGATTGATTATGGAACCATGGTCAAGGATAAGAAGCTTAACCTTTGTAGAGAATAAACTAGAGCTAGGGTTTGGTTAGGTTAAGAATGAGTCATGGATAAGTATCAACCATAATATCTTAACCAAGACAAAAGGAAATCTTTCTAGAATGAACAAGAAGGAGCTAACCCTAATCAAACCCTAATCTCTTTTAATCATTACTAAACATGTTTCATAATAAATCATATCATGTCACAATAATATATATCACATATATATTATATATTTTCAACAAAAGAAAATAATACAATTAACATATATCGCATATATATCAATATATTAATCCGGTGAGAAAATGAAATAATAAAGCGAGCCAATATTAGATAATATAATACAATATATCATATATATCATTATACATTAAATCATCGAATCAACACTTGATCCGACGATCCGGCTATATCGAATATAACCGACTAATATATCATGTACCGATTCATCAAATCAACACTTGATCCGATGACCTGGTTCATATCTAAATATCACGAGAATATAATACGGTATTACATATCGCATTATCCTCGGTCCTGCACATATCACATATGTGCCTCTACTCTGTTTTGCCTGAGCCAAGAAACCTCTGTGTAGGACTCTAAAGAATCGTCAATACGCCGGTAGCAGGTGATGATCATATCAAACACCCACAAGCTGCAAGCGGTCAGCTAAACGTAACATCCATCCAGGTATTGAGCGATCAGAAGATCAACAAGCTAGCCTGTCCGTTCTCCTGTGAATCCAATCAGTAACACTCCCGTACAGTCCGGTCTGTTCGATTGATATGTCGCATATCAAGTCTAGGGGTGGTATACGTCAGACCCCAATAACCGATAAGTCGTGTCGATGTGAGGCTCATAACAGGTCGAGAAACTACTAGTAACACTTACCAGTAAATCTCTATATCAGCCCTGGCCAGGGACTTCCAGTTATAGCCAATCGAACACAGCACAACATCAACTCCCTATACCGAGAGAGATGAATCCCCTCCTATCGCTCATTGCCTCCATGTGATTCGGGACTGTACCCAAAAGCCACCGTTTTGCACGCCCTCTTGGACGTGGTAAGGTGGAAATCAAAGTACAGTGAGAATCACACAAGACTCTATGATGATCTCGGGTCTACAGACTACGCTGTACCAGTGTCACCGAAGAACTGCCATCTGACGTGTGGTATATCACCATCTGGGAGTTCTCGACGAGTCTGTCTAGTGTACCCAGTCTCCACTGAGCACCCGTGCACCATCCTTGATGTCAAACACCGATGGACATGGGATCATCCCTCGCCCATCATATGGGTCAAGATGCGTATACGCTAGTCTACTTTGGTGTATCGATGCCCTGTCTCGATATACCCTCGACTAGGAACATTTATAGGATGTACTCATCGACTACCGTGGCCCCACTAGTATGATCTCATCATAATCCCAGTAGTCGAGTATAGATCCTAAGGGCTTTATCAACATCTGAGAGAAAGACAATAAACCAATACAAGTCAACATGTTAAGATAAAGTGAAACCAAATAGCATACTATCATGACGAGCAAGAAAGTCCTCTCTGTATATATCCAAGCATCCATCATAATATACATCATATGTACAACAATGGCCTCTAGGGCATATACATAACTAACACAACCTCCATCGTCGAGTCTGCCATGGTTTCTTGCTTGGAACTCTTCTATCAAACCGCCCCTCCATTTAGGGTAAAGACAAATCCCGAGTGCGACTTAGGATCATCCTTATCACTTTGGAAGCTCAAATCGGTAAAGGACTCCATCTGGAGTTCTCCGTTACCATAAACCAAGAACATCTCCTTAGTCCTTCTCTAGTACTTGAGAATGTTCTTCACAGCTGTCCAGTGACTCTCTCCTGGATCTGCTTGATACCTACTCACTACACTTAGTGAGTATGCTACATCGGGGCTGGTACATAGTATCGTCTACATGATAGAGCCTACTGCCGAAGCATAGGGTATCCCTTGCATGCGAGCTCTCTCCAAATTAGTCTTAGGAGACATCTCTTTGGAGAGAGTGAGTCTAGAGATCGTGGGTAAATACCGACGCTTGGATTCTTCCATACTAAACCTCTTTAGTATGGTGTCAATGTACCTGGATTGGGACAATCCCAGTATCCTATTAGATCTATCTCTATAGATCCTAATCCCCAAAATGCAGGAGGCATCACCTAGATCTTTCATTAAGAATCTATGTGATAAGAAGAGCTTGACCGAGTGCAGTATAGAAACATCATTTCCTATCAAGAGTATGTCATCCACATACAATATGAGAAAGACAACCTTACTCTCTGCAACCTTCTTGTAAATACAAGGTTCATCTACGTTTTTGATGAAGTCGAACTCTTTGACTACAACATCAAAACAGATGTTCCAACTCCGCGATACATGCTTTAACCCGTAGATAGATTTAAGCTTCTTGCACACCTTTCCGCTGCTCCCACTATCTACGAAGCCCTCTGGCTGAGTCATGTACACGCACTCCTCTAAATCACCATTTAGAAAGGTGGTTTTAACATCCATCTGCCAGATTTCGTAGTCATGGTATGCAGCGATGACAAGTAGGACCCGGATGGACTTAAGCATAGCCACTGGAGAAAAAGTTTCTTCATAATCCACACCTGGTCGTTGACAAAAACCCTTATCAACAAGTCTAGCTTTGAAAGTCTCAACTTTTCCATCTACACCAAGTTTCTTCTTAAAGATCCATTTGCTCCCAATAGGTTTTACCCTTTCAGGAGCAACTTCCAAAGTCCATACTTTTTTGGTGTACATGGATTTCATCTCAGATCGCATTGCATCTAGCCACTTCATAAAGTCCCCACTCGTGATGGCCTGCTCGAAACTAGTCGGGCCATCATCTTCCATGATGCAATCTTCGCTCCCACCATCGATAAGAAAACCGTAGTATCTCTCCGGTGGATGAGGACCCTACTAGATAGGCGGAGCGGCTGAGGTTCGTTGGGAACTAATGAATCCTCTGGTTCCACTAAATCTTCAGTTGTAGTTTGTGCTGCTAGAACTTCTTCCAGCTCTGCCTCTTCGCCACTAATTTCTTTAGTAAGAAATTCCTTTTCTAAAAAGGCGGCGTATCGAGAAACAAACACTTTTTTCTCCTCAGCGTGGTAGAAAATATATCCTTGGAAATTCTTAGGATATCCCACAAACTTGCAATGAACTGATCGTGCCTCGAGTTTTTCCGGATTTTGCCTTTGGACATAAGCCGGAAAACCCCATATCTTAACTCATTTAAAATATGGTCTCTTCCCACTCTATATCTCATATAGTGTGGTAGGCACAGATTTAGATGGAACTTGATTCAATAGGTATGTTGCTGTCTCAAGTGCTAGGCAACTCAGCAGTGCTCATCATAGAGCGCACCATATCTAATAGGGTGCGATTCCTCCACTCCGATACACCGTTGTGCTGTGGTGTATAGGGAGGAGTAAGCTGAGAGAGAATTCCATTCTCTTTTAAATAGTCTAGGAACTAATTGCTCAAGTATTCTCTTCCTCGATCAGATCGAAGGTTCTTAATACTTTTACCCATTTGGTTCTCGACTTCATGCTTATATTCTCTGAATTTCTTAAAAGCTTCTGACTTGTGTTTCAACAGGAACACATGTCTGTATCTTGAGAGATCGTCAGTGAATGTAATGAAGTATGAGGCACCATTCCTGGCATGTGTAGACATGGGACTACATACATCACTATGTATCAGTCCCAAGAGTTCCGTAACTCTTTCTCCGTGTCCACTAAACGGAGTTTTAGTCATCTTGCCTTTGAGACATGACTGACAAGTATCATAAGATGAAAATTCGAACGGATTCAAATATCCATCCTTATGTAACTTAGCTACTCGTGTCGCATTGATATGACCTACTCTACAATACCACAAGAATAATTCGTTTATTTCTGAACTCTTCCTCTTGTATGTGTTCTGTACATTAAGAACCGTAGTTTGATTGAGAACGTATATGCCATTATTTAACGAGCCTGATCCAATCAACTTTTGATTCAGGAAGATGTTCATAACATTATCTTGTACTATAAAATTAAATCCTTCTTTACTCAATAAAGAAATTGATATAATATTGCATATCAGGGTCGGAATGTAATAGCATTCGTTCAGAATCAATGTATTACCTTTTGGCAACACAAGGTGATATTCGCCAACTGCTTTGGCTACAACATTTGCACCATTTCCTACTCTTACAGAATGATCACCCTCTCCTAGTTCCCTACCTTTACATAGCCCATGTAACATATTACATATATGGGATCCCGATCCGGTATCTAATACCCAGGACGTAGAGTAAACTGAGAAACAGTTCTCGATAACTAACACACCCAAAGAAGATGCATCAGCATGCTTGTTCTTTGTTTGGGAGGCGTGAGAATCTGGATATTCTCCTATTTTCTTCTCGGACTTATAACAATTATAAGTGGGAGCGGGACCAACTTTCCCCTGCTCAGAATAACAAGCGGGTTCGGTCAATACATCCATATTATTATCTTGATTAAGGCTTGACATGGTCGCTATCTGGAGAAAGAAAGAGAAGAAAACTCTTTAGCGTATGCTCTTGCAAGATTAGATTGGTTATTATCTTATCTAATCAAGATGGCTCCCACTGTTTTCATCAAATCTTCTTTCAAACCCTAAAAAGGTAAGACTAGACTGGATTAATTACACCTTACAAGTTCGCCAATATTTCAGCCAGGTCAGTGTTGGTACTTTGAGGGAGGTTCCCCGTACTTTCGCACGGACCTAATTAAAATAAACCTCATTTTCCCAGAGGCATAACCCCGTTAACACCTTTCTAGACACCTACTTGATCGGCTAATTATCATGTGTAAAACTCTCCCAGGAGTAACTCTTACTCGCAGTGGGTATCAGGATCAAACTATCTTATAGAAGGTATGCAATCTCATTGCAAATTTCAACTCTTGAAATTCCCGATAATACTTTTTCCCCTAGCAACTTATGACCTTAACATAGTCAACAAATCATAATTGCTAGCCAAGTTCAACCCATCATTTCCCGATTGAATTAAACCCACCCGGACGACCCTTAGTATAGTCAACAAAGTCGTATGACTACTCTAATCCAATCACATCTCATATTTTAGCAGATAAGTACTAATTAGCTATCGCACACTATGCCTTAACATAGTCAACAAACGTAGCACGAATATTAAGTGGTACTTATCTGAAATGTCGGAGGGCTACGCAGGTTTTTCAGAAAACCATGAGCGTAATGAACTTGATATCGTTGTAGAAACAAGTGATTTTGAAAAAAGGAGTGTTTTTGAGGCTTTTACTAGTTTCGATAAAGAGGTCACTCCCGGTGAAGGGATCTCGGCTCTTTCCTTATCGAATAAGGTGCAAGATATTTCACAAATACCACTATGCATCAGCAAGAACTATAGAAGAAATCAAAAATAAAACCGAGTGAGTTGTAGCATCTGCTAGTTTCGCTAAAGAGATCACTCCCGGTGAAGAAATCTTGGCTCTTTCCTTATCGAATAAGATGCTGGATATTCTACAAGGAATACCGCTATGCAAATCAAAACTAGAGCTACCCTTTTTTATAAATTTGATTCTACAACATCTTTTAGGTTTCTTTTAGTTTCATTAATCTCATTAATGAATCCCATCATTTAAGCTTCCTAAGCATCACAGAAGAAACGAAAATACAACGTACGCTTATGCCATCCGCATTCGCCACTGTGTCCCGTTATGCACCGTTAGGTTTCTTAACTAACGGCATACTGTGAAGGGACTAGCGCGGGTGCAAAACATAAGTAATGTTTATTATATATCATATATACAATAATAAAGTATTCGTCTCACGCATATAATATGATCATATCACAGTATATCAGTAGCAGAAGAAACATATGAAATATTGGATATATTAGAAGGTCCGTGTTTTATTTTGAGCTTGTATAAAACACGAATTCCACAGTCGCGATGAATAGCCAAACCCACAACCCTAGACCCCTACGAGAGCGGCAAGCAACCCTACCAATTCTAGGGTTAGGAGACCCGGCCTCGACTCCTCGAGATGGCCTCCCACTGGACCCTAGAACCCGGTTACTTGTGCTCCCCTTCTTGGGTCTATCCTAATGCGGAAAAGTAAATAATATACAATGGTGACAGTATCCTTAACCCGAAAGTGCCCCAATAAAAGAATATTACACACAATGAATTACATGAATGAAAATAAAAACCCACATCTCACATAAAACCCCCGGCTATTCAAAACACGACGATCTAATATAACATATCACAGTAACACATAACATCACATGTCATCAACATAAGTAAATATGCTTATCACAATTGTCGTTGACATATAGCAACGAAAACGGCGATATACCACATATTACACTTACGGTCGCAGAAAAGAAAGTGAAAAACTGCAATATTTGGAATCCACAATCATCATAGACATCGTAAACCTGAAATATCACATATTATGGATTTCATGCCTAATTATATGAATTCCACATATTTTATCACATTATAGAAAAGGTTAGACAATGTTAAATATTCCGATTGAATCAACAAACACCCAAAATTTCCCAAAATGCTTAACACTTGAGCGTAGTTTAGAAGTATCCATTACATGCCACAGTAGCAGTAAACCAGCCGTAGAAGGGTCAACCAATGCCTCACTTGTGGCACCACTAAACTACCATAAACCCTAAGGTTTAGTGGCGGTTTTGACGGTCACAAAATCGAGTTAAGGTTTTGTTCTTCTAGAGGTTTCACCGCATCACTTGCATGCTATTTGAATGTTCTTTAACTAGGAAAATGATCCAATTCTTGGAAAAATTTCAGCAAAGGAAAAAGTCGGTATTTGATATCCGATCGAACTTTTTAATATCGTCTAAAATAACCGAAACAAAAACTAGAATTACGAATACGAAACACTCCGAATTGCCATTGCTAAAAGGTAACATCACATGAAAAATTAGCAAAAGCAAACAACACCAAAAGTACCAAAACCCAGAGCCCTAAACTCTGTACAAATTTCAGCCTGGGGGGATCCGATCTGGCCGGTTTTGGGGTACATGATCTCAGCCATTTTTCGAGGGAATGGGATGAAATTTGTACGGTGTTCTTATTGTATCACATACAACACTCTGCAACTGTTTTAAATTTTTTTTGATGCTGAAAAATTTACAGAAACTAGGGTTTTTCGTTGGGTATTCCGGAGTTATTTCGGTTTCGTAATCCTACACTTATCCGTCTAATTCTCTAACTAGGTTTTGATACCACTGTTGGGTTATCTACAACGGCAACAAGGTTTCGGGAGGCATCACCCATACCAAGTTTAAATTTTTTTGCCATTCTAGATAACCCTAACCCTAGATCTTTAACTAGAGAATCAAACAAAACTTCAAAGTAAATAACTTTACTTCTATGAGTTCGGGATTACAACCTTTGTAGTCCGTTTCTTCGCTTCATAAGTTCCGTGTTGAGGTCCCTTCGCTGCGATCATCAAGTTCCTAGACTCTCGAGAGGCTCCATGAGGTGAATGATGTATCTTGCTTGAAGTCTTCGAAATCCAAGACGATCGACCTTGAGGAAACTCAAACCCAAGCCCTCACTTCTCTAATGAGGTATTAGTGAAGCAAACACCCTAATTTAAGTGGCTAGAATAGGCGAGGATGATGAAGTAGGAATTTTTCTCTCTTTAGTTTTCTTTATCTCACATTCATTCATCACAAATCAAAAATCAAGCAAGCTCTTTTGTGAGCAAGAAGAAGATGAAGAAAAAGAAGTGATGAAAATGAGTTATTGTTGAGGTTAGAATTACATCCAAGGGTTAAGCATGTCATGCTTAACCCTTGTAGAGACTTAACCATGGACTAGGGTTAGGGTTTTGGTTAACAAATATCTAACAAATATCAAGGAGGGTGGACTAAGTCAAAGTGTCATGAAGCTTCCTCAAAGCTCATCCATAACTTAATCCAAACAAAAAGAATAAACCATAAAGAAAATGTTAATCCAATCTTAAGCCCTAGCATGGTTTAATCCTCTAAACCCTAGTTGCATTTGTAACCCTAACATGTTACAATATTATATATCACATATATAATATATAATGTAACAAAGAAAATAATACAATTAACATATATCACCTATACATCAAAGTATCATCTAGTGAGAAAAAGAATCATTTAAGTGAGCTTATATTAGTTAATGTAATATAATATATCACATAAATAATTATATATTAAATTATCGAATCAACTCTTGATCCGATAATCCGGCTATATAACATATAACCGACTAATATAACATGTATCATTTTATCGAATCAACACTTGATCCGATATTCCGGCTGTATCACATATACCCGGCCGATATCATATATCGCAAGAATAGAATACGGTATCTCATATCGTATTAATCTCAGTCCCGTACATATCACATATGTGCTCCTACTCGGTTTTTCCTGAGCCAGGAAACCTCTGTGTAGGACTCTAAAGAATC
Source organism: Agapanthus africanus (assembly GCA_030015575.1). Lineage (NCBI taxonomy): Eukaryota > Viridiplantae > Streptophyta > Magnoliopsida > Asparagales > Amaryllidaceae > Agapanthus > Agapanthus africanus. The sequence continues at coordinate 508,739,814 of CM057340.1, forward strand.
GTCAATACACCGGCAGTAGGTGATAATCATATCAAACACCCACAAGCTGCAAGCGGTCAGCTAAACATAACAGCCACCCGGGTATTGAGCAATTAGAAGATCAACAAGCAAGCCTGTACATACTCCTGTGAATCCAATCAATAACACTACCGTACAGTCCGGTCTTTTCGTCTGATATGTCGCATATCCAGTCTAGGGGTGGTAAACGTCAGACCCCAGTAACCGATAAGTCATGTCGATGTGAGGCTCATAACGGGTCGTGAAACTACTGATAACACTTACCAGTATATCTCCATATCAGCCCTGGCCAAGGACTTCAAATTATAGCCTATCGAACACAGCGCAACATCAACTCCCAATACCGGGAGAGACGAAACCCCTCCTATCGCTCATTGCCTCCATGCGATTCGGGGCTGTACCCAAAAGCCACCATTTTGCACGTCCTTATGAATGTGGTAAGGTGGAAATCAAAGTATAGTGGGAATTACACAAGACTCTATGACGATCTCGGGTCTACAGATTAACCTGTACCAGTGTCACCAGAGAACTGCTATCTGACGATAGGTATAATACCATCTTGGAGTTATCGACGAGTCCGTTCAGTGTACCCGGTCTCCATTGAGCACCCGTACACCATCTTTGATGTCAAACACTGATGGATATGGGATCATCCATCGCCCATCATATGGGCTAAGATGCGTATACGCTAGTCTACTCTGGAGTATCGATGCCCTGTCTCGACACTCCCTCGACTAGGAACATTTATAGGATGTACTCTTGGACTACCCTAGCCCTACTAATATGATCTGCATCATAGTCCTAGTAGTCGAGTACATATCTAAGGGCTTTATCAACATGTGAGAGAAAGACAATAAACCAATACAAATCAACATGTTAAGACAAAGTGAAACCAGATAGCATACTATCATGTCGAGCAAGAAAGTCCTCTCTATATATATCCAAGCATCCATTATAATATACATCATATGTTGAACAATGGCCTTTAGGGCATATATATAACTAACAACTGGATAAATCCATAACCACAAGTACGTCGGCGGTACTAGCTGTATGTAACGACTACCCCGGTACCTGTCGAAAAGGAAAGCCGACGAGCAAACTCATCCGGATCCCTATTGAGCCTATCCGTGACAATATCCGTACAGTTCGGTCTCTTCTTCTAAGAGTATCTCATACCAGATCTAGGGATGGTAAGCATCAGACCCTAATAACCGGATAATTCGTGTTGATTCGGCTTAGGACCAATCCAGGAAACTACTGATCAACCTATCAGTAAATCCCAACTGCCTTGGCCAAGGTCTTATGGTAATGACAAATCGAATAAAGTGTGGTATCAACTCCCAATACCTGGAGAGACAAATCCCTGACAATCACTCACTTCCTTTATATGGCTCGGGACTGTACCCAACTAAAATCTATTTGCACGACTCAGTAGAGCCGTGGTAAGGTAGTGATCAAAGCATAGTGAGAACTCACACGAGACAAATGACGATCTCAGGTCCAAAGACTAACCTGTACACATGTCACAAGAGAACCGCCATCTGATGATAGGTATAATAACATCCAGAGGTTCTCAGCGAGTCCGTCCAGTATACTCACCTCTAGCGAGCACCCGTATACAATCTTAGGTGATCATACCAATGGTTGTGGGACCAACCACCGCCCCTCGTCGGGGTATAGAAACGTACACGCAAGTCTACTCTGGAGTATCGATGCCCGATCTCGATACTCCTGCTACTTAGGACATTTAAGGATGTGCTTATAGACTAGCCAGCTCCTACAAGTATGATCGCCATCACAACGCAGGTAGTTAAGCAAGATCCTACGGGCTTTATCAACATATAACCGTAATATGTAATAACGTGTATAACATATGCCATGTTAAGATGTTAAGATAAAGTCAAACCATAATAGTACACTACTATATCGAGTCTTTATCAATATGTGCAAGCTGGATAAAGTATCAATAAAAATAAATACACATATCCTGATAAAGACAACTGAAATAATATACTATATAACTGAGTAAGATCGTCCTGTGCATACATATCCCCAGCATCCACATGTATAAATATACAATAATGGCCTCTAGGGCATACATATCCAACAGTATTTGCTCTCAGTCTTTGATAACTTTTATAACTAAATTGTCAATTGAAACTTAAATTAACCTAATCATCAATTAAATATAGCACAACGCTTCTTAGTTGTGAGTTCGCTATACACTTTACAATAGGGTTTATAATATGGAGAAAGCGGTAATTTTAAAAATCTAGAGAGCAACTACAAGCAAACATAGGATCACGAACAACAACTACAATATGCAATAAAATTAGTGAGCTAATTTTACAAGTTTAAAGAGACTACAACTTTTGTAGCGCATTAGCTACCTCTTCTTGGGCTCTGGTTAGTCTCCACGAAGCCCGGAACAAACTTGTTCGATGATTTTCTTACCAAATATGATCCATCTTGAGATAACTCCAACATAAGTTTTAGCTTCAAATTTATCTCATCAAAATGAAGCAACTAACTTATTAAAGTTGATAAGAATGATTAGTAGGAGATGTAGAATAATTAGCTCACTTATTTTTTTCTTTTCTTTTTCTACTTTCTAACTTGATGAAAACCAAGAAAGAGAGAGAGAGCCATGGTGATCAAGTGATGAGAATGAGAAGATGAGGTTTTAGATGAGAACAAAAAACAAAACTCAAAAATGAGTCATCAAAGAAAGCATCCATAGAACTGTACTACCATCTAATTTCTATGACTCATTCTCTTTTAAAAGTGTTCTCATTTTTCATATAAGTCTCATACACTTATCTCCAATGTATCATCACACATGTCACAATATTTACAACAAATATTATTTGATGTATATACCCAAGTGGCCATTATTATATAGTACATGATTGTATTTTACATATGGACACTTGGGATATATGTGTGCATGACAATCTTACTCAATATGATAGTTTGCTATCTGGGTTGTCTTACCTCAATATGTGTATATGTTCTATCTTTATATTACGTATCCCGATTACATGTTGGTAAAGCCCGTATGATGTTTGCTTAACTACTAGAGTTGTGATGGCGATTATAGAGTCTAGGTAGTCTATAAGCACATCCTTAAAATGTCCCTAGTTGTTGGAGTTTCGAGATAGAGTATCGATACTCCAGAGTAGACTAGTGTATACGTTTCTTATTCCCGTGAAGAAAGGTAGCCTGTCCCACAACCATTGGTGTTTGGTACCAAAGATAGTATACATGTGCTTATTAGGTTATGAGTTATACTGGACGGACTCGTCGAGAACTTCTAGATGGTTATATACCTAACGTCGGATAGTATTTCTCTAGTGATATAGGTACAGGTTAGTCTTTATACCTGATATCGTCATTAGTCTCGAGTGTGTTCCCACTGTTCTTTGATGGCTACCCTACCGCGGTTTTAAAGAGTTATGCAAACAGGTTTTGGTTAGGTACATTCCCGAAGCACTTGGGAGCAGTAAGCGATAGAAAGGATTCGTCTCTCCCGGTATAGGGAGTTGATGTCGTGCTGTGTTCGATTGGTCATCACCATAAGACCTTGGCCAAGGCATGTGAGATTTACTGAATCTGAGATCAATAGTTTTTCGGGATGGCTTTGGGCCTCATAGATACGACTTATTGGGTTATTAGGGGTCTGACATTTTCTACACCCTAGACCAGTATGCAATACTCTCAGAAGAAGAGACCAGACTATACTAAGATTGTCACTTTTAGGCTCAGTAAGGGTTTGAACGAGTTCTCTTGTCGATCTTCCTTTCGAAAGATACCTGGGTAGCCGTGTACGTACAGCTAGTGCCACTGACGTGCTTATGGTCAAACCCACTGCCAGCATATTTTCAAGTCTTTAGAGTCCTGCACAGAGGGTGTAACATTTCAGAAAATATAAAATATTATTTTTGGAATTTAATATTAAAATAATATATTTTCCGAAAACTGCCCGATTTGCGAAATTGGGGTTTTCGAAAAAGGGTATAAATATATACCAATAATTGTGAAATAATTGGAAATTAAAATGATTTATTCGTTTAAAAATATATTTAAAGGATTTGGCATTTTAAAAATTTATTATATGCAGTTTTGATAAAAAATAAACCCGATTAGTGTACTGGTAATCGCGATTAAGCCAAATCCGTGTTTCTACAGTTTTCCATGGCTAGTGCACCATGACATGTTACATGTTGTTTCATTTCATTTGTGTTATGTGTTATGGTTTTATTGTGGTGAGAAAGGAAAGAAAAAGAAAAAGAAAAAGGTGTCATGATGACTTGAGGAGAGAGAGAGGAGACATAATGATGAGAGTGAGCATGCTAGGAGTGAGAATGAGAGTGACAAAGAGAGAGAGGGAGAGAGTGCTGCTCCATATCCATTCCCCCACCATTTCTTTGATCTCCTTCTTCATCCTCAAGCCCCTCATTCTACTTTCATGACCCATCTCCAAAATCTCATCAAAACCTTATACCCCCTTCACAAAAGATGATCACCTCCCCACCCTCATCGCAATGAACCAAGCAAAGTGAAATTTTGACAACATTGAGATTTCTAGGATTTTGTTTGGGAGTAACCATGAGGTATAAATCTTTTCATTTAGGGTAGTTTTGTTTTCCTAGCATTCTAGTTAGTTAGAATTGGGTTAAGGTGTGGATTTGTGAACTTGGAAATTCCTAGAGAAGGGTTTGAGTGTTGTGTGGATTGGGTGATGCCTAGTGGCTGTTACAAGGCCCTAGAGACTAATTCTTGACCTGGTGACCAAACCCCAAAATACGAACTTTAGATTCGTCGATATCGAGTATTTGTGGATTTAGTGATGGTATATAGGAATCTGGGATGACTTGAGACCACCATAAAATAAGTTCCCTTGGCATAGATATGTGCAGATTATTATGAAGCAACCCCTGAAACCCGAGACCAAAATTCCTTAATCCGGCCGCAAATTTATTCATTTTGGCCGCAATTTGCGGCCCAATTTTGGTGGAATTTGTTTATTTTTGGTTGGTGGGTCCCTTAGGTGATATCTAGAGCAACCCCATATGCAAAATTGGCTAGTTTGACCTGAGTCAAAATCTATGAGCACATTGGGGTGTTTTTGGCTATGTTTTCCGTATTTTGAATTGTTTGGTTTTGCTATTTGGATTTGTTTTGGGTTGTTGGATGTTTGTACATCGACAACAAGGGTTGTTTGATTGTTTTTGCACGCGTAGGCCATAGGTTCTAACCTATGAGCGCACCGTGTGCCGTATCGGTTTTCCGGATTTGATTTTAATAAACGATTGCGATTGTGTATTATTGTAGGTACCTTCGCATGGATTCTGAGGCGACGGAGCATAGCTTTATCGACTTTGGCAAGCAAGAAGCAAGGTGAGTGGATCTATATCCACGGGGGAAGTAGGGTGGATGGCGTATAGCACCCCGCAAGTTTTTGATGGAAACCGATTCATAGTAAATGGTTAAGGAAACCTTTAATCGAAAACTATAGATAGACTTAAATGATAGCTAGAAGTGATGTGATACGGCTAATACGTGATGACGGGATTTGAGGATGATATTTGATGATATTGCCGTTTAGGGTACTATAGGACTAGATGGTCGACGTAGATGTATCATCCGAACCATACCTATATCCAAACTGGAGAATCGTATGCAACTTTTAAACAGATACCCTGAGGGACGTTATGGATTTTCAAATGACATCTTGCTTTAAAACACCGTAGCCCCTACTTTCAAAACTACGATTCGCATCGTTCAAAACTGTTTGTATGGTTCGGGTGAGTATGTTAGACTAGATAAGTATGCTTATAGTAAAGGTAGAATGTATATATATACCTTTTGATTCGATGTGAGATATAATGTGATAAAAAGAATGTACGATTCGATATGATGACTTGGTGATATGTTGGTATACGGATGAGAGTCCATTGAGATGATTGATACCTTGCCGGTCCCCTGATACGAGATTGTTATGGATATGACCTGGGACATATGTATATGATATATATAGAATGTTGTGAATCATTAATGATAGGCCGTACGTGATATTAGGCCGTACCCTCATCGCTTTATAGGTTGATAGAATCACTATTGGTTTAATGCCGTCGTACGATGATTTTCCGTGCGTGATGAGTTTGACTTGATGTTTGATCCATACCCTTGACTAGAGGCTGTGTACGTTGTTGTGAGACTTTATGCCGAGTGATAGATTCACCAACTCGGTCATGTTAGACACGTATACCCGTCAGCATTTGCATATGATTTACCTTATGCTGCATTCATGTTATTCGCATTGCATTACTTATACCTGTGTTAGTATACTTACACCATTATCGATGATGCGTATGTTACACGTACACAGATTTGCCGGCTCACACACTTCATCATCGATAATTGCCATGTCACTACACAGTAGGATTGCTGCATCATGATATGACTCTTTGCATAATTTACTTGCTATTGTTGCATATGCACCTTTATACGATATTGCATTGGATTTTGGAGAATTGGGAACCGCATGTTATATTTTAAAAACTGGAATCATTTAAAAGAGCGGTTTTCCCTTCATATATTATAGAATTGTTCCATATTGCATGATATACGAATATGCTTACATTTCTATTATATGTCGCATACATCATGCTCTATGGTTTTACGCATTGAGATATGCTGTTTTCATGAGATTTATGGATTTGAGAACCATTGACATTTTGAAAGAGATTATGTATTGTTTTAAAAACCCAGTTTCTCTTGATATGATATTTCAGTGCATCCACCATGCGTTTTCTCGGTTCTGAGACGTGTAACATGTGAAACCCGATTCGAGGAGTTGGATGAGGCCAATTGCGGGTATATGGTGGACCCAGTATGGTACACCGGGGTAAGAAAGGGATGCTGTGTATACAGACGGTGAGCCTGGCAGAGGGACTACTACCTACCGGTGATTGGTTGGGCCTGGCGGATATCCGTAGGATACCGACCGGAGTCGAGAGATGATATGGGCCGATCCGGACTGACCGAGTCCGTGGGCCGATCCGGACTGACGGAGCCTGAGAGATATGAGGATTTACGTGTCGATGCTGGACACGGGTTTCATGATGTTTTCTGGTGTCGATGTTGGGCACCCAGGTTCCATGATTTTGATGTGTCGCGAGGGACACCGTTGATTTATATCCTCATACTTACTGGCATACATACATTGATTATGGTTGGATGAGATCCATACGCATACTTACACGGACGATATGGTTGGACGAGATCCACATGCATACATACATCGATTATATGATTGGATGATATCAGCATACTTATAGACTTCGAGTATATTGTTGGCACATTTGTTTACCCGGTCACCCTAAATATCATAGTATTACCTTTATGATATAGTTGACCTAGGAGTCGTTGTTTATTCGATTTCTATCTGTTGATATTTTTTTACTCACGAGTTGGCAACTCACCCCTGTTGTGCCACAGTTCTTCCAGGTTGACCGCATGGATCAGTAGCGGCATCACTGGCACATAGCTTCATTTGGGTGTTTTGCATTGGTAGGTGGTGCATTTATATCGTACCCACTCTTGTATTTATATTTCATTTTGTATCTAGTCAACTCCATCAATCAAAATTAGTTAATTGTATAAGTAATGAAACTTAGTGAGATTGTGGTTGCGAGACATAGAGCAAGGGGTTTTCCGCTACTTGTGGTTGTGGTGATCTTCGCCGTTGGGCGTCGTATACATATATATATATATATATATATATATATATATATATTGTCTTGCGTGGTTGTGATCCACCGTTTGGTGAAGAGCTAGCTCCCGCTTGGGGATGCCATTATTGTGGTTTTGGATCAAAAAATACAAAGGAGGTGCTGCCCAAATTTTTAAAAGACGAAAACCTGTTTTCCAACTTGCATTTTTTTCATGTTCCATCACCTATGCATTTATGAAAACATTTATTTCATTCCATCTTTATTTTAAAACTTCACCTCCTTTATTTTCTTAAAAAGGTTTAGATTTCTGGGTTTCAGCTTACTTGAATTCTGTTTCGCCTTTAGACGTTGCGTGATTCAAGTGCTGGTCACGAGCTAATATTTCGGGTCGTGACAGAGGGTTTCCTGGTTCAGACGAAACGGTGTAGTTTGCGTATAGTGATAAGCTCGGGTGTTCGATTGAACACATGTATTTATACACGTGCTTTAATCGGACTATTTAGTAGTACTAGCAGATTTGAAAGACAGCCGGTTTTGATGCTAGTATTATATTGCTGTCTTTTGGGTATTTGTATTTTAGCACGAATACGGTATTTATACGAATACGTGTATTTGTATAAATACGGATATTTGTGTCTTAATACAAATATATGTATTTCTTTCTAAATATGAATACGCGTATTTTGTATTTTTGGTACAAATACGGTATTCGTATTTTGGTAGAAATATGGTATACGTATTTATTAAAAATACGGGTTTGATATACTAGATTATATATATATATATATATATATATATATATCTGTGTGCACGCGCGTGCGCGTTTGTGTACAATGTGAGGTGGCCTCTCTCTTTCTCTCATCCCTTCTAGTTAATAATAGATATGTTTGGGCTTGTGACTCACACTTATGAGTCACAAACCCACTCACATTATATTATTATCATATGAAGAGATAAGTATAAGAGGGTGAGATAGTTTTATCTTAATGTTGGATATTTTCTTGAGTTACCATCTTCACCTCTTCATATTCTTCTTCCTCACATGCTCACTAGAGTTCTTGAGGGATAAAAAGAGAGCATCTTGTTTATAAACTACACATCCAAAGCATCTTGTCCTAGCAAGACTCGATCTTTAGTTGTTTCGGTGAAGGTATCGTTTGAATCGATATTCTCGAGTGGATCATCTTTGACGCAGGAGTTCGACTTCAAGAGTTCATTCCATTAACCCTTGGAGCTTGAGGAGTGAACCTTTTAAGACCTGAAGGACCATCTACAAAGGTTGTTACACTAACCTAGTAAATAAAAATCTAGTTAGATAAGTTTAGTTTAGTGTTTGGGCTTGTATTCTAGGGTTTAAAGTGTGTAGTGCTCAAGATTTTTAAAGTTTTTGATTACGCAAATCGGTAGAAGTCATGGTAAGGAGCACTATACACTTACACCGGTATCAAAGCCTACCCAAACACTTAACTAATGGTATAGAAAAAGTTTAAAGTATCGAAACCGAAACAGTTTCGTAATTGAAAAACCAAATTCCAAGTCTCGGGAAAAAAATTTATGATCTCTGAAATTTTTTTGCGTATAGCAGAGAGATCTATATAATACTAGAATACCATTGTAGAAATACGAGACCAAAATTCCAAAAAGTGGCCGCAGATTTATTCATATTTCCCGCAAATTGAGGCCAAGTTTTGGAGTTTAGTGTCATGCTTTGAATAGTGGTTTGGTCACTTGGAATTAGGATTTTTGTGATTCACAATTTTGGCCTATATTTCCTATAATGTTATTTTTGTATTTGGGCTTCACAGAATGTTTCGAAGTCAAGATTTTAGCGTAGTTTATTTTCTTTTCATTTGTATATATGTTTCTAAATGTCGACTAATTGCTATACGTCGATTAGTAGAGATTGCACATATCTTGTATCTTGTTTGCGATGGTTTATGGATATGAGGTATTGGATCTTCATGATTGAATAGCCGGGGGATGTGAGAACAATGTTCTTTTCTTTCATTCATGTAATTTGTAAAGTGATGTAATATTCTTTAGGGCACATCCGGATTGAGGTTATAGCCACCGTTATATTATTCATTTACTTTTCATGCACCTAGGATAGACCCAAGGAGGGATGCACAAACTACCGGGTTCTTGAAGTGCTGAGTGGCTTACTCATTTCATTAAGAGAGGTTGATTCACTTCGGGGATTTGGAGGGTAGTTTACCGCACCTGTAGGTGTCTAGGATGAGGGTTTTGGCTATTCAACATGATCGTGGAATCTGTTTCTCGTTAGAGGCTAAAACGAAACACGGAAATCCTAATATATCCAATATTTTCATCTGTGTTGCTTCTGCTATTATCTGTGATGACTATTATTGCGTGAGATGAATGGCTATATATATATATATATATATATATATATTAATAAACGTTGCTTATGTTTTGCACCTACGCTAGCTCTGCCCCAGCCTTGCCATAAATTAAGTAAACTTACTGTGAAGACCCGGGGCCCCGTAAAGAATGCGAATGGCATAAGCCTATATTCTATTTTAATTTCTTTTGCAATGATAGGATTAATTGATGGGGATTCATTAATTCTTATTAATGCAAGAAAATAAACCTAAAAGAAAAAGATGTTGTTGGAATCAAATTTCAAAACCACTCGGTTCTTTTCAAAACCACTTGGTTTTTCACAAAACCAAAAGTTTTCAAAATTGAGCTTGAACCACTCGTTTCGAAATCACTAGATTCCTTCAACGATATCAAGTTCATTATGTTAAAGATTTTTCGCCAAAAACCAGTCATAGCCCTCCATCATTTTCTTCGCGTAATACTTAGTATTCATGCTGCGTTTGTTGACTGTGTCAAGGCATAATGAACAGTAGCTAAATGGTGCTTGATTGTATCAAGAAAAGTGATTGGTTAGGATAGTTGTATAACCTTGTTGACTATGTCAAGGGTTATACGGATGGGTTTAATGCAATCAAGATAATAACTGGTTGAACTTAACTCGGACTTTTTGATTTGTTGACCGTGTCAGGGTCACTAATGTTTTTGGGGGTAAAAACCATATCAGGAGTTTTCAAACATACAGGAAACTTGCTAGTGTTGCATACCTTCTAGAGTGTGGTGATTAGAGTAGCTTCCATCTAGGTTATCACATAATGATAGTTGGGTCCCGATCCCACTGATGAGTAGGATTACTCTCGGGAGATTTTCACTTCACAACTAGCTAACCCATTAAGTGTCTAGAAAGGTGTTAATGGGGTTATGCCTCTGCGGAAACAAGGTTATTTAATTTGGTCCGTGCGAAAGCACGAGGAGCCTCCCTCAGAGTACCAGCACTTGCATAGCTGAACGGTTAGCGAACTTGTGGAGCGTACATGTTCCCGACTAGTTCTCCTTTTAGGGTTTGATGGAGAATTCGAGAAAACAGTGGGAGCCATCATGTTTAGATAAACTACCAACCAGTCTAAACTTGTAAGAGCATACGCTGAGTGTTTCTTTTCTTTCTCCTAATTGCAGCTATCATATCACACATTTATCAAGATAATAAAATGTATGACTTGACCGACCCGAATTCTTATTCAGGGCTGGCGAACGTCGGTTCGGCTCTGAGTTGTGACAGATGTCACAAGAATGAGTAAGGGAAAGAGGATTGCATGAATTCCTTGTTAACCCTAGTGACGAAGAAGTATATTATTGCATCTCCTTCTGGTGTCTTTGTAATTGAGAACTATTTTTTGGTTAGTCCTACCTCATGGGTACAAGATACCGGATCAGGATCTCATATCTTTAATTTATTATAGGGCCTGAGAAAAAGTAGGATGGTTACACCTGGTGATATGTCCCTCATAGTAGGGAACATAGCACAAGTTGATGCTGCAGCTGTCGATGAATATCACCTGGTATTACCAAAGGGCAACACTATGATTTTGAACAACTGCTACTATGTACCTTCCATGCTTTGCAATATTATATCAGTTTCTTTACTTAATAAAGTTGGATATAATTTTGTTCTGGATAGAAATATCATGAACATTTACCTTGACAAGGTATTGGTTGTAGAAGGTACACTATGTAATGGTATCTATGTTCTAAATCAAAACATAGTTCTTAATATACAAAACACACGCAAGAGGAAAAGTTCAGATATGAACAAAACCTACTTGTAGAATTGTAGACTTGGTCATATCGATGAGAAAAGATTAGCCAAGTTTCATAAGGATGAATATTTGGATCCGTTCAAATTTACATCTGATGAAACTTGTCAATCTTGTCTCAAAGGTAAGATGACCAAATCTCCGTTCACTGGACACGGAGAAAGAGCAATAGAGCTTTTGGGACATATACACAGTGATGTGTATGGTCTAATGTCTATAAATGCAAGGGGTAGGTTTTCATACTTCATCACATTCACTGACGATCTCTCTAGGTTCGGATATGCGTATCTTCTGAAATACAAATCTGAAACTTCTGAGAAATTCAAAGAATACAGACACGAAGTAGAGAACCATACATGCATAATTATCAAGATCCTCTGATCTGATAGAGGAGGGGAGTATTTAAGCACGTAATTCCTTGATTACATAAAAGAGAATGGTATTCTCTCTCAGCTTACTCCTCCGTATACACTACAGCACACTAGTATATCGGAGCGGAGGAACCGTACCCTATTGGATATGGTTCACTCCATAATGAGTAGTGTCGATTTGCCTTTTCAATCTGGGAATATGCGCTTGAGATAGCCGCATACCTATTGAATCAGGTTCCATCTAAATCTGTACCTAAGACTCCATATGAAATATGAGCGGTAAGAAGCTATATCTTAAGCGAGTTAAGATATGGGGTTGTTCAGCTTATGTTAAAACATGAAATCCGGACAAACTATAGGCACGATTAGTTCTATGTAAGTTTGTGGGATATCTCAGGCCAACAAATGGATATCTATTCTACCACGCAGAGGAACATAAGATAGTTGTTTCTCAGAATCCTATCTTTTTAGAAAAGGAGTTTCTAGCAAAAGAAACCAGTGGGAGTGCGGTAGAATTGGATGAAGTTCCAGAAACACAAAGTCAAACTGAAGATTTTGTAAGTCCACGTTGCCTACCCCGGTGCTTACGGGGAGGCGGAAATGTTATGAAAATTCGATTTTTACAACACTAGGCAACATGGACTAACCAAAGGAGGGATCTTTGCTAAACATAAACTAACTACCAAGCTAAAAGAGTTAGCTACTCGGTAAAGGGGTTATACCTAAGTCTTGAAGTCCTTCTCTTCTTGCTCCTTGGAGTGGGATGAACGGGTTCTTCTCGTCGCCTTCTCTTGCCGAAGAAAGATCCACCCGAGGGCCTCTACCTTTGGCTCCAACCTCAAACTAGAAGTAACTAAGGTGCTTGGTGTGCTAAACCTAGAACCTTAGAAAGAGTAGAGAGTAATTTTGAGGGTTTTATCTAAAGCTCAATGGTTCTCAACTCATGAAAGGGGAGGGCTTTGAGAGAGAGAAAGAGGATGATCGAAATGAGAAGATAATGACAACCTTCTCACATATATGTGTGAATTATGATAATTAAAAATTAACTAAAGATAATTGTGATGGTTAATCTTGAAATGACCATTATCATTTCACATTAATTACTTTTGCAAGAATCAAAGAGTATCTTTCATATGAAATGATGATGGTCAACTTGTCAACCTAGGTCAACAAGTCAAGCATAGTCAAATGGTCAACAACCCTAACCATAACACAATTATAATTAATTAATATTAATAATCATATTTCACACATAAACATTAGGGTTAAGAAAAAGACAACGGTCATTAACCCTAATGAAAATCCTCTGCCTCTACCTCAGTCAACTGTGCATACACACCCGTATCCGTATTCCGAGGAACACGAATACAATGAGGTAAAACCAATCCAAAAACATATACTAGGATCTGGCTTAAACCAAAGCCCGCTAGTATAAGCTGTCCGGACACCAAACACGCACAAGTGCGCGAATGTGAACGAACCCCGTCGCAAAACCATGCGACCTCTACTCGTTTTGCCTAAAGGCGAATAACCCTCTGTGTGGGACTCTAAAGACTCGACACTACGCTGGCAGTAGGTTTAACCACAGACTGCAAGTGGCACTAGCTGTACGTAACGGTCCCCCGGTAGATGCCGATAAGAAGACTGACGAGGTAAACCCATCTGAACTCCTACTGAGCCTGAATGTGACAGTCTCCGTACAGTTCGCTCAGTCCGTCTAAGAATATCGCATGGCTGGCCTAGGGGGGCGGTAAACGTCAGCCCCCTAATAGCGGTACAAGTCGTGTCGGAGTGTAGCCCAGAACGCCCTGAGATAACACTGGAAACCTACCAGTATATCTCGCTTGCCCTGGCCAGGGACTTTATGTAATGGCTCTCCTAGACACAATGCGATATCAACCCCCAATACCGGGAGAGACGAATCCTGTCTAACCGTCACTGCCTCCAAGTGCTTCGGGACTGCACCCAACTGCTACCTGTTTCTACGACTCCTTTGAGCCGTGGTAGGGTAGCAATCTAAGAACAGTGGGAACACACTCGAGGCGAAGTGACAGTGTCAAGTCAACGGACTAAGCTGTACTCATGTCACCTGGGAACTGATAACTGACGATAGGTATAATACCAACCAACAGTTCCCGATGAGTCCTGTCCAGTGTACTCGTAATCTAACGAGCACCCGCATACTATCTCAAGTACGACGTACTGACGGCTGTGGGACAGACCGTCTCCCAAGCAGGGATGAGAAGCGCATACGCTAGTCTACTCCGGAGTATCGTTGCCCTGTCTCGATAGTCCTACGACTAGGGACCTGCATAAGGATGTGCTTGTGTATTACTCAACCCCCACGAGTGTGACTGCCATCACAACGCTGGTAATCAAGCAAAGATCCTAAGGGCTCCACTAATGTGTAAAGACGATATGCTATATGAAACACATGTACATATTAAAGCAGAAACAAACCAAGTAGCATACTACTATTTTGAGCAAGAATGTCAATATAAGGTGAATATCCCAAGCTTCCATTAAGTAATATACAAACTAGTATGATACAGTAATGGTCTCTAGGGCATATACACTAACAATCTCCCACTTGCACTAAGGCCATGTACTAGCGTATCGAAGACCTATCATCTCGATCAGTCGCTCGAACTGAGTTTGGGGTAAGGCCTTCGTGAATGGATCAGCTGTGTTATCTTCCGTAACAACTCTCCAAACCTCGATCTCCTGGTGACCCACGATCTTCCTGATCAGGTGATACCGCCTCAAGATGTGCCTGGACTTCTGATGGGACCTGGGTTCCTTCGCTAAAGATATAGCCCCGTTGTTGTCGCAATATAGAGGTATTGCATCAACAATGGATGGAACCACCTGAAGTTCTGTCAAGAAGTTCCTTATCCAGACTGCTTCTTTTGCGGCATCAGCAGCAGCGATATATTCCGCTTCCATCGTCGAGTCAGCAACGGTTTCCTGTTTGGAACTCTTCCAACACACCGCCCCTCCATTGATGGTAAAGACATAATCCGACATGGACTTGGAATCATCCTTGTCACTCTGGAAGCTGGAGTGAGCAAAGGCCTCGATCTGGAGGTCTTTTCCACCATACACCAAGAACATCTCCTTAGTCCTTCTCAGGTACTTGAGAATGTTCTTTACCGCTATCTAGTGTTTATCCCCAGGGTTTGACTGATACCGGCTTACCACACTCAGTGCATAAGCTACATCTGGTCTGGTACACAACATCGCATATATTATAGAGCCTACCGCAGAAGCGTAGGGTATAATGGACATGCGATCCCTTTCCAAATCAGTCTTGGGAGACAACTCTTTGGAGAGAGTGATCCCGTGACAAGACGGTAGATTACCGCGCTTGGAATCTTCCATACTGAATCTTTTTAGTATGGTGTCGATGTATCTGGACTGTGAAAGTCCTAATATCCTCTTGGATCTATCACGATAGATCCGGATCCCTAGAATGTAAGAGGCATCACCTAGGTCTTTCATGGAGAACCTGTGTGACAAGAACCCTTTGACAGATTGTAGCATAGGAATGTCATTTCCTATCAAGAGAATGTCATCCACGTATAAAACGAGAAATACGACAGTTCTTGCTACAAATCTACTATAGATGCTTGGTTCATATGGATTTTTGATAAAGCCAAATTCTTTGACCGTCTCATCAAAACAGATGTTCCAACTCCGCGATGCCTGCTTTAGTCCATAGATGGACTTAAGCAACTTGCACACCTTTCCGCTGCTCCCACTCTGAATGAAACCCTCTGGCTGGTCCATATAGACACACTCCTCTAAATTTCCATTCAGAAAAGCGGTCTTTACGTCCATCTGCCAAATCTCATAATCGTAGAAGGCAGCAATGGCAAGAAAGATCCGAATGGATTTCAGCATAGCCACTGGAGAAAAGGTTTCGTCATAGTCCAAACCAGGTCTTTGACGAAAACCCTTTGCAACAAGTCTAGCCTTATAGGTCTCAACCTGTCCATCTACACCAATCTTTCTTTTGAAGATCCACTTGCATCCTACGGGTTTTACCCTATCTGGAGCAACGTCCAACGTCCATACTTTGTTGGTGTACATGGACTCCATTTCGGTCCGCATTGCATCCAGCCATTTTACCGAGTCAACGCTCTGAATGGCCTGCTGGAAGCTAGTCGGCTCATCACTATCAATGATGCAATCCTCTCTATCCCTGTCTATGAGAAAACCGTAGTATCTCTAGGGCGGATGAGACTGCCTACTACTCCTGCGGAGCGGCGCATGAATGTCCTGATCTTTCGAACCCTCTGGTTCTACCAAGCTTTTAGTAATAGTCTGTGGTTCTGGAATTTCTTCCAGTTCTATTGCGCTCCCACTTATTTCCATTTCTAAGAACTGGTGTTCCAGAAAGTGGGCATTACGAGAAACAAAGACCTTTTGTTCCTCTGCGTAATAGAAAAGATACCCCCTGGAGTTATTTGGGTATCCCACAAACTTACACAGTACTGAGCGTGCCTCGAGCTTGTCCGCATGCTTTTTTTTGACAAAAGCTGGACATCCCCAGTTTTTCATATATTGAAAATAGGGTTTCTTCCCACTCCATATCTCATATGGTGTGGTAGGCACAGTCTTAGTTGAAACTCTATTCAAAAGGTATGCAGCTGATTCTAGCGCATATCCCCAGAATGATCGCGGCAACTCAGCGTTACTCATCATGGACCGTACCATATCCAATAGGGTACGGTTCTGTCTCTCCGATACACCGTTATGTTGCGGAGTGTATGGAGAAGTAAGCTGAGAGAGAATTCCATTTTCTTTTAAGTAATCCAGGAACTCGGCACTTAAGTATTCACCACCTCGATCAGATCTTAGTGTTTTGATACTTTTGCCTGTTTGTTTTTCTATTTCATTCTTATATTCCTGGAATTTTCCAAAGGCTTCGGATTTATTTTTCATTAAGATGACATATCCGTACCTTGAAAAGTCATCCGTAAAAGTAATGAAGTAAGAATAACCGCTTCGTGCATGCGTAGACATTAGACCGCACACGTCACTGTGTACGAGTCCCAAGAGCTCGCTCGCTCTTACTCCGTGTCCAATGAGCGGAGTCTTTGTCATCTTTCCTTTGAGACAGGATTGACAAGTTGCATATGATTGATCTTCGAACGGATCCAAATATCCTTCTGTATGTAACTTCGTCAACCTTCTCTCATTGATGTGACCCAGTCTACAATGCCATAAGAAAGCCTGATTTGTTTCCGGAGACTTTCTTTTGTGTGTATTCTAGACATTGAAAATCTGTGGTTGGTTTAGTACATATATATCATTGCTTAATGTACCTGACCCAATCAGAACTTGATTAAGGTGAATATTTACAACATTACTTACAAACGCAAATTCATAACCTTCTTTAGATATTAAAGATACAGAAATTATATTACAAGTTGCATTGGGTACAAAAAAGCAATTACGTAAAACCAAAACATGTCCATCTGACATTCCCAGGTGATAGTCCCCCACGGCCTCAGCATCCATGCTAGCTCCGTTTGCAACTCTGAGGATCATATCACCTGCCTTCAAAACCCTACGCTTTCTCAATGCCAGCAAAGAATTACAGATATGAGATCCTGACCCGGTATCCAATACCCAGGAAGTAGAGTTTATTGATAGAAAGTTTTCAATAACATACACACCTGAAGCTGAAGCCGCAACTTGCTTCAGATCCTGGTTTCTGGCCTTCCAAGCCCTGCAATCTTTCTTCCAGTGTCCACTCTTGTGACAGTAAAAGCATTCTTCCTTCCCCACAAGCTTTCCCGCTACCTTTGTTGCTTTTGCCTTTCCCTTCGTATCCACTTTACTAACACCGCCCCTTGGTTTGGCGGGGGTTTTCTTCTTCTTTCCCTTGGCTTTCGTCTTGGACCTAGAAGAGGAAGATCCTCCTACAAACAAAGTGGATGTTTCCCTACCTTTCTGTAGGGTGCTCTCTGCACTCCTCAGCATGTTGAGGAGTTCTGAAAGTTTAACTTCCTTTTCTTGCAAGTTGAAGTTCAGGATAAACTGGGCTTAAGTGGAAGGAAGGGACTGGAGAATCAAGTCCGTATAGAGCTCATTCTCCAACGTGGTCCCAAGGTCCGCGAGCTCCTCTATGTAGCCAATCATCTTAAGCACGTGTTCCGCTACCGATGATCCGACGGCCAATCTCGCCGAAAACAACTTTTTCGAGACTTCGTATCTGGCGATTTGTGATTGCTCTCCATACAGTTCCTTTGTATGGAAAAATATGGATTCGAGGTCCATATTCTCATGCCTCCTCTGACGTTCATTGTCCATAGAGGCAAGCACGAGGCACTTGGCCTTCGAGCAGTCGATTTCCCAGGTCTTACGGATTTCCCTTTCCGCGACGCTGGTTTTGGGACCTAGGACAGGGGGAGCTTTGGTGGTAAGGAGATACCCCAACTTGTCATAAGTGATTGCCATTTTGACATTTCTGAGCCAATCTTTGTAGTTTAGCCCTATCAATATGTTTTTATCTAGTAGTAACTTAAGTCCAGTCATGATGTTTGGTCGCTGCAATTAGGAGAGAGAGAAGAAACACTTTAGCATGATACTCTTGCAAGTTTAGAGTGGTTTTTAATTTGTCTAAACAGGATGGCTCCCACTGTCTCTCGAATCCCTCCTCAAACCATAAAGGAAGAATTAGTCGGGATCAATCTCACCGTACAATTCTAGCTTAACCGTTCAGCCAGGCCAGTGTCGGTACTTCGAGGGAGGTTTTCCAACGCTTTCGCGAAGTTCCTTAATTAAATAACCTATTTTCCCTGTGGGCGTAGCCCCACTAACACCTTTCTAGACACTTACTTGGTTTATAACATTGATTGTTAAGTGAGAAAGTTCCGGAGGAGTAGTATATACTCACAGTAGGATCGGGATCCAAATATCATCGCGTGACAAAACTGAAGGAATCCTACCAGAATCATCACACTTCAAATGGTATGCAGCGCTAGTAAGTTTCAGTTTCTTTAGAAACTCCCGATGTGGATTTTTGCCCCATGCTCTTATGACCTTGGCGTGAGGTCAAAATGTCATAAGTTAGATGTCAAGTTCTACCCATCATTATCCAGGTTAATTTGAACCCACCCGTACCTACCCTTAACGTAGGCCAAAATGGCAGTACGACTGTCTCAAACCAACGTATTCTATCTATGCAACAGATAAATATCCGGCAGCTACCAATCACTATGCCTTGGCGTGAGGTCAAAATACATAGCTTGAATACTACCGAATATTTAACTGAAATGATGGAGGGCTACGAATGGTTTTGGCGAAACCGTGAACGTAGTGAACTTGATATAATCGATGGAACTAGATAGCTTTTAAAAGGAGTGGTTCAAGTTCCGCATTTAAAAGTTGGTTTTTGAAAAGAACCGAGGGGTTTTGAAAGTGTTCCAACGACTTTTACTTGGTTTATTTTCTTGCATTAATTTTAATGCGTCCCATCAATTAATCCTACCATTGCAGAAAACAATGAAAATATGACGTACGCTTATGCCATCCGCATTCGCCACGGGGCCCCGTCATCACCCGTTAGGTTACTTAACTAACGACAGAACGGGGGCTGGACTAGCGCGGATGCAAAACATAAGCAACGTCTAAATAGATATCGTATATAGATATATAGCAATGATAGCCATTCTAGATCACAGATGAATACATTGGATATACTAGGAATCCGCATTCCGTTCGAGCCTGTAACGAAAAAGCAGATTACATGGTCGTGATGAATAGCCAATACCCACCCTAGACCCCTACGGGTGCGACAAACTACCAGCCAAGTACCCGAAGTGAAGCAACCTCCCTCAACGACGTGAGTAGGCCACTCGGCACTTCGAGATACCCGGTAGTTTGTGCACCCCACCTTGGGTCTATCCTAGGAGCAAAAACAGTAAAAAGAAATTATACAATGGAGGCTACAACCTCATCCCGGATGTGCGGCCATACAAATAATATTACATCAATTTACATATTACATGAATTGAAAGAATAAGAAAACTCTCATCTCACAACCCCCCGGCTATTCATCCGCGAAAATCCAACGAATTCATATACACAAACTATCAACATTACAGATCACAAATATGTATAACCCCTACTAATCGACGTATAGCGATTAGCTGACGTTCAATACATATAACACATCACAGATACAACCTATTAGCCAAAGTCTACAGAAAATCGATCAAAATACGGATTTGTAACCACCCCAAAAGAAAACTTGTTCTCTGGAAATTCTGGGCAGAAACAAACCATGTCAAAAATCACAAAACACCAACAGAAGCAAACTGCAGGAGAAACAATCCACAACCGAGTCAATCTTTGTAGTTTGGTGGGACCAGGGACAGGGGGAGCTTTGGTGGTAAGAAGATACCCCGGCTTGTCGTAAGTGATTGCCATCTTAACATTCCTGAGCCAATCTTTGTAGTTTGGCCCTGTCAGTATGTTTTTATCTAGAAGTAACTTAAGTCCAGTCATGTCGATTGGTCGCTGCAATTAGGAGAGAGAAGAAACACTCAGCTTGATGCTCTTGCAAGTTTTAGAATGGTTTTTAATTTGTCTAAACAGGATGGCTCCCACTGTTTCTCGAATCCCTCCTCAAACCAAAAAGGAAGAATTAGTCAGGATCAATCTCACCGTACAATACTTGCTTAGCCGTTCAGCCAGGCCATTGTCGGTACTTCGAGGGAGGTTTTCCAACGCTTTCGCGAAGTTCCTTAATTAAATAACCTCTTTTCCCTGGGGGCGTAGCCCCGCTAACACCTTTCTAGACACCTACTAGGTTTATAGCATTGATCGTTTAGTGAGAAATTTCCCGAGGAGTAGCATATACTCACAGTAGGATCGGAATCCAAATATCATCGCGTGACGAAACTGAAGGTTGATTAAGGTTGTTTGGTACGTCTAAATTTTAAATCGGGCATGGTTGATGCCTTATAGACCCTTGTGAGAGTGCTAAGTAACCCTACAGTGGTATCAGAGCCAAGCTAGAGCTTTAGGCGAAATCTAGGCGTAGTTTAAAGTCCGATCAAACTCCGAATAGCCGTAAAACCCTAGTTTCTGGAAAAAATTTCAAAAGTTGACATTTTTCATATGAAAAATACTCAGAAAATTCAGCAGGTGATTTTATGGATTACTGTGAAAAACGTTCCCCAATTGCTTTTATTGCGCCGCGGAACCGCGGCAATAGCCTTGCTTGCACGGCGGTTCCGCGGCCAAACAGTGAAATTTAGTTTTGGTTTTCACACAGTAAAATCCGTACAGATCTCCTGATTGTTCTGGGAATTTTTATTCTACTCAAGTGTTGAGTTTTCTGGGTTATATTGGGAGCTCGTTGATTCGATTGGAAAGTATAACTTCGTTTAGTTTGTCCGGGTAATTTTTAGAACGTGTTAAAATGTTCGAACGGATATCAATAACTCACTTTTTCCCCTGTCGGAAAATTTTTCAAAAGTTGGATTTTTTCTCGAGTTTGAAACTTCCGGAAAATTGTGCAAGTAACCCGGTGGACCCTCTAGAAGAATACAAACCTTAACTCGATTATATGACCATCTGAACCGCCTCTGAACCTTAGGGTTTGGGGCAGTACGGCACTGCCACATGTGAGGCGTTGGCTTGACCCTTCTACGGCTGGACCATTGGTACTGTGGCATGTGATGGATACTTTTTGAACTCCACTCAAGTGTTGAGCTATTTGGGAAAACTTAGGTGTTTGATTATTCGATCGGAAAGTTTAACATTGTCTATTTATCTGGAATGTGATACAATATTTGGAATCCATAAATAGTTATGAGATAACTAATTTGAATGTTGTAAATTTAGCCGTTTAGTCTCAAATGATCGTTTGCCACGGGATTTTGATGCGATCAAAAGTCCGTCGCAATCACGTAGCGTACGCGGATACTCGCCTGGTAAACTTAATAGATAGCCACGCCCCATAGCCCCGACCAAGTGACTTTAGGAGAACCCCGTCGCCAAAAGCATCCGTTCGGGTGCTCGCGGCAGCGGTGTTCCGCCTTAGTGCACTTCATCGACGGCATCCGGGGGTGCGGCCGTCTACTAATGTTTGCGACGAGTATTCGATCAGGATGTCGGGAATCTTGTTGAATTGCCGGACTAGATATTGAAAAGTGTTTTCTATATTGAGACTAAAATGCGGGGTTTATAATTGTTAGGCATGAGATGTCTAAGGAATTCATTTGGTTAGACATGCGATGTCTAAGGTGGTTGCGGATTCCAACTGTTGTAATTTTACACTTTCTTTTCTATGACCGTAAGCGTAGTATGTGGTGTATCGCCGGCTTCGTTGATATACATCAACGACAATCGGGATACGCATACTTGCTTACGTTGATGATATGAGATATTATGTGTTGCTGTGATATGTTATATTGGATCGTCGTGTTCTGAATAGCCCGGGGTTTTATGTGAGATGAGAGTTTTTCTTTTTCATTCATGTAAAATTCATTGTATGTAATATTCTTTTATTGGGGCACTTCCGGGCTGAGGATGATGTTACCATTGTATATTTTTTACTTTTCCGCATTAGGTAGACCCAAGGCGGGGAGCACAAGTAACCGGGTTCTAGGGTCCAGTAGGAGACTATCTCGAGGAGTCTAGACCGGGTCTCCTAACCCTAGAATTGGCAGTGTTGCTTGCCGCTCTCGTAGGGGTCTAGGGATGTGGGTTTGACTATTCATCGCGACCGTGGAATCCGCGTTTTATTCAGGCTCGCATAAAACACGGAAATCCTAGTATATCCAATATTTCATATATGTTCTTCTGCTGCAATATTCTGTGATGAGATCATATTACTGCCTGAGACAAATGTTTATATTATATATATGAGATATATGTTGTATTGCAGATTTCATTTCAAATGTGATGCTTGTGAAGTATAATAAAATGGGACTTCATTAATGAGATTAATGAAACTAAAAGAAACCTAAAGATTTTTTTGAAACTTGTTTAAAAACTGGTAGCTCTGGTTCTTGCTTTGCATAGCGGTGTTCCTTGTAGAACATCCAGCACCTTATTCGATAAGGAAAGAGCAGAGATCTCTTCACCGGGAGTGACCTCTTTAGCGAAACTAGCAGATGCTACAAACACGGTTTGTCTTCTGATTGCTTATATAGTTTTTGCTTTGCATGGTGATATTTGTGAAATATCCTGCACCTTATTCGATGAGGAAAGTGCCGACGATCCTTTCACCGGGAGTGACCTCTTTAGCAAAACTAGAAAAGGCCTAAAAAATATTCCTTTTAAAAATCACTTGATTCTATAACGATATCAAGTTCATTACGCAAAGGGTTTTCTTAAAAACCTGTCGTAACCCTCCGTCATTTTAGGAAGTAGGGTAGTTAGTATTCGTACTATGTTTGTTGACCTTAGTTAAGGCACAGTGTACGGTACCTAAGTGATATCTTCCTATATAGCATATGATGCGATTAGTTAGGACAGTCATGTGACTTTGTTGACCTTAGTTAAGGGTCATGTGGGTGGGTCTATTTAATCAAGAAATGACGGGTAGAACTTGACTAGTGTTTATGATTTGTTGACCATAGTTAAGGTCATAAGTCACTAGGGGTAAAATATTATCGGGAATTTCAAGTGTTGAAATTTGCAATGAGATTGCATACCTTCTATCAGATAGTTGGATCCCGATACCCGCTGCGAGTAAGAGTTACTCCTGGGAGAGTTTTACACATTACAATTAACCGATCAAGTAGGTGTCTAGAAAGGTGTCAACGGGATTACGCCCCTGGGAAAACGAGGTTTAATTTAATTAGGTTCATGCGAAAGCACGGGGAACCTCCCTCAAACTATCGGCACTGGCCTGGCTGAAAAATTGGCGAACTTGTAGAGTGTAATTAATCCCAGCTAGTCTTTCCTTTTAGGGTTTGAAGGAAGATTTGACTAAAACAGTGAGAGACATCCTGATTAGATAAATTAATAACCATTCTAATCTTGTAAAAGCGCATGCTGAGTGTTTTCTTCTCTCTCTCTCTCTCTCTCTCTCTCCAGGTTTCGACTATGTCACGTCTTAATCACGATAATAATACGGATGTATTGACCGAACCCGCTTGTTATACTGCGCTTGGGAACGTTGGTCCGGCTCTAACTTATAGACATGTGACTTATGATATTTTGACCAACGCCAAGGTCATAAGAGCATGGGGCAGAAATCCATATCGGGAATTTCTAAAGAAACTGAAATTTGCAAAGAGATGCATACCATTTGGAGTGTGATAATTTTGGTAGGATTCTTTCAGCTTTATCATACAATGATATTTGGATACCGATCCTACTATGAGTATCCGCTACTTATCAGGAGATTCGTCACTTAACAATCAATGCTATAAACCAAGTAGGTGCCGAGAAAAATGTCAGCGGGGTTACGCCCCCAAAGAAAAGAGGTTATTTAATTAAGAAACTTCACGAAAGCGTTGGAAAACCTCCCTCGAAGTACCGACACCGGCTTGGCTGAACGGTTAAGCAAGTATTGTACGGTGAGAATAGTCCTGGCTAGTTCTTCCATTTTGGTTTGAGGAGAGATTCGAGAAACAGTGGGAGCCATCCAGTTTAGATAAACTAAAAACCACTCTAAACTTGCAAGAGCATCATGTTAAAGTGTTCCCTCTCTCTCTCATTGCAACGACCCAGAACATGACAGGCCTTAAGTTATTATTAGAAAAAAATATATTGACAGGGCCAAACTATAAAGATTGGCTGTGGAATGTCAAAATGGCTTTGGCTTATGACAAATTGGGATATGTCCTTACTACTAAGGCACCTGCTGTCCCTGGTCCAAAATCCAGTATTGCGGATAAGGAAATTCACAAGACCTGGGAGTTAGATTGCGCGAAAGCCAAATGCATCGTGCTTGCCTCTATGAATAATGAACATCAGAGGAGGCACGGGGATATGGATCATGAATCCATATTTCACCATACAAAGGATCTGTATGGAGAGCAATCTCGTATAACTAGATACGAGATCTCGAAGAACTTGTTTCAGTTCAGGCTGGCCGTCGGATCATCTGTAGGAGAACATATCCTAAAGATGATTGGCTATATAGAATCGCTCGCAGACCTCGGGACGACTTTGGAGAACGAGCTCTATACAGACTTGATTCTTCAGTCCCTTCCTTCTACCTATGCCCAGCTTATTCTGAATTTCAGCATTCAAAAAAAAGAAGTTGAACTTCCAGAACTCCTTAACATGTTGAGGAGTGCAGAGAGCACCTTGCAGAAGGCAAGAGAAACACCCGCTATGTTTGTTCGCAGTGCTTCTTTTTCCAGGTCCAAGGCTAGAGCCAATGGAAGGAAGAAGAAGGCCGCCACCAAACCGAGAGGTGGTGTTGGTAAGATGGGTGTCAAGGGAAAAGCAAAGGTTACGGTGCCAGTAGTGGCAAAGGACGAGTGCTTCCACTGTCGTAGGAAAGGGCACTGGAAGAAAGATTGCAAAGCCTTGAATGCCAAGAACCAGGAACCGAAGCAAGCTGTGGCTTCGACTTCAGGTGTGTTTGTAATTGAAAATTGTCTGTCAATCAACTCTACTTCCGAGGTATTGGATACCGGATCAGGATCTCCTATATACAATTCATTGCAGGCACTGAGAAACCGTAGAGTGCTGAAGCTTGGTGATATGACCCTCCAGGTTGCTAACGGAGCTAGAGTGGGTGCTCTGTCCGTAGGGGATTATCACCTTGGATTGACGAGTGGACATATTTTGGTTTTGCATAATTGTTTTTGTGTACCCAGTTTAATGTGTAATATCATATTTCTTTCGTTGTTATCAAAAGAAGGTTATGATTTCACGTTTGTAAGCGATTTTGTTAACATCCACCTTAATCATGGTTTGATTGGGTCCGGTACACTAGATAACGGTATATATGTCTTAAACCAATTTCAGATTTTCAATGTCCAGAACACACTAAAAAGAAAGTCTCCAGATATAAATAAGGCTTTCTTATGGCATTGTAGACTAGGTCACATCAATGAGACAAGGTTAACTAAGTTATATAGAGAAGGATATTTGGATCCGTTCGAATATCAATCTTATACCACTTGTCAATCATGTCTCAAAGGAAAGATGACAAAGACTCCATTCACTGGACATGGAGTAAGAGCGAGCAAGCTCTTAGGACTCATACACAGCGATGTATGTGGTCCAATGTCTACACATGCAAGAGGTGGTTTTTCCTATTTCATTACTTTTACGGATGATTACTTTAGGTACGGATTCATTTTCTTGATGAAACATAAATCCGAGACTTTTGAGAAATTCCAAGAATATAAGAATGAAGTAGAAAACCAAACCGGCAAAAGTATCAAGACACTGAGATCTGATTGAGGTGGTGAATACTTAAGTGCCGAGTTCCTTGGTTACCTAAAAGAGAAAGGAATTCTCTCTCAGCTTACTCCTCCATACACTCTACAACATAACGGTGTATCGGAGGGACGGAATCAAACCCTATTGGATCTGGTACGTTCCATTATGAGTAATGCTGAGTTACCGTGATCTTTCTGGGGTTATGCGCTAGAATCAGCGGCATATCTTTTGAACAGGGCTCCTACCAAAACTGTGCCTACCACCCCATATCAGATGTGGAGTGGGAAGAAACCCTATCTTCAGTATCTGAAGATATGGGGATGTCCAGCTTTTGTTAAAAAGCAGCATGCGGACAAACTCGAGGCACGATCAGTGCAGTGTAAGTTTGTGGGATATCCAAAGAACTCCAAGGGGTATTACTTCTATTACACAGAGGAATAAAAGGTTTTGTTTCTCGTAATGCCTATTTTCTAGAACAGCAGTTTTTAGAAAAGGAAACAAGTGGGAGCGAAATAGAACTGGAAGAAATTCCAGACCACAAACTACTACTGAAAGTTTGGTAGAACCAGTAGTTTAAGAAGAACAGGACATTCCTGCACCCTTCCGCAGGTGTAGTAGGTCGTCTCATCCGCTTGAGAGATACTATGGTTTTCTCATAGATAGAGATAGAGAGGATTGCGTCATTGATGATGATGAACCTAATAGCTTCCAGCAAGCTATCCAGAGCGGTGACTCGGTATGATGGCTGGATTCAATGCGGACCGAAATGGAGTCCATGTACACCAGCAAAGTATGGACTTTGGACTTTGCTCTAGGCGGGGTAAAACACATAGGATGCAAATGGATCTTTAAGAAAAAGATTGGTGTAGATGAACAGGTGGAAACTTATAAGGCTAGACTTATTGCAAAGGGTTTTCGTCAAAGACCTGGTTTGGACTATGACGAAACGTTTTCTCTAGTGGCTATGCTCAAATCCATTCGGGTCCTTCTTGCTATTGCCACCTTCCATGATTATGAGATCTGGCAGATTGACGTAAAGACGGCTTTTCTAAATGGTAATTTGGAAGAGTGCGTCTATATGGATCAGCAAGAGGGTTTCAGTCAAAGTGGGAGCAGCGGGAAAGTGTACAAGTTGCTTAAGTCCATTTATGGAGTAAAGCAAGTATCGCGGAGTTGGAACATCTGTTTTGATGAAACGGTCAAAGAATATGACTTTATCAAAAATCCAGATGAACCATGTATATATAGTAAAATTGTGGCACGAACTGTCGTATTTCTCGTCTTGTACGTGGATGACATTCTATTGATAGGAAATGACATTCCTATGCTACAATCTGTCAAAAGATTCTTATCACACAGGTTCTCTATGAAAGACCTGGGTGATGCCTCTTACATTCTGGGGATCCGGATCTATCGTGATAGATCCAAGAGGATGTAGGGACTATCGCAGTCCAGGTATATCAACACTGTACTGAAAAGATTCAGTATGGAAGATTCTAAGCGCGGTAATTTACCGGTTTGTCACGGAATCACCCTATCTAAAGAGATGTCTCCCAAGACTGATTTGGAAAAGGGATCGCATGTCAATTATACCCTACGCTTCTGCGGTAGGATCTATAATGTATGCGATGTTGTCCACCAGACCAGATGTAGCTTACGCACTGAGCGTGGTAAGCAGGTATTAGTCAGACCCAGGGGAGAAGCACTAGATAGCAGTAAAGAACATTCTCAAGTACCTGAGAAGGACTAAGGAGATGTTCTTGGTTTATGGCGGAAAAGACCTCAAGCTCGAGGCCTTTGCTGATTCCGGCTTCTAGAGTGACAAGGATGACTCCAAGTCCATGTCAGGTTATATCTTTACTCTCAATGGAGGGGCGGTGTGCTGGAAGAGTTCCAAGCATGACACCGTTGCTGACTCGATGATGGAAGCGGAGTATATCGCTGCTTGCGATGCCGCAAAAGAAGTGGTCTGGATGAAGAAGTTCCTCACAGAACTTCAGGTGGTTCCTACCATTGTTGATCCAATACCGTTGTATTGCGACAATAACGGAGCTATAGCTTTAGCGAAGGAACCCAGATCCCATCAGAAGTCCATACACATCTTAAGGCGGTATCACCTGATCAGGGAGATCATAGATCGCCGGGAGATCGAGGTCCGGAGAGTTGCTACAGAGGAGAACATTGCTGATCCATTCACAAAGGCCTTACCTCAGATTCAGTTCGAGAGGCTCCTCGAGATGATCGGTCTTCGATACGCTAGTACATGGCCCTAGTGCAAGTGGGAGATTGTTAGTGTATATGCCCTAGGGGCCATTATTGTATCATACTAGCTTGTATATTACTTAATTGAAGCTTGGGATATTCATAGTTATTTTAACAGTCTTGCTAAACATGGTAGTATGCTACTTGGTTTATATCTATCTTAATATGTGTGTACGTATTGATAGAGCCCTTAGGATCTTGCTTGACTACCAACGTTGTGATGGCAGTCATACTAGTGGGGGCTGGGTAGTCTACAAGCACATCCTTTTTCAGGTCTCTAGTCGTAGGATTATCGAGACTGGGCATCGATACTCCGGAATAGACTAGTGTATACGCTTCTCATCCAAGTTGGGGAGATGGTCTGTCCCACAGTCATCAGTACGTCGTACTGGAGATATTATACAGGTGCTCGTTGAGTTACGGGTACACCGGACAGGACTCGCAGGGAACTGTTGGTTGGTATTATACCCGTCGTCAGTTAACAGTTTCCAGGTGACATGAGTACAGCATAGTCCGCAGACTTGACACTGCTGCTTCGCCTCGAGTGTGTTCCCACTGTTCTTAGATTGCTACCCTACCATGGCTCAAAGGTGTCGTGCAAACAGGTAGCAGTTGGGTGTAGTCCCGAAGCACTTGGAGGCAGTGGCGGTTAGAAAGGATTCGTCTCTCCCGGTATTGGGAGTTAATATCGCGCTGTGTCTGGAGAGCCATTACGCAAAGTCCCTGACCAGGGCAAGCGAGATTTACTGGTAGGTTTTCCAGTAGTTTCTCAAGGTGTAATGGGCTTCACTCCGACACGACCTATACCGCTTTTAGGGGACTGACGCTTGCCGTCCCCTAGGCCCGATATGCGATAGTCCTAGACGAACAGACCAGACTGTACGGAGATTGTCACATCAGGCTCAATAGGAGTTCGGATGGGTTTCCTCATCGGCCTTCTTATCGACATCTACCTGGGGACCGTTACGTATAGCTAGTGCCGCTTGCGGTCTGAGGTTAAACCCACTGCCAGCGTAGTAGTCTGTTGGGGTAAAAATTTACACCCCGGTTGACCAAGTCAAAATCCAAGTCAACCCCAAGCCAAGTGGGCCCAAGCCCAGACCCAGTGGGCCCATGCCCGGGTCGAGCCCGAACATGAAGCGGCCGGCCTTCCCCCATGCCAAGATAAAAATTTTGTAATAAATAATTTTGTTGCATTTTCTTTTATTTTATTTTATGGATAAATGTAAGAAAATGGGCATAAAAGCCAAATTTTTGTAAAGCCCATGGCTTATGTGCAAAAAGAAATGGCACATGAGCCATGAAATAGGCAAAATGCCATTTTGTGAAGCCCAAAGGGCTATGTGTAAAGTGTATAGCCTATAAAGGCAAGGATAATGAAATATCCCAATAACTTTTTTCTCTCTCCAAAAAAAAAAAGCTTCAGAGCTGAGCTCTTTCTTCCTTCTCCAAGGATCCAAAACCTTCTTCTTTCTTTTGAATTAAATCAAGAGTTTTACTCTTCCCTTTTCAAAACAAATTAGTTTTTCACCACAAAACCCACATAGGGGAACTTGGATCTGTCATCAGATCTTAAAAAGGAGAGATTTTGAGATTTCACATCTCTTGATCTTCAAGATCCAGCAAGCAACAGGAGGAAGAAGAAGAACATCTTTCACTAAACCCCCAAAAAAAAGAAGAAAAAACACATTCAGGAGTCCAACTCCTCTCTGATTTCTCTTCTGAGAAATTTTTTTTAGGCTAAAAGCCTGTTGTGCCTTACCTGCGCGCTTGCGCAAGTGCGCAAGGCGCCCGCGTGCCGACACATGGCGCGCGCGCCTGCGCACGTGCGCAAGTGCGCAAGTCGCCCGCGTGCCGACACGTGGCGTGCGCGCCTGCGCAACTGCGCAAGTGCGCAAGTCGCCCGCGTGCCGACACGTGGCGCGCGCGCCTGCGCACCTGCGCAAGTGCGCAAGGCGCCCGCGTGCCGACACGTGGCGCGCGCGCTTGCGCACCTGCGCAAGTGCGCAAGGCGCCCGCGTGCCGACACGTGGCGCGCGCGCTTGCGCACCTGCGCATCCCTTGGATGTCTTTTCCCCCTCTTTTTGTGTACATACATACATATATACATATGTATACAAATTTATACACACACATACTCCGCAACATTCTCCCCCTCAAAAAAATTTTCGGGCCGGGGCGCTGCCCCGAACCCCGCAAGGGGGCTGCCCCGAACCCCGCAAGGGGGCTGCTAGCCCCCTTGACCCCCAGCCCGCTATCCGGGTAGCGGGACCCCCGTAAAAACTCTGCGTGGCTCCCGATATATCCAAACCCCCCCTTTCAAAACACAACACACGTACACTGCACATTGAGTTCGCATGACCATTTTTAACCCGTTAATCGGAGGTTCCCTCGCCCCAAAGGCGAGGGGTAATTAACGGCAGCTTAGTCCGCGGCTGCCGGAGATTCGGATCCCCACAATCATTAAACCCCGGCCTACTCCAGGCAGGGGGAATCTGTAGTACGCCTGACAAGCGCGCGCGTATTCCCATCTCAATGGGGTGACGAAAAACACCGTACAGATTCTGGCACGCCCGGTGGGACCAATCTCTCCTCCCATATTTCGGGTTAAACGTTCATGCGAACTCAATCAATATACATACCTGTATTTATACTAAAAATAATGCGTTTTAATGCAGATTTTCAAGCAATCAACCTTCGACGACAATGTCTCCCCAGACGAATTCAACTTCCAATGCGACCCCGATTCTGTACGTGGTCAAGATCAACGCTCGTGTGGTTCTCCCCGCAAGCCTCAGTCGACAGTGGGAGGAACCGCCCCGTCAGTTCGGCTCCGTCATCATCTACCCTGCCGGAAGCGCTCATCTGGCGGAGATCCCGGCGGAACAGGTGGCCAAGCCGGTCTCAAGGGGCAAGAGGCCGAATGTTGTGATTGCTAAGGCACCACAACCGAAACTTAAGATGGTGTCTGAAGGATTCCCTGACGCTCTAACTGGGGGCAAGACTTCCGGTGCGAAGGGCAACAACAAATGTCGTGGACGAGCTCAAGCGATGACTCCAGCAAACGCACAATCGAGCGTATCACCAAAGCCTTCCATCGCCCAGTCTGCGGTGTCTTCCCAAAAAGCCGAAGTCTGCCAGGCGCTTAGAACAGAAAAGTTAAGGCAGAAGCGGCTCAGGTATCGAGCCAACAAGAGGGCCAGGGCTTCGGCCAAATAGAATCGTGTGAAGTTCCAAGTGCAGGGTTGCCCTGCGACGACGGTTGAGTCGGACGTAAGCATCAGCAATTCCTTCGAGCCTCTGAAGTGGGTTCAGAAAAATGCCATGACCGCCAGAATCAAGAAGACAGCGGTCCGAATAGCGCCACAAAGAGACGTGTCCCGGCCCCAACAGAAGAAGTATGACACTGTCTCTTCAAGAGTCTATCAAGCACTCTGTGCCGCACGAAAGAAGTGGGGCAAACCCAGAAAAGAAGTGCCAGCACCATTCAAAAACTTGGTTAGGCCAGCCGCCTTCAATCGACTACCAGCTACTGAAGCAAGGGGGTCAAGACAGCGATCCGTGAAATCATCTTCCAATGATAGAAAGACGGCCGGATACATCATCCATACGGTCTATATGGCGGGCGGGCGCCCTAGCGACAACCTTCGCAGCAAAAGCAAGGACGGGGCCACCACATCCCAAGCCCAATCTAGCCTGAATGTGGTTGCCGCCGCCCAAGAACAGCCGCCCCCGCTGGATGAAGAAAACCCACTCGATGAGGATGATAGGCAGAAAGACCCCTCGGTCTATGAAGAGTCAAGCTCGGACAGCGAGGAGGAGCCGACTTTCCGCCCCAGGACTGCGGAGCAAGAGCTGCTTCAAGAGCTTCGAAAACAGCTCAGGAGCAAAGATAAAGAGATGGCTAAGCTCTATTCGAAGATTGACGACTTAACGAACGTGGTGATGCAGCTTACGGCTCAAATCGCTCGAGCGCCTTCCAACCAAGCACAAGCCACTACTAATCAGCCGGGTGATGACAATCCGAGGCAGCCAATGCCTGTTCCTTTGGGACCAAGACTGGTCGAGCCGCATGAAAGCCGGCCGCACTCCGCTTCCGGGGACGCGTTGGCCCCAGATAGCGCCATCCCGCTAACACAGGATCGGATAATGGATTTGGTCACCAGCAAGGTTAAAACATTGGTGGCCGAAGCTGAAGCTCAGAAAGAAATCGGCAGTAGTGGGCGGCCATATCCCGCGCAATACGATCTGATCGAGTTCCCAAGTGGCTACGTCATTCCTAAGTTCGGAAGATTTGATGGAACGGGGAATGCAAATCAGCACGTTGCCCACTTCAAAGCATCGTGCGGAAATACAGGGGGCAATGACGCCCTCCTTCTTCGTCAATTTGTCAACAGCCTGACCGGTGTCGCTTTCGACTGGTACGCGAGCATACCAGACGGGTCCGTCATTACCTTTGCCCAAATGGAGTCTCTGTTCCGGCAAAGATTCATGAGCGTCAGTGATAAAATCTCCATTGCCGACCTTGTGAGGACCAAGCCGGGGAAGAATGAAAGCAACACTGACTTTATCGCCCGATGGCGTAATCTCACGGTCAAGTGCGAACCGCCGCTGGAGCAGGACCAGTCCGTCAGCCTTCTCATTGGGAACCTCAGCAATTGGATGGTCCCCTTCTTGTGTACAGCGGGCCTCAAGACGTTTCAGGAGCTAACCAAGAAAGTCCAAATGCTGGAACGCTCGAAGCAAGAGTCCCC
This sequence comes from Agapanthus africanus, assembly GCA_030015575.1. Classification (NCBI taxonomy): domain Eukaryota; kingdom Viridiplantae; phylum Streptophyta; class Magnoliopsida; order Asparagales; family Amaryllidaceae; genus Agapanthus; species Agapanthus africanus. The sequence goes on from CM057340.1 coordinate 508,773,491, forward strand.
GCCAGACTCTCAGAGAGACAAAACCTGGAAAAGCAAGCGGGACGACAACCGTAGAAGCGGGAGTTCCAGCAGTACCAATGTCTTCAATGCCTCCGACAATGAAGAAAAGCGAAGGGCGGGCGAATCCAAAACCAACCGGTCTCGAAAGCCATTGCTGGGAGGAGATGGGCCTTCCCTAGAGGAGAAAAAGAACAAGGTTTACTCTTTCAGAAGGGACAAGGTCCGTAAGATATTCAAAGATGCCTTGAACAACGGCCTACAATTGCCGGAGTCGAAAAGACCCCAAGAAGCAAAAATGACCGACAATCCTCTGTATTGCCCGTACCACCGAGTAGTGAGCCATGCGATCGAGGATTGCTATATCTTCAAAGATTGGGTCGAGAAGCAGTACAAGGCTGGAGAGATCGAGCTGTCCAAAAGTGTATTGGTGAACAATCAAGTTGCAACCACCAACTTTATACAGACAGAAACTGAAGCCTTCTGGGAGCAGACAGCCGAACCCGCTGCCCTGAGAAGTGAAACGGACTCATCGCGGTCTCCATGGAGTACGCACATATCTAATAAGACGAAGAAGATGATAAAGCTACTTCGGAAAGAACCCAGGACGGAATGGGAAGGGCAGAAGAAGCCTATCGGTCCAGCTACCAATGCGGCTCCATCAGGCTCAAAATCCAAGAAGCTCAAGAAGAAGAAAAGTGCAGCTCGGCGCGAAAAAGAGTCTGCAGGGAGATCGACCATTCAAAAATATATCGATTCTCTCGAAGAATATGAGCAAAAGGAAAGAACATTGATTCAATTGAAGGAGTTCTTCCCTGTACAAGCGGCCGAAATTCTGGAGGAGTTAGAAGAAGACTCTAATGAAGAAATTCCAGTAGTGACCTGCTACGCCATCCATCTTGGCAGCGACTCTGAGGATGATCTCTGTTTTCCGGAAGAGGACGAGGAGCTCACCACAAAGGCCAATCAAATCCAGCTCAGAAGCGGCAGGGCTCTACCGCAAAATCAGGGCAACACCCCAAAAGGGAAGGAAAAACAAGTCGCTAATGAAGAAGATGGCAGAGAACCGGCTGATGAAAACATAAGTCCTTCCTCGGTGGACTATAATGTCTTGGCGCATCTCCGGAAGCTTCCGTCTCTCCTGAGCATCTACGACGCCTTGGTCCTATCTAAGGAGCTTAGAGATGTTCTCATCCACGCTCTGCAAAACCCCGAGCGGTATCAGGCTCACTTTGTGGAAATTAACATGAAAGAAGCCCAGCATGCTTCGTATGCCGCCGCAGTCACATTTAAGGATGAAGACTTGCTACTGGGAACGGCTGAGCATAATCGGCCGCTTTACGTGACCGGGTACAGCGACGGAGATCGAATTAATCGCATATTGATTGATCCGGGGTCCTCAGTGAACATCATGAACTTGCAAACTCTGAAGAGTTTGTCAATGGACGTCCGACACCTGTCAAGGGAAAGGATTGTCATTCAAGGCTTCAACCAAAATTGTCAGCAAGTTCTGGGGTCCATAGCTCTGCCAATCAAATTCGGGGATCTGCAAACTGAAGCTAAGATATACGTGATCGACGCCGACACGTCTTATAAGATTCTCTTAGGGCGGCCGTGGCTCCACGATTACAGCATCATTCCGTCAACTCTCCATCAATGCATGAAGTATACTAAAAATGGCGAAGAAAGACGCATTGACGGAGACATCCAGCCGTTCGGTGTGCATGAAGTCCGATATGAAGATTCTCGGTACTTTATAAACCACCAAAATGCTAAGCTACAACTGACTGAGGATAGACCGGCCCCAAGACTCAAAAGCAAATCTGCGCCGGCTATCACTTTCAAAAACAAAAATACCCAAGTGCGCCCGCATTTCGGCAGCGACACTGATGAGTCCGACGCTGGAAGCCCGTCCTTCTGCCAAACTCGTCCTCGTTTCGGCAGCGATACGGACGAATCTGTTATTGAAGGCCCATCTAGCAGCAAAGTCCGCCCTCATCTTGGCAGTGACATTGAAGAGTCAGAAGAAGAGGACCTGCCGTGCAACAGCTGTGCAGATCGGCCCCCCGTGCAGCAAGCGAAACTACGAGAGACCCTCGAAGTCGCAGAAGGGTCCCTGGCCATCACAAGGGTGCCGGAACAGATGTGCAAAGAGCTCGACGCATTGTCAATCTCTACCGTGGACCAGCTGAAAACTTTCTACGTGCCCGGGAGGAAAAATGGACAGAAGGGCATCCTGTTTTACAGGTCAAACCCCGTTGTGCACCCGGACGATCTTTCTGTCGCGTGCCTTCCCTATGAGAGAGGCTTAAGAGCCGTCCTCAATCCCAGATACTATGCGCCCGAGATGCGGGAATACTTTAAGAAGTGCGGATGCCGGTTATATCAAACGGAGTCCGAAGCAAAGTTTTACGAAGGGCTATGGTATCCGCCCCAGGTCCGAGCACTCATCGATGGACGAATTCCAGATAGACGGGGCATAGGCTATATTCAACCTTATTCCAAAGCGTGCTACATGATCCATGTTGGTGAGACCAGCGAAAGATCAAATGATGATGACGAGATAGCCGAGCCAGAAGAAGCTCCTCAAGAGCTCGAAGATGGAGGACAAGCAACCTTTGATGAGCTAACCGAGATTGACTTAGGAACGCCCGATAATCCAAGGTCGACCTACATCAGCTCACTCTTGTCGGAGGAAATGAAAGAGCAGATAATTGCCCTGCTGCGTGAGTTCGTCGACTGCTTCGCGTGGACGTACAAAGAAATGCCTGGCCTTTCCCCTGAGGTAGCCGTGCATAAGCTGGCTATATCTCCTGATGCTAAGCCAGTCAAACAAGCTCCTCGAAGAATGAGAAGGGAGTTGGAAGAAAAGGTCATCGAGGAAACCAAGAAACTCATTGATGCCGGCTTCATCAGGGAAGAGAAATATGCAGACTGGATCGCATGCATAGTCCCAGTGAAGAAGAAAAATGGGCAGATCCGAGTTTGTGTCGATTTCAGGGACCTCAATAAGGCATGCCCTAAAGACGACTTCCCGCTACCGGTCATGGAAATGATGGTCGATGACACCTCAAATTACGAACTGTTCACCTTTATGGACGGCTCGTCTGGATATAATCAGATCAAGATGTCGCCTGAGGATGAGAAGCACACAGCATTTCGAACCCCGATCGGAATATATTGCTACAAGGTAATGCCATTCGGACTGAAGAACGCAGGTGCTACATATCAAAGGGCGATGACTAATATCTTTGATGACCTAATCCATAAAGTCGTTGAATGCTATGTTGATGATCTGGTCATCAAGACTAAAGCCAAGGCCGATCATATCCAAGATCTCAGGACCGTTCTCACCAGACTGAGGGAATACGATCTGAAGATGAATCCTCTGAAGTGCGCTTTTGGCGTGTCATCGGGAAAATTCCTGGGCTTCATAGTCCGACATCGAGGGATCGAAGTTGACCCATCAAAGATAAAGGTTATCATGGAGATGCCCCCTCCGAAGAGTCTGACGCAGCTAAGATCTTTTCAAGGCAAGCTTGCTTATATACGGAGGTTTATCTCAAATCTTTCAGGGAGATGTAGGCCCTTCTCAAAGCTCATGAAGAAAGGAGCGCCTTTTATCTGGGATGCCGAATGTCGAGCAGCGTTCGAAAGCATTAAACAATACTTGTTGCACCCTCCAGTGCTGGCCGCTCCCATTCCGAATAAACCGCTGATTCTCTACACTGCCGCGCTGGACGAGTCACTCGGTGCGCTCCTTGCCCAGAATAATGAGGAAGGAAAAGAAAATGCCCTCTACTACCTCAGTCGAACTCTAGTCGGGGCGGAACACAACTACTCCCCAATCGAAAAGCAATGCCTGGCTCTGGTATTTGCTGTGAAGAAGCTGAGACACTATCTGCTCGCTCATCGGGTTATGCTGATCTCCAAGGTCGACCCGCTCAAACACTTGATGACCAAAGCAAGCCTAGCCGGCAGAATGGCAAGATGGGCTGTCATGCTACTTGAGTTTGACATAGTTTACACTCCTCAGAAAGCAGTAAAAGGGCAAGCTCTTGCAGACTTTCTCGCTGCTCATCCCATACCAGAAGGGTCGCCACTAAATTGTGAGTTACCCGACGAACAAGTGCTACACCTCGAGGAAGATGGGCCATGTTGGGAGCTCTACTTCGATGGAGCCTCATCAATAAGAACCTCCAGTAAATCAAGCATCCCAGAGATAAGAGCAGGGATAGGATTGGTGTTCATCACACCATCAATAGGAACCCTACGGCTCGGACAAACAACGAAGCTGAGCATGAAGCTCTGATAGCTGGTTTGGAGCTCGCCGTAGAAATGGAAATCCGTCGGCTACGAGTCTACGGTGACTCCCAGCTCGTCGTCAACCAAGTAAGCGGCGACTATAAGATATACAAACCCGAGTTAGCTCGCTACAGAGGTCGAGTGGTGGAACTCATGAAACGGTTCACTCATATTGAACTAACGAGAGTCCCTAGAGCGTTGAACGGAAAGGCTGATGTACTCGCTCGCTTGGCCAAGGAACTGGCTGATCCTGAAATGGACGAAATTCTGATCACAGTCAGGAGCCGGCAAATTCTACCCCCAGTCTCTCTACGAGAAGAGGAAAGCGCGGAACAGAAGAGCAGTCCTGCAGAAGAAGCTTCGATCATCCAAGACGAGCCCGATTGGAGAGAACCCTTCATAGAGTACCTCCGATACGACAAGCTGCCCGAAGAAAAATCTGCAAGGATTCAGCTGATGAAAAGAGCCCTCCGATACGTGTTTGTAAATGACACATTATACCGCAGGTCATATGACTAACTCTGGCTCAGGTGCCTGTCGTCGGCCGAAGCCCAAAAGGTCATGAAAGATGTCCACTCGGGAGTTTGCGGTGCTCACCAATCTGGCCCCAAGATGCGACTTCAAATTAAACGGCTTGGGTATTACTGGCCCACCATGATACGGGATTGCGGAGAGCATGCAAAGAAATGTTATATCTGCCAAATTCACGGTGATTTTATTCACAAGCATCCCAACCCATTGCATCCTACAGTGGCGTCGTGGCCCTTTGAAGTTTGGGGCACCGACATTGTTGGCCCAATTGATCCTCCGTCATCTAAAGGCCACCGGTTCATACTGGCCGCGACAGACTACTTCTCCAGGTGGGCTGAAGCTGTCCCGCTAAAAGAAGTCAAGACAAAGGATATTCTGACATTCTTCCAGCATAATATTCTATACCGCTTCGGTACACCAAGAAGAATCATTTCTGACAACGGGCCTTCTTTCAAGAGCTTCAATGTCTCAAGATTCGCTACTCAGCACAAGATAGACTGGAGGTATTCCTCCATCTATAATCCAAGAGCCAATGGGCTAGCCGAAGCCTTCAATAAGACTCTATGCAAGCTCCTGAGGAAAAATGCTTCAGCCAACAAGAGAGACTGGAATCTCAAACTTCACGAGGCGTTGTGGGCATATCGTACCACGCACCGTACTCCAACTCAGTCCACTCCATACTCATTGCTCTTCGGAGTGGAGGCGGTCCTCCCCCTCGAAGTCGAAGTTCCAAGCTTAAGAATGGCCGTTCAGCATGAGTTGACAGAAGAGGAAAACGTGCTCCTTCGACTTGAAGAACTCGATGCCCTCGAAGAAAAGAGGCTCGCGGTGCAGCAAAATCTGGAGCTGTACCGAGCCCAAATGTCACGGGCCTATGACAAGATAACCCGTCTCCGCGCTTTCAAGAAAGGTGAATTGGTGCTGGTCCTCAAAAGACCGATCATCCCCAATCGACATGCCAAGGGAAAATTCGAGCCGAACTGGGAAGGACCATACGTCATCGAGAAAGTGTTCGACGGAGGATCCTACCAACTAATAAGTGCCGAGGGAGAAAGGCCCATGCCACCAATCAATGGACGATATCTCAAGAAATACTACACATGAATGCTCCAAGTCGAAGGCGAATTGAGCACATCAGCCCTACGGTCTGGATCAGACATCCTGCAAAACCGTATACAATCCACGGGCGTAAATGACCCCTATCTCTCCCAAATCCTGCCGGTGAGACTACTTTTAAAAGTCCCACCAGCGGTAAAAAAAAAAGAGAAGAAAAAAAATAAAAAAAAATAAAAGAAATAAAAAAATAAAAATAAACGGTATGTCCACAAGCAAAACGGGCACGGATGAAAACCCGAAAGGGCTCCGTGAGTAAAAACAGCAGGACTACCGGCGAGTCTGCGAAAACCCGAAAGGGCGCAGACTTGTGAAAAGAGATGAAATACACTCGCAAAGTCCTCTCGACCTTGTGAGGAGAAAACCCCTGCGTGAGATCCTTACGACTCACAAAGGAGCAACACACTTAGGAATCCTCACGATTCCTAAGGAAAAAATACACCTGCGGGATCCTTACGACTCGTAGGAAGAAAATGCTTTATGGGACCCTCACGGCCCATAAAATTGAAAAGCCTTAGGTGGTAGGGACCCAAACCTATCTCCTAAGCCATCGTTCCCCAACGGGCAACGGCAAATGATGATCCGCTCCTGGCATTTCGCTTCAGTGTTAGCGGTGCTGATGCCGACCAAAAACCGAAATCCCAAGTCCTCCCGAGGCAAATGATGAGTTGCTCCTGGCATTATTCCAGTGCAGCAATACTGATGCTAAACAAGATCCAAATTCCAAGTCCCCAAACGGCGAATGATGAGTCGCTCCTGGTACCATATTCCAGTGTAGCGATGCAGACGCCAACCAAAATCCAATTTCTCAAAATTCTCCGGCCCTACGGTGGGTCCCCAAATTGACCATCGTATACAATCCACGGGCTCAAATAATTCTCATCATACCCATGCCCCACCGTAATCACCAGTTATGCGGCCGGTCTCCGCTTTGGGAATGATGCTCCATTGATAAGACCCACTCATGTGTCCTCACGATATATGAGGAGAACAAACCTTTGTGGGATCCTTACGACTCATAAAGGAAAAATACACTTAGGAGTGCTCACGACTCCTAAGGAGAAAATACACCTGTGGGATCCTTACGACCCGTAGGGAGAAAATGTTTTTATGGGACCCTCACGGCCCATAAAATTGAAAAGTCTTAGGCGATAGGGATCTAAACCTGTCTCCTAAGCCATCGCTCCCCAATCTCCAAATGGCGAATGATGAGTCGCTCCTGGTACCATATTCCAGTGCAGCGATGCAGACGCCAACCAAATTCCAAATCCCTTACCCCAACGGCGAATGATGAGTTGCTCCTGGTACCAAATTCCAGTACAGCGATGCAGACGCCGACAAAATCCCGAAATTTTTCCGGCCCTACGGTCTGGATCATACATCCTGCAAAACCGTATACAATCCACGGGCGTAAAACAATCCCAATTTCTCCCAAATCCTCTCGGGGCAAATGATGAGTTGCTCCTGGCATTATTCCAGTGCAGCAATGCAGATGCCAAACAAAAACCAAAAAATCCCAAAATCCTCCCCATGACAGATGATGATTCGCTCCTGGTACCATATTCCAGTATAGCGATGCTGATGTCAACCCAAATCAAAATCAACAAGTCAACTTCCACTCCGACACCGCAGAAAGCGGAGCAAGTCAGAATCCAATCTCAACACCGCAAGAAGCGGAGCAAGTCAAGTCTACCCCTGACACTGCAAGAAGCAGAGCAAGTCAAATCAAGCACCGACCGTCCAAGTCGCAAAAAGGGCAGAATCGACCGTCCAAGTCGGTAAAAGGGCAGCACCGACCGTCCAAGTCGTGAAAAGGGCAGCAATGACCGTCCAAGTCGCTAAAAGGGCAGCAACGACCGTCCAAGTCGCTAAAAGGGAAGCATCGACCGTCCAAGTCGCTAAAAGGGCAGCACCGACCGTCCAAGTCGTGAAAAGGGCAGCAACGACCGTCCAAGTCGCTAAAAGGGCAGCAACGACCGTCCAAGTCGCTAAAAGGGCAGCACCGACCGTCCAAGTCGCAAAAAGGGCAGCACCGACCGTCCAAGTCGCTAAAAGGGCAGCATCGACCGTCCAAGTCGCAAAAAGGGCAGCACCGACCGTCCACGTCGCTAAAAGGGCAGCAACGACCGTCCAAGTCGCTAAAAGGGCAGCATCGACCGTCCAAGTCGCAAAAATGGCAGCATCGACCGTCCACGTCGCAAAAAGGGCAGCACCGACCGTCCAAGTCGCAAAAAGGGCAGCGCAGGATTCCTACAAAGCGGGAACCAGATAAAGTCGCCTCCACGTGAAAGAAGATCCATCAATTTCATGCACACGACCCACATATGTGGTGTGCATTTATTGAGGGGGGGCAATTTGTTGGGGTAAAAATTTACACCCCGGTTGACCAAGTCAAAATCCAAGTCAACCCCAAGCCAAGTGGGCCCAAGCCCAGACCCAGCGGGCCCATGCCCGGGTCGAGCCCGAACATGAAGCGGCCGGCCTCCCCCCATGCCAAGATAAAAATTTTGTAATAAATAATTTTGTTGCATTTTCTTTTATTTTATTTTATGGATAAATGTAAGAAAATGGGCATAAAAGCCAAATTTTTGTAAAGCCCATGGCTTATGTGCAAAAAGAAATGGCACATGAGCCATGAAATAGGCAAAATGCCATTTTGTGAAGCCCAAGGGGCTATGTGTAAAGTGTATAGCCTATAAAGGCAAGGATAATGAAATATCCCAATAACTTTTTTCTCTCTCCAAAAAAAAAAAAAAGCTTCAGAGCTGAGCTCTTTCTTCCTTCTCCAAGGTTCCAAAACCTTCTTCTTTCTTTTGAATTAAATCAAGAGTTTTACTCATCCCTTTTCAAAACAAATTAGTTTTTCACCACAAAACCCACATAGGGGAACTTGGATCTGTCATCAGATCTTAAAAAGGAGAGATTTTGAGATTTCACATCTCTTGATCTTCAAGATCCAGCAAGCAACAGGAGGAAGAAGAAGAACATCTTTCACTAAACCCCCAAAAAAAAGAAGAAAAAACACATTCAGGAGTCCAACTCCTCTCTGATTTCTCTTCTGAGAAATTTTTTTTAGGCTAAAAGCCTGTTGTGCCTCACCTGCGCACTTGCGCAAGTGCGCAAGGCGCCCGCGTGCCGACACATGGCGCGCGCGCCTGCGCAAGTGCGCAAATGCGCAAGTCGCCCGCGTGCCGACACGTGGCGCGCGCGCTTGCGCAACTGCGCAAGTGCGCAAGTCGCCCGCGTGCCGACACGTGGCGCGCGCGCTTGCGCACCTGCGCAAGTGCCCAAGGCGCCCGCGTGCCGACACGTGGCGCGCGCGCTTGCGCACCTACGCATCCCTTGGATGTCTTTTCCCCCTCTTTTTGTGTACATACATACATATATACATATGTATACAAATTTATACACACACATACTCCGCAACATTCTCCCTCTCAAAAAAATTTTCGGGCCGGGGCGCTGCCCCGAACCCCGCAAGGGGGCTGCTAGCCCCCTTGACCCCCAGCCCGCTATCCGGGTAGCGGGACCCCCGTAAAAACTCTGCGTGGCTCCCGATATATCCAAACCCCCCCTTTCAAAACACAACACACGTACACTGCACATTGAGTTCGCATGACCATTTTTAACCCGTTAATCGGAGGTTCCCTCGCCCCAAAGGCGAGGGGTAATTAACGGCAGCTTAGTCCGCGGCTGCCGGAGATTCGGATCCCCACAATCATTAAACCCCGGCCTACTCCAGGCAGGGGGAATCTGTAGTACGCCTGACAAGCGCGCGCGTATTCCCATCTCAATGGGGTGACGAAAAACACCCTACATAGTCGAGTCTTTAGAGTCCCACACAGAGAGTTTCCCTGCTTCGGGCGAAACGATATAGAGGTCGTATGGTTTTACGACAGGGTTCGGACGCATACGTGTTTTTACGCACGTACGATGTTCGAACAGTTTTTACTAGCGGGCTTTGGTTTAAGCCAGATTCTAGCATTGGATTATTGGATTTATACACTCTCAGCATTTCCGTGTTTTCACGGAAAGGAGGGGCGTTCTCGTAATTACTCAAGAAGCTTCTAGAAGATTGATGAGTTGGAGGCTAAGGTGGCATTTTCATTAAATGATTTAATGACTCATGGTGTGATTAATACAAAGGAGTTAATGATGTATTTAATGATTAATGACTCATGAGATGAATCACACAAAGTGAATAAATGAAGCATGGTTGATATTATCATTTGATTATTCATTTAATAATTATTATGCTTCATATATTCTAAATGAGATATTATTTCATTTTATTCTCACTCTCACATTCTCTCTCCTCAAGCTCTCTCTCTTCAAACCCTAACCCTAACCTCGCATGTGTTGAGATTAAGGGTTAGCAAGACTAATTGATCCCTAATCCTATTCTATATCCCCTAGGTTGCTTTGATTAGCACTTTTAGTAACCTAGTTACCTCAAGTTAGAGGTCAAGCTTGGAGAAGTAGCTCTCGGGTGGATCTTCTATCACAAAGAGGAGGCCGACGAGAAGGTGGTCATCGAGAACATGAAGGACTTGGTTCATTAGGTATAATTTTCTTTCATAGTAGCTAATCCCTCCTATGATGTTGTTAGTTAGGGTTTGGCAAAGATCCGTAAGTTAGTCGATGTTTGTTTTAAACAAAATGATTGTTTTACCTATTCCGCCTCCCCGCAACTCGTGGGGTGTCTAACGTCGACTTACACAAAACATATCCCAAACCTTTCTCAGATGCGTCGCTGTGAATCACCAATCCTCCGGAACTATCTGGTACAGTCAAAATAGAAGCGGTTATCAATCTCTGCTTCAACGCCTCAAAAGATGACGCATATTTATCCGTCCATACGAACGGTACTTCCTTGCGCGTAAGCTTGGTCAAAGGCTCAGCCAAACAGGCAAAATTCTCCACGAATCTTTTGTAATACCCGGCAAGTCCAAGAAAGCTTCTGATCTCTGCTACGTTCTTCGGAATCGGCCAATCTCGAACTGCTGCAATCTTCTCAGGGTCAACGGTGATTCCATCACCAGATACGACATGCCCTAAAAACTTTATTTCTTCAAGCCAAAAATCACACTTGCTTATCTTTACATACAATCATTCTTGCTTCAATATCTGCAGTGCGATCTTCAAGTGTTCAGCATGCTATTCAATGCTTTTCGAGTAGACCAGAATATCATCAATGAACACTACTATAAAATGGTCCAAGAACGGTGAAAAGATTCGGTTCATCAAGTCCATAAATATCGCCGGTGCATTCGTGACTCCGAATGGTATCATTAAATACTCGTAATGTCTATACCGAGTTCGGAACGCAGTCCTGCAAATATCCTCTGATTTAACTCGGACCTGATGATATCCGGATCGTAAATCCAGCTTTGAGAATACTCTCGCGCCACTAAGCTGCTCGAACAATTCGCCAATGCGAGGGATCGGGTACTTGTTCATAATAGTCACCCGGTTTAATTCTCGATAATCGATGCGCATCCTCCTTGTGCCATCTTTCTTCTTTACTAGAAGAACTGGAGCTCTCTAAGGTGAATTGCTGCTGCGAATCCAACCCTTCTCAAGTAATTCGGTAACCTGCTTCTTGACTTCTTCCAACTCCACTGGTGCCATCGGATAGTATGACTTTGAGATTGGCGTTGCACCAGGAACATGATCGGTCGCGAAATCCATATCTTGTTTGGCGGTAAACCCGAGATGTCCTCGAACACGTCCATGAACTCTCGAACTACAACTGGCGCTTCCTCCTTATCAACTTCCATTGACGAAAGAACATTGCTTATTGGCCTAGCCCTAAACTCGACTGGCCCGATAGAACTGCTTCATCCAGTGAAAACAAACTCCGGATGTTCGGGAATCTGGAAAATCACATTCTTTGCCCTACAATCAATGTGAGCGTGGAAAGTGCCGAGAAAATCCATTCCCAAGACAACTTCATAACTGCCGGTATCAATCAACAAGAAATATGCAAATAACTCCAATCCATAAACAACAACTGAACAATCCTTATATTCTCTACTAGCTATGATCTTCTCATTCCCAGTGTGTATGTCCCAACAACTAGATATGGTCGTGCAAGGAATCGAGTAAGCAGCAATAAACTTGGACGACATAAAACAATGGGATGCATAAGAATCGAATAATGCTAATGCGGGAAAATCATGAGAAAGTAAGATATCTGAAACAACTTCCTCTGAAGTTTTGGCCTCTTCAGCCGTCAGGGTAAAGGTTCGAGCTTGATTGGGTCCCTGAGTCAACTGCTTCTGCCTCTGAAACTGCTTCTGCGGTGTCCTCTGAACATCTTCCTTCAAACGAAGCTTCGACGGGCAAACACTGATAGTATGGTCAGCTGATCCACAAACCAAACAAAGTCCAAGCTTCCTCTGACAATCCTTCTGTAGGTGCCCAGGTAGATGACAGAACTCACAAAAGATCCGTCCCTTCTGCTCTTATACGACGGGCTTCTTCATCGGTACTACGCTACGTCGGTTCACCGGAATACCTCTGGATATAGGCGCTCGGTTCGGCGCGAACGCTGGCTTCCGCACTTCAATTGCCTGCTGCTGCGTACCCCCAGTCTTCACCGATAAGCTCTGCTACTCTCGGGCCGCTTTAAGCACTTGCGAAAAAGTGGTCAATCCAAGAGATATGATGTGCCTCTGGATTTCCACGTCCAAACTGCGCATGAACCTCCTTACCCTATCAGCATCGTTGGGAACAAAAGGTCTAGCGAATCTACTGAGCCGTGTCCACTCAGCCGCATGTACATCCACGGGTACGCCGTTCTGCTTCAAACTGATAAACTTTTCTTCCATTTCCTCCCGTGCAGTCTGCGGGAAGAACTTCTCTAAGAAACTCTTCGAAAAATCTGCCCAACTGATCGGCTTGGGCAAGCAGGTCTCTTCCAAAAGCCACCATTCACGGTCATAGTCAACCAACCGGATGCGTACAACATCCACTCTCTTGTCCTCTGGAATCTGTGCCACAAAGAGAAAATTCTCCGTATCAACCAGCCACTGCTCCGCTGGCAACGGCTCCTCCAGACAAGAGAAGATGGACAGACCAAGTCTCCTGAAATCCGCCACGGCACCCATACGTTCTACTGGTTTGGCCAAAACATTGTTTACGGATTGCTGGACAGTCCGCAAACCTTCCTGAAAAGCTTCGGCCTGCCGCTGGTTCAGCTCGGTCCACCATTTCTGGTTCTCCAGCATTCCACGAATTACTCTAAGCAAAGCGGCGTCATCAACACGCCTCTGGTACGCTCGCAGATTTCTGTCCGCCATGATTCTGAAGCCAAAACACCGAAGAGGATTAGCAAGATGAACAATATTCAATAAACATGATACAAGAAGCAAGATAGTTATGGATTCAAGGATGGAAAGATAGCAATAAGGCAGGACATACTCCTAGTTACGAGTATTCTAATTCGTGTATTGGGTCCAATACCTAACTACAAAAGAATCAAACCTGGTTAACCTATATCCTATGGCTCTGATACCAAACAAACCCTGTCACACCCTTCTTCCCAGAGTGCCCCAATATCGGCACATGACAGAGCCAACCATGCTACCTGTGGCTAGGAAACATCTCTCTACAGTCACATTACGGTTGCCTAGAGATATCAAGAATAGTAAAAGAAATAAACTATCTAGTACATGTCCATAAGCCAAAATAAACGAGTCAAGAAATAAAATGCGGAAGCAATAAATTCAAGTAGCAATGAGAATCTGGAATGTACGTCCTATAATACGGGCTCACATCAGGAATGAAAGTACGAAAATAAAACTAAACTAACTAGCTACTAACATGATCTTCACTGCTTGGCTTGTTGGTCAAAATACTCCTGAACTGTCTGCGACAGAGATAGAGGATCTGGGCCATGCAAAACCCAGACGTCAGTGCGTCATGATATCAACAAATAATAAATGGACAGGATACATGCAGGCATGAATACTAAACAGTAACATGAATGTAATAAGTAAACACGGATATGGAACTATGAAGTGTATCAATATATGTGACGTGTAGTGATCAATCAAAACTGTGCTACTGGGTTATCTATTCTAAAGTCATTTGAAATCAATTAATGTAATCCTCCATGTAACTCAAAGGATATGTCTCGTTATCCCCCGGGACCATGGATCAGGTAGTGGGAGTCATGAATGACTCTGTCCCGTTATCCCTCGGGACCACGGATCAAGTAAGAATCACGAATGATTCTGTACCGTTATCCCCCGGGACCACAGATCAAGTAATACCCTTGTAAGCTATACTTTAGTTTACACTTTTGATTTCCCCATACCCCCAAGGTTATGTGTTAAAGTCACGTATTGATAAATCTGGAGCTAATACCAACACAGGATCAACCAGGTACAGGTTTGTCTAAATAGACAACAGGATATGTCCGTAGGGACAACAGGTCAAGATTGTCGGCATTAGTAACAAGATCAGGTATCAAGTCAAGCAGTGGTATATCAGGTTATAACAGGTAGTGCACAGGTATCAAGCAGATGCTCATAATAAAACGGTAGCAAGTATGGGTGCACAAATAAAAGCATGGATGCACAAATATTTATCAGGGGCTACATCATGACTATGTAGGATACACAATATCAAGCATGGGGTACTAATGTATTAATAATATGAGTTAATTTAATATGAGGTGTAACTAAGTATGCAGAATTAATGGTATGGATACACAAATAAACATGGATGCATAACTAACTATTAGGGATTGCAGCTATAGCTCCATTACTAAGTCGGATGCACATTATCTAGCATGGGGTGTCACTATAACAATAATATGTAACAATATGATCTGGTATGCGAATAGATATAAGATTAATGGTATGGATGTACAATTATCGATTAGGGTTATATTTATAGTTCCAATACTAAATGAGATGCACAATATTAAGCATGGGGTGTTACTATAATAATAATATGAATTAATTTGATCTATAGATGCAGTTATATATATTTTAAATGATATGGATTTAAACGGGTATCCGAAAACAGTAAAACTTTAGTATGGATGTATAATGGGATGAACGGGTGACATTTTACTCATATGGATGCATAATACTATACCTAGCATGTGGCAAGATGATTTAGCATGTGAATACTTATGTAAATAATGGTATGGATGCATGTCATATAACCGTAAAATGATAAACTGGTAAATGCGGGATGCACAACTAAATAATATGAAATGGAAATATTCAATTGGATGCAGTATATTGTAGTATAGTATGTAACAAGATATGTTTGTATGCACTAAATAGGAAATAGATTGTACGGACGCATACGGATGTCCGAAAACGGTGAAACATGCCGAAATGATAATGTGGATGCATAACTAATCATTATAGAGTGTTATTATTCAAATGTATATAGAATATAGTAATATAGCATGTAGCATGATTAACTTTCCTGAGCGGAACACACGACGGATGCATACGGCACGTACGACGTCGGGCAAACGTCGCAAAACCACACGCGCACATTCGGTACAGGTCCAGGCAAGGCAAGAGGGTAACCACACTGACTGGGAATGTCCACAGGGTTTCCTAGATCGTCAGCGGCGAGCACGGCTCCGGCGATCACCGGAAACGGAATCAAGAAATCATGAAGAAGAAAAGAGAAGAAGAAAGAAGAAGAAGGAGAAGAAGAGGCTGGGATTTGGTCATGGTGGTACTCTGTATTCAGAGAGGAAGACGAGGGGGTGATTGTGATGATGAGTGCATGGAGGGGACGGGGTCGGACCTCCGGCGATGGTGATCGACAACAAGAATCCAAGAGAAGAAAGAAGAAGAAAAGGAAGAAGAAGAGAGGGGACTGGGTTGCTTCAGGGGTTGGCTTGAGGGTTCAGAGAAGGCGATGGAGTGGAGGCGATGACAAGTCAGAGCTCCGGCGAAGGTGCAGCAATGAAGGCAGGGCTTGGCGATAGGTATGCAGGTGCTTGGGTGTTCTTGAGTCGGGGTGATGGTGTTGTCGGGTTCTCAGATTGAGGAGGATATGATAGAGACGATGATGATGAAGGGTGACCAATGAGGTGGTCGGCGGCGATGGGAGGTGAGGGTGGCGGTGATGGGTTTCTCAGGGGTTGTGGGTGCAGGCTCATGGGTATATCGAGACGGGGCATCGATATCATCAGAGTAGACTAGCGTATACGTTACTTGTCCAATATGATGGGCGATGGATGATCCCATATCTATTTGGGTGGTGACACCAAAGACCGTATATGGGTGCTCAGTGAGACTGGGTATACTGAACGGAATCGCCGAGAACTCCTATGTGGTATTATATCTATCGTCAGATAGAAGTTCTCAGGGGACACTGGTACAGGTTAGTCTGTAGACCCAAGATCGTCATAGAGTCTTGTGTGTCCTCCCACTATACTTTGATCTCCACCCTACCACGGCTCTACTGAGTCGTGCAAACAGGTGGATTTTGGGTACAGTCCCAAGGAACATGGAGGCAATGAGCGCTAAGAGGTGTTTTCTCTCTCCCGATATTGGGAGTTGATGTTGCGCTATGTACGATTGGCTATAATAGGAAGTCCCTGGCCAGAGCTGCTGAGATTTACTAATAAGTGTTATCAGGAGTTTCTCGATCTGTTATGAGCCATATACCGGCATAACTTATTGGGTTAATGGGGTCGACGATACCACCCTTAGACTTGATATGCAGCACTATTGACGAAGAGACTAGACTGTACGATAAGTGTTACCAGTTGGCTCGACGGGAGTTTTAGCAGTTTTGCTTGTATTTCTTCTGATCGCTCAATACCCGGGTGGCCGTTACGTTTAGCTGACCTCTTGCGGCTTGTGGGTAGTTAATATGATCATCACCTACTGCCGGCGTATTGATGAATCTTAGAGTCCCACAAAGGGGTTTCCTTGCTCAGGCAAAACGATGTGGGGTGCATATAAGATATGCGTGGGAGCTCGATTAAATGCGAGTAGTTGATACCGTATTTTAATCCGGCGTTTACTATTAGACGGGTAGTATGTGATATGACCGAGGTATTAAATCAAGTGTTGATTTAATATTAAGTCCATTAACTCATTTATTAAAACCTATTTCTTTTTTATGCATGCATGAGTGTATGTATATGTTGATATGCATGCACACATGCAAGCATACATGTGTCATGGTTGATGATAAATTGGTGGTGGAAATGCAAGACTCACATGGTAATATATTTAGATATTTTGTTTATTTGAGAAAAGCAAAATGGCAACATAATCATGGTTGATTATTCAACTCTTTTGAGTTGACCCAAGTCAATGGTTTCATTTGCCCATAGTTTTGTAGCCCATGGTTTTGCTTAAACTCAAGTCACAAAATATCTAGATATTTTGTAACCATGGTTTAGCATGACATATCCCTTATTCACTTAGGATTATGTTTGGTAAATGTTATTATTCTCTTGAGTCAAGCTTGAGCCATCTCCTTATTCCTTTCTCTCCTTAAATCTCTCTAGGGTTTCAAAAAAAAGAGAAGAAATAAAAAAGGAAAGGTTTTAAAGTGAGATCCAAACCCACATCACCGATCTATACTACTCTTGCCCATTAGTGTAGGTTGTTTGCTCCACTTTTTCAAAGATCAAGTGAAGATAGGAGCTTGAGCAAAGGGACCCCAACTGGATCGTCGTGGACTTGGAAGGATTCAAGCAAGCCGGTTCAAAGTCTAGGAGATCTAAGGAGTCACTCAAGGAGGTCTACAAAGTTTGTATCTCTCCCCACTTAGTGTTAGACACTAGTATGTATGTGATACTACATGTTGTTACTCTAATTTTCTAGTTCAATTCATGGTTGGAATTGTTAAGCACCTCCTAAATTTTTGTTATAGCATGTGTGATGCAACCTTAACCCTAGGCATGGTGCTAAAGAATCCCTACAGTGGTATCAGAGCCAAGCTAGAAACTTAGACGATATTAGATTAATTACGAAACCGAAGCAACTCCGAATTAACAATTTCTGCAACCCTGAAATTAAACTCTTTGTCGATTTTTAAATGAGCTCGAAAATTTTTTCAAACAACTGCAGAAGCTTGTATATGTTGCACTTAGGACACAGAACAAATTTTAGGCAATTCCCTCAGATTTTGGCCGAGCACCAACCCCTGAAAACCGAGCAGGCCGGCCTATGTTGCCCAGAATCGCCTCGAAATTTTCCTGTGCTCTGGTCTGTAGATTTTGGGGTTTCAGGTGTTGTTTTTTTAGCCTAAAATTTCATGTGATGCTAATTTTTCTTAAGGGCTAATTCGGAGTATTTCGTAATCGTAATTTTAACATTGTTTTAGTAACTTGGACGACGTTAAATAGTTTGAACGAACATCACACACCACCTCTTTACCCTCACTGGAAATTTTCCAAGTGTTGGAATTTCCTAAGTTAAATATATTTGAATGTTCATGCAAGTAACCTTATGGACCCTCGAGAGGAACAAAACCCTAACTCGATTCTATGACGATGGAACCGCGGTTGAACCTTAGGGTTTGCCATAGTTCTGTGGCGCCATAGGTGAGGGAATGGTTGACCCTTCCGCGGTTGGTCCATAGGCACTGTGGCACGTTTTTAGATATTTTAGCTTTGCTCAAGTGTTGAGCTATCGGGGCAATTTGTAGGTGTTTGGTGACTTGATCGAAACGTTTAACATTGTCTAGATATTTATGAATGTGATACAATAATTGGAATCTACACTACTTAGTTTTGTGAAAAGTAATTAGTTGCATGTAAATCTAATATTTTGGCCTCAGTAGAATCGGGAATCTTGTTGAATTACCCGGTTTCTTTTGAAAAGGTGTTTTCATGGTTGAGACCAATATATAAGATTTTCATTGTTAGGCATGAAATCCTGAATTTGTGATATTCCGGGTTTATGATGTCTAAATGCAGTGTTGATTCCAATTGTTATAGTTTTTCACTTTCTTTTTGTGACCGTAAGTGTAGTATGTGGTGTATCGCCGGTTTCGTTGCTATACATCAACGACAATTGGGGTACGCATACTTACTTACGTTGATAATATGTGATATTATGTGTTGCTGAGATATGATATACAGGATCGTCGCGAATGAATGGCCGGGGGTTTTATGTGAGATGAGAATTTTTCTTTTCATTCATGTAAAATTAATTATATGTAATATTCTTTTATTAGGGCACTTCCGAGTTGAGGATGATGTCACCATTGTTGTATATTATTTACTTTTCTGCATTAGGATAGACCGAAGGAGGGGAGCACAAGTGACCGGGTTTTAGGGTTCAGTGGGAGGCTATCTCGAGGAGTTGAGACCGGGTCTCCTAAAATCTAGAATTGGTAGGGTCACTTGCCACTCTCGTAGGGGTCTAGGGGTGTGGGCTTGGCTATTCATCGCGACCATGGAATCCGTATTTTTTATTGTTGGCTAAATACAAGTTACGGACCTCCTAGTATATCTTGTATTTTCATATATGTGCTTCTGCTGTGAATATTCTGTGATATGATCCCTTTATATGTTGAGATTAATGGTGTATTATATATATGATATATAATAAACGTTGCTTATGTTTTGCATCCGCGCTAGTCCCGTCCCACTATGCCGTTAGTTAAGTAACCTAACGGTACATAACGGGACATTGTGGCGAATGCGGATGGCATAAGCGTACGTTCTATTTTCGTTTATTTTCTGTATTGGTTTAAGGACTTAAATGATGGGATTACATTAATAAGATTAATGTAAACAAAAAGAAACCTAAAAAGATGTTTTAGAATCATATTAGAAACCTAGAAAAAGAAAGTTTTTCAAATTGCAGAGCTTAAGCCACTCATTTTAAAACCATTGGATTCTACAACGATATCAAGTTCAAAGCGTTAAAGGTTTTCTTAAAAACTATTTGCAACCCTCCGTCATTTTAGGAAGTAGAGTGCTTAGTATTCGTGCTATGTATGTTAACTTTAGCTAAGGCGTAGTGTACGGTAGCTAAGCGATGACTTCCTACATAGCATATGATGTGATTAATTAGGACAGCCACATGATTATGTTGACTATAGTCAAGGGTCATGAGGGTGGGTCTAATTAATCATGAAATGATTGGTAGAACTTGACTAGTACTTATAATATGTTGACCGTAGCCAAGGTCATAAGTGCTAGGGGTAAAAACCATATCGGGAGTTTCAAGAGTTGAAATTTGCAATGAGATTTCATACCTTCTATATGATAGTAGGATCCGTATCCTACTGTGAGAATTAGTTGCTCCCGGGAGAGTTTTGCATTTTACAATTAGCTAACTCATTAGGTGTCTAGAAAGGTGTCAACGGGGCTACGCCTTTGGAAAAATGAGATTTATTTTAATTAGATCCGTGTAAAAGCACGGGAAACCTCCCTCAGAAGTACCGGCACTGGCCTGGCTGAACAGTTAGCGAAGTTGTAGAATGTAATTAATCCTGGCTAATTTTTTCCTTTTAAGGTTTGAAGAAAAATTTGATAAAAGCAGTAGGAGACATCGATTAAATAAGATAATAAACCAATCTGATCTTTGCAAGAGCTTTTGCTGAGTGTATTATGTTCTCTCTCCTAATGGCAGATAACCATGACTAGACTTAAGCTACTGTTAGAGAAAAATAAGCTAAGTGGACCGAACTATAAAGATTGGCTGAGGAACATTAATTTTGCTCTCACATATGATAAAGTATCATATGTCCTCACTGCCACAGCCCCGCCCAGCCCAGGCCCTGAATCTTCTATTGCGGATCGGGAGATCCGTAAAACGTGTGATATTGACTGTGCTACTGCCTCGTGCTTGTATCGATGGACAATACACATCAAAACCAGCACGAGCAGATGGATGTTCAATCCATCATTCTCCATACAAAAGTTATGTATGGGGAGCAACCTCGTATCCTTCGATACAAAGCATCTCGAAAGCTATTTCAGATGCGGATGGCTCCTGGAACACCAGTAAGCAATCATGTTTTGAAGATGATGGCTCTTATTGAAGAGCTTGAGGACCTCAGATGAACAATAAAGAACAAGCAGTATATTGGTATTGTTCTACAGTCTCTTCCCTCTGCCTTTACTCCATTCATAGTGAACTTCAACATGCATAGCATGGAGAAGTCACTACCCGAACTTCTCAATATGTTGAGAAACGCGGAGAGTACGCTTAAGGCAAAGTCTCCTTCTCTGCTTGTTGGACAATCTTCCTCTTCCGTCCCAAAAGCCAAGGCCAAGGAAAAGAATAAGAAGAAATCTACTAAGCCGAGAGGTGGAATCTAGAAGGTAAAGGGGAAAGACAAATCCAAAGCTGCGGAGTCGGGAAAAGGAGAATGTTTCTTTTGCAAGAAGACGGGGCATTGGAAGCGGAACTGTACTGAGTACCTTGGTCTCAAGAAAAGGAAGCATGGTGATACTTCAGCTTCAGTTGTGTTCGTAACTGAAAACTGTTTTTCTATAAACTCTGCTTCTTGGGTATTGGATACCAGTTCGGATTCTCATATCTACAATTCTGTGCAGGGGTTGAGAAATTGCAGAGTTTTGAAGACCGGTGATCATACCGTCCGAGTTGGAAATGGTTCCAATGTAAATCCAGTTTCAGTGGGAGAGTATCATTTGGGGTTGTCATCGGGTTGTATATTGGTTTTGAACCCATGTTATTTTGTACCAAGCATGCTTTGTAATATAATATCCGTTTCTTTATTGGACAATGAAGGATATCATTTTGTATTGCGGCACAATGTTATGAACATTAAACTAAATCAAGAGTTGATTGGTTATGGTACACAACTGAATCAACACACAGTTTTCAACATACAACACACAAATAAAAGGAAATTTTCAGACATAAATGAAGCTTTTCTTAGGTATTGTAGACTGGGTTATATTAATGAAACAAGACTAAACAAGCTTTAAAAAGATGGATATTTAAATCCTTTTGAGTATAAATCTTATGCGACTTGTCAGTCTTGTATCAAAGGGACAATGACCAAAACTCCGTTTACTGGATACAGAGAAAGAGCTGCTGAGCCTTTGGGCCTTATACATAGTGATGTATGTGGGCTAATGTCTATACATGTGAGAGGTGGTTTTTCTTACTTCATAACTTTTACTGATGATTTCTCAAGGTTCGGTCATGTGTTTTTGTTAAAGCATAAGTCTGAAGCTTTCGAGAAATTCAAGGAGTACAAACTTGAAGTAGAAAAACAAACTGGAATGAGAATCAAAATACTTCGATCAGATCGAGGTGGAGAGTATCTTAGTGCAGAGTTTTCGAACTTCCTAAAAGAGAATGGGATTCTCTCTCAGCTCACTCCTTCTTACATATCACAGCACAACGGTGTGTCAGAGCGGCGGAATCGTACCCTATTAGATATGATTCGATCCATGATGAGTGATACTGAGTTGCGTATCTCCTTTTGAGGGCATGCATTGGAGACTACAGCTTTTCTGTTGAACAAAGTTCCAACCAAGACTGTGTCTACCACTCCATATGAGATATGGTATGGGAAGAGACCATCTTATAAACGAGTTATGATTTGGGGTTGTCCGGCTTTTGTTAAAAAGCAGAATCCAGAAAAACTCGAGACACGATCAGTCAAGTATATATTTGTGGGATATCCGAAACATTCGTTTGGGTATATTTTCTACCACAAGGAGAAACAAAAGGTGTTTGTTTCTCAACATGCCATATTTTTGGAAAATGAGATTTTTCCAAATGACACTGATGGCAATGTGGCAGATCTAGAAGAAGTTCTAGAAACACAAGTTACAAGTGACGACTTGGTTGAACCAGATGTTGCAACAGAACCTAATGAATCTCAGCCACTCCGTAGATCTGGTAGGACATCTCGCCCACCGGAAAGATACTACGGTTTTCTCATTGATGGTGATGGAGAAGACTGCATCATGGATGATGATGACCCTACCAATTTTCAGCAAGCTATCACGAGTGGTGACTCTGTGAAGTGGCTGGATGCCATGAGATCTAAAATGGAATCTATGTACACCAACAAAGTATGGACTTTGGATGTTGTACCCTCTGGGGTAAAACCCGTAGGGTGAAAATGGATATTTAAAAGAAAGATCGGTGTAGATGGGCAGGTGGAGACCAATAAGGAAATATTGGTAGCGAAAGGTTTTCGTCAAAGACCAGGACTGGACTATAATGAGACTTTCTCTCCGGTAGCCATGATTAAATCCATTCGGATCCTACTTGCTATTGCTGCTCACTATGACTATGAAATCTAGCAGATGGATGTTAAAACTGCATTTCTAAATGGTGATTTAGAAGAATGCGTTTATATGGATCAGCCATAGGGCTTCATCGATAGTGGGAGCAGTGGAAAAGCATGTAGGTTGCTTAAATCTATTTATGGATTAAAACAGGCATCACGAAGTTGGAACATCTGTTTTGATAATATTATCAAAGAGTTTGATTTCGTCAAAAATCCTGATGAATTTTGTGTTTATAAGAAGATTGTAGGAAGTACTGTCACATTCCTCGTATTGTACATGGATGACATTCTTCTGATAGGAAATGATGTTTCTATGCTACAATCGGTCAAACTGTTCTTATCACAAAGGTTCTCCATGAAGGACCTAGGTGATGCCTCGTACATATTGGGCATGAAGATCTATAGGGATAAATCTAAAAGGTTACTGTGATTGTCCCCAACCAGGTACATTAACACCATCCTAAAGAGGTTTAGTCTGGAAGTGTCACGACCCGGAAATGACATGTGACTGGCACTTGAATCATATGAAGTCTATAGGGCTCCATCTAATTCAAGCAAACCAAAATCCCAGAAATCTAAACCATTTTTAAAGAAAATGTTTTGATAAAATAAGTCGAATATGCGTTTTTAAAACATCAAGTCTTTTCTGAAAATTTCGGCAGAGTTTCTTTTGTAAATACAGGCCCCGAACGGGGTACAACATGAATAATATATAAAGGCATCCCCAAGCGGGAGCTAGCTCTTCGTCAATCGATGGTCACAACCACGCAAGCAATATAATATACAACGCCGAGGGGCGAGGATCAAAACTCAAAAAGGAAACTCAAATCATCATGAAAACCATAATAATACCATGCGCGACTCTAAGGTCGAAATAATAATACAACTCTGGTCTCTAAGTCTGAAATAAATATACATGCCTGGTTGATGGAGTTTAATAGATACAATGAATAAAATAAAGTACAATGGTGGTCACGATACAAGTGAACCCACCTACCAAAGAAAATCACCCGGAATGGAAGCAGTGTTCCAGCAAAGCCGTAACGAAACCTGTACGGCAAAACCTGCAAGAAACTGTGGCACAACGGGGGTGAGTTGCCAACTCATGAGTAGAAAACATCACCGAGCAAAAATCGTATGCATGACTTGTCCTAGGTCAATACGATCAATACAAATAAACCTCAAATGATAAAGTCAGAAGCATGAAAAGGTGGCAAGGGTAAACATCTATACCAAAGTGTAATCCCATGTGCTCGTGTCTGTGCCCCAGGTAGCAATATATCATATGTATGAGGTATGAATGTAATTTAATGAAAACAGAATACATGTAAATGAAGAAACCGTTTTCTTGTTTTAGTGAGATTTCTGTTTATATAACACGAGGTATCATCATTGAAATCAACATAATCAGTGTCTAGCATCGACATAAAACATAAATCCCAATATCTCAATATCTCGGGCTCCGGCTATCCGGACTAGCCTGTATCATCAAATCTCAATACCTCAATTCTCAAATCTCAATACCACAATATCTCAATGACACGACCACGAACGGTATCCTCCGGATATCCGCCGCCCCAAACAATCACCGGTAGGCAGTCTGCCCATGCCGAGCTCATCATCCTCTATGAAATCACTCTTGCCCCGGGATACCATACCGGGTCCACCATGTACCCAAGACGGTTCATACTACTCCTCGAAACGGGTCTCGAATTCCAATAGCTATCCTGAAAACTCGATGTGGACGACTCATACATCACGAGAAAACCGCAACTTGCATTTTAAAAAGAGAGAGAGAGAGTAGTTTATATATATTCTTGCCGTTTTCCCCCAAATCCCGAAATCTCATGAAAATCCGAAATCCAAAAATCAAGAGTAAGTACATAGTGAATATCAGCATAAAACCCCAAAATACTGCATAACCAATGAGTATATGAATTCATCTAATATCATGCGATAAGTGCAATAGTTAAACTAGCATATGAAAGTGATAACATATTGCAACTATCAGCTAGCAGGCTATGTCAATGAAATAATATTCACTAAAGTGTACGTGATATGGCAATTACCGATGATGATGTATTTGAGCCGGCAAGCAAGTATACATGGAGCATACGCATCATCGGTAATGGTGCTGGTGTCCTGACAGCATGATCTCAATAATAGCATATGAAAACACAATATAAGCATACAAATGCGATGCGAACAACAATAATTTGCGGGAGCTGAATAATAAACACAAAAATAAAGAATCTATATCAATATATATATGTGCCATACAGTTTTGCAATTTGAAATAACACGAATCGTGGTGTTTAGAAAATAAGGGCTACGGTGTTTTCGAAAAGATGCGTCTTTTGAAAATATCCGTATAATCTCTTGGCCTGTCTTTAAATACTCACGATTCGTTAGTTTTGAAATAGGTATGACTCGAGTCTAGTCTGACATCTACAAATAAACTACAGGACTAAACGAACAGTCTAACCGAAAGGGTAAGGGAAAACCACCTAATTCTGAGTCGATATATATAAAATATAATAGTCGGTGATCCCGCCTCAATAGTAACGCGTAAGATACAATATACAATATGACATCCTCGAATCAAGAGTGCGGATCTATCATCAATATATAGCTCATACGGTAAATCCATCGTACGTCATCCCAATCTGGGTACGGGTCGAATCTCACATTTATCTCATCAATTATCTGGTATCCTTATATCATATCTTATGAACTGGGGGTACTAATCTAAGTTTAGTACAAAACTGATACCCTCTACATATATATGTGTGTATGAGAATACACGCCGAAAGGCCCGCTAAAATCTCATGTCGTATCTTATAATACGAACCACATCATATCACCGATCTTATGGCCTCAAGCCCAATCTCATCTACTCATCTCCAATCCCAAGTACTATCCTCATAATCCATGTATAGGTATACCTATATATATATACACACACACACATAGTCCGATACCCATGAGTGTGTGTGTGTGTGTATACATATCCCCATATACGCACAGGTAATTAAATGAATGCAAGTGTGTGCGCTTGTGGGTATAAACCTTATTCTAGGGTTCGCGACTAAGAAGCTAAACTAAGTTACTTCTAACTACCCTAAACTAAACCATGAACACCAAATCGCATCTTGATAATCATCCACGTAACATAAAATACATATATAACCATATATATAAGCTATACTACGAACTGCGGGGGTGCTATACGCCATCCACCCGACTTCCCCCATAGATATATATTTACTCACCTTAACCTTCGCTTGTCGGAGTCGATGTCCCCACGCCCATCCTTGTTGCTCCGAACCCACTCAAGGGTACTTACATGTATATCACATGACTTTGAAATTCAAAATCGCATACGAAAACCAAATCGGCACGCGTATCACACATGAATTAAAACCCATGATCTACGCATGAAAGAATAACCAACAACCCTTGACGATTGACGTATGAACGTGAATCGTCCGATGAAAACACCAATATCAAAACTTTATTCCATAAATAACACGAAACAAAAAGCAGCAACCTCGAAAACGTGCTCCAGATTTTACCCTAAGTCAAATTAGCTAATTTTGCATATATGGAGAGTCTATTATTCTGATTAAGGAGCCACAGATCAAAAAATGACCAATTTGCCCCTACTCTGGCCGCAAATTGCGGCCAGAACGATTAAATTTCCGGCCTTAGCTTGGGGGTTGGGGCTCGGGTCACTGTGTTAGCTTCCTAAGTGCTTGCATGACTCGCCGTGTATGCTAAATAATTTTCCAGGTCCCCGGGTGTTAGCAGATATCAATTTCCCTGCACAAATT
This sequence comes from Agapanthus africanus, assembly GCA_030015575.1. Lineage (NCBI taxonomy): Eukaryota > Viridiplantae > Streptophyta > Magnoliopsida > Asparagales > Amaryllidaceae > Agapanthus > Agapanthus africanus. The sequence continues at coordinate 508,800,508 of CM057340.1, forward strand.
CCATAAATTCCCGATATCGGGGTTTCTAGGTTTGGGGTTTGGGGTTCTATCTCAGGTTTCAGTCCAATATGATATCATTAAAGGGGGTTTAAGGTCACTACTAACCTCAATTACACTGTCACAATTCAATTCAAACCCTAACCCTAAACTTAGAATTTCCAAACCTTACTAAACATCGCCTAATCACTTCTAAATATGCATGGAAGCTAAAGTAAACCAAATACTACATTAATGGTTCAGAAATTATCTCAATTGGAAACACAAGAAAATTGTTGAGTTGCCCCAAGTGTCCGAAATCCTTGCTTTCTTGGTCCAAAGTGTAGCTTGTGAGCTTGTGCACATTTTTAATGAAGTGGGGATGAGCTTTTGAAGTTGTTTTGGTGGTGTTTTGAGGTGATGGAGGAGGAAAAAGGAAGAGGGCTGCCATGGTGATGGAAGAGGGAAAAGAGATGAAGGAAAAAAATGAAGGGAGCTAAGTGCCATGACCAATGGTTGACCCCTCACCCTCTCTCTCTCATGCCAATCCTTCATTTCTTTATTCTTTTCTTTTCTTTTGTTTTCTTTTTCTTTTCTCTTTTAAAAACAACAACCATGCATGATAAAATGAGAAAAAGCCATGATAAAAATGTAACAAGTGTTAAAATGACATGTGCATGTCATGTGCACAAAACACGTTTAAAGCGCGATAAGCAATATTTAATCGCGATTAGCATTAAAATAGTGCATAATAAATTATAAAATTTCATAATTTGCTTAAATCCAATAAAACACCCTCTTTTTAGTAATTTTTATAATTTTCCAAATTTTCCCAATTTATCGGTATTTAATTATACCGCCTTATTAAAATATTCAATATATTCATTATTTAATTATAAAAATTCCCGAAAATAATATTTTATTTTTCTGAAAAGTTACAGTCTTCCCCAAATACTAAAACATTTCAGTAAAAGTCCAAGTCGCCGGGGCTCCGAAATTATCAATATATAAAACGCATCGTAGCGTAATGCATGCGCATGAACAATGGGCAGATAACTCAAAATGAAAACTCCGTCAAGTATCCCGCTATCATCGGAGTCATGGGGAAGACATAAATGTCTAAATCCAATACGAAAACCAACAAGATATATATATCGAGCTGTACATGTAAACATCTGAAGGAAATGCATGCTAAACCTTTCATGTTGCTATGCGATGCACGTAACACTGCACAGTGGCGGACGTCTATTTTAAGAAAATAATCATATATGTATATATCTTTTGTTTAATATGCACGTCCCGTCGTTTTGGAAAAAATTTAGACGGGTTTCCTTGTTTTAAACATTTCGTGTCATATCAGACATGTAGGTAAATACTGAGACTATAGCTCCCTTTTTGGAAATCCCTTCGATAACTATCAATGCATGCAAAATATATCCAGGTACTGTCCTCTGACTAGTCCTGCTCAGTACGAAAACAAATAGTAAATATCATAAAAACACGCTTCTCCATAAGAATCAATTCCAAAATGTGCATAAGAATGCCGCGTGCGTCTCGTGCGCACGGAAAACAAAATCCATGAATGTGCCATACATGTGCACCGAAATAACCTCTAAGTGCAACGGGTGTGCACGAAACACCTGTCAGAGGAAACGGTGTGCTTGATAGCAATATCTATGCACAAAGAATCCCGATTTAGTGCATCTGGTGTGCACCAAAATCGCATCTCATATCATGCGCCCAACATACGCGAAAATCCAAATCAGGTGCATCCATCATGCACGAATAAAATATAAATCATATGCATCCAATATGCACCAAATCACGAAATCCAATATCAAGCACTGAACATGCGCAAAATCCAATCCAAGCGCGTCAAATATGCGCAAGAATCCAATCAGGTGCACAAAGTGCACAAAACAAATATCGAGTATCACAATCGAAATCGACGGTATACAACACATTTCAATCCAAATCCAAATCAGGTATACCATGGTATATAATCTCACAACCATGTGCATTAGCGTGCACAAAAATAAATCAAAATACTAAAAGTGTATGAAAACTATGTCGAAAGCATAAGTCAAATCACATACATAACATAGGCACAAAATCAAAATCAACATATCGAATGACATCAAACCGAAGTCAGGTGCAACTGTGGTGCACAAAATACATATCGATGCACCGCAAGTATATGTGAACTATACCGAGTACAAAAGCCAAATCGTGTGTGTACCATATGCACAAAATCAACCCAACTATATGAAATCCATGAAATCATAAACATGTACAGCCAAGGCATAAAAACGATATTAAGTGCAATAGCTGTGCACAAACTATAAATCAACACAATGGTGTATAAAGCATATCTCAAATGTAATAACTATGCACAAAATATAAGTACCCGGTAAGTGCAGCCATGGTGCATGAAAACAAATATCATGAACTCAGTCATCAAGACTCAATCATGCGAATAGATCGCTTAAAATACCGAAATCAAGTATGGCGGAATAGTCCCGCTCAAGCACATCCTCTAAAAAATCTCTGGCCAACTGTCGTGGTCACTCATAACATGTCTCGTCGACGATACCGAACTCTGGCCTGCTGAGTGTGCGTAATATGACCGCTCATGGGTCCATGTATTTTCATAAATTATTCCAGAAAGGTCCTGTCGAGGTCTCTCCCAAATCTCGTTTCTGTCGAACTGCCCGGAAGTCATCGTCCTTTACTGAATCTATTTCTTGTTCCGGAATGGCTGCATGGACCGTGCTCCAACGGCTATACTCGTATCTGGAGTCTCCCAAGAAATGCATCCCATCGCATAGCATCCGAATGAAGTAGAACCATTCGATCGATTTGTCAAAACCTCATAATACCCCAAGAGCTCAACATCTTGGGTATAGTTTAATAGTATCGAGTACATACCACAGCACCGGTGGACCAGTCGTAAAAGGGCAAACCCAAGCCTCACTAATGGCACCGCGGAACTGCCGCAAACCCTAATGTTCAAAGGCTTTCACATGGTCATTATGTCGATTTAGGGTTTTCATTCTTCTAGTGGGTCCATAGAATTTCCTGCATGTCTTTCCGAATACTTTAAAACTTGGAATATGGGTTTCTAACATTCGATCGCCTCTATCGACACTCAACGTACCTACGTGAAGTCGTCTCTAGATGGAATCAATCCATCTGATGACCTCGCATTGAAGTAAACGAACGAACCACATGTCCTAGTCATTCAGCCTCGGGCGACTAGCGACCTTACATCATATCTCTAAATACAACTCGTACAGCAATAGCTCCAACATCTGGGGCGATATTTCGTCATTCGCAGTAACAACTGGCTCATTCGTCTGCACGCTGAACAGTGCCTCAATCATCATGAATAAGCAATACATCAATGGTCATTACATTATGGCTGGACTATATCAGTGGCTCAATCCTTTGGTGCTAATCTGCACGTCCAAGAAATCTCATAATAGCGATCCATCAATCGCTCACGGCGCGAAAACACAATAAAACGACGCCGCTCTATGCAATCGTATGTCCCTGAAATCACACTCTGGTCAGTCCTCGTCCATGACGAGCTTGTGCTGAACACAACTCTAGCCATAGCTCTCTCTACCCGTGTAATCATAGCAGCAAAACTATAAACTGATATCGATGAGGATAGATCATGAATGAATATAATGATGTGCAAGAAAATGTGCATCCTAAGGCTTCTTAAGCGGAGTAGCGTATCGCAAGTATGCCGCGGAATATACACATGGTACGTCACTCTCCTTAAGTCTCCTACTCTATCAACTAAGGTCAACCTATGCGACAAAAGTTCGGGTCTAATACCCCCTCGACTAAGTCTACGTTTCGTAAGGTAAAGTCTAGATTTCGTATATATCTAAACGCCCTAGGCTCCGCATAGTCAAACATAGACTCGAACCAAGGTTAACCTACTGTTCTGATACCAACTTTGTTACGACCCAGAAATGGCACATGACTGGCACTTGAATCATATGAAGTCTATAGGGATCCATCTAATTCAAGTAAGCCAAAATCCCAGAAATCTAAACCATTTTTAAAGAATGTGTTTTGATAAAATAAGCCGAATATGCGTTTTTAAAACATCAAGTTTTTTCTGAAAATTTCGTCATAGTTTCCTTTGTAAATACAGGCCCCGAACGGGGTACAACATGAATAATATATAAAGGCATCCCCAAGCGGGAGCTAGCTCTTCGTCAATCGACGGTCACAACCATGCAAGCAATATAATATACAACGTCGAAGGGCGAGAATCAAAACTCAAAAAGAAAACTAAAATCATCATGAAAACCATAATAATACCACCGCGACTCTAAGGTCGAAATAATAATACAACTCTGGTCTCTAAGTCTGAAATAAATATACATGTCTGGTTGATGGAGTTTACTACATACAATGAATAAAATAAAGTACAATGGTGGTCACGATACAAGTGAGCCCACCTACCAAAGCAAATCACCCAGAATGGAAGCAGTGTGCCAGCAAAGTCGTAACGAAACCTGTACGGCAAAACCTCCAAGAAACTGTGGCACAACGGGGGTGAGTTGCCAACTCGTGAGTTGAAAACATCACCGAGCAAAAATCGTATGTATGACTCGTCCTAGGTCAATACAATCAATATATATAAACCTCAAATGATAAAGTCTGATGTATGAAAAGGTGGTAAGGGTAAACATCTATACCAAAGTGTAATCCCTTGTGCTCGTATCAGTACCTCAGGTAGCAATATATCATATGTATGAGGTATGAATGTATTGTAATGAAAACAGAATACATGTAAATGAAGAAACTGTTTTCTTATTTTAGTAAGATTTCTATTTGTATATCATGGGGTATCATCAATGAAATCAACATAATCAGTGTCTAGCATCGACACAAAACATAAATCCCAATATCTCAATATCTCAGGCTCCGGCTATCCGGACTGGCCTCTATCATCAAATCTCAATACCTCAATATCTCAAATCTCAATACCTCAATATCTCAATCACACGACCACGAACGGTATCCTCCGGACATCCGCCGCACCAAACAATCACCGGTAGGCAGTCTGCCCCTGCCGAGCTCATCATCCTCCATGAAATCACTCTTGCCCCGGGGTACCATACCGAATCCACCATGTACCCGAGACGGTTCGTACTACTCCTCGAAACGGGTCTCGAAATCTAACAGCTATCATGAAAATTCAAGGTGGACGACTCATACATCACGAAAAAACCACAACTTGCATTTTAAAAAGAGAGAGAGAGAGAAGTTTATATATATTCTTGCGGTATTCCCCCAAATCCCGAAATCTCATGAAAATCCGAAATCCAAAAATCAAGAGTAAGTATATGGTGAATATCAGCATAAAACCCCAAAATACTGCATAACCAATGAGCATATGAATGCATCTAATATCATGCGATAAGTGCAATAGTTAAACTAGCATATGAAAGTGATAACATATTGCAACTATCAGCTAGCAGGCTATGTCAATGAAATAATATTCACTAAAGTGTACGTGACATGGAAATTACTGATGATGATGTGTGTGAGCCGGCAAGCAAGTGTATGTGGAGCATACGCATCATCGGTAATGGTGCTAGTGTCCTGACAGCATGATCTCAATAATGGCATATGAAAACACAATATAAGCATGAAAATGCGATGCGAACAACAATAATATGCGGGAGCTGAATAATAAACACAAAAATGAAGAATCTATATCAATATATATATATATATATATATATGTGTGTGTGTGTGTGTGTGTGTGTGTGTCATACAGTTTTGCCATTTGAAATAACACGAATCGTGGTGTTTAGAAAATAAGGGCTACGGTGTTTTAGAAAAGATGCGTCTTTTGAAATTATCCATATAATCCCTTGGCCTGTCTTTAAAATACTCACGATTCGTTAGTTTTGAAATAGGTATGACTCGAGTCTAGTCTGACATCTACAAATAAACTACATGACTAAACGAACAGTCTAACCGAAAGGGTAAGGGAAAACCACCTAATTGTGAGTCGATATATATAAATATAATAGTCGGTGATCCCGCCTCAATAGTATCGCGTACGATACAATATACAATATGACATCCTCAAGTCAAGAGTGCGGATCTATCATCAATATATAGCTCGTACGATAAATCCATCGTACGGCATCCCAATCTGTGTACGGGTCGAATCTCACATTTATCTCATCAATTATCTGGTATCCTTATCATCATATCTCATGAACTGGGGGTGCTGATCTAAGTCTAGTACAAAACTGATACCCTCTTCATATATATGCGTGTATGAAAACACACGCCCAAAGGCCCGCTAAAATCTCATGTCGTATCTCATAATATGAACCACATCATATCACCGATCTCATGGCCTCAAGCCCAATCTCATCGACTCATCTCCAATCCCAAGTACTATCCTCATAATCCATGTGTGTGTGTGTGTGTATATATATATATATATAGTCCCATACCAATGAGTGTGTATATATATACATATCCCTATATACGCAAAAGTAATAAAATGAATGCAAGTGTGTGTGCGGGTGGGTATAAATCTTATTCTAGGGTTCACGACTAAGAACCTAAACTAAGTTACTTATAACTGCCCTAAACTAAACCATGAATACAAAATCACATCTTGATAATCATCCACATAATATAAAACACATATATAACCATATATATAAGATATACTACGAATTGCAGGGGTGCTATACGCCATCCACCCGACTTCCCCCGTAGATATATATCTACTCACCTTGACCTTCGCTTGTCGGAGTCGATGTCGCCATGCCCATCCTTGTTGCTCCAAACCTACTCGAGGGTACCTACATGTATATCACATGACATTGTAATTCGAAATCGCATACGAAAACCAAATCGACACACGTATCACACATGGGTTAAAACCCATGATCTACGCATGCAAGAATAACCAACAACCCTCGACGGTTGATGTATGAACGTGAATCATCCGATAAAAACACTAATATCAAAACATTATTTCATAAATAATACGAAACATAATGCAACAACTTTGAAAACATGCTCCAGATATTACCCTGAGTCAAATTAGCCAATTTTGCATATATGGAGGGTCTATTTTACTGATCAAGGAGCCAAAGAACAAAAACTGACCAATTTGCCCCTACTTTGGCCTCAAATTGCAGCCAGAACGATTAAATTTGCAGCCTCAGGTTGGGGGTTGGGGATCGGGTCTCTGTGGTAGCTTCCTAGGTGCCTGCATGACTCACTGTGTATGCTAAATAATTTTCCAGGTCCCCGGGTGTTAGCAGATATCAATTTCCCTACACAAATTCCACAAATTCCCGATATCGGGGTTTCTAGGTTTGGGGTTTGGGGTTCTATATGATATCATTAAAGGGGGTTTAAGGTCACTACTAACCTCAATTACACTGTCACAATTCAATTCAAACCCTAACCATAAACTTAGAATTTCCAAACCTCACTAAATATCGCCTAATCACTTCTAAACATGCTTGGAAGCTAAAGTAAACCAAATATTACACTAATAGTTCAGAAATTATCTCAACTGGCAACTCAAGAAAATTGTTGAGTTTCCCCAAGTGCCCAAAATCCTTGCTTTCTTGGTCCAAAGTGTAGCTTGTGAGCTTGTGCACATTTTTAATGAAGTGGGGATGAGCTTTTGAGGTTATTTTGGTGGTGTTTTGAGGTGATGGGGGAGGGAAGAGAAAGAGGGCTGCCATGGTGATGGAAGAGGGAAAAGAGATGAAAGGAAAAAATGAAGGGAGCTAAGTGCCATGACCAATGGTTGACCCCTCACCCTCTCTCTCTCATACCCATCCGTCATTTCATTATTCTTTTCTTTTCTTTTGTTTTCTTTTTCATTTCTCTTTTAAAAACAACAACCATGAATGATAAAATGAGAAAAAGCCATGATAAAAATGTAACAAGTGTTAAAATGACATGTGCATGTCATGTGCACAAAACACGTTTAATGCGCGATTAGCTATATTTAATCACGATTAGCATTAAAATAGTGTGTAATAAATTATAAAATTTCATAATTTACTTAAATCCAATAAAACACCCTCTTTTTAGTAATTTCTATAATTTTCCAAATTTTTCCCTATTTATCGGTATTTAATTATTCCGCCTTATTAAAATATTCAATATATTCATTATTTAATTATAAAAATTCCCAAAAATAATATTTTATTTTTCTGAAATGTTACAGGAAGACTCCAAGCGGGGTTCCTTACCCGCTAGTCATGGAGTCACTCTCTCCAAGGACTTTTGCCCAAAGACTGATGGAGAGAGAGCTCGCATGAGCATTATACCCTATGCTTCAGCTGTACGATCTATAATGTATGCGATATTATGTACACACCCTGATGTAGCTTATGCACTGGGTGTAGTAAGCAGGTATCAATCCAACCCAGGGGAGAATCACTGGACAGCTGTGAAGAACAATCTTAAGTACTTGCAAATGACTAAAGAAATGTTCTTTGTGTATAGTAAAAGAGATCTCCAAATGGAGGCTTTTACCGATTCGAGCTTCCAGAGTGATAAGGATGACAGCAAATCTATCTCAGGGTTTGTCTTTACCCTCAATGGAGGGGCGGTGTGTTGGAAGAGTTCCAAACAGGATATCGTTGCAGACTCCACGATGGAAGCTGAGTATATTGCTGCAAATGATGCTGCCAAGGAAGCCGTCTGGATGAGGAAGTTCATCTCGGAGGTAGGAGTAGTTCCGACCATTATTGATCCAATACCTTTGTATTGTAATAATAATGGGGCTATGGCATTAGCCAAAGAGCCCAGGTCCCATCAGCGATCCAAACACATCCTCAGGCGATATCATCTGATCCGAGAGATAGTTGATCGTTATGAGATCGTGATTCGGAGAGTAGATACAAAAGTTAACACCACGGATCTACTCACCAAGGCCTTCCCTTTGCCGCAGCATGAGCGACTTTTTGAGATGTTGGATATGAGATACGCCAATAATTGGCCTTAGTGCAAGTAGAAGATTGTTGGATATATGTATGCCCTAGAGGCCATTATATGATAGTGTATGTAACGGTATGTGTGTATATATATATTCAGGGGACATTCTTGCTCGATACGATAGTATGCTATCTGGTTGAACGTGTAACAACACTAAATTTCCTGTACAATTTTTTGTACAATTTTTCAAAAATCCAAAAAGGGGTATTTTAGCCTGAGCACAAGATATAAGTAATTAATTTGCTTTTTAATTACAAGTTAAAATAATGTAACAACACCATTTTTAGTATACTAAATTTGCTTAAAAATTAATGTATACTTGGGGTATTTACATTTACTGTTATTATTTTAAGTAATTAATTAGCTCCATAATTACAAGAAGGAGCTTGTAGCTCTTTGGTAATACCTTGCACTGCTGAACCTGTTGGATATAGTGCTCTCAAAGTCAATTATTGGATCGCAGGTATGTGATTGCAATGATTGAGGAGGACCTATACCGGTAGCACAGTCTTACTCGAGATGATAGTATGCTATCTGGTTTGCCTTTATCAGTCGTGGATAGGTTCAGGTGACTGATCACGATTACACTTTGATAGAGCCCTTAGGATCTTGCATGACTACCAACAGTATGATGGCGATCATATACATGAGAGTTGGGTAGTCTATAAGCACATCCTTAATAGTGGTCCCTAGTCGTGGGAGTTTCGAGACAGGGCATCGATACTCCGGAGTAGACTAGTGTATACAGTCGAGACCCCGACGAGGGGCGGTGGCCGGTCTCAAAAGCCACTGGTGCCAGTTGGATCACCTAAGATGTATACAGGTGCTCATTGGGATATGAGTATACCGAACAAGACTCGCCGGGAACCTGCTAGTTGGTATTATACCTATCGTCAGATAGCGGTTCCCTGGTGACATGTGTACCGGTTAGTTCTTCGACCTGAGGTTGTCATTTGTCTCATGTGAGTTCCCACTGTGCTTTGATTTCTACCTTACCACGTGTTGGAGATAGTGCCCTCAAAGTCAATTATTGGATCGCAGGTACGTGATTGCAAGGATTGAAGCAGGACCTATACCGATATGACAGTCTTGCTCGAGATGATAGTTTGCTATCTGGTTTGTCTTTATCATCATATACATACTTTAGTTAACTATTGCATGATGATTGAGCCCATAGGATTCTTGCTTGACTACCAGCAGTATGATGGCGATCATATACGTGGGAGCTGGGGTCTGTAAGCACATCCTTAAAGTGTCCCTAGTCGTGGTTGTTTTGACACAGGGCATCGATACTCCAGAGTAGACTAGTGTATACAGTCGAGACCCCGACGAGGGGCGGTGGCCGGTCTCACAACCCACTGGTGTCTGTTGGATCACCTAAGATGTATACAGGTGCTCATTGGGTTATGAGTACACCGGACAGGACTTGCCGGGAACATGCTTGTTGGTATTATACATATCGTCAGATAGCAGTTCCCTGGTGACATGTGTACAGGTTAGTTTGTCGACCTGTGATCGTCATTTGTCTCGTGTGAGTTCCCACTGTGCTTAGATTACTACCCTACCACGCTTAAAGGAGTTGTGCAAACAGGTTTTAGTTGGGTATAGTCCCGAGCCACATGGAGGCAGTGAGCGGATCGTCGGAGATTCGTCTCTCCCGGTATTGGGGGTTGATGTCGCACAGTGCACGGGTGGCCATCACTAGAAATCCTCGGCCGAGGTAGTGGAGAATTACTGATTTGGATCAGTAGTTTCTCAGGTGGTGATGGGCTTCATACCGACACGATTTATCGTGTTATTAGGGGTCTGACTTTATCCACCCCCGTAGACTCGATATGCGATACTCTTTAGACGAAGACCGGACTGTATATACATTGTCACTGTTAGGCTCAGTAGGGTTTATGGATGAGTTCGCTCGTCAGTTTCCCTTCCAATCAATACATAGGCAACCGTTACGTGCAGCTTGTACCTCTGACGTGCTAGTGGTTATACCCAGTGCCAGTGTGTTGATGAGTCATTAGAGTCCCCTACAGACACTTTCCCAAGTTCGGGCGAAACGTTGTAGATGCCGTATGGTATTATGGCAAGGTTCGGAAAATGCACGTGCGTTTTCGCACGTGACATTTTTCGGACAGATAATACTGGTAGGCTTTGGTTTAAGCCAGATCCCAGTATTATACTGTGTAGATATAATATCTTTATCTCAGATGCATTTGTATTCGGTCGTAATACAAATGCGGGTATGTTTATCCCATTACGGGGTTATCCTAAAATTCGTTTCAGGATCACTTTTGGAAGTTGCCAGTTGCCAGTTTTCTATCAGCCGTATTTAACATTCGGTTAAATGCGGATTTATCTTTTCTTCTTGTGGGTGGGTCATGAGGTGAGTCATGTTTCTAGAAGATTCTAGAATGGTGACTAGGATGGTGAGGTGGATTAGTGCATTAATGGTCATTTAATGCTTTAGATGACAAGGTTAGTGATTCATCACTTGCTTTAATTGTGTTCATACTTGGTGTCATTTGTGAGTCATGCTTTTTTCTTAGGTTATGATAAGTTCAAAGCTAATGGTCACCCATCCCTCCTCCTACACTCACCCCCTTGCCTATTTAGTGGCCGGCCCCTCTCTTGTGGGAATGGTATGGTTGTTCATTTGAAAAGATATAAGTTTTGGTGCATAGAAATTAGATGTGATCGGTTTCTCTTTTCACCTGATCCAAAAGGCAAATTCATTAACCGTTCGTCCATAGCCTTGGACGTAACGAGGTAAAGTGTTCTACTCATTCTTTACTTCATCTTGTTCGTCTCTTTTAGCAAAATTGACGATCGAGTTGTCTCGGTTCAGAGGCAGGAGCCTGTTTAAAGATCCGTCGACGTGGTGCCACCTGGACAACGTGACTGGAGATTCTGGAGATCGGAGCAACCGTAACAAAGCGTGGGATGATGGTTGAAGACCGAAGGACTCGGATCATTCGGTATAACGTTTCTACCCACTTTGTAATTTGTTGGTTTAGCTTTAATGGCAGATCCGGGTTATAGTACGCGATAGCGCCAGTTGTAAAAAGTTTTTGTTCCGCATTTGGTGTCTGTTAGACGGCCGGGGCGCTATCGTGGACTTACAGTGGTATCAGAGCCTCACCATTAAGCTATACTAACTTGCGCTAAATCGTTTAAAACATTGATCGAACGGATTTTCGAAAACCGCAAATTCCAAATTCAAAGTTTCTGTTAATTTTAAACAGTGTCTAAAAATTATTTTGATCATGTCAGAAAATTAAGTAGGGTTTTTGAAGCTTACGTCAGAAAATTAGGCACGTGATCCTACAGTAACGCCGTGGATCCGCGGCCAAACCTAGGGTTTGACCGCGGAACCGCGGCCAAACCTAGGGTTTGACCGCGGAACCGCGGCCGTTATATAGGAACAGTGATCCAGTTTTTTGCAGTGAGCTTGTTTTGGGAATTTGTGGGTTTTGGAATATTTCTTTTAGGCCCAGATTTTGTTACTGTACCGTAGATGTACGTGGGGCCCACTTCGGGAAATTTAGTCGATCGAAATTTTAAACTTGTTAGTTTGAAGTATTTACATTATATCTCCGACCGGGAATGTCATTTGATCGATAAACCGCATCTGATTGCTATAGTTCTTTTAGACGGGTTTGCGAACGTGACATTCACGTTGATGTTCTGTGTTGTGCTGTGATGTTGCGGATTTGTCGTGGTGGATAGCAGGGTGCAATGATAGTGCAGTTTTGATTTATTTGTACATTTGATATTGCGGGGCGAGCGTCCAACATGTGGACTGCCGTCACTGTCTGTTGTATAATATTCTTTTGGGGCACGATCGGGTTGAGGTCGATGTACCCCTTGTACATATTTTTATTTCTGTACTAGGTTTATCCTACGAAGGAGTGCACGGATAGCCGGGTTCTGGAGGGCAACGGGTCCGTATCTCATGGCATTGAGAGGCAGAGGGACCTTACTCTTGAATTGGCAGACTATTCGCCGCACTCGTAGGGGGTACAGGTTGACCCAAGGAGGGGTGCTCAATTTACCGGGTTCCGTGAAGTGCCGGGTGTTCCATTCACTATGTTGTGGGTACTACCTCGCTTCAGGTTTTGGCGAGTAACTTGCCGCACTCGTAAGGGTCTAGGTTTCATTGCACAGGCTATCCACACGACCAGGGGAACGTCGGGTTTCAGCAGCGGCTCTGTGAAACCCGGGGATCCCAAATTATCTGTATTATTCTGTGATGCTTATTACTTTTCTGTAATGTTTCATATTATCACACCTGGAGCGATTATTGTATATTGGTATATATACTATTTGATGTTGTATATGTTCTATACCCGCGCTAGTCCAGCCACCGCTCTGTCGTTAGTTAAGAAACCTAACGGGTGATGACGGGACCCAGTGACGAATGCGGATGGCATATACGTACATTTTATTTCGTTCTTTTCTGGTGTGATTGATTGATAGGACTGTATTGATTCTTATCAATGCAAGGATAAAACAAACCTATATTTGATGTTGTTGGAACCAATTTAAAAAGTGTTATTACAAAGACATTTCCTTTTGTTTTGCATAGTGATGTTCAGTTGGAATATCCTGCACCTCATTCGACGAGGCAAGGGCCGAGATCCTTTCACCGGGAGTGACCCCTTGGGCAGAAGTTTACGTCAGGGTAATAAATTCAATATAGTCGATTACAAGTTGCTTTGCATCACGGTATTCAGTTGGAATATCCTGCACCTCATTCCACGAGGAAAGAGCCGAGATCCCTTCACCGGGAGTGACCTCTTTAGCAAAACGTTTTCGCCACTATACTTTTATAAAGCTATCAGGTTCCTTCAACGAGATCAAGTTCATTACGTTAAAGGTTTTTTCGCCAAAAACCAGTCGTAGCCCTCCGTCATTTCTTATGGATGGTCAGTAGTATTCAAGCTATGTATTTTGACCTAACGCCAAGGCATAGTGTTTGGTAGCTGCTGGGTATTCATTTGTTGCATAGATAGATGAATTGGTTTGGGACAGTCATTCTGCCATTTTGACATAACGCCAAGGGCATGTGCAGGTGGGTTCAAATTGACCTGGATAGTGACGGGTAGAACTTGGCATGTGACTTATGATATTTTAACCTAACGCCAAGGTCATAAGAGCATGGGGCAAAAATTACATCAGGAGTTTCAAACATAAAGAAACTTGCCAAGTATGCGCATACCTTCTGGAGTGTGATAACTTGAGTGGCTTCCATCAAATTATCATGCGATGATAGTTGGATCCCGATTCTCACTGATGAGTTGGTTTACTCTTCGGCTGATCTCGACTAATTCTTCTTTCAGGTTTGGAGGAGAATTTGAGATAACAGTAGAAGGTTTCCTGATTAGATAAAGTGATAACCATTCTGATCTAGGTTAGAGTGCACGCAGAGTGTTTCTTTTCTCTCTCTCTCTCTTTGGCAGCGACCTTTGACCGACCCTAGACTATGACTCAGTGACCAAGTTGACCGAACCTTCTTAAAACACTGGCCTTTGGATTGTTAGTTATATGTATGCCCTAGAGGCCATTACTGTACATTGGATGTATATTGTAGTGGATGCTGGGACATATATAGGTAGGACTTTCTTGCTCGACATGATAGTACGCTATCTGGTTGCCCTTTATCTTAACATGTATACTTTCAGTCTCTCTGTTACATGTTGATAAAGCCCTTAGGATGTGTACTCGACATCCAGGACTATGATGCAGATCATACTAGTGGGGCCTGGGTAGTCCATGAGTACATCCTTCAATGTTCCTAGTCGTGGGAATATCGAGACGGGGCATCGATATTCCAGAGTAGACTAGCGTATATCTTCTCGACCCATGTGATGGGCGATTGATGATCCCATATCCATTGGTGTTTGACATCAGAGATGGTATGCGGGTGCTCAGTGGAGACTGGGTACACTGAACGGACTCGCCGAGAACTCCCAGATGGTATTATACCTCACGTCAGATGGCAGTTCTCTGGTGACACTGGTATAGCTTAGTCTGTTGACCCGAGATCGTCATAGAGTCTTGTGTGTCTCCCACTGTGCTTTGATTTCCACCCTACCACGGCTCTACTGAGTCGTGCAAACAGGTGGTTTTTGGGTACAGTCCCGATTCACATGAAGGCAATGAGCGATAGGAGGGGATTCGTCTCTCCCGGTATTGGGGGTTGATGTTGCGCTATGCATGACTGGCCATAACTGGAAATCCCTGGCCAGGGTTGCAGTGATATACTGGTAAGAGTTATCAGTAGTTTCACGATTGTTATGGACCTCACGTCAGCATGACTTATCAAGCTATTGGGGTCTGACGTTTACCACCCCTAGGCGAGATATGCGACATATCAGACGAACAGACCGGACTGTACGGTAAGTGTTACTGGTTGGATTCACAGGAGTGTGAGCGGGCTTGCTCGTCGATCTTCTGATCGCTCAACACCCGGGTGGCCGTTACGTTTAGCAGACCGCTTGCGGCTTGTGGGTGTTTGATATGATCATCACTTGCTGCCGGCATATTGACGAGTCTTTAGAGTCCTACACAGAGGTTTCCTGGCTCAAGCGAAACGAAATAGCAGCACATATGAGATATGTGCAGGACCGAGAATAATGCGTGTATGTGATACCGTATTCTATTCTCGCGATGAATGTATCGATTGGTTGTATGCGATATAACCTAATTATCGAATCAAGATTGATTCGATAAGTCGATATATTGGATACTAGTCGGTTATATGCGACATGACCGGATCATTGAATCAAGTGTTGATTTAATGATTTAATGTATAATTATATATTTGATATATTACTTTGCATTAACTAGTATTGGTTCACTTAAAAAGAATTTTCTCACTTGAAATGCACAAGTTGTATATGTGATATATTTTTGTGCACTTGTTTGTATCATGTTTGATGATACATGCAAACTTGGGTGTGTATGATTAAACCATGGTTATGTTAATGGTTAGGGTTTTTATTTACTTATTCATTTATTTATTTATTCATTTTGGAAAGATAAATAGAATGGTGGCTTATTTTGTTCTTTTGTTGAAACTTCATGAAGTGTTGAAAGCTTGACCATTTTGTTTCTTTCCTAAACCTAACCATTCACCTAACCCTAGTTTATTCTCTACACTTAACCATGGTTGCTATATGATAAGATCACTTGATTTAATATAATAAATCAAGTAATTTCGTAATACTTATGATATTCTTTTCTTCTTCTTCTTTCTTCTTCTTCTCCTTCTTCAAGATGAAGAAAAGCTTGCTTCCATCAATGGTGAAATGAGAAAAAGAGTGAGAAATACAATTCTAAAGTGAACCCACTTCCTATTTCTTCATCCTCTACCACTTGCCAAGTAGTATAGGGTGTTTTCTTCACAAGTTTCATGACTTGGTGAAGTTGTAGCTTGATCTTGAGTTGCCTCGACGTAGATCATCTTCGGCATCGAAGTCGACGACCTAGCCCGATCATTTCTCCGACGAAGCCATAGCCAGAGTCCGGGATCCAATGATTGCAGCGGAGGGTCGTCAACACGGAGCTAGAGAGGTGGAGGACCGGATCTACAAAGGTTGTAATCACTTTCCTCTTAGTTAAAGTTGTTAACTCGCATTGCATCGCCTTATCATCTAGTTAACGATCCGTATTAGGGTTTGTATGCACATGAAAAATTTGTTGAATTGGGCATGTTTGATCAGTTGTGAGACCTCATTAGTGTGCCTAGGAAACCTACAGTGCCACCTCGACGAGGAGCCAGGAGATCGGAGCAGCCACAACGGAGCGTGGGATGATGGTTAAAGAACGAAGGACTCGGATCGTTCGGTATAACCTTTCTACCCACTTTGTAGTTTGTTAGTTTAGCGTTAATGGCAGATCCGGGTTATAGTATGCGATAGCGCCAGTTATAAAAGTTTTTGTTCCGCATTTGGCGTCTGAAAGACGGCCGGGGCACTACCGTAGACTTACATGGTATCAGAGCCATGCCATTAAGCTTTATTAACTTGTTCTAACGTGTTTAAAACATCGATCGAATGGATTTTCGAAAACCGCAAATTTCAGAGTAAAAGTTTCTGTCGATTTTAAAACAGGCCTAAAAATTATTTTGAGCATCCCAGAAAATCGAGCAGGCTTTTCTAAGAACACAGACGAAATTCGATCCACTGTTTCGACCATACGGCCGCGGAACCGCCGCCAAAGCCAAGCTTTGGCCGTGGAACCACTGCCGTCTTGGTGACTCAGTGGGCAAGTTTTCTTTCTGGAATATTTCTTTTAGGCCCAGATTTTGTTACTGAACAGCAGATGTACGTAGGGCCCACTTCGGGAAATTTTGTCGATCGAAATTTTAAACTTGTTAGTTTGCAGTACTTACATTATATCTCCAACCGTGAATGTCATTCGAGCGGTAAACCGCGTCTAATTGCTATAGTCCTTTTAGACGGGTTTGCGAACGTGACATTCGCATTGATGTTCTGTGTTGTGCTGTGATGTTGCGAATTTGTCGTGGTGGATAGCAGTGTGCAATGGTAGTGCAGTTTGGATTTATTTGTATATTTGATATTGTGGGGCGAGCGTCCAACATGTGGACTGCCGTCACTGCCTATTTGTATAATATTCTTTTGGGGCACGACCGGACTGAGGTCGATGTACCCGTTGTACATATTTTTCATTTCTGTACTAGGTTTTACCCCGCGACAGAGTGCACGGATAGCCGGGTTCTGGAGGGAAACGGGTCCGCATCTCATGGCTTTGAGAGGCAGAGGGGCCTCACTCTAGAATTGGAAGACTATTCGCCGCACTCGTAGGGGGTACATGTTGACCCAAGGAGGGGTGCCCAAGTTATCGGATTCCGTGAAGTGCAGGGTGGTCCATTCACTATGCTGTAGGGGGCTGCCTCGCTTCAGGTTTTGGCGGGTAACTTGCCGCACCCGTAGGGGTCTAGGTTCATTGCACAAGCTATCCACACGACCAGGGGAACGTCGGGTTTCAGCAGCGGCTCTGTGAAACCCGGGGATCCCAGATTATCTGTATTGTTCTGTGATGCTTATTACTTTTCTGTAATGTTGCATATTATCACGCTTGGAGCGATTATTATATATTGGTATATATACTAGTAGATGTTGTATATGTTTTACACCCGCGCTAGTTCAGTCCCCGCTCTGTTGTTAGTTAAGTTACCTAACGGGTGATGACGGGACCCAGTGGCGAATACGGATGGCATACACGTACATTTTATTTTCGTTCTTTTCTGGTGTGATTAATTGATGGGATGCGTTGATTCTGATCAATGCAAAGGAAAACAAACCTGTTTGGATGTTGTTGGAACAGTTTTAAAAGGTGTTATTACAAAGACGTTTTCTTTTTTTTTTTGCATAGTGGTATTCAGTTGGAATATCCTGCACCTCATTCGACGAGGCAAGGGCCGATATCCCTTCACCGGGAGTGACCCCTTAGGCAGAAGTTTGCATCAGGGTAAGAACTTCACTATAGTCGATTACAAGTTGCTTTGCATTGCGGTATTCAGTTGGAATATCCTGCACCTCATTCCACGAGGAAAGAGCCGAGATCCCTTCACCGGGAGTGACCTCTTTAGCAAAGGTTTTCGTCACTATATTTTTATAAAAAGCTATCAGGTTCCTTCAACGAGATCAAGTTCATTACGTTAAAGGTTTTTCGCCAAAAACCAGCCGTAGCCCTCCGTCATTTCATATGAATGGTTAGTAGTATTCAAGCTATGTTGGTCTGGCCCTTAGCCAGGACATAGTGATTGGTAGCTACTGGGGTGTTCACATGATGCATAGATAGATGCGTTGGTTTGGAACAGTCGTACAGCCTTGTTGGCCCTTAGTCAAGGGCAAGTACGGGTGGGTTTAAATTAACAAGATAATAATGAGAAGAACTTGACATGCGACTTATGATGGGTTGGCCCTTAGTCACAATCATACGAGCATGGGGAAAAAATCATATCGGGAGTTTCTAAAGAAAATGAAACTTGCCAGGCATGCGCATACCTTCTGTAGTGTGATAACGTGAGTGGATTCTGTCACGTTATCATGCGATGAGAGTTGGATCCCGATTCTCACTGATGAGTTGGTTTACTCTTCGGGTGATCCCGATTGATTCTTCTTTCAGGTTTGGAGGAGAATTTGACAGTACAGTGAGAGGTTTCCGGATTAGATAAAGTGATAACCATTCTGATCTAGGTTAGAGTGCATGCAGAGTGTTTCTTTTCTCTATCTCTTTGGCAGCGACCTTTGACCGACCCTAAACTATGACTCAGGGACCAAGTTGACCGAACCTTCTTAATATACTGGCTTTTGGACTTTCTGAGTTGCATAAGTCATTACCACTCCTTCTTTTACCCTTTGCATTTCTCAGAACACCCCGTATTACTACGGACATCCACTTCCATTGGATAGATCCATCGTATGGTTATATATGAACTCGAAGGGACTTCTTCGAGGATGGATCCAGGTTCAGGAGAAATAGAATTGGTTTATTCAGTTGTCTTTTATTATCACATTCTCTCAGGTTGCGAGGGCTCCTTGGTTTAGGAGAGTACACCTATTACGCTTATTGGATAGTCTTCTTCCAAACCGTAGGCAGGTGCCGAAAGGTAGGAAATGAAGAAAACCAATTAGCCTAAGTAGGGTGTACAGAAGGTAATATGTAAAGACAAAATAAGGGGATTAGAAAGAGGGAAAAGTAAATTGCGACTGCTATCATTCACAACCAAGCCGCGTACTTCATCGACATTCCTATTTCACCTTTGCTTTTTTCCCCAGTTCGGGAGAAATAGAATAAGGTATTATTCAGTTGTCTTTTATCATCACCTTCTCTCAGGTTGCGAGTACTCCTTGGTTTAGGAGGGTACACCTATTACGCTTATTGGATAGTCTTCTTCCAAACCATAGGCTGGTGCCGAACAGTAAGGAAGGAAGAAAACCACTTAGCCTAAAGAGGTGTACAGAAGGAAATGACTAAAGACAAATAAAGGGATTTTGAGAGATGGCAAAGAATTGTACGGTTACAGTCATGAATTGGATTATGGAAGATGCATTACTAGGAATACCAAGATACCCCTACGAAACATTTTCGAGTTTCAATTACATTGTGCATTGTTAAAGGAAAACTGATTTTCCGATTAGATACTTACTACAGGGTATTTATTTACCAGGTATGATTCTCACATCTGTATGGTTTTACAAATGATGGGTGGCAGGAAGTTATTGGGAATTAGGTGATCATCTTTATTATATCGGAATTCGTTGTAATTGGTGATACTTGAGGAAGTCGCCTGGGTAATTGCCGGCAGGCATGTATTTGGTTTTGAGTATCCGTTGTTGTGCACCAATTTCAAAATGATATATCTGTACGTTTATTTTAATAAAGTGAGATATAACTTTTTGAAATTATGTCCGAGACATTTACCTATATCAGTTGGCGATTGGGTAAGGAGCATTGAACAGCAGAGTAGTTCTTAACCATAAGTATAGTTTTCAACCTACGATGCACAGGTTTTGAGTTATTCAACTCAGCGGACTTATACAGAGTATTGTATGTTGTCAAGTGTCCATCAGGACAAAGGGGTTGGTTCTCATACTATATTCTGTTTACTTATGACTTCTCTAGTTTTTAGACAAGTGTTTCGCAGAAATACAAGGTCTAAGTTTTGAGAAATTGTGGGTATAAGAATAAAGTAGAGAATCAGGTGTCGCAAGTATCGGGATTCTTCAAAGAGATCGAAGATGTAGATACTTGTGATTGGTATTCAGTTGATAGTAATGGTTTTGAGAAACTTATTTCTCTTTCTGGTTACTCATAATTGGATATATTCTTAAGTTGAGTAATACTGATTAGCCTCTCTCCATTAAGTTGATATGCACTGGAGGCAGCTGCATGATTAGATTCTGGTTCCAATTAAATAAGTGCCAAAGTTTCTATATTGGATATAGAATGGTTCATATCTTAACGATGTTAAGGTACGGGAAGTTGTCCAGCTTATGCTTAAAACCAGACTCTGGATAACTCAGGGCACGTTTTTGTAATGGCAGATTGTGGGTTGGCCCGGGCTATATCGAGGGTTGACTTTCTACCATCTGGAAGATCAATAGTGATATTGTTCTTGACTCGCCACAGTTTTAGTAAAATGGATTTTTTCAGAAAAAATTAGTGGGAGTATGGTAGAACTGGAAGTGATTCCAGAACTGCAAACGATTACAGAAAATTTAATAGGACCTATAAATTCAATCAGGTTTGACATTCCATTAGCCACTCCGTAGATATGGTGGGTAACCTCAAACATCCGAGAGGTACTCCGGTAGCCTCAAGGACGGTGACAAGGAGGTTCTTGTTTACCCAGACTTGACACTACTGTTGTTCCAGACTATGAGACCCGGCAGGAGGTTAAGTATAGCATCGTTCTAAACTAGCTTTAGAAGTGCACGTGTATATTATTCTGCCAGAGGGTTGTTGTGCTCTGTGGGAGCAGCGGAAGCATAGTTTGCAAGTCGCTTATGTCTATTTATAGACTTAAGCAGTTATAGCGGAGATAGATCATCTATTTTTGATATGACAGTCATGGGTTTGACTTCATCAGAATAGGGTATGGATCTTTTAAGAAGGTAGTAGGGTGTGATGTCCTGGTATTTGGATGACATACACAGAGTAGGAAGTAAAATTCCTATACTATGATCGGTTGTACTGTGGTCGTCACATAGTTGTTTCTCCAGACAGGATATGGATATAATATTAGACATTCTAGTTTCTAGATCTATGGTTTTAGATCTGGATTTGGGTAGTTTCCCAATGTGGGTACTTTGACAGTATTCTAATAGTATTTTAGAATAGATGACTCCTGGCATGGTGGTGTACCTGCAGGTGATAGAGTCACCCTCTCTAAAGGTGTCTTACAGACTAAAGGGGAGAGGGATGTGCATGATTGGCAGATCACTTGCGTAGGCAATTGAGCCGATCATGAGATGTCAAGTACCACACCAGATGTTGTTTTTGCACTAGATGCAATAAGTTTATATTAATTCAATCCTGAAGAAATATAAGGAAGCAGTTTTAGAACATAAGTGCATGTTCTACGGATTTGATGACGGCAACCTCCTTCGGGAGACGGTTATTATTCCAGGCTTCAAAGGTGACATGGATGACAAAGTGATTGTCAGAGTTATAGTTTTCCCTCTGACGAAGGGGGAAGTATTATGGACAGGTGGTCCAAGAGGATACTGTGGGAGGCATGGTACAAGTTATTGATTAGATTCAGTTGACGATACAGTCTAAGAAGTTTGGATTTGGAGTTCATTTATGAACTAGGTCCCATCAGATATCCAGAAATATTCTAAGACAGGTATTACTCAATTCGGGAGATGGCTTTCTCCACGAACTTGAGATTAAGAGAGACATAGAAAGAAACATCGGGGCGGATCTACTCATTGAGGCTATTTCTTGAACATAATAGTTTTACAAACGGGCTTTGTGAAACTGATTAGTAGAGGAGTTGGGTATTCGATATCACACAGGCTGTGAGTATGCGACATCGCAATAATTAGCCTTAAGTGCAAGTGGGAGATTGTTGGATATAGTGCCCCCAAAGTTAATTATTGGATCGCAGGTACGTGATTGCAATGATTGAGGAGGACCTATACCGGTAGCATAGTCTTACGCGAAATGATAGTATGCTATCTGTTTTGCCTGTATCAGTCGTGTATAGGTTAAGGTGACTGATCACGATTACATGTTGATAGAGCCCTTAGGATCTTGCTTGACTACCAACAGTATGATGGCGATCATATACGTGAGAGTTGGGTAGTCTATAAGCACATCCTTAATAGTGGTCCCTAGTCGTGGGAGTTTCGAGACAGGGCATTGATACTCCGGAGTAGACTAGTGTATACAGTCGAGACCCCGACGAGGGGCGGTGGCCGGTCTCACAAGCCACTGGTGTCAGTTGGATCACCTAAGATGTATACAGGTACTCATTGGGATATGAGTACACCGGACAAGACTCGACAGGAACCTGCTAGTTGGTATTATACCTATCGTCAGATAGCAGTTCCCTGGTGACATGTGTACAGGTTAATTCTTCGACCTGAGGTCGTCATTTGCCTCGTGTGAGTTCCCACTGTGCTTTGATTTCTACCCTACCACGGCTCAAAGGAGTCATGTAAACAGGTTTTTTTTGGGTACAGTCCCGAACCACATGGAAGCAGGTGAGCGGATCGGCAGGGGATTCGTCTCTCCCGGTATTGGGGGTGAGATCGTGCTGTGTCTAGGAAAGCCATTACACCAAGTCCTTGGCCAAGGCAGGTGAGAATTACTGGTAAGTATTCCAGTAGTTTCTCAGGGTGTTCAGGTCCTGTCTCCGACATGACTTATATCGCTATTGGGGGTCTGACGTTACCAGCCCCCTAGTCCTGATATGCGATACTCATAGACGAACGGACCGGACTGTATGTATATCGTCACTGTTAGGCTCAGTAGGGTTTCAGGATGAGTTCGCTCATCGGCCTCCCTTGAGGTCAGTACATGGGCAGCCGTTACGCACAGCTAGTGCCGCTGACGGCTTGTGGTTAAACCCACTGCCAGGGTACTGAAGAGTCATTAGAGTCCCCCACAGATAGTTTCCCAAGTTCGGGCGAAACGTTGTAGAGGCCGTATGGTTTTATGGCAGGGTTCGGAAAATGCACGTGCGTTTACGCATGTGTCATATTTCGGGCAGATAATACTGGTGGGTTTTGGTTTAAGACGGATCCATGTATTATACAGAGTAGATATAATATCTTTGTCTCAGTTGCATTTGTATTCGGTCGTAATACAAATGCGGGTATATTTATACAGTTACGGGGTTATCCAGAAATTCGTTTCGGGATCGCTTTTGGAAGTTGCCAGTTTTCTATCACCCGTCTTTAACATTCGGTTAAATACGGATTTATCTTTTCTTGAGGTGAGTCATGAGTGTGGAAGGTTCTAGAAGCTTCTAGAAGAGGTGACTAGGTTGGTGAGGTGTTCTTGATTCATTGGTTGCATTAAATGGTTGATGACTAGGTTAGATGATTCATTGTATTCATTAAATGATTAAGCAAGGTGTTATTATGACTCATTCTTCTCATTTATTGTAATGGTCACTCTCCCTTCTCCTACACTCACCTCCCCACCTTCATATTGTGGCCGGCCCCTCTTGCAAAAGATGATGGATTCATTTTGATTAAAAAGATTATGGTTTTGGGTTCATGGAAATTAGATGTTCATTTCTCATTTCATTCAATCCAAAAAGGCAACTTCATTAACCGTTCATCCATGGCTTTGGATGAAACGAGAAAAACTGTTCTACTCATTCTCTATATCAATCTTGGTCATCTCTTTTAGCAAACTTGATGATTGAGTTGCCTCGGTATAGAGGCGGGAGCACGTTTAAAGATCCGTAGATGTGGTGCCACCTCGACGAGGAGCCAGGAGATCGGAGCAGCCGCAACGGAGCGTGGGATGATGGTTAAATAATGAAGGACTCGGATCGTTCGGTATAACCTTTCAACCCACTTTGTAGTTTGTTAGTTTAGTGTTAATGGCAGATCCGGGTTATAGTATGCGATAGCGCCAGTTATAAAAGTTTTTGTTCCGTATTTGGCGTCTGAAAGACGGCAGGGGCGCTACCGTAGACTTACAGAACCAAGCCACCAAAGTTCAAATCCCATACCCTACATTATTTTAAATATTGATTTTTTTAAAAAACCTTTAGAATACCAAGTGTTTACACGTGCATATCTCACAAAAACCCCACTACACCCAAAAATATCACATTGCCAGAGGATAGATGAACCGTCGAGGGAGATTCCGGCCGCCGGACTAGGCCGAAA
This sequence comes from Agapanthus africanus, assembly GCA_030015575.1. Lineage (NCBI taxonomy): Eukaryota > Viridiplantae > Streptophyta > Magnoliopsida > Asparagales > Amaryllidaceae > Agapanthus > Agapanthus africanus. The sequence goes on from CM057340.1 coordinate 508,825,395, forward strand.
ATCGGCCAACTCGGCCTCGACTCGGCCGACTCAGTCCTCCGACCGAGTCACGGCCGAGTCACCCTCGAGTCGGCTGATTCCGGTGACGACCCAAACATGAAAATTGTGTCTTTTCACATTCCCTATGAGCCTGCAAAATTTTCGCCTCATACCATTTTCAGTGCTCTTTGAAAACCCAAATTACTGCACTCTTAATACATTTTTAATACATTTTATCATATTTTTCATTTTAACCTTTCACCTACCCTAACCCTATAAATACCACCCCTACCCTCTACCCTCTCACCCCAAACTCCGAGCCAACTATCTAAAATTCTCAAGAACTCTTGTGTGCAATCGAATTGAGCGAACGGCGAAGCTTCGGCGAATTCTTCGGCGGAATTTCTGGCAACGACCGTAGGAACTCCCGGAGACAAAACGACGCACCGGCGACTCCTCCCGATCCACCTTCCTCTTATCTTTGATTGAAACCCGTAAGTCCCCAAATTCTACCTCTCTTTTCTTTTCTAAAATACGGATTTACAAAACCCGACGGAATCGGAACAAATCCAATTTCCGATTCGGTTTCTTTATAAAACTTCACTTCACATTAATACAATTATACTTAAACTCTCCCATGTAGACTAGTAAATACTAATCAACCAAATTGATCAAGTTTCATATCACAAAATAATTGCTAGTTCCTTTTACCTTATTTTTTCATTTAAATACCGCATAGTTCCTTTTGCGACAGTTAAACAATTAAACTTGTTATACCTTTGAGTAGATCACGAGGTAACGACCTACCTCCTCACACACTCATATGCAACATAGCGCGATACCCTCGGGAACTTAGAATACGGGAAAACAACACATTTTCATATAAATACCATTTACTTAATAAAACCGCTTTCTAAAGGATTTAGTATTTATACAAATCTTTGCAAAGCGCCGCTAAAACCCATTTTGGGGAACCCTTTCGTGATGGTGCAGATTATCGCACATCCTCGGGCTTAGTAGTGCGAGATTTAGACCTCCGCTAGGGGCATTCGGTCTCGAAAGATTTAAAATACGACATCTTAAGAAAATGAGATTTTTAGAATATAAAATATATATTAAAATTATTTTTGTATAAATATATGTATATATAACATTAAAATATCTATTTTTTACTAATATAAACATTCCAACTCTTTTCAAAAATCACAAGAATCAATTTTACACTAAAATACCATGAATTCCATATAATCAATATTACAAATAAATACCGTTTATTATGGAATTACGATATTTTCACTAGAAATATCACAATATAAAATCTACATTCACTACAACTCTAAAGACGATTAATAAATACTTGGGGTGTATTTTGAAAACTATATAAAAGTATTTTTACATTAAACCCCCTCAAGTTCTATAAATTACCCTAAGGACCCTAGTAAATATAGGTTTAAGTGGGACCAATCTCTTGAGCCTCAGGGAGCCGGAGAAGTGGGTGCTTGCCTATCTAAGTTAGACAAATTAACAACGGTGTTATCAATACGGTAATCGTCCTTGAAAAAGACACAAATCCTGCCATCCATGTGCAGCGGTTACCGATAATATCAAAATAATCAGGACTTCAATTTACCTTTCTAATTGTCTGACTCAGTTTGATTCTTATTATAATCTGACTTGAATATGATTCAAGTACAATCTACAATCTACAATCTTCAATATTACAGTTCAACATGAATCCATGAATCCAAATATCAATTTATATAACTTGACCGAACCGAACCATGGCTTTACATTCTATTTACATGATCTCCAGTTTACATCCATTTACATGATTCTACGGTTACATCCATTACAGATATCATGGTTTCGGTCAATCATCCAATTATACAATCTATACAGTTTACAAAACAATACAATCAAAACACTACGGGGTTTAAGGGGTAGATTGGTACGGAGGGTGTTAAAAGTGGCACGAGACTGCAAGATTAAGACATCTAACATGAATCCAATTACCGTTGTTTCGAGTTGTATAACGGAGCCTTGTACTTCCATTTGCCTCCAGTTTCTGGCATATAGAGACTCCTCTCGTATACACAAGCATCCTTCTGTACCAAGCTATAAACAACAGCGTTAACACTAAATACAACATTATAACAATAAAATATAATTTTAAAAGTTACACACACACTCTCTCTCTGTGTATCTATTCTATTTCTCTCTTATCTTTGGTACTTACCGAGCGATCTGTTCGCTGATGACATTCTCTTTCTTTCTTCTTTGAATGTCGTCAGGTGATCTGGACATGTCAGAGATCGAGCCCACTGCTAAAGACTTGGACCAGTTCAGTGAAGACCCCGAGCTCTAGTTCATTGTACAGTTTTCCATTTCAGTACTTTTCATTTTGTTATGCCATTGTTTAGGCATTGCGTTTTATTTCAGTTGTATTTACTTTCGATGCATTGTACAGAAAGAATGTGAATAAATAAAGTTACTGTTATATTATATCTTGTCTCTTGTGCATTTACATTTATATTGCTTAGATATGCTTAGCGTATTTACTTCACAGTAAATACGTAGCGGACCAGTCGTGTCCCCTTCACTGTATACCGGGAAGCGGGACGTGACAGGTTTTGTTGGTGGCCCATGCAGGTCAAGTTGTATGGAACACTGTCATGCAATTCTGTTCTGCGTGAAAAACCTAAGCAATATAAGACAAGAACCAGAAACTAAAACATTCTTTACAATCATGTTCCTTGAATCTTACAATTTCATATACTTTGAATCTGTCCTAACCCAAAATTCCTTCACCTCTTTAACAATCTTACCAAAACCTTCGCATTCTTTCATTCTTTCACATATTTTCATACACTATCGTGTACTTCTATCACCAAACTTTTCTTGAATCTGTTACACTTTCCTTTTACAAATTTCAAGTACGAAATTTTTATAAGAAGGGTAGAATGTAACAACCCTAAATTTCCTGTACAATTTTTCAAAAATCCAGAAAGGGGTATTTTAACCCGAGCACAAGATATAAGTAATTAATTTTCTTTTTAATTACAAGTTAAAATAATGTAACAACTCCATTTTTAGTATACTAAATTTGCTTAAAAATTAATGTATACTTGGGGTATTTACATTTACTGTTATTACTTTAAATAATTAATTAGCTCCATAATTACAAGAAGGAGATTGTAGCTCATTGGTAATACCTTGCACTGCTGAACCAAGCCACCAGAGTTTAAATCCCATACCCCACATTATTTTTAATATTGATTTTTTTTAAAAACGTTTAGAATACCAAGGGTTTACACGTGCATATCTCACAAAAACCCCACTACACCCAAAAATGTAACACTGCCAGAGGATAGATGAACCATCGGGGGGGGGGATTCCGGTCGCCGGACTCGGCCGGAAATCGGCCAACTCGGACTCGACTCTGCCGATTCCGTCTTCCGACCAAGTCACGGCCGAGTCACCCCCGAGTCGGCCGATTCAAGCGACGACCCCAACATGAAAATTATGTCTTTTCACATTCCCTATGCACCTGCAAAATTTTAGCCCCTACCATTTTCAGAGCTCTTTTAAAACCCAAATTACTCCACTTTTAATACATTTTATCATATTTTTCATTTTAACCTTTCACCTATCCTAACCCTAGCCTAACCCTATAAATACTACCCCTACCCTCACCCTCTCACTCTAAACTCCGAGCCAACTCTCTAAAATTCTCAAGAACTCTTGTTTGCAATCGAATTGAGCGAAAGGCGAAGCTTTGACGAATTCTTCGGCAGAATTTCCGGCAACGACCGTAGGAAGTCCCGAAGACGAAACGACGCACCGGCGACTCCTCCCGATCCACCTTCCTCTTATATTTGATCGAAACCCGTAAGTCCCCAAATTCTACCTCTCTTTTCTTTTCTAAAATACGGATTTACAAAACCCGACGGAATCGGAACAAATCCGATTTCCGATTCGGTTTCTTTATAAAAATTCACTTCTTGTTAATACAATTATGCTTAAACTCTCTCATGTTGACTATTAAACACTAATCAACCAAATCGATCAAGTTACATATCACAAAATAATTGCTAGTTCCTTTTACCTTATTTTTTCATTTAAATACCACGTAGTTCCTTTTGCGACATTTAAACCATTAAACTTTTTAAACCTTTAAGTAGATCATGAGGTAACGACTTGTCTCCTCACACACTCATATGCAACATAGCACGATACCCTCGGGAAATTAGAATACGGGAAAACGACACCTTGTCATATAAATACCATTTACTTAATAAAACCATTTTCTAAAGGATTTAGTATTTATACAAATCTTTGCAAAGCGCTGCTAGAACCCATTTTTGGGAACCCGTTCGGGATGGTGCGGATTATCGCACATCCACGGGCTTAGTAGTGTGAGATTCAGACCCCCGCAAGGAGCATTCGGTCTCAAAAGATTTAAAATACGACATCTTAAGAAAATGAGATTTTTATAATATAAAATATATATTAAAATTATTTTTGTATAAATATATGTATAAATAACATTAAAATATCTATTTTGTAATAATATAAATATTCCAACTCTTTTCAAAAATCATAAGAATCAATTTTACACTAAAATACCATGAATTCCATATAATCAATATTACAAATAAATACCATTTATTATGGAATTTGGATATTTTCACTTGAAATATCACAATATAAAATCTACATTCATTACAACTCTAAAGACGATTAATAAATACTTGGGGTGTATTTTGAAAACTATACAAAAGTATTTTTACATAAATCCCGTCAAGTTCTATAAATTACCCCAATGACCCTAGTAAATATAGGTTTAAGCGGGACCAATCTCTTAAACCTTAGGGAGCCGGAGAAGTGGGTGCTTGCCTATATAAGGTAGACAATTTAACAACGGTGTTATAAATACGGTAATCGTCTTTGAAAAAGACACAAATCATGCCGCCCATGTATAGCGGTTACCAATAACATCAAAAAAATCAGGACTTCAATTAACCTTTCTAATTGTCTGACTCAGATTGAGTCTCATTATAATCCGACTTGAATTGATTTAAGTACAATCTACAATCTACTATTTTCAATATTACAATTCAACATGAATCCATGAATCCAATTATCAATTTATACAACTTGAATGAACCGAACCATGGCTATACATTCCATTTACATGATCTCCAGTTTACATCCATTTACATGATTCTACGGTTACATCCGTTACAGATATCAAAGTTTCGGTCAGTCATCCAATTACAATTATACAATCTATACAGTTTACAATACAATACAATCAAAACACTACAGGATTTAAGGGGTAGATTGGTACGGAAGGTGTTAAAAGTGGCACGAGACTGCAAGATTAAGACACCTAACATGAATCCAATTTCCATTGTTCCGGGTTGTATAACGGAGCCTTGTACTTCCATTTGCCTCTAGTCTCTGGCATATAGAGACTCCTCTCGTATACACTGGCATCCTTCTGTACCAAACTACAAACAACAGCGTTACTACTAAATACAACATTATAACAATCAAATATAACTTTAAAAGTTACACTCTCTTTCTTTCTCTCTGTCTATTCTATTTCTCTCTTATCTTTGGGACTTACCGAGCGATCTGTTCGCTGACAACGTTCTCTTTCTTTCTTCTTTGAATGTCGTCAGGTGATCTGGTCATGTCAGAGATCGAGCCCACTGCTCAAGACTTAGACCCGTTCAGTGAAGACCCCGAGCTCTAGTTCATTATACACTTTTCTATTTCAGTACTTTTCATTTTGTTATGCCATTGTTTAGGCATTGCTTTTTATTTCAGTTGTATTTACTTTCCATGCATTGTATAGAAAGAATGCGAATAAATAAAATTGCTGTTATATTATGTCTTGTCTCTTGTGCATTTACTTTTATATTGCTTAGATACTCTTAGCGTATTTACTTCACAGTAAATACGTAGCGGACCAGTCGCGTCCCCTTCACCGTATACAGGGAAGCGGGGCATGACAGAACGTTATCTTGACATGTTCATTTGATCATGCTTTCACCCATTTGGTACATGATGATATAGCCCTTAAGATATGCTTGACTACTGAGATTATGATGCGGATCATACTAGTGGAACATGTGTAGTTTATGAGCATATCCTTGAAATATTCCTAGTCATAGGTGTATCGAGACGGGGCATCGATATCACCAGAGTAGACTAGCGTATATGTTACATGTCCCATATGATGGGCGATGGATGATCCCATATCCATTGGTGTGGTGACACCAAAGACCGTATACGGGTGCTCAGTGAGACTGGGTACACTGAACGGACTCACTGAGAACTCCTATGTGGTATTATATTTATCGTCAGATAGCAGTTCTTAGGTGACGCTGGTACAGATTAGTCTGTAGACCCAAGATCATAGAGTCTTGTTTGTCCTCCCACTGTACTTTGATCTCCACCCTACCACGGATCTACTGAGTCATGCAAACAGGTAGATTTTGGGTACAATCCAGAGACACATGGAGGTAATGAACAATATGAGGGGTTTTGTCTCTCCCGGTATTAGGGGTTGTTGTTGCGCTATGTACGATTGGCTATTACAGGATGTCCCTGGCCAGGGCTGCTGAGATTTACTGATAAGTGTTATCAGTAGTTTTTCGATCTGTTATGAGCCATATACCGGCATAACTTATTGGGTTAATAGGGTCGACGATACCACCATTAGACTTGATATGCAGCACTATTGACGAAGAGACTGGACTGTACGGTAAGTGTTACCAGTTGGCTCGACGGGAGTTTTAGTAGGTTCATTTATGTTTCTTCTAATCGCTCAATACCCGGGTGGCCGTTACGTTTAGCTGACCTCTTGCGGCTTGTGGGTGGTTGATATGATCATCACCTACTGCCGGCGTATTGATGAGTCTTAGAGTCCCACCAAGGGGTTTCCTTGCTTAGGCGAAATGATGTGGGGTGCATATGAGATATGCGCGAGGGCTCGATTAAATGCAAGTAGTTGATATCGTATTTTAATCGGGCCTTTACTATTGGACGGGTCGTATGTGATATGACCGGGTTATTAAATCAAGTTTTGATTTCATATTAAGTCCATTAGCTCATTTATTAAAACCTATTTCTTTATGATGCATGCATGAGTGTATGTATATGCTGATATGCATGCACACATGCAAGCATACATGTGTCATGGTTGATGATACATTGGTGGTGGCAATGCAAGACTCACATGGTAACATATTTAGATATTTTATTTATTTGAGAAAAGAAAAATGGCAACATAATCATGGTTGACTATTCAACTCTTTTAAGTTGACCCAAGTCAATGGTTTCATTTGCCCATGGTTTTGTAGCCCATGGTTTTGCTTAACCGCAAGTCACAAAATATCTAGATATTTTGTAACCATGGTTTAGCATGACATATCTCTCATTCATTTGGGATTATATTGGGTAAATGTTATTATTCTCTTGAGTCAAGCTTGAGCCATCTCCATCTTCCTCTCTCTCCTCAAAGCACTCTACGGTTTAAAAAGTAAGTGAAGAAATAAAAAAGGAAAGGTTTTTAAGTGAGATCCAAATCCACATCACAAATCTATATTACTCTTCCCCACTAGTGTTGGTTGTTTGCTCCACTCCTTCAAAGATCAAGTGAAGCTAGGAGCTTGAGAAAAAGGACTTCGGGTGGATCGTCGTGGACTTGGAAGGAATCAAGCAAGCCGGTTCAAACTCTAGGAGATCTAACGAGTTACTCAAGGAGGTCTACAAAAGTTATATCTCTCCCCACTTAGTGTTAGACACTAGTATGTATGTGATACTACATGTTGTTACTCTAATTTTCAAGTTCGATTCATGGTTGGAATTGATTAGCATCTCCTAAATTTTTGTTATAGCATGTGTGATGAAACCCTAACCCTAGGCATGGTGCTAAAGAATCCCTACATCTTCTTCTTGAGATCTGAGAGGTACTCCGTGCAATTCCTTTTCTAATGCCATGTCTTTTGACAATAGAAGCATTCATCCTTCGCTGATCCCACAGCCCCAGATTTTTCTTTCCCTTCGCTTTTTAAACGCCACCTCTCGGCTTGGTGGGTTTCTTCTTCTTCCTTCCCTTAGCTTTTGCTTTTATGATGGAGGAGGAAGATTTCCCAACAAGTAGAGCGGGATTTTTCTCCTTCTTGAGCATGCTTTCCGCACTCCTCAATATATTGAGGAGTTTGGGAAGTGACATCTCCATGTCATGTTTATTGAAGTTCACTATAAATTGAGCATAAGCAGGGGAGAGACTGTAGAATGATATCAATATATTGTTCATTATCCAAAGTCCATCCCAGGTCCTAATGCTTTTCAATAAGGCTTATCATCTTTAGGATATTATCTTCTACAGATGTATTAGCAGCCATTCTCATTTGAAACAATTTTTGTGAGGCCTCGTAATGAAGAGTACGATATTGCTCCCAATACAACTCCTATGTATGGAGAAAGATGGATTGCACATCCAACTTCTCATATTTCTTTTGATGCACATTGTCCATCGAAGCCAACGCAAGGTATTTTGCTGTGGCGCAGTCGATATCCTATTTTTTGTGGGTCTCCTTATCCACAACAGAGGAATCAGGGCCTGTTATGGAGGGGGTAAGAGCAGTGAGGACGTATGAAACCTTATCATAGGTAAGGGAAATAGTCACGTTCCTCAGCTAGTCAATGTTATTCGGTCCCGCCAGTTTATTTTTCTATAACAGAAGCTTAAGTCCCACCATTGGTATCTGTCATTAAGAAAGAGAAAAGAAAACACGCAGCGTATGCTCTTGCAATATTAGATTGGTTATTATCTAATCTAATCGACGGCTCCCACATTTTTTTATCAAATTTTCCTTCAAACCCTGAAAGAAAAATTAGCCGGGATTAATTACACTCTATAAGTTTGCAAACCGGTCATCCAGACCGGTGTTAGTATTTCGAGGGAGATTCCTCATGCTTTCGCATAGACTTAATTAAAATAAACCCTATTTTCCTGAAGTTATAACCCCGTTAACACCTTTCTAGACACATACTGGATTAGCTAATTGTAAAGTGTAAAACTCTCCCGAGGGTAACTATTACTCACAGTAGGATCGGAATCTAACTACCAAATGGAAGGTATGAAATCTCATTGCAAATTTCAAAACTTGAAATTCCTGATATTGTTTTTACCCCTAGCGGCCTATGACCATAACTATGGTCAAAAAATCATAAACGCTAGTCAAGTTCTACCTGTCATTTCTTGATTGATTTAGACCCATTCATATGACCCTTAACTATAGTCAACAAAATCGTACGGATGTCCTAACCGATCATTTCATATGCTTTATAAGAAGACATTACTAAGCTACTGCACACTACGCCTTCACTATATTCAACAAGCGCAGCACGAATACTAAGTACTCTACTTGTTAAAATGACAGAGGGTTATGAATGGTTTTGATGAAAACCTTTAATGTATTCAACTTGATATCATAGTATAACCAAGTGATTTGTAAAGGAGCGGCTTAGGCTCCGCTATGTAAAAACCGAGTAGGGTATAGTGATGCAGATTTTTGCTAAAGAGGTCATTCCCTGTGAAGGGATTTAGGCTCTATCCTTATCGAATGAGGTGCTAGATATTCGTGAATGAATACCTCTATGCAAAGCAATAAACTTACAACAACATTTCTGAAAAATTGGTTCTACAACATCTTTTAGGATTCTTTTTCTTAACATTAATCTCATTAATGTTGTCCCATCATTTAAGCTTTTAACATCACAGAAGTAACGAAAATAAAACACACATATATGTCATCCGCATTCGCCACAGGGACCCGGGTATTCAACATAAGGTTACTTAACTTACGGCAGAGCGCGGTCAGCATTACCGCGAATGCAAAATATATATAGTGTCTACTGATATATCATATATATAGCATTCGTCTCAGGCAATAAAAGAAGCATCACAAGTATCACAGCAGAAGCAATATGAAATATAGGATATCCTAAGAATTCCTCATTTCGATTTAGCCAACATCGAAATCACGGATTGCATAGTCATGATGAATAACCAAGACCACACCCCTAGACCCCTATGAGCGCAGCAAGCAACCCTACCAATTCAAAAGGTAGGTGACCGGTCTCGAGTCCTCCAGATGGTCACCCATTCGACTTTAGAACTCGGTCACTGTGCACCCCACTTTGGGTCTATCTTAATGAGGAAAAGTAAATAATATTTATTAAGGTGACTACATCCCCTTCGCGGATGCATCCTAATAAAAAGAATATTACATACAAATTAAATTGCATGAATGAATATTAAAAAAACACCCATCTCACATAACCCACCGGATATTTAATGACCATCACAATATTTCATACAACACAATAAACAACATCCAATGTCATCAACATAGTAAATATGTGCACCCTGTATCCCTCATTGACATATAGCAATGAGATCGGGAATGCTATCACATATTATGCTTACGGTAGCAGAAAATAAACGGTAATACAACATTTAGAATCCACAAACAAGCATCTAATCCGAATTATCACATAATTCTAAAATAGCATGCCTGAAACAAAAAACACACTTTTAAACCTCCAAATAAAACCATTTTCCAGGAAAGTTGACCGGGGATTCATCAAGATACCCGATGGGGTAACCGGAGGTTCTTCAGGGGTTTAGGGGTTGCCCCTCTCCTAAGGCTGTCGATGAAGTGGCCTTGGGGGGCCTATGGCCGAGAACAGCCCTAGGGCTACTCTCGGCCATAGGCCCCCAAAAGGCCACTTCATCGTGGTCGGGCTGCTCTCGGCCATGGCCCCACAAACGGCCACTTCATCATAGTCGGGTTGCTCTCGGCCATGGGCCCTCGAAAAGGCCACTTCATTATGGTCGTTGGTCGGGGCCATCCTCCTATGCCTCTAGGGAGCCTTCGGGTACGCCATTGATCACTCGACATGGTTTTGTTCCAAACTTAAACCCCGTGGTGACCGGAAAGTGAGGCAAAAGTTTGATTTTAAAGCTAGTTTTCACAAAAGCTAATTCTTTGTAGATTCTAAAAGTTGCAACAACAAGTTTAAGGTTTTGGTTTGGCTCTGATACCATGTTAGTTAATATTAGCACACTTACATAAATTTAGAAGCTAGGCATAAAGGATTTCAAAAATCCAAGGGAGCTAACATAGAACAAACCCAAGGAATCAAGCTAAAAAACTTAAACTTGCAACCAAAAGAGAGCTAGTTTACATACAAGGTTAGTGTTTACAACCTTTGATGATCAAGTCATTCACTCTAATGGCCCTTGGAAGATGGTTCAAGATTGCAAGAAGAAAATCATCAAGCTCCAAGGTAATCCACCTTGAGATTGTACCAACACAAGCTTCTACTTCACAAACTACAACTAGTAGTGAAGCAACTAACTAAACTAGTTTGCTAAAAGAGTTCAGAAAAAAGATGTAGGATTTTTGTTCAGAATTTTTTCTTTTCATTTTACTTTTCTATCTCTCAAAAAATTATCAAGAGAGAGAGAGGAAGAAGATGATATATATAAAAGATAATGAAAAAAGAATAAGAGTATCCATTCTTATCTTCACAAAAGATCAAGAACGGTCCATCGACTTCTACTCTCTTCTTTTCTTTACACCTCATTCTTTCATAAAAAAATGAAATGAAAACATATTATATTCCATGTGCATCTTATACACACTAACATATAATCTTCCATGTGCATCCCATACACACTAGTATTATATATCATATACATAAAACTTTAGTTTATGTGTATCTTATACACAAAGTATATGTATCAAATACATATAACAAAGAGAGAAAATACATTTGAGTATAATACTAGAAAATATACATATCAATATATATATATATATATATATATATATTGAATTATTAAATCAACATTTGATTTAATAATTCGGTTATATCAATATATACTGGTTAATATTTTAAAATGTCCATTAAAAGACGTATATCAAATACACGTATTTAATCGAACTCCAGCATATCATTATACGCATCGGTATATATCACCATGCATACCTTACATCATTTTGCATGAGCCGGAAAACCTCTGTGTGGGACACTAAAGACTCGATAATACGCTGGCAGTAGTTTAGGATCATGTCCATAACCACAAGCACGTTCGTAGCACCAGCTGTAAGTAATGGCTACCCAGGTATGTGTCGAGGAGGAATATCAACAGACATACTTATCCAAACCCCGACAGAGCCAACAAGCGACATTTACCATACAATCCGGTCTCTTCATCTGATATGTTGCATATCTGGCCTGGGGGTGGAATCGTCAGACCCCGACAACCTGATAAGTAATGCCGATTTCTGGCCTATAACCAATCAAGAAACCACTGATAACATTTACTAGTAAATCTCACATGCCTTGGCTAAGGATTTATGGTTATACCCGATCGAGTACGGCGTATTATCAACTCTCTATACCAAGAGAGACGAAACCCTTCCTATCGCTCAATGTCCCTATATGATCTAGGATTGTTCCCAACTACTACCTGTTTGCACAGATTTTTAAAGCTGTGGTAGGGTAGTAATCTAAGCAAAGTTGGAACCGCACGAGACACTATGACGATCTCAAGTCTATAGACTAACCTGTATAAGTGTCGTCAGAAAACTTCTATCTAACAATAAGTATAGTACCATATAGGAGTTCTCAGCGAGTCTATTCAGTGTACTCAGTCTTTAATGAGAACATGTATACAATCTTTGATGTCAAACACCAATGGATATAGGATCATCTATCGCCCCCATACTGGGTCCAGAAATGTATACACTAGTCTACTCTGGGATATCGATGCCCTGTCTCGATATTCCCACGACTAGGAACATTTAAGAATATATTATATACTACCCAGAGCCTACTAGTATGATCTGCATCACAATCCTGGTAATCAAGCAAAGATCCTAGGGGCTTTATTAACATGTATTATCGACAATAATAACAAGTAGAACCATACACATGAATGATAAAGTTGAACCAAATAGCATACTACCGTATCGAGAAAGATTATCATGTACATATATATGTCCAACAATTACAATAATTGCCTCTAGGGTATACATATCTAACAGGATTTTCGTCTAAATGGAAGGCGAGACAAATGGAAGAAATAACCAGCCGTGTGGACATTTATAGTATGGGATTGTACGTCAGTCTAGTTTCCCCAGCTCACAGAAGGCGACAGAGCATTACGTATGTATGCTCCTAAACAGGTTTCTTTTAATTATTTAAATTACTTAATTTTATTTTTAATAATTGACTTAACTTCATTCATACTGTAATTTCATATAGCAAGAGATGAGCAAAGAGATTGATGAGCTGGTAGCGGCATTTGTCGAGGAGCATGGCCGAGATCCTAATCCAGTTAAGCTTCATGGAATTAATGAGGATGTCATTCCCGGATCGGCATGGTAGAGTTCATCTGGGTCGCCAGGGAATTTCTCCTACAGTATATCACGCCTATCAGGGTCCAGAGTTGCATCCGCCTCATATACGCACAGGGATATTCATTCAAAAGCCCGTGCCCCCTGCGCCCCTATCTGCATCATCGCCCACTTCGGTATTCTTTGGAGAAGTCTTGTCTCCTTATACTCCCGCAGGTTCTTAAGCACGTGACTTCTCGTCTCTTCCTATATCTGGACAGTCGTCGGGTTTGGGTTCATGAAGGAGGATTTCGTAAGAAGAAGTTGCTAGGTTACTTGAGACGAGGATACAGATCATCGAGAGCTTAAGGTCTCAAGGGAAGAAAGTACCGGTGTCACGCCCTGCTTCCCAAAAGACGGTGACGACACGTAATGAGGCCCACGATGTATTTATTATGAGATGGTCATTTCCCATAATAAATGCATTAAGAGTTTATAAGCAATATATCATAACAAAAAATGAAGAGTGAATTAAACTTGACCAACAACTTTATTTACATTCATAAATTCAAGTACAAATATGATGTCTAAAACAAAAGATACAATAACTGGAAAGTGCCTAAAAATGGAATACTGGAAATAACTGCAAGAAGGAAAACTAGTTGTCACGCCCCGCTAATCAAAAAACGGTGATGCACGTGATGAGACCCGCGACGCAAAAAATTTATTACGAGATGAACATTTCCCATAATAAATACGTTAAGCATTTATAAGCAATATATCATAACAAGAAAATGACAAGTGAATTAAATTTTAAAAAAAAAACTTTGTTTACATTCATAAATTCAAGTAAAAATATGATATCTGAAACAAAAGATAGAATAACTGGAATGTTCCTAAATAATGGCATACTGGAAATAACTGTAAAAAGGAAAACTATTAGTCTGGCTGAGCAGTAAGCTGATCGAAATTCTCCTGACTCGACTCGATCTCCTCTGTCCCTACATCACCGACGAATATTGCAAGGATAGAAATAAAACAAGGTGGAATGCACGTTAGCGAACTTGCGCTCGGTATGTCCCCAAAGAAATAAATATGATAACTAAGGGTTTGTAAAATAGAACATGGATCCAAGTAGAAACTAACAGGTAGGAGTGAGTTGTAAAAGTTAAGCATGAGTATGTTAAAATATCTTAAGCATGACAGTTATTTTAATATGGTTATTCTACTCTAACGTGGTTTTTTGTAGTTTGATAAAGAAGGTATGCATGTATATGAGAGTAGTCTAGTTTACCCCATGGACCAAAGGTACAGGAAGTATAAGGCCCCGTCATAACCCACAGTACAACTGCTGGATATAGGTACCTTCAAGGCAATTATTGTAATTGAAGGAGAACCTATACGAAAAACAATCTTACTCGAAAAAATAGTATGCTATCTGGTTATTCTTTATCATTCATGTGTATACGTTTTACTCCTTATTACGTATCACTAATACATAATGATAAAACCCATAGGATTTTTGCTTGACTACAAAGATTATGATAGAGATCATACAAGTGGGGCCTGGGTAGTCCATAAGCACATCCTTAAATATTCTTAGTCATGTGAGTATCGAGACTGGGCATCGATATTCCAGAGTAAACTAATATATACATTTCTTAACCCCGACTGGGGAGATGGTGTTGGTGTTAGGTGCTCGCGCCGTGGAAGCCACGACCAAGGTGGAAGCAAGAACAAAAATTTTATGCAAGCACAAAACACACATACCAAGAATTCGTTCCAAATACCTAAACTAGCAAACCAAACATGCAAGGGTGTAAGAATAACAACCTTCAATGCGTATCCACCTAATTGTGGAAGACCCCTCCAAGCTCGTAGACGCCAGTAATGTGCTTGAAAGTCGAACACCCTTTCTGAAGAAGATCCACCCGAGGGAAACCGATAAAAGCTCGGACTGACGCTCCAAACTTGCTAAGGATAGATTGTGGGTGATGTAGTAATTCTTTCACTAATTATTTCTCTCAATATCTATGCTCAAGAGAGCAAGAAGAAGAACGAGAAGGAGGTGAGGAAAATCGCTATGTCCTGAGAGAGTATCTCCATGAAGCATGAACTAGGATGTGGAAAAAAACAAGCGTAGAAACTGAATGGCTTCTATTTACAACCATGCGTCAATAGTGCACACAAATCATTCCATCATTACAACCAAAGCCATACTTTTCTACATGTACAACTATGGTTCATGCCACCTTACCCTCCACCTCATTTCCATTTAATTTTCTAAAAAGAAATCAAATATGATGTGTCCTTCTAGAAGCATTCCCGTATAAATACGGAATACTTCACCCGGTATATGTATCGTTACATATACGCATATCCATATAAAAATACGGATAGCACCAAAGAGAGAAAATGAGAAGTGAACAATAATACTAAAATATATATATCAATATATATATATATATATATATATATTATTAAATCAAAACTTGATTTAATAATCCGGCTTAATCCTAAGCCGGATAGTATTATCAACCGTCCGATTAAAGTCTGTGTATCCCATACACGTATTTAATCGGACACTTCCACGAACCAATGTACGGCTCCTACATCTATCGCCTAAACCGGGAAAACCCTCTATGTGGGACTCTAAAGACTCGACAATATACTGGCGGTGGGTTTATCCATAAGCACATTAGCGGCACTGGCTGTACATAACGGCTACCCGGATACTTGCCGAAAAGGGGGGTCGACAATCAAGTATGCCCTTACCATACTGAGCCTGAATGTAACAATATCCATACAGTCCAGTCTCTTTGTCTATGAGTATCGTATATCGGGTCTAGGGGGTAGATAACGTCAAACCCCTAATAACCCGACAAGTCATGTCGAAGTCAAGCTCATCACCAACAGAGATACTACTGATCAACTAACAGTAAATCTCATCCACCGTGGCCAATGATTTAGGATGGTGGACAACCGAATATAGCGCGACATCAACACCTAATACTCGGAGAGACGAATCCCTGACAATCGACCACTGCCTCCATGTGGCTCAGGACTGTACCTAACTAAAATCTATTTGCACAACTCCTTTGAGCCATGGTAGGGTAGTAATCAAAGTATAGTGGGAACTCACACGAGATAAATCATGATCTCAGGTCAAAGGACTAATCTGTACTCATGCCACCTGAGAACTTCCATCTGACGATAAATATAATACCATCTAGAAGTTCTCAGCGAGTCTGTCCAGTGTACTCACCTCCAGTGAGTATCTGTATACTATCTTAGGTGACACAACACTAATGGCTTGTGAGACCTGCCACTGCCACTCGTCGGGGTCTATAAACGTATACACTAGCCTATTTTGGAATATCGATGCCCAGTCTCGATATTTCCACGACTAGGGACATTTAAGGATGTGCTTATAGAGAGTCTGCTAAGAACATAGGCATACTAGCAAACTAATTTTGCAAGATGGCGACATGGATTTCAAAAATTATCTAGTTTGCTAAAGTTCCTAAACCAAGAATCGAACTAAAGAGCTAGAACTTGTAAACAAAACCATGTGAGCTAAAGTAATCTACTATGTGTAGAATACTCATATCCTCAAGCTTTTTCAAGTGCTCTGGATCGCGCTTACAAGCCGGTCCTCCTTTGCTGAAGATGATCCACCTAAGGGAAACGATCCAAGCTTCAGCTTCGCCTAGCGAAGCAAACGACGCTCTAAGGTCGCTAGAAATGAAGAGTGGGGATGTAAGAATTTTCCATTCTCTTTTTCTCTCATTTCCAAAGCTCAAGTGAGCAACTAAAGAAGAAGGAGGATGAGGTTAGGAAAACTAAGGCATGAACAATATGAGCAAGCTTGAATGATAGAATGAAGAGAGTGAACCAAGAAAAGAATAGAAAAAATGGATTATACAGTTTACAACCATGCAAAATATCTCACAACCTTTTTCAATAAACAAATAAAACCCATACCTCTCTAGATACCTCCAACCATGCTCATGCCATCTCATTTGCAAATGATTTTCTAAAAAGAAAATCATTTATTGAGGTGTCCATCTTGTAGAAGATATTCCGTATAAATATGGAATACAACCCGGTATATGTATCGAAATACATATACGCGTATTTGTATAAAAATACGAATAGCCAAGGGAGAAAATGAATAGTGAACAATAATACTAGAATAAATATATTAAAAATATATATATAAATTATTAAATCAAAACTTGATTTAATAATCCGGTTTAATCATAAACCACTACTATTATCAACCGTCCGATTAAAATCCGTATAGCCTGTACACATATTTAATCGGACACCTGTATGTACCAACATATGTCATCTATATCATATCGCCTAAACCGGAAAAACTCTCTGTGTGGGACTCTAAAGACTCGTCCATATACTAGCAATGGGTTTAACCACAAGCACGTCAGCGGCACTAGCTGTACATAACGGCTATCCAGGTATTGAGCGAAAAGAATGCGGACGAGCAAACTCAGACGTACCCTTACTGTGTCTGTCTGTGACAATCTCTGTACCCTTTCTGTTCATCTAAGAGTATCGCATATCGGGTCTAAGGGTGGATAAAGTCAGACCCCTGATAACGCGAAATTTCATGTCGGTGTAAATCCCATCACCCACTAAGAAACTACTGATCCAAATCAGTAATTCTCGTCCACCTAAGCCAATGATTTCTAGTGATGGACACCCATGCAGAGTGCGACATCTACCCCCAATACCGGGAGAGACGAATTCCCAACAATCCGCTCACTGCCTCCATGTGGCTCAGGACTGTACCTAAATAAAATCTATTTGCATGACTCCTTTGAGCCATGGTAGGGTAGTAATCAAAGCACAGTAGGAACTCACACGAGACAAATGGTGATCTCAAGTCGACAGACTATCTGTACTCATATCACCTAAGAACTGCTATCTGACAATAGGTATAATACCATCTAGTATGTTCCCGACGCATCCACGGCTTAAAGGAGTCATGCAAATAGGTTTTAGTTGGGTACAGTCCCGAGCCACATGGAGGAAGTGAGCGGATCGTCGGGGATTCGTCTTTCCAGGTATTGGGGGTTAATGTCGCGCAGTGCACAGGTGGCCATAACCAGAAATCCTTAGCCAAGGTAGAAGAGAATTACTGATTTGGATCAGTAGTTTTTCAGTTGGTTATGGGCTTCATATTGACACAAAATATCGCGTTATTAGGGGTCTGACTTTATCCACCCCCTAGACTTGATATATAATACTCTTAGACGAACAGACCAGACTGTATGGAAATTGTCACGGACAGGCTCAGTAGGGGTTCGGATGAGTTTGCTCGTCGGCCTCCCTTTCGCTCAATACCTGGGTAGCCGTTACGTACAGCTAGTGCCGCTGACGTGCTTGTGGTTAAGCCCATATCCAACGTATTGATGAGTCTTTAGAGTCCTACATAAAAGGTTTTCCTTCTTCGGGTAAAACGATGTAGAGGACGTATGGTATTATGGCAGGGTTAGATTATATACGTGCACTTGAGCGCGTATCATGATTCGGACAGGTAATACTAGTAGGCTTTGATTTAAGCCAGTTCCTAGTATTATATTGTTGGATTATTTTCATCTCTTTGTATTCGTATTTTTCGGAATACGGATATGGGTATGTATATACGGTGAGGGGCATTCTTGTAATTTATTACAAGGGTTCTTCTAGAAGAAGACAACTCATTTTGTTTTTAACCATTTTAATTTAAATGGTTTAATCAGGTGGAGGGATGCGTTGTGTCTTTTCTTTAAATGAAGCATGGCTATGTAGTGACTCATGGGGTGACTCATGGTGTGACTCATAGGTTACTATTGTAGAATGCTTGATTTATTTATGGGTTGTGAGATATTTTGTGAGGTTTCATTCTTGAGTTCACAACACATAGCCATTTTTCATGGTTGCTTCATACAACACTATCATCTCCTCATGCTTTCTTCTTCTACCTCTACCCTAAAAGTCTCATGCGTTGAGAAACCTAGGATGTTATGAGACATACTAATCCATCATTAGACTCTAAATCCTCTAGGCTATCTAGTTCAACGAACAAAGTACCTTAGTTACCTCGGTATTGAGGTTGGAGCTCGAACTACAAATCCTCAGGTGGATCATCTTCGATGGAGGGAGACCGACGATCAAGCTTGATCATGGAGACCATTAGGAGCTTAGGAAGATGGTAGAAGATCGAAGGACTCGGATGATTCGGTATAACCATTCTAACTCCTCTTTAGTTTGCTAGTCTATAGGTTTATAGTAGATCCGGGTTATTGGGTTGTTCTAGTGCCAGTATATAAAAATTTTGTTCCGCAAACGGTCACGGTAGATGGTCAGGACGCTGGCATAACTCAACATGGTATGAGAGGCAGCCTATAAACCCTAAACTAGCAATTTAAATGATGATTATCGTAACGAAACCGAAACAACTCTGAAACAATACGAACGATATTCAAGTTTCTGTCGAATTTTCATAGTCTACAAAAAAAATTAAAACAATTGCATAAGGCTATTTATGTTATATCTAGAACACAGTTTAAAAACGAAACACAAATTCTAAGTGATGGCCGGAGAGAACGACAATATTCCCGGCGTCGCCGGTTTTTGTTGGGCATTGGGTCTTGAAATTTTTTTGGTGTTATAGAATCTTGAATATTGGGTTTTTGGTATTGTTTGTTTTTGCCCAAATTGTATATTATGTTATCTTTGGTTTTGGGGCAATATGGAGTATTTCGAAGTCGCTATTTTTAACACCGACTATAATTTCTCAGTACATACATTACTATCTGCGACCGTGAATGTCATTAGAGCGGTATAACCCGTCTA
The DNA here is from genome assembly GCA_030015575.1 of Agapanthus africanus. NCBI lineage: Eukaryota > Viridiplantae > Streptophyta > Magnoliopsida > Asparagales > Amaryllidaceae > Agapanthus > Agapanthus africanus. Next base: position 508,845,665 of record CM057340.1, read on the forward strand.
ACTGCTATATGTTCTATTAGACGGGTTTGAGAACATGATATTCACATTGATGTTCTGTGTTGTGCTGAGATTGTGGTTGGATTGTCGTGGTGGATAGCCAGTGGAGCAATGATAGTTGTACAGTTCAGATTCATTTGTACATTTGATATTGCGAGGTGAGCATCCAACATGTGGACTGCTGTCTCTGCCAGTTGTATATTATTTGTTTGGGGCACGACCATGTTGAGGTCGATGTCACCCTTGTACATATATTTTCATTTTCTGTACTAGGAGTACCCCACGGTGGAGTGCTCGAATAGCCGGATTCTAGAGGGCAACGGGCACGCATCTCATGGCGTTAAGACGGAGGGGGCCTTACTCTAGAATTTGAGGGCTATTCGACGCATTCGTAAGGGGTACAGGATGACCCACGGAGGGGTGCTCAAGTTACTGGATTCCGTAAAGTGCTGGGTGGTCCATTCACTTTGTTGATTGGGGTTACCTCACTCCTAGGATTGGCGGGTAACTTGCCGCGCTCGCAGGGGTCTAGGTTTTCATTACACAGGCTATCCATATGACAGGGAACGTCGGGTCTCATTTGCGGCTCAAATGAAACCCGAGGCTCCAAGATTATCCACCATTCTGTGTTGCTAGCTGAGATTCTATGACGGTTCTTATATCATTCCTGGGATGAATGTTATATATATTTATATATATACAAGTAGATGTTGTATATGTTTTGCATCTGCGCTAGTCTAGCCCCCGCTCTGCCGTTAGTGAAGTAACCTAACGGTGCATGACAGGATCCCGTTGCGAATGCGGATGGCATATACATACATTGTAATTTCGTTCTTTTCTGGTGTGATACGGATTAATTGATTGGACTGCATTAATTATGATTAATGTAAAGAAAACAAACCTAAATGAAGTTGATGATGTTGGGTTACGGTAGCGCCCCGGCCATCAATCCGTGACCAAATGCGGAACAAAAATTTATAAAATTTGGCGCTACCACAATAAATTACCCTGATCTACCCATAAGCACTAAATAACAAAACATGCAAAGGAGTTAGAATGGTTATACCGAATAGATCCGGGTCCTTCGGTCTTCAACCATCATCCCAAGCTCCAAGGGGCTTCCTTGATCAAGCTTGATCTCCGGTCTCCCTCTATCGAAGATGATCCACCCCAGAGTTTATGCAACGAGCTCCAACCTCATATCCGAGGCAACTAGGGCACCTAGATCGCTACTCTAGGTACCGTAGATAAAGTAGAGAGTGATGAAGGATTAATTTGTTTCAGGACACCCAAAGATTCTCAACTCATGAAAGGGTTTGGGTGGAGCTAGAGGAAGAAGAAGATACCATGAGAATGAGGTGTTAAGAGCAACTCAAGAAAGAGAAAAAGAAATGAATAATGGCTTGTATTTTTGTTTGTTGTGTGAGTGTGATAAGAAATAATGGAGCCATCACATAAATATCCATGTCTCCAAAATATCTTAGTCAACAAAAAATATCTCAAGTCAACATAATCTCACAACAAACAAAAACGCTAAGCATGGTAGAATAGTAACCATGGGTCACTAATTAGCCATGCCACAAAAATGCAATAAACAGCTTATCCTACACCTCAATAACCTTTTAATCCAAAAAGATCTAAACCATGATAAGGTGTAATCTTCTAAAAGTACTCTTGTAATAAATTATAAGAATACCCCTCATCTGTATATACATATCTGCATCCGTATTCCGAAGAATACGAATACAAAGAGATGAAAATAATCCAACAAATATAATACTAGAATCTGGCTTAAACCAAAGCCCACTAGTATTATCCGTCTGAACATCATCCATGTACAAGTACACGTATGTGATCGAATCCTGCCGTAAAACCATACGTCCTCTACATCGTTTCGCCCAAAGCAGAGAAACCCTCTTTGTAGGACTCTAAAGGTTCGTCAATACGCTGGCAGTAGGTTCAACCATAAGCACGTCAATGGCACTAGCTGTACGTAACGGCTACCCAGGTATTGAGCGAAACGGAGGCCGATGAGCAAACTCATCCTGAAACCCCTATTGAGCATGACAGTGACAATATACATACAGTCCGGTCCGTTCTTCTATGAGTATCGCATATCGAGTCTAGGGGGTGGATAAAGTCAGACCCCTAATAACACGACATTCAGTGTCGGTATGAAGCCCATCACCACCTGAGAAACTACCGATCCTAGATTAGTAATTCTCGACTACCTTGGCCAAGGATTTCTGGTGATGACTACCCATGCACAACCATGACATCAACCCGCAATACCCAGAGAGACGAATCTCTTGACGATCCACTCACTGCCTCCATGTGGCTCGGGACTGTACCCAACTAAAACCTGTTTGCACGACTCCTTTGAGCCGTGGTAGGGTAGTAATCAAAGCACAGTAAGAACTCACACGAGATAAATGACGATCTCAGGTTGATAGACTAACCTGCACACATGTCTCCAGGGAACCGCTATCTGACAATAGGTATAATACCAACTAGCATATTCCCGGTGAGTCCGTCCGGTGTACTCATAACCCAATGAGCACCTATATACATCTTATGTGAACAAACTAACACCAATGGAATGTGAGACCAGCCACCACCCCTCGTCGGGGTCTCAATCTGTATACACCAGTCTACTCTGGAGTATCGATGCCAAGTCTCGAAACTCCCATGACTAGGGACATTTAAGGATGTTCCTATGGACTGCCCAGCTCCCACGTATATGATCACCATCATACTGCTAGCAGTCAAGCAAGAATCTTATGGGCTCTATTAATATGTAATAGTGATCTGTAATGCCACCTAATGCTGTACATGATGATAAAGACAAACCAGATAGCATACTATCATCTCGAGTAAGACTGTTCTACAGGTATAGATCCTCCCTCAATCATCATAATCACCTGTCTGCGACTATGATAATGGCCTTGAGGGCACTATAGCCAAAATCTCCTACTTGCACTTAAGGCTAATTATTGCGGTGTTGCATAGTCACAGCCCGTGTGATACCGAACACCCAACTTCTCTACTAATCATTCTCGCAAACCTCGTTTGCGAAACTATTGTGTTCGAGAAATAGCCTCAGTGAGTGGATCTGCTCTAATGTTTCTTTCTGTATCTCTCTATATCTCAACTTCGCGGAGAAAGCTATCTCCCGAAATGAGCAATACCAGTTTTAGAATATGTCTGGATATCTGATGGGTCACAAATAAACTCCAAATCCAGCAAACTTCTTAGACTTAATTGTCCACAGAATTTATTCAGTATCCTGCACCATGCCTTCCTCGGTATCCACTTGGACCACCTGTCCAAATTACTGCCCCTCAAAAGAGGGAAAACTAAAACTCTGATAATCGCTCTGTCATCCAGGTCACCTTGGAAGCTTGGAATGATAGTTGTCTCCCGAAGGAGGCTGCTATTATCATATCCCATGAACATCCACTTATGTTCATAAACTGCTTCCTAATGTTTCTCCAGGATTGGATCAATATAAACTTATTGTAGCTCGTGCAAAAACATCTGGTGTGGTACTTGACATCTCATGATTGACTCAATTGCCTAAGCAAGTGATATGCCAATCATGCACATCTCTCACCCCTTTAGTCTGTAAGACACCTTTAGAGAGGGTGACTCCATCACCGACAGGCACACCACCATGCTAGGAGTTGTCCATTCTAAAAAACCTTTAGAATAGTGTCAAAGTACCTAGATTGGGAAACTGCCCAAATATAGATCTAAAACCATAGATCTAGTTACCAGAATGACTTCATATCTAATGTGGAGAAACCACTGTATGACAACCACAGTTTAACTGATCGTAGTATTTAAATTTTACTTCTAATAAAGTGCATGTCATCCAAATACCAGGACATCACACCTTACTACCTTCTTAACAGATCCATCTGCTATTCTGATGAAGTCAACTCCTATGACTATTATATAAAAAATAGACGATCTATCTCCGCTATACCTGCTTCAGTCTATTAATAGACAAAAGGTACTTGTCCACTATGCTTCCTCTGCTCCCACTGACTATAACAACCCTCTGGAAGAGTCATATACACGTGCACTTCTAAAGATAGTTTAGAACGACGCTATACTCATCCTCCTGCCGGGTCTCATAGTCTAGAACAGCAGTAATAGCAAGTCTGGGTAAATAAGAACCTCCCTGTCACCGTCTTTGAAGATACCGAAGTACTTCTCGGGCGCCTGAGATTACCCACCATATCTGTGGAGTGGCTAATGGAATGTCAAAAAACAATTGAATTTTTAGGTTCTATTAAATATTCAGTAATCGTTTGTGGTTCTGGAATCAGTTCCAGTTCTGCTAAACTCCCACTACTGTTTTCTGAAAAAAATTCCATTTTGTTAAAACTAGGGCGAGTCAAGAACAATATCACTATTGATCTTCCATATGGTAGAAAGTTATCCTTCAACATAGCCCGGGATAACCCACAAACAGCCATTACTGAAACGTACCTTGAGTTTATCCAGAGTCTGGTTTCGCATAAGCCGGACAACTCCATATACCTTAACATCGTTAAGATATGTACCATTCTATATACAATATAGAAACAGAGGCACTAATTTAATTGGAACCAGATTCAAATCATGCAGCTGTCTCTAGTGCATGTCAACTAAATGGAGAGAGGCTGATCAGCATTACTCAACTAGGAGTGCATCCAGATATGAGTAAGCTGAAAGAGAAGTAAGTTCTCAAAATTATTACAATCAACTGAGTACCAAACACAAGTATCTACATCTTCGATCACCTTGAAAGATCTCGATACTTGCAACACATAGTTCTCTACTTTATTCTTGTCCCTATAACTTCTCAAAACTTAGACCTTGTATTTCTATGAAATACTTGTCTAAAAACTAGAGAAGTCATAAATAAACAGAATATAGTATGAGTATCAACCCCTTTGTCCTAATGGACACTGGACAACATACAATACTTTATATAAATCCCCTGAGTTCAATAAATCAAACCCTGTGCGTCGTACGTTGAAAACTATACTATGGTTAAGAAGAATTACACCATTGTTGAATGCTCCTTACCTAACCATCAACTGATATAGGTAAATATCATAGACATAATTTCCAAAAGTTATATCTCACTTTATAAAATAAACGTACAGGTATATCAGTTTGAAACTGGTGCATAACTACGGATATTCAAAATCAAATATTTGTCATCCAGCAAAAACCCAGGTGATTTCCTCAAATATCACCAATTAGAACGAATTCCGATATAATGAGGATATAATCACCTAATTCCCAATATCTTACTCCCACACATCATCTGTAATACCATACAGATGTGATAATCAAACCTGGAAAATACATACCCTGGAGTAATAATCTAATTAGGAAATTAGTTTTCAATTAACAACTCACAGTGAAATTGAAACATGAAAATGTTTCGAAGGGATATCCGGGTATTCGTAGTAATGCCTCTTCCACTATCCAGGTTCATGACTGTAACCGTATATTTCATTGTCATCTCTCCAACCCTTTATTTGTCTTTACTTATTACCTTCTATACACCGTACTTAGGCTAAATGGTTTTCATCCTTCCCTACCATTTGTCACCAGCCTAAGGTTTGGAAGAAGACTATCCAATAAGCGTAATAGGTGTACCTGTTGGAGATAGTGCCCTCAGAGTCAATTATTGGATCACAGGCAAGTGATTGCAATGATTGAGGGAGGACCTATCCCGGTAGGACGGTCTTACTCGAGATGATAGTATGCTATCTGGTTTATCTTTATCATTGTGTACTGCTTTAGGTGACCTGACATGTCGCTATTACACGTTGATAGAGCCCCTAGGATTCTTTCTTGACCACCAGCAGTATGAGGGCGATCATATAAGTGGGAGCTGGGGTCTATAAGCACATCCTTAAAAGGTCCCTAATCGTGGGAGTTTCGAGACAGGGCATCGATACTCCAGAGTAGACTAGTGTATACAGTCGAGACCCCGACGAGGGGCGGTGGCCGGTCTCACAAGCCACTGGTGTCAGTTGGTTCACCTAAGATGTATACAGGTGCTCATTGGGTTATGAATACACCGGACAGGACTCGCCGGGAACATGCTAGTTGGTCTTATACCTGACGTCAGATAGCAGTTCCCTGGTGACATGTGTACAGGTTAGTTCATCGACCTGATGATCGTCATTTGTCTCGTGTGAGTTCCCACTGTACTTTGATTACTACCCTACCACGCTCAAAGGAGACATGCAAACAGGTTTTAGTTGGGTACAGTCCCGAACCACATGGAGGCAGTGAGCGGATCTTCAGGGGTTCGTCTCTCACGGTATTGGGGGTGAGGTCGCGCTGTGTCTAGGAGAGCCATTACACAAAGCCCTCGGCCGAGGCAGGAGATTTACTGGTAGGTATTCCAGTAGTATCTCAGGGTGTTCTGGGCTACACTCCGACACGACTTGTACCGCTTTTGGGGGTCTGACTTTTTACCAACCCCCTAGGCCCGCCATGCAATGCTCATAGACGAACGGACTGGACTGTACGGATATTGTCACCGACAGGCTCAGTAGGGTGTCAGGATGAGTTCACTCATCGACGTCCCTTTTGGTCAATACCTGGTAGCCCGTTACGTATTGGCTTATACCTCTGACGTGCTGGTGGTTAAATCCGCAACCAAGGTGTTGACGAGTCTTTAAAGTCCCCCACATTCAGTTGCTCAAGTTTTCGGGCGAAACGCTGTAGAGGCCGTATGGAGATATGGCAAGGTCCGATCAGATACGTGCGGTATTGTACGGATCAGGATCGGACAGTTTGTACTAGAAGCCGTATGGAGATATGGCAAGGTCCGATCAGATACGTACGGTATTTCGGATCAGGATCGGACAGTTTGTACTAGAGGCCGTATGGAAATATAGCAGGGTTCGATCAGATACGTGCGGTATTGCACGGATCAGGATCGAACGGATATTACTGGCCGGCTTTGGTTTAAGCCGGATCCTAGTATAGTACAGTGTAATTTTGTCTCATTGCATTTGTATTCGATCGGAATACAAATGCGGGTGTGTATGCACAGTATCGGGGTTTTCCTGTAATTTATTACGGGTCCAGTTTTCTGGAGTTTCCAGTTTGCTTTCCGTTTCGGCCATTTTCATTTGTATCCTTCTTTGGCCGAAGATTGGTGGAGGAGGGCTTATTTGCAATTGTGCAAATAAGCATTAGTTGAGGGGGTTCTTTGCATTTTGTTGATTCATGATAGCTCTTGTTGACCTTGACTTGTTCACTTCATCATTGCTTGACTTTTGGAGTCATCATGTTTGATGATGGTTGTGATTGAGTGTGGATGTGTTTGTGATCATGTTCTTTTATGATTTCTTTTGATTCCCTCTTGCATTATTGTATGGCCTCTCTCATTTTTGATACACACTCTCATTTTCTCTCCACTCCATCATGCATGGCCGGCCAAGCCCCTTGGTGGCTGTCCAAAATTCTAGAGGTGGGGTTTTTGTGCTTTTGCTTTTGATAAAAATCCCACAAGATCAATCTCCATTAGCTTGTATCATCCCTCCACCAAAAGGCAACCTCCATAAACCCCAAATGAGACATGAGCACTACACCATTCTGCAGCAAACCTTGGGCACGTCGACTCGCCAGCTTCGTGCCCGAGTTGCCTCGGTATAGAGGTGGGAGCCCGTAAAAGAAGCCGGCGACGTGGTGCCCTTCCGGCGACGAGGTGGAGACCGGAGCTTCCGCGGGAGATCGGGACGACGACGAGAAGACCGGAGGACACGGATCAGTCGGTATATCTCTCTTCCCCATCTTGTAGTTAGCTAGGACTAGTTAATGGTTCGATCCGGATTTTAGTGCGCGGTGGTGCCGGTTCAAGAAAAATTCAAAGTTAACCATCGCTTCCGCATTTGGCCTCGGGATGGAGGCCGGGGCGCCGCCGTGCACTTACAGTGGTATCAGAGCCTTGCCATGAACATAGTCTAGCTTTGTCTAATGTGTTTTACATTTCCGATCGAACAATTTTCCAAAAACCGTATTTTTCTTCACATCAGACTCTGTCGAAATTTTTTGAAGTCCAAAAATTTTTCAGGTTGTTTCAGAATGATGTGTAGGACAATCTAAGAGTTCTGGGAAAATTTGGTCTCGTGAACAGTCTAAACGACCGCGGAACCGCGGCAAAACCCATGCTTGGGCCGCGGTTCCGCCGCGACTTGAACTGATCAGTGTAGTAAAATTTTCCAGAAAGCTCCAGAGTTGAAAATATGGGTTTTGGAATATTAATTTTGGGCCCAGAATTTCTTGATGTGCTACAGCAGTACTTGGGGCCTACTTGTTATAATTTTGATCGATCGGATATTATAAACACATTTGTTCACAGTATTTACATTATATCTGCGACCGTGAATGTCACTTGATCGGTAAATCCTGTCTAACTGCTATAGCCCGGTTAGGCGGATTTGCGAACGTGACTTTCACGTTGATGTTCTGTGTATTGCTGTGATGTTGCGGATTGGTCGTGGGGGATAGCCTGGATACAATGCTAGTACAGTTGTGGTTGTATTATGTACATTTGATATTGCGGGGCGAGCGTCCGACATGTGGACTGCCGTCACTTCCTGTTTGTATTATTATTTTGGGGCACGGCCAGGTTGCGGTCGATGTACCCGTTGTATGTATATTTTACTTTCTGTACTAGGATTGCCCCGCGGAAGGGTGCACGGATAGCCGGGTTCTAAAGGGCAACAAGCCCGCATCTCATGGCATTGAGACGGAGGGGGCTTCACTCTAGAATTGGCGGGCTATTCGCCGCACTCGTAGGGGATACAGGATGACCCAGGAGGGGTGCCCAAATTACCGGATTCCGTGAAGTGCTGGGTGGTCCATTCACGTTGCTGAAGGGGGCTGCCTCGCTTCAGGTTTTGGCGGGTAACTTGCCGCGCCCGTAGGGGTCTAGGATTTCATTGCACAGGCTATCCACACGACCAGGGGAATGTCGGGTTTCAGTAGTGGCTCTGTGAAACCCGGGGATCCCAGATATCTGTATTATTCTGTGATGCTGTACATTTCTGTGATGTTGCTTTTTATCACGCCTTGAGCGAATATAATATATTGGTATATATATTAGTAGATGTTGTATATGTTTTGCATCCGCGCTAGTCCAGTCCCCGCTCTGTCGTTAGTTAGCTAACCTAACGGGTAATGACGGGACCCAGTGGCGAATGCGGATGGCATATACGTACATCAATATATTTTCGTTCTTTGTGGTGTGATCAATTGATATGACTGCATTGATTCGGATCAATGCAAGTTAAAAACAAACCTAATCTAATGTTGTTGCAAGGACGTTCACTTTTGTTTTGCACCGTGGTATTCAGTTGGAATATCCTGCTCCTCAGTCGACGAGGCAAGGGCCGAGATCCCTTCACCGGGAGTGACCCCTTGGACAAAAAGTTTGCGTCAGGGCAATAACTTCACTATAGCCGATTACTTTTGCTTTGCATCATGATATTCAGTTGGAATATCCTGCACCTCATTCTACGTGGAAAGAGCCGAGATCCCTTCACCGGGAGTGACCTCTTTAACAATGGTTTTCGTCACTATATTTTTCAAAGCTATCCAGTTCCTTCAACGATATCAAGTTTATTACGTTAAAGGTTTTCGCCAGAAACCATTCGTAGCCCTCCGTCGTTTCAGACGGGTAGCACGTAGTATTCATGCTATGTTTGTTGACCTTCGTCAAGGCATAGTGAATGGTAGCTGCTTGTTACCTTTCTGCTGCATAGATAGATGCGTTGGTTTGGGACAGTCGTATAGCCTTGTTGACCTTCGTCAAGGGCTTGCACGGGTGGGTTCAAATTAACCTGGACAATGACGGGTAGAACTTGACATGTGACTTATGATTTGTTGACCTTCGTCAAGGTCATAAGAGCATAGGGTAAAAATCATATCGGGAGTTTCAAAAGAACTAAAACTTGCCGGATATGCGCATACCTTCTGGAGTGTGATAGCATGAGCGGATTCCGTCACGTTATCATGCGATGATAGTTGGATCCTGATTCCCACTGATGAGTTAGTTTACTCCTCGGGTGACCTCGACTAATTCTTCTTTCAGGTTTGGAGGAGAATTTGAGGTGACAGTGGGAGGTTTCCAGATTAGATAAATTGGTAACCATTCTGATCTAGGTTAGAGTGCACGCTGAGTGTTTCTTTTCTCTCTCTCTTTGGCAGCGACCATTGACCCGACCCTAAGACTAAGACTCAGTGACCAAGTTGACCGAACCTTCTTAAACACTGGCTTTTGGATTGTTAGAGTTGCACACCTCATTGCCACTCCTACTTTTACCCTTTTCTCCAGGACACCCCGTATTACTACGAACGTCCACTTCCATTGGACAAAACCATCGTATGGTTATATACGAACTCGAAGGGATTTATTCGAGGATGGTTTCCGGTTCTGGAGAAAACGGATAGGATTATTCAGTTGTCTTTTCCTTTTACCTTCTCTCAAGTTGTGAGTACTCCTTGGTTTAGGAGATAGTACACCTATTACGTAAATTGGATAGTCTTCTTCCAAACCATAGGCAGGTGCCGACCGGTAGGGAATGAAGAAAACCAATTAGCCTAGCGATGGCGTACAGAAGGTATTAAGTTAAAACAAAGCAAGGGATTAGTAAGAGGGCAAAGTAAATTGCGACTGATATTTACGACCAAACCAGGTATTTCATTACCACTCCCACTTCACCTTTGTATTTCTCCAGGACACTCCGTATCACTACGAAGATCCACAGTTTATTGGATACTCCATCGTATGGTTATATACGAACTCGAAAGGAACTTTTTCCAGTTCGGGGATGGATTCTGGTTCAGGAGAAATAGGAATAAGGTTTATTCGGTTGTCTTTTATCTTCACCTTCTCTCGCATTGCAAGTGCTCCTAGGATTAGAACAGTACACCCATTATGCTTATTGGATAGTCTTCTTCCAAACCATAGGCTGGTGCCGAACGGTAGGGAAGGAAGAAAACCATTTGGCCTAAGGGGTGTGCAGAAGGTAATGACTAAAGACATATAAAGGGATTTGGAGAGGTGGCAAAGAATTATATGGTTACAGTCGTGAATCTGAAAGAGGCATTTCTAGGAATACCGGGATACCCCATCGAAACATTTCAATGTTTCAGTTTCACTGTGTACTGTTAAAGAAAAACTGATTTCCCAGTTAGACACTTGCTCCAGGGTATGTATTTATCAGGTATTATTCTCACATCTGTATGGTTTTACAGATGATGAGTGGGAGTAAGTTATTGGGAATTGGGTGATCATCCTCATTATATCGGGATTCGTTGTAATCGGTGATATTTGAGGAAATCACCTGGGCTGTTTGCCGGTCGGCGAATATTTGGTTTTGAATATCCGCTGTTATGCACCAATTTCAAATCGATATATATGTACGTCTATTTTCATAGAGTGAGATATACCTTTTTGAAATTATGTCTATGACATTTACCTATATCAGTGGATGGTTGGGTAAGGAGCATTAAACAGCGGTGTAATTCTTCTTAACCATAAGTACAGTTTTCAACCTACGACACACAGTGGATGAGTTATCAGACGCAAGGGACTTATACAGAGTATTGTATGTTGTCCAGGGTCCATCAAGACAGAGGGATTGGTCCTCGTTCTATATTCGGTTTACTTATGACTTCTCTAATTTTTAGACAGGTATTTCGTGGAAACACAGGGTCCGAATTTTGAGAAGTTATAGGTATATGAATAAAGTAGAGAGCCAGATATTGCAAGTATCGGGATTCTTCAAGGTGATCGAAGATGTAGATACTTGTGTATAGTATTCAGTTGATAGTAATGGTTAAGAGAACTTGCTTCTCTTTTAGGTTACTCATAATTGGAAGCATTCCTAAGTTGAGTAACGCTGATCGGCCTCTTTCCATTTAGTCGACATGCACTGGAGACAGCTGCATGATTTGAATCTGGTTCAATTAAATCAGTGCCTCTGGTTCTATATTGGATATAGAACAGTTCATATCTTAACGATGTTAAGGTACGGGGAGTTGTCCGGTTTATGCTTAAAACCAGACTCTGGATAACTCAAGGCACGTTTCTGTAATGGCTGTTTGTGGGTTGACCCAGGCTATGACGAGGGTTGACTTTCTACCATCTGGAAGATCAATAGTGATATTGTTCTAGACTCGCCACAGTTTTAATAAAATGGATTTTTCAGAAAACAGTATTGGGAGTATGGTAGAACTGGAAGTGATTCCAGAACAACAAACGATTACTGAAGATTTGATAGGAACCTAAAGATTCAATCTGGTTTGACATTCCATTGGCCACTCCGCAGATAAGGTGGGTAACTTCAGGCACCCAAGAGGTACTCCGGTAGCCTCAAGGACGGTGACAGGGATGTTCTTGTTTACCCAGACTTGCCATTGCTGTTGTTCCAGACCGTGAGACCCGGCAGGAGGATGAGTATAGCATCATTCTAAACTGGCTTTAGAAGTGAACGTCTATATGACTCTGCCAGAAGGTTGTCGTAGTCAGTGGGAGCAGCGGAAGCATTGGTGGACAGGTGGCTTATGTCTATTTATAGACTAAAGCAGATGTAGCGGAGATAGATCATCAATTTCTGATGTGAAAGTCATAGGTTTGACTTCATCAGAATGGGGATGGATCTGTTGAGAAGGTAGTAGGGTGTGATGTCATGGTATTTGGATGACATACACAGAATAGGAAAAGAAACTCCTATACAACGATTGGTTATACTTTGGTCGTCACACAGTGGTTTCTCCACATGGGACTTGGACATTATATCAGACATACTGGTTACTAGATCTATGGTTTTAGATCTAGATTTGGGTGGTTTCCCAATTAAGGGTACTTAGACAGCATTCTAAGAGTATTTAGAATGGACGACTCCTAGCACGGTAGTGTACCTGCAGGTGATGGAGTCACCCTCTCTAAAGGTGTCTTACAGACTAAAGAGGAGAGGGATGTGCATGATTGGCAGATCACTTACTCAGGCAATTGAGTCAATCATGAGATGTCAAGTACCACACCAGATGTTGTTCTTACACTAGATGCAATAAGTTGACATTGATCCAACCCTGGAGAAACAGTCGGAAGCAGTTTTAGAACATAAGTGGATGTTCTAGGGATATGATAACGACAGCCCCATTCGGGGGACAGTTATCATTCCAGGCTTCCAAGGTGACCTGGACGACAAGGAGGTTGTCAGAGTTATAGTTTTCCTTCTGACGAGGGGCAGTATTTTGGACAGGTGGTCCAAGGCAATACTGAGGGAGGTATGGCGCAGGATACTGATTAAGTTCAGTTGACGATACAGTCTAAAAAGTTTGGATTTGGAGTTCATTTATGAGCTAGGTCCCATCAGACATCCAGACACATTCTAAGACAGGTATTGCTCATTTCGGGAGATGGCTTTCTCCGCGAACTTGAGATATAGAGAGACATAGAAAGAAACATCAAAGCGGATCCACTCACTGAGGCTATTCCTCGAACGCAATAGTTTCGCAAACGGGCTTTGTGAGACTGACTAGTAGAGGAGTTGGGTGTTCGGTATCACACGGGCTGTGAGTATGTGACATCGCAATAATTAGCCTTGAGTGCAAGTGGGAGATTGTTGGAGATAGTGCCCTCAGAGTCAATTATTGGATCACAGGCACGTGATTGCAATAATTGAGGGAGGACCTATCCCGGTAGGACAGTCTTACTCGAGATGATAGTATGCTATCTGGTTTATCTTTATCATTGTGTACTGCTTTAGGTGACCTGACATGTCGCTATTACACGTTGATAGAGCCCCTAGGATTCTTGCTTGACCACCAGCAGTATGAGGGCGATCATATAAGTGGGAGCTGGGGTCTATAAGCACATCCTTAAAAGGTCCCTAGTCGTGGGAGTTTCGAGACAGGGTATCGACACTCTAGAGTAGACTAGTGTATACAGTCGAGACCCCGACGAGGGGCGGTGGCCGGTCTTACAAGCCACTGGTTTCAGTTGGTTCACCTAAGATGTATACAGGTCCTTATTGGGTTATGAGTACACCGGACAGGACTCGCTGGGAACATGCTAGTTGGTCTTATACCTGACGTCAGATAGCAGTTTCCTGGTGACATGTGTACAGGTTAGTTCATCGACCTGATGATCGTCATTTGTCTCGTGTGAGTTCCCACTGTACTTTGATTATTACCCTACCACGCTCAAAGGAGACGTGCAAACAGGTTTTAGTTGGGTACAGTCCCCAGCCACATGGAGGCAGTAAGCGGATCTTCAGTGGTTCGTCTCTCCTGGTATTGGGGGTGAGGTCGCGCTGTGTCTAGGAGAGCCATTACACAAAGCCCTCGGCCGAGGCAGGAGATTTACTGGTAGGTATTCCAGTAGTATCTCAGGGTGTTCTGGGCTACACTCCGACACGACTTGTACCGCTTTTGGGGGTATGACTTTTTACCAACCCCCTAGGCCCGCCATGAGATGCTCATAGACGAACGGACCGGACTGTATGGATATTGTCACTGACAGGCTCAGTAGGGTGTCAGGATGAGTTCGCTCATCGACGTCTCTTTTGGTCAATACCTGGTAGCCCGTTACGTATTGGCTTATACCTCTGACGTGCTGGTGGTTAAATCCACAACCAAGGTGTTGACGAGTCTTTAGAGTCCCCCACATTCAGTTGCTCAAGTTTTCGGGCGAAACGCTGTAGAGGCCGTATGGAGATATGGCAAGGTCCGATCAGATACGTGCGGTATTGCACGAATCAGGATCGGACAGTTTGTACTAGAGGCTGTATGGAGATATGGCAAGGTCCGATCAGATACGTGCGGTATTGCACGGATCAGGATCGGACAGTTTGTACAAGAGGCCGTATGGAAATATGGCAGGGTTCGATCAGATACGTGCGGTATTGCACGGATCAGGATCGAACGGATATTACTGGCCGGCTTTGGTTTAAGCCGGATCCTAGTATAGTACAGTGTAATTTTGTCTCATTGCATTTGTATTCGATCGGAATACAAATGCGGGTGTGTATGCACAGTATCGGGGTTTTCCTGTAATTTATTACGGGTCCAGTTTTCTGGAGTTTCCAGTTTGCTTTCCGTTTCGGCCATTTTCATTTGTATCCTTCTTTGGCCGAAGATTGGTGGAGGAGGGCTTATTTGCAATTGTGCAAATAAGAATTAGTGGAGGGGGTTCTTTGCATTTTGTTGATTCATGATAGCTCTTGTTGACCTTGACTTGTTCACTTCATCATTGCTTGACTTTTGGAGTCATCATGTTTGATGATGGTTGTGGTTGAGTGTGAATGTGTTTGTGATCATGTTCTTTCATGATTTCTTTTGATTCCCTCTTGCATTATTGTATGGCCTCTCTCATTTTTGATACACACTCTTATTTTCTCTCCACTCCATCATGCATGGCCGGCCAAGCCCCTTGGTGGCTGTCCAAAATTCTAGAGGTGGGGTTTTTGTGCTTTTGCTTTTGATAAAAATCCCACAAGATCAATCTCCATTAGCTTGTATCATCCCTCCACCAAAAGGCAACCTCCATGAACCCCAAATGAGACATGAGCACTACACCATTCTGCAGCAAACCTTGGGCACGTCGACTCGCCAGCTTCGTTCCCGAGTTGCCTCGGTATAGAGGTGGGAGCCCGTAAAAGAAGCCGGCGACGTGGTGCCCTTCCGGCGACGAGGTGGAGACCTGAGCTTCCGCGGGAGATCAAGACGACGACGAGAAGACCGGAGGACACAGATCAGTCGGTATATCTCTCTTCCCCATCTTGTAGTTAGCTAGGAC
Source organism: Agapanthus africanus (assembly GCA_030015575.1). Classification (NCBI taxonomy): domain Eukaryota; kingdom Viridiplantae; phylum Streptophyta; class Magnoliopsida; order Asparagales; family Amaryllidaceae; genus Agapanthus; species Agapanthus africanus. The sequence continues at coordinate 508,861,497 of CM057340.1, forward strand.
TAGTTAATGGTTCGATCCGGGTTTTAGTGCGCGGTGGTGCCGGTTCAAGAAAAATTCAAAGTTAACCATCGCTTCCGCATTTGGCCTCGGGATGGAGGCCGGGGGGCCGCCGTGCACTTACAGTACCTTCCTAATCCTAGGATCCTTTGCAACCTGAGAGAAGGTAAAGGGAAAAGACAACTGAATAATCTTTATTCTATTTCTCCTGAACCAGAATCCATTCTCGAACTGGAACAAGTTCCTTCAAGTTCGTATGTAACTATACGATGGATTATCCAAGAAATGTTGATCTTCGTAGTGATACGGGGTGTTCTGGAGAAATGTAAAGGTGAAGTAGGAGTGGCGATCATATACGCAGTTTGGTCGTGAATGATAGCAGTCGCAATTTACTTTGCCTTCTTTCTAATCCCTTTATTTGTTTATACTTATTATCTTCTGTACACCTCACTTAGGCTAATTGGTTTTCTTACTTCCCTACCATTCGGCACCTGCCTATGGTTTGGAAGAAGACTATCTAATAAGCGCAAAAGATGTACCCTCTCCTAATCCTAGGAGCCCTCACAACCTGAGAGAAGGTAAAAGAAAAAGACAACTGAATAGTCTTATTCAATTTCTCCAGAATCGGAAACCATCATCGAATCTGAAACAAGTTTCTTTGAGTTCGTATGTAACTATACGATGGTCATATCCAACAACTGTGGATCTTCGTAGTGATACCGAATGTTTCGGGGAAAGGCAAAGGGTAAAAGTAGGAGTGTCAATGAAGTATGCAACTCTGACAATCCAAAAGCCAGTGTGTTTTAAGAATGTTCAGTTAACTTGGTTCATGAGTTTTAGTCTAGGGTTGGTACATGGTCATTTCCAAAAAGAGAGAGAGAAAAGAAATACTCAGCGTGCATTCTAACCTAGATCAGAATGGTTAATCACTTTATCTAATCCGGATGGCTTCCACTGTTTCTTCGAATCCTCCTCCAAACCCAAAGGAGAATTAGTCGGGATCATCTAAAATCACCCGAGGAGTAAACCAACTCATCAGTGGGAATCGGGATCCAACTATCATCGCATGATAACTTGATGGAATCCACTCAAGTTATCATGCTCCAGAAGGTATGCGCATGTTTGGCAAGTTTCAGTTTCTTTAGAAACTCCCGATGCGATTTTTACCTCATGCTCTTATGACCTTGACTAAGGCCAACAAATCATAAGTCACATGTCAAATTCTACCCGTTATTGTCAAGGTTAACTTGAACCTACCCATACTCATCCTTGACTAAGGCCAACAAGGCTGTACGACTTTCCCAAACTAACGCATCTATCTATGAAACAGAAAAGTAACAAATAGCTACCATACACTATGCCTTGACTAAGGCCAACAAACATAGCATGAATACTGAGTGCTACCCGTCTGAAATGACGGAGGGCTACGAATGGTTTTTAGCGAAAAACCTTTAACGTAATGAACTTGATATCGTTGAAGGAATCGGATAGCTTTACAAATATATAGTGGCGAAAACTTTTGCTAAAGAGGTCACTCCCGGTGAAGGAATCTCGGCTCTTTCCTCGTCGAATGAGGTGCATGATATTCCTAACTGAATATCACAATGCAAAGCAAAAAGTAATCGACTATAGTGAAGTTATTACCCTGACGCAAACTTCTGCCCAACAGGTCACTCCGGGTGAAGGGATCTCGGCTCTTACCTTGTCGAATGAGGTGTTGGATATTCATAACCGAATATCGCTGTGCATAACAAAAGAAAACGTTCTTGTAATAACAGCTTTTGAAAATTTGTTCCAACAACATCAAATAGGTTTGTTTTCCTTGTATTGATCAGAATCAACGCAGTCCCATTAGTTACCATATCATACCACAGAAAAAAGGAACTAAAAATAAAATCTACATATATACCATCCGCATTCGCCACTGGGTCCCGTCATCACCCGTTAGGTTATTTAACTAACGACAGAGCGGGGACTGGACTAGTGCGGGTGAAAAACATATACAACATCTACTAGTATATATATAAATATATATAACAATCGTCCCATGCATGATATATGCAACATCTTAGAATCTCAGCCAAGTAACACGGAGTGGTGGATAATCCTGAAACCTCGGGTTTCATTTGAGCCGCAAATGAGACCCAACGTTCCCTATCGTGTGGATAGTTTGTGCAATGAAAACCTAGACCCCTACGAGCGCTGTAAGTTACCCGCCAATCCCAGAAGCGAAGCAACCCTAATCAACAATGTGAATGGGCAACCCAGCACTCCACGGAATCCGATAACTTGAGCACCCCTCCTTGGGTCAACCTATACCCCCTACAAGTGCGATGAATAGCCTGCTAATTCTTGAATGAGGCCCCCTCCATCTCACCGCCATGAGATGCGGGCCTGTTGCCCTCCAGAACCCGGCTATTCGTGCACTCCACCATAGGGTAATCCTAGTACAGAAAAGAAAATAAGTACAAGGGTGACATCGACCTCAACCCGGTCGTGCCTCAAACAAATAATATACAAACAGACAGTGAAGGCATTCCACATGTGGGACGCTTACCCCGTAATATCAAATATACAAATGAAAATAAACTGTACTACCATTGCCCCCAAGCTGTCCACCATGACGATCCAACCACAACCACAACACAACACAGAACATCAACATGAATGTCACGTTCGTAAACCCGTCTAAAAGTCATATAGCAATTAGATGAGTTGTACCACTCTAATGATATTCACGGTCATAGATAGTAATGTATGTACTGAAAAATACGACATTATAATTCCACACGCAATTAGTAAACTAAACCAATTTCCAAAACCATGAAAAAACAGTGAGCTAAAGTTCCAAAAACCGACCGTTTAAAACCAATTCGGAAGTCCGAATCAAAATGAAACATGCCCGAACCTTAGCGGGGAGCTAGAGAAGGAAATTAACTTTGAGTCAGGGGGCCTAGAGAGGGTACCCCATGTAAGTCGACGTTGCGACCCCCGGTTCTTGCGGGGAGGCGGAAACGGTATAAAATCAAAATTTTAACGCAAGAGGCAACATGGACTAAGCTAGGTCGGGATCTTTACCTAAACTAAAACTAGCATACTAAGCTAAAGATATTTAGCTACTCGGATAGAGATGGTTATACCTAAACTTGAACTCCTTCTTCTTGAAAACTTGTAGAGGTTGATGGTTCTCTTTTCGTCGCCTTCTTCCGTCGAAGATGGATCCACCTCGAGGGTTCGACCTTGGGCTCTTTCTCGAACTTGGAGTGAACTAGAATCTCCGGCTTGCTAATCCTTTGATCCTAGAGTGAGTAGAGAGTGACTAGGGTTTGCTTTTCTTTTTAAAGAGAAGGATTCTCAACACATGAGAAGGTTTCTCTTTGCTAGAGGAAGAAGAAGATGAAGAGAGGAGAGAGAATGAATATGATAGAATGAGCTATTCTATTCTTTCTTGCAACCATAATGCAAAAGAAAAAGAATTATCTAATAATAATAATTGAAAATGAGAATAGTTGATGGTAATTTGGAATGACCACTACCATGCTTCATTTAATGAAATGTAAGCATAAATCAAGGAGGACTTTTTAAAGCATGATGGTAGTCAACATTCAACCATGGTCAACAAGTCAACCATGGTCAACAAGTCAACAAAATCAACCATAACAAAATTCTCATTTAATTACTATTATAAATAGATAATCCATAAATCCATTAGGGTTTGGAAAATGATAACTGTCAACTGTGCATACGCACCCGTTCCGAAACCCTAATGAAAAAACTCATCCTCCGCCTCAAGCAACTGTGCATACACACCTGCATTCTCGTTCCGAGGAACAAGAATACCGAGATATAAAAGCAACCCCAAAACATATACCAGTATCTGGCTCAAACCAGAGCCTGCCAGTATAATCCGTCCGGACTCCAAACGTGCACAAGTGCGCGGATGAGAACGAACCCTGTCGCAAAACCATGCGACCTCTACTCTGTTTTGCCCAGAGGCGAATACCCTCTGTGTGGGACTCTAAAGACTCGACACTACGCTGGCAGTGGGTTTAACCACAGACCGCAAGCGGCACTAGCTGTGCGTAACGGTCCCCAGGTAGATGCCGACAAGAAGGCTGACGAGGTGAAACCCCATCTGAACTCCTACTGAGTCTGAATGTGACAGTCTCCGTACAGTCCGGTCTGTTCGTCTGATACATCGCATGGCAGGCCTAGGGGGTGGTAAACGTCAGTCCCCCAATAGCGGTACAAGTCGTGCCGGAGCGAAGCCCAAAACACCCTGAGATTACACTGGAAACCTACCAGTATATCTCGTTTGCCCTGGCCAGGGACTACTCGTGTAATGGCTCTCCTAGACACAGCGCGATGTCAACCCCCAATACCGGGAGAGACGAATCCTGTCTAACCGTCACTGCCTCCAAGTGCTTCGGGACTGCACCCAACCACCACCTGTTTGCACGACTCCTTTGAGCCGTGGTAGGGTAGTGATCAAAATGCAGTGGGAACACACTTGAGGCGAAGTGCCAGTGTCAAGTCAGCGGACTAAGCTGTACTCATGTCACCTGGGAACTGATAACTGACGATAGGTATAATACCAACATGTCAGTTCCCGACGAGTCCTGTCCAGTGTACTCGTAACCCAACGAGCACCCGTATACTATCTCCAGTACGACGTACTGATGGCTGTGGGACAGACCATCTCCCACACTGGGATGAGAAGCGCATACGCTAGTCTACTCTGGAGTATCGATGCCCTGTCTCGATAGTCCTGCGACTAGGGACCTGTATAAGGATGTGCTTATAGATTACCCAGCCCCCACTAGTGTGACTGCCATCACAACGCTGGTAATCAAGCAAAGATCCTAAGGGCTCCACTAATGCGTATAAGTGATATACTGAAATAAACACAAGTACACATTGAAGTGGAAACAAACCAAGTAGCATACTACTATATTGAGCAAGATTGTTTATACAAGGTGAATATCCCAAGCTTCCATTAAGTAATATACAAACTAGTATGATACAGTAATGGCCTCTAGGGCATATACACTAACAATCTCCCACCTGCACTAAGGCCATGTACTGGCGTATCGAAGACCTATCATCTCGATCAGCCGCTCGAACTGAGTCTGGGGTAGGGCCTTGGTGAATGGATCTGCAGTGTTCTCTTCTGAAGCAACCCTCCGAACCTCGATCTCCTTGCGATCCACGATCTCCCTGATCAGGTGATACCGCCTCAAGATGTGCCTGGATCTCTGATGGGACCTGGGTTCCTTCGCTAAAGCTATAGCCCCGTTGTTGTCGCAATACAGAGGTATTGGGTCAACAATGGACGGAACCACCTGAAGTTCTTTCAAGAACTTCCTCATCCAGACAGCTTCTTTTGCGGCATCAGATGCAGTGATGTATTCCGCTTCCATCGTCGAGTCTGCAACGGTTTCCTGTTTGGAACTCTTCCAACACACCGCCCCTCCATTGAGGGTGAAGACAAAACCCGACATGGACTTGGAATCATCCTTGTCACTCTGGAAGCTGGAGTCAGCAAAGGCCTCGATCTGGAGGTCTTTTCCGCCATACACCAAGAACATCTCCTTAGTCCTTCTCAGGTACTTGAGAATGTTCTTTACTGCTATCCAGTGTTTCTCCCCAGGGTTAGACTGATACCGGCTTACCACACTCAGTGCATAAGCTACATCCGTTCTGGTACACAACATCGCATACATTATAGAGCCTACCGCAGAAGCGTAGGGTATAATAGACATGCGATCCCTCTCCAAATCAGTCTTGGGAGACATCTCTTTAGAGAGGGTGATCCCGTGACAAGCCGGTAGGTTACCGCGCTTGGAATCTTCCATACTGAATCTTTTCACTATGGTGTCGATGTACCTGGACTGAGAAAGTCCCAATATCCTCTTGGATCTATCACGATGGATCCGGATCCCCAGGATGTATGAGGCATCACCCAGGTCTTTCATGGAGAACCTTTGTGACAAGAACCCCTTGACAGATTGTAGCATAGGAATGTCATTTCCTATCAAGAGAATGTCATCCACGTATAAAACGAGGAATACTACAGTTCTCGCTACAAATCTACTATAGATGCATGGTTCATCTGGATTTTTGATAAAGCCAAATTCTTTGACTGTCTCATCAAAGCAGATGTTCCAACTCCGCGATGCCTGCTTTAGTCCATAGATGGACTTAAGCAACTTGCACACCTTTCCGCTGCTCCCACTCTGAATGAAACCCTCTGGCTGGTCCATATAGACACACTCCTCTAAATTTCCATTTAGAAAAGCTGTCTTTACGTCCATTTGCCAGATCTCATAATCGTGGAAGGCAGCAATGGCAAGAAGGATCCGAATGGATTTCAGCATGGCTACCGGAGAAAAGGTTTCGTCGTAGTCCAAGCCAGGTCTTTGACGAAAACCCTTTGCTACCAGCCTAGCTTTATAGGTCTCAACCTGTCCATATACACCAATCTTCCTTTTGAAGATCCACTTGCATCCTACGGGTTTTACCCCGTCTGGAGCAATGTCCAACGTCCATACTTTGTTGGTGTACATGGACTCCATTTCGGTCCGCATTGCATCCAGCCATTTTACCGAGTCAATGCTCTGAACGGCCTGCTGGAAGCTAGTAGGCTCATCATAATCTATGATGCAATCCTCTCGATCCCCATCTATGAGAAAACCGTAGTATCTCTCGGGCGGATGAGACTGCCTACTACTGCTGCGGAGCGGCGTAGGAATGTCCTGTTCTTCCGAACCCTCTGGTTCCACTAAACTTTCAGTAATAGTCCGTGGTTCTGGAATTTCTTCCAGTTCTACTGCGCTCCCACTTATTTCTTTTTCTATGAACTGGTGTTCTAGAAAGTGGGCATGACGAGAAACAAGAACTTTTTGTTCCTCTTCGCAGTAGAAGAAATATCCCTTGGAATTCTTGGGATATCCCACAAACTTGCACAGTACTGATCGTGCCTCGAGCTTGTCCGCATGCTGCTTTTTGACAAAAGCTGGACTTCCCCATATCTTAATGTGATTAAGATGGGGCCTCTTCCCACACCATATCTCAAATGGCGTGGTAGGCACAGTCTTAGTGGGAACTCGGTTCAAAAGGTATGCGGCTGATTCTAGTGCATATCCCCAGAATGATCGCGGCAACTCAGCGTTACTCATCATGGACCGCACCATATCCAATAGGGTGCGGTTCCGTCTCTCCGATACACCGTTATGTTGCGGGGTGTAAGGAGGAGTAAGCTGAGAGAGAATTCCGTTCTCTTTTAAATAGTCCAGGAACTCGGCACTTAAATATTCTCCACCTCGATCCGATCTTAGAATCTTAATACTTTTGCCGGTCTGTTTCTCTACTTCACTCTTATACTCCTGGAATTTTCCAAAGGCCTCGGACTTATGTTTCATTAAGAAGACATAACCGTACCTTGAGAAGTCATCCGTAAAAGTAATGAAGTAAGAATGTCCGCTTCGGGCATGTGTAGACATTGGACCGCACACGTCACTGTGTACGAGTCCCAAGAGCTCGCTCGCTCTTACTCCATGTCCAGTAAAAGGAGTCTTTGTCATCTTTCCTTTGAGACAGGATTGACAAGTGGCATACGACTGATATTCGAACGCATTCAAATACCCTTCTGTATGTAACTTAGTCAACCTTCTCTCATTGATGTGACCCAATCTACAATGCCATAAGAAAGTCTGATTCATTTCCGGAGACTTTCTTTTGTGTGTATTCTGGACGTTGAAAATCTGTGGTTGGTTTAACACGTATATACCATTACTCAATGTACCTGACCCAATCAAAACTTGATTAAGGTGAATGTTTACAACATTACTTACAAACGCAAATTCATAACCTTCTTTAGAAACTAAAGATACAGAAATGATATTACAAGTTGCGTTGGGTACAAAAAAGCAATTACGCAAAACCAAAACATGTCCATCTGACATTCCCAGGTGATAGTCCCCCACGGCTTTAGCATCCATGCTAGCTCCGTTCGCAACTCTGAGGGTCATGTCACCTGCCTTCAAAACCCTACGGTTTCTCAACGCCTGCAAAGAATTACAGATATGAGATCCTGATCCGGTATCCAATACCCAGGAAGTAGAGTTTATTGAAAGACAGTTTTCAATAACATACACACCTGAAGCTGAAGCTGCAACCTGCTTCAATTCCTGTGTTCTGGCCTTCCAGGCCCTGCAATCATTCTTCCAGTGTCCTTTCTTATGACAATAGAAGCATTCTTCCTTATCCACAAGCTTTCCCGCTAACTTTGTTGCTTTGCCTTTTCCCTTCGTATCCACTTTACCAGCACCGCCCCTTGGTTTGGCGGGGGCCTTCTTCTTCTTTCCCTTGGCTTTCGCCTTGGACCTAGAAGAAGATGATCCTCCTACAAACAAAGTGGATGTTTCCCTACCTTTCTGTAGGGTGCCCTCTGCGCTCCTCAGCATGTTGAGGAGCTCTGATAGTTCAACCTCTTTTTCTTGTAGGTTGAAGTTCAGTATAAACTGGGCGTAAGTGGAAGGAAGGGACTGGAGAACTATATCCGTATATAGCTCACTCTCCAATGTGATCCCTAGGTCAGCGAGCTCCTCAATGAAGCCTATCATCTTTAGCACGTGCTCGGCTACTGATGATCCGACGGCTATTCTTGTCGAAAATAACTTTTTCGACGCTTCGTATCTTGCGATACGTGATTGCTCTCCATACAGTTCTTTTGTATGGAGCAATATGGACTCCATGTCCATATTCTCATGCCTCCTCTGATGTTTGTTGTCCATCGAGGCAAGCAGGAGGCACTTGGCCTTCGCGCTATCAATCTCCCAAGTGTTGCGGATTTCCTTATCCGCGACACTGGAAGTTGGACCAGGGACAGGGGGAGCTTTGGTGGTAAGAAGATACCCCAGCTTGTCATAAGTGATTGCTATCTTAACATTCCTGAGCCAATCTTTGTAGTTTGGCCCTGTCAGTTTGTTTTTATCTAGGAGTAACTTAAGTCCAGTCATGTTGATTGGTCGCTGCAATTAGGAGAGAGAAGAAGAAACACTCAGCATGATGCTCTTGCAAGTTTAGAGTGGTTTTTAGTTTGTCTAAACAGGATGGCTCCCACTGTTTCTCGAATCCCTCCTCAAACCATAAAGGAAGAATTAGTCAGGATCAATCCCACCGTACAATACTTGCTTAACCGTTCAGCCAGGCCGGTGTCGGTACTTCGAGGGAGGTTTTCCAACGCTTTCGCGAAGTTCCTTAATTAAAGAACCTCTTTTCCCTGGGGGCGTAACCCCGCTAACACCTTTCTAGGCACCTACTAGGTTTATAGCATTGATCGTTTAGTGAGAAATTTCCCGAGGAGTAGCATATACTCACAGTAGGATCGGGATCCAAATATCATCGCGTAACGAAACTGAAGGAATCCTACCAGAATCACCACACTCCAAATGGTATGCAAATCTAGCAAGTTTCAGTACTTATGAATCTCCCGATGTGGATTTTTGCCCCATGCTCTTATGACCTTGACTTTGGCCAAAATATCATAAGTCACATGTCAAGTTCTGCCCGTCACTATCCAGGTTAATTTGGATCCATCCGTACCTACCCTTGACTTTGGCCAAAATGGCAGCACGACTGTCCCAAACCAACGCATCTATCTATGCTACACATGAACACCCAATAGCTACCAATCACTATGCCTTGACTTTGGCCAAAATACATAGCTTGAATACTATTGCCTATTCATGCGAAGCGACGGAGGGCTACGAATGGTTTTGGCGAAACCGTGAACGTAGTGAACTTGATTTAATCGATGGAACGAGATAGCTTTTAGAAGGAGTGGCTCAATCTCCGCATTTAAAAATTAGTTTTTAAAAGAACCGAGTGGTTTTTTGAAAGTGTTCCAACGACTTCAACTTGGTTTATTATCTTGCATTAGTTCTTTTAATGCGTGATATTCTTGCATTAGTTCTTTTAATGCGTCCCATCATTTAATCCTACCATTGCAGAAAACAACCAAAATATGACGTACGCTTATGCCATTCGCATTCGCCACTGGGCCCCGTCATTACCCGTTAGGTTACTTAACTAACGACAGAGCGGGGGCTGGGCTAGCGCGTCTGTAAAACATAAGCAACGCCTAAATAATATCATATATAGATATACTGCAATGATAAACATTTCAGATCACAGATAAATACATTGGATATACTAGGAATCTGTAATTTGTACGAGCCTGTAATAAAAACAGATTACACGGTCGCGGTGAATAGCCAATACCCCACCCAAGACCCCTACGGGTGCGGCAAACTACCCGCCAAATACCCGAAGCGTAGCAACCTCCCTCATCTCCATGAGTAGGCCACTCGACACTTCGGCATACCCGGTAGTTTGTGCACCCCTCCATGGGTCTATCCTAGGAGCAAAAACAGTAAAAAGAAATTATACAATGACGGCTACAACCCCGACCCGGTTGTGCGGCCATACAAATAATTATTACATCAATTTACAAATTTACATGAATTGCAAGAAAAGAAAACTCTCGTCTCACAACCCCCGGCTATTCACCCGCGACAATCCAACATATTTATATACACATTCCAGCACATTACAGATCATGTATAACCCCGACTAATCGACTTATAGCGATTAGCCGACGTTCAATACATGCAAAACATCACAGATATAACCATCATAGTCAAAGTGCAGTGAAGTTCGGAAAAATACGGAATTATAGGACCCCAAAAGGAAATTTCTTTTCTGGAAAATCTGGGCACATATAATATATTTCAAAAATCCCAAAACCAACACAGACACACACGGCACGAAAAACGATGCACAGAAGACGACAACGCGCGGCGCTTCCGCGGCGGATGCCTAGTTCACGCGGCGGATGGGCGGCGGTTTGGACGAATTACTGTATCGTTTTTCTTGGGTGTTCACACAAAACCATGAGCCGAATTTACAAGTGTAAAGTTTTTCATTTTGAGCCAAAAAAATTTCAACAGAAACTCAGTTTTTGTAAAAGTTTGGTTTTTGGATTTTTCCGGTTCCGAACTTCGTTACACTTTACTACCAAGCTAGTTTAAGTTTAGTTAGGCTCTGATACCACTGTAAGTCCACGTTGCGACCCCCGGTTCTTGCGGGGAGGCGGAAACGGTATAAAATCAAAATTTTAACGCAAGAGGCAACATGGACTAAGCTAGGTCGGGATCTTTACCTAAACTAAAACTAGCATACTAAGCTAAAGATATTTAGCTACTCGGATAGAGATGGTTATACCTAAACTTGAACTCCTTCTTCTTGAAAACTTGTAGAGGTTGATGGTTCTCTTTTCGTCGCCTTCTTCCGTCGAAGATGGATCCACCTCGAGGGTTCGACCTTGGGCTCTTTCTCGAACTTGGAGTGAACTAGAATCTCCGGCTTGCTAATCCTTTGATCCTAGAGTGAGTAGAGAGTGACTAGGGTTTGCTTTTCCTTTTAAAGAGAAGGATTCTCAACACATGAGAAGGTTTCTCTTTGCTAGAGGAAGAAGAAGATGAAGAGAGGAGAGAGAATGAATATGATAGAATGAGCTATTCTATTCTTTCTTGCAACCATAATGCAAAAGAAAAAGAATTATCTAATAATAATAATTGAAAATGAGAATAGATGATGGTAATTTGGAATGACCACTACCATGCTTCATTTAATGAAATGTAAGCATAAATCAAGGAGGACTTTTTAAAGCATGATGGTAGTCAACATTCAACCATGGTCAACAAGTCAACCATGGTCAACAAGTCAACAAAATCAACCATAACAAAATTCTCATTTAATTACTATTATAAATAGATAATCCATAAATCCATTAGGGTTTGGAAAATGATAACTGTCAACTGTGCATACGCACCCGTTCCGAAACCCTAATGAAAAAACTCATCCTCCGCCTCAAGCAACTGTGCATACACACCTGCATTCTCGTTCCGAGGAACAAGAATACCGAGATATAAAAGCAACCCCAAAACATATACCAGTATCTGGCTCAAACCAGAGCCTGCCAGTATAATCCGTCCGGACTCCAAACGTGCACAAGTGCGCGGATGAGAACGAACCCTGTCGCAAAACCATGCGACCTCTACTCTGTTTTGCCCAGAGGCGAATACCCTCTGTGTGGGACTCTAAAGACTCGACACTACGCTGGCAGTGGGTTTAACCACAGACCGCAAGCGGCACTAGCTGTGCGTAACGGTCCCCAGGTAGATGCCGACAAGAAGGCTGACGAGGTGAAACCCCATCTGAACTCTTACTGAGTCTGAATGTGACAGTCTCCGTACAGTCCGGTCTGTTCGTCTGATACATCGCATGGCGGGCCTAGGGGGTGGTAAATGTCAGTCCCCCAATAGCGGTACAAGTCGTGCCGGAGCGAAGCCCAAAACACCCTGAGATAACATTGGAAACCTACCAGTATATCTCGTTTGCCCTGGCCAGGGACTACTCGTGTAATGGCTCTCCTAGACACAGCGCGATGTCAACCCCCAATACCGGGAGAGACGAATCCTGTCTAACCGTCACTGCCTCCAAGTGCTTCGGGACTGCACCCAACCACCACCTGTTTGCACGACTCCTTTGAGCCGTGGTAGGGTAGTGATCAAAATGCAGTGGGAACATACTTGAGGCGAAGTGCCAGTGTCAAGTCAGCGGACTAAGCTGTACTCATGTCACCTGGGAACTGATAACTGACGATAGGTATAATACCAACCTGTCAGTTCCCGACGAGTCCTGTCCAGTGTACTCGTAACCCAACGAGCACCCGTATACTATCTCCAGTACGACGTACTGATGGCTGTGGGACAGACCATCTCCCACACTGGGATGAGAAGCGCATACGCTAGTCTACTCCGGAGTATCGATGCCCTGTCTCGATAGTCCTGCGACTAGGGACCTGTATAAGGATGTGCTTATAGATTACCCAGCCCCCACTAGTGTGACTGCCATCACAACGCTGGTAATCAAGCAAAGATCCTAAGGGCTCCACTAATGCGTATAAGTGATATACTGAAATAAACACAAGTACACATTGAAGTGGAAACAAACCAAGTAGCATACTACTATATTGAGCAAGATTGTTTATACAAGGTGAATATCCCAAGCTTCCATTAAGTAATATACAAACTAGTATGATACAGTAATGGCCTCTAGGGCATATACACTAACACCCCACCCCCGAGCCCACCACGAGGTGGCCAGGGGGTGAGGCAGACCCGAAACTGCCCAGGGTGGGGCAGTTTCGGGTCCCCATTGCCATGACCACCTTGTGGTGGGCTTGGGGAGTGGGCCCAGCTGTTTCGTCCCCTTGGGGGTTACCCAGGGTGCTCATGCACCACCCCTCAGCTTCTCAGTTCAACCCATAAGCCCGCGGGGTGTGCAAACTTCACAAACTTTAAGTTTTCGGAACTGTTTTTGTCAGCAGTTTTTGCACGACAAAAACAGCAGATTTCTAATGTCGCAAAGAGTTAACTAAGGCTTATGGAGTGGCTCTGATACTATGTTGTGTTATGGAAGCGCCCTGGAAATTAATCCGTGACCAAATGCGGAACAAAAATTTATAAAACTTGGCGCTACCATAACTAATTACCCGGATCTACCCATAAGCCTTAGATAAAAAAACATGCAAAGGAGTTAGAATGGTTATACTGAATAGATCCATGTCCTTCGGTCTTCAACCATCATTCCAAGCTCCTAGGGGCTTCCTCGATCAAGCTTGATCTTCGGTCTCCCTCCATCGAAGATGATCCACCCGAGAGTCTATGCAACGAGTTCCAACCTCATATCCGAGGCAACTAGGGCACCTAGATAGCTACTCTAGATACCGTAAATGAAGTAGAGAGTGATGAAGGAATTATTTGTCTCAAGACACCCAAGGATTCTCAACTCATTAGAGGGTATGGGTGGAGCTAGAGGAAGAAGAAGATGCCATGATAAGGAGGTGTTGAGAGCAATTCAAGAAAGAGAAAAAGAAATGAATAATGGCTTGTGTTTTTGTTTGTTGTGTGTGTGTGATAAGAAATAATGGAGCCATCACATAAATGTCCATGTCTCCAAAATATCTTAGTCAATAAAAAATATCTCAAGTCAATATAATCTCACAGCATACAAAAACCCTAAGCATGGTGGAATTGTAACCATGGGTCACTAATTAGCCATGCCGCAAAAATGCAATAAACACCACATACTACACCTCAATAACCTTTTACTCCAAAAAGGTCTAAACCATGATGAGGTGTAATCTTCTAAAAGTAATCTTGTAATAAATTACAAGAATACCCATCAACCGTATATACATACCCGCATCCGTATTCCGAAGAATACGAATACAAAGAGATGAAAATAATCCAACAAATATTATACTAGGACTCGTCTTAAACCAAATCCCACTAGTATTATCCGTTCGAACACCATCCGTGCACAAGTACACGTATGTGAACGAATCCTGCCATAAAACCATACGGTCTCTATATTGTTTCGCCCGAAGCAGGAAAACCCTCTGTGTGGGACTCTAAAAACTCTTCAATATGCTGGCAGTGGGTTCAACCACAAGCATGTCAGCTGCACTAGCTGTACGTAACGGCTACCTAGGTATTGAGCGAAAGGGAGTCCGACGAGCAAACAAATCCTGAAACCCCTACTGAGCCTAACAGTGAAAATATCCGTACAGTTCGATCCGTTCGTCTATGAGTATCGCATATCGAGTCTAGGGGTGGATAAAGTCAGACCCCTAATAACACGACATTTAGTGTCGGTATGAAGCCTATCACCATATGAGAAACTACCAATTCTAGATCGGTAATTCTCGACTACCTTGGACAAGGATTTTTAGTGATATCCACCCGTGCACAACCGCGACATCAACCCCCAATACCGGGAGAGACGAATCCCCCGACGATCCACTCACTGCCTCCATATGGCTCGGGACTGTACCCAAGTAAAACCTGTTTGCACGACTCCTTTGAGCCATGGTAGAGTAGTAATCAAAGCACAGTGGGAACTCACACGAGACAAATGACGATCTTAACTCGATAGGCTAAGTTGTACACATGTCACCAGGGAACTGCTATCTGACAATAGGTATAATACCAACTAGCATGTTCCCGGTGAGTCCGTCCAGTGTATTCATAAGCCAATGAGCACCTGTATACATCTTAGCTGAACAAACCAACACCAATGGCTTGTGAGATCGACCACCACCCTTCGTCGTGGTCTCGATCTGTATACACTAGTCTACTCTGGAGTATCGATGCCCAGTCTCGAACTCCCACGACTAGGGACATTTAAGGATGTGCCTATAGACTACCTAACTCTCACGTATATGATCACCATCATACTGCTGGCAGTCAAGAAAGAATCATATGGACTATATCAACTTGTAATAGTGATCTGTAATACCACATAATGATGTACATGATGATAAAGACAAACCAGATAGCATAATATCATCTCGAGTAAGACTGTTCTACCGGTATAGGTCCTCCCTCAATCATCATAATCACCTGCCTACGACTATGATGATTGCTTTGAGGGCACTATAGCCAACAGATGGAACTATGTTTTTGAAAACTGAAATTGAAGATATTCTCTTTTGCTTTGCACAGTGATATTCAGTTTTGAATATCCAGCACCTCATTCGGCGAGGAAAGAGCCTAGATCCTTTCATAGGGTGGGACCTCTTAGGAAAAAGTTTACGTCAGTGTAATAACTTTACTATACTAGATTCTTTTGCTTTACATCATGGTATTCAGTTAGGAATATCCTGCACCTCATTCGATGAGGAAAGGGCCGAGATCCCTTCACAGGGAGTGACCTCTTTAGCAAAAGTTTGCGCTGCTATATATTTTTAAAACTACTCAAGTTCCTTCAACGATATCAAGTGCATTACATTAAAGGTTTTTCGCCAAAAACCAGCCATAGCCCTCCGTCATTTTGAATAAGTAGCGCATAGTATTCATGCGATGTTTGTTGGCCAAAGTCAAGGCATCATGAATGGTAGATGTGTGCTGCTTATCCATAGCGTAGATAAATGTATTGGTTTAGGACAGTCGTACCACTTTGTTGGCCAAAGTCAAGGATGTGTGCGGGTGGGTTTAAATCAATCAGGATAATGACGGATAGAACTTGACTTGCGTGTTACGATTTGTTGGCCAAAGTCAAGGTCATAAGCGCTTAGGGCAAAAACTACATCGGGAGTTTCAAACAAACAGGAAACATGCCAGGAAAGCGCATACCTTCTGGAGTGTGGTGACTTGAGTGGCATCCATCAAGTTATCATGCGATGATAGTTAGATCCCAATTACTACTGATGAGTAGGTGTTACTTCTTGGGTGATTTTAGATGATCCCGACTAATTCTCCTTTTAGGGTTTGAATGAGAATTCAAGGTAACGGTGGGAGCCATCCTGATTAGATAAAGTGATTAACCAATCTAATCTAGGTTTTAGTGAATGCTGAGTGTTTCTTGTAGGGTTCCTATCAACGGCAGCAAGGTTTTGGGAGGCATCGTCCATGCCATTTTCAAAATTTTGTCGTTTCAAATAACCCTAAAATAGAATCGTTAACTAGAGAATCATACGAAAACAATATGTAAACTACTTTACTTCTAAGTGATAACAGAATACAACCTTTGTGGACCGCTCGTTCACTTCAATTGCTCCTTGTAGTGGTCTCTTCGCCGCGGTCATGAAACTCCCGGACTCTTGCATGGCTTCTCAAGGTGAAAAGAACGAACTTGCTTGAAGTCTTCGAAGCCGAAGATGATCTACGTCGAGGAGACACTAACTCAAGCTACTATTTCACTAATGAAAGATTAGTGAAGTTAACACCCTATACTAAAGTTCTAATCTAGTAGAGGATGATGAAGTAGGAAGTGGGCTCACTTTAGTTTTATTTTTTTCTCACAATATTTTCTCACTTGAACAAAACCTAGAGAGCTCTTGAGCTTTGAGGAAGAAGATGAAGAGAGATAATGTTGTGAGAGAGAATGACAACCATGGGTGGGAAAATATCTAATATTATCTTTGTAGAGACTTAACCATGAGTTTAGATAATGGTTGGGTTAACAAATATCTAGTGTAAGACAAAACTAGTGGACTAAGTCAAATGGTCCCAAAGCTTCATGAAACTTCATGCCTTGTGACAAATTTCCAACTAATAAATGAATTACAATAAATAAATAAACCCAACATTATCTTTATGATGGTGTAAGTCTCATACACCCATGTTGCATGTATCATCAACTATGACACAAAAATAACACAATTAATATATATCACATATATATTAAGTGTGCACATGTGAGAATAATAAATGCTTAAGTGAGCTAATATTAGTTAATGTAAATTAGTATATCAAATATAAAAATTATACACTAAATTATAAAATCAACACTTGATTTAATAATCCGGCTATATCATATATAACCGACTAATATTAAATGTACCAACTTATCGAATCAACACTTGATTTGATAACCCGGCTATATCACATATAACCGTCCGATACAAATATCGCGAAAATAGAATACGGTATCACATACTCGCAATATTCTCGGTCCCGCACATATCATATATGTGCTCCTACTTCATTTTGCCTGAGCCAGTAAAACCTCTATATAGGACTTTAAAGACTCGTCAATACGCCGGCAGTAGATGATGATCACATTAAGCACCCACAAGCCGTCAGCGGTACTAGCTGGACGTAACGGCTACCCGGGTATTGAACGATCAGAAGATCAGCAAGCAAGCCCGCTCTAACTCCTGCAAAAGCCTGACAGTAACACTACCGTACAGTCTGGTCTCCTCGTCTGATATGTCACATATCAATTCTAGGGGCAGTAAACGTCAGACCCCAATAACTGATAAGTCATGCTGATATGAGGCTAATAACAGATCGAGAAACTACTGAAAAACTTACCAATAAATCTCTAAATCAGCCCTGGCCAGGGTCTTCCCTGTTATGGCCAATCGAGCACTGCGCAACATCAACCCCCAATACCGGGAGAGAAGAAACCCCTCCTATCGCCCATTGCCTCCATGTGAGTCGGGACTGTACCCAAAAACCAACGTTTTGCACGTCCTCTTGAACGTGGTAAGGTGGAAATCAAAGCACGGTGGGAATCACACAAGACTCTATGACGATCTCGGGTCTACAGACTAACCTGTACCAGTGTTACCAGAGAACTTCTATCTGACGATAGGTATAATACCAACTAGGAGTTATCGGCGAGTCCGTCAAATGTACTCAGTCTCCACTGAGCACCCGTATACTATCTCTGATGTCAAACACTAATGGATAATGGATCATCCATCGCCCATCTCATGGGTCGAGAAGCGTATACGCTAGTCTACTCTGGTATAACGATGCCCCGTCTCGATACACCCACGACTAGGAACATTAAAGGATGAACTTATGGACTACCATGGCCCTACTAGTATAATCTGCATCATAATCCTGGTAGTCAAGTACACATCCTAAGGGCTTTACTAACTTGTAACCATAAGACAGTATCAAGAGACATGT
The DNA here is from genome assembly GCA_030015575.1 of Agapanthus africanus. Lineage (NCBI taxonomy): Eukaryota > Viridiplantae > Streptophyta > Magnoliopsida > Asparagales > Amaryllidaceae > Agapanthus > Agapanthus africanus. The sequence continues at coordinate 508,880,048 of CM057340.1, forward strand.
ATACATGTTAAGATAAAGACCAACCAGATAGCATACTATCATGTCGAGCAAGAAAGTCCTCTTTATATATGTCCAAGCATCCACTATAATATACATCGTATGTACAATAATGGCCTCTAGGGCATACATAAACTAATAATTTCCCACTTGCACTAGGGCTAGCTGCTGTAATATCGCATACCCAGCATCCCGAAAAGTCTCTCGAACTGTATCTGGGGAATGGCCTTCGTGAATAGATCCGCAGTGTTATTCTTCGTGTCAACTCTCCTGACCTCGATCACCCGGCGATCAACTATCTCCCGGATCAGGTGATACCGCCTCAGAATATGCCTGGATCGCTGATGGGACCTGGGTTCCTTGACCAAAGCCACCGCTCCATTGTTATCGCAATACAAAGGTATTGGATACTCAATGGATGGAACCACTCTAAGTTCAGTTTTGAACTTCTTCATCTAGACAGCCTCTTTGGCAGCATCGTTGGCAGCAATGTATTCATCCTCCATTGTCGAGTCTGCCACGGTTTCCTGCTTGGAACTCTTCCATCATACCGCCCTTCATTGAGGGTAAAGACAAATCCCGAGTGTGACTTAGAGTCGTCCTTATCAATCTAGAAGCTCGAATCGGTAAAGGAATCCACTTGGAGTTTCCGTTACCATACATCAAGAGCATCTCTTTAGTCCTTCTCAAGTACTTGAGAATTCTTTTCATAACTGTCGAGTGACTCTCTCCAGGATCTGCTTGATATCTGCTCACTACACTTAGTGAGTATGCTACATCGGGTCTAGTACATATATCGCGTACATGATAGAGCCTACTGCCGAAGTATAGGGTATCCCTTGCTTGTGAGCTCTCTCCAAATCAGTCTTGGGAGACATCTCTTTGGAGAGAGTGAGTCCTGAGATCGTAGGTAAAAACCCACACTTGGATTCTTCCATACTAAACCTCTTTAGTATGGTTTCAATGTACCTGGATTGGGACAATCCCAGTATCCGTTTAGATCTATCTCTATAGATCTTAATCCCCAATATGTAGGAGGCATCCCCTAGATCTTTCATTGAGAATCTTTCTGATAAGAAGAGCTTGACCGATTGCAGTATAGGAATGTCATTTCCTATCAAGAGTATGTCGTCCACGTACAATACGAGGAAGACAGCCTTACTCTCTGCCACCTTCTTGTATATACAAGGTTCGTCTACGTTTTTGATGAAATCAAATTCTTTGATAACGACATCAAAACAGATGTTCCAACTCCGCGATGCTTGTTTTAACCCGTAGATTGATTTAAGCAGCTTGCACACCTTTCCGCTGCTCCCACTGTCTACGAAGCCCTCTGGCTGAGTCATGTACACGCACTCTTCCAAATCACCATTTAGAAAGACGGTCTTAACATCCATTTGCCAGATTTCGTAGTCATGGTACGCAGCAATGGCAAGCATGATCCGGATGGATTTAAGCATAGCCACTGGAGAAAAAGTTTCGTCATAATCCACACCCGGTCGTTGACGAAAACCCTTTGCAACAAGTTTAGCTTCGAAAGTCTCCACCTTTCCATCTACACCAAGTTTTTTCTTGAAGATCTACTTGCTCCCAATGGGTTTTACCCGTTCAGGAGTATCTTCCAAAGTCCATACTTTGTTGGTGTACATGGATTCCATCTCGGACCGCATTACATCCAGCCACTTCACTGAGTCCCCACTCGTGATGGCCTGCTCGAAACTAGTTGGGTCATCATCCTCCATGATGCAATCCTCGCTTCCACCATCAATGAGAAAACCGTAGTATCTCTCAGGTGGATGAGAAACCCTACTAGATCGGCGGAGAGGCTGGGGTTCGTTGGGAGCTATCGAATCCTTTGGTTCTACCAAATCATCTATCGTAGTTTGTATTGCTGGAACTTCTTCCAGTTCTACCTCCTCGCCACTAATTTCTTTTGCAAGAAATTCCTTTTCTAAAAAGGTGGCATGTTGGGCAATAAACACCTTTTGTTCCTCATGGTGGTAGAAGATATGTCCACGCGAATGCTTGGGATATCCTACAAACTTGCACAGAATAGACATTGCCTCGAGCTTGTCCGGATTTTGCTTTTTAATATAGGCCGGGCAACCCCATATCTTAATAAAATTAAGATACGGTCTCTTCCCCTCCCATATCTCATATGGAGTGGTAGGCACGGATTTGGTTGGAACTCTATTCAATAGGTATATGGCTGCTACAGCGGATACCCCTAAAAGGAAATAGGTAACTCAGCGGTGCTCATCATAGAGTGCACCATATCTAATAGGGTGCGATTCCTCCGTTCCGATACACCGTTGTGCTATGGTGTATACGGAGGAGTAAGCTAAGAGAGAATCCCATTCTCTTTCAGGATGTCCACGAATTCCGTGCTCAAGTATTCACCTCCTCGATCAGATTGTAGGATTTTAATACTTTTACCCATTTGGTTCTCGACTTCGGACTTATGTTCTCTAAACTTCTCAAAAGCTTCAGACTTGTGTTTCATCAGGAACACATGTCCGAATCTAGAGAGATCGTCAGTAAATGTAATGAAGTACAAGGAACCATTCCTGGCATGAGTAGATATAGGACCACATACATCACTATGTATCAATCCCAATAGCTCACTAGCTCTTTCTCCCTGTCCTGTAAACGGAGTTTTGGTCATCTTGCCTTTGAGACATGAATGGCAAGTGTCATAAGATGAAAATTCGAACGGATTCAAATATCCATCCTTATGCAACTTAGCCAGTCGTGTCGCATTGATATGACCTAGTCTACAATGCCACAAGAAGGATTCGTTCATCTCTAAACTCTTCCTCTTGTGTGTGTTTTGTGCATTAAGAACTGTGGTTTGATCCAGAACGTATATGCCATTATATAACGAGCCTGATCCAATCAACTTTTGATTCAGGAAGATGTTCATAACATTATCCTGTACTACAAAATTATATCCCTCTTTACTTAATAAAGAAACTGATATAAGGTTGTATATCAGGGTCGGAATGTAATAGCATTCGTTCAGAATCAATGTATTACCATTTGGTAATACAAGGTGATATTCGCCAACCTCTTTGGATGAAACATTTGCACCATTCCCTACTCTTACGGAATGATCACCCATTCCAAGTTCTTTACCTTTCCTTAGCCCATGTAACATATTACATATGTGGGATCCTGATCCGGTATCTAATACCCAGGACGTAGAGTGAACTGAGAAACAGTTCTCAATAACTAACACACCCGAAGAAGATGCATCAACATGCTCCTTCTTCGTTTGGGTGGCGTGGGAATCCGGATATGTCCCTATTCCCTGTCCAGTCTTATAACAATTATAAGAAAGAACGGAACCAACGTTCCCCTGCACAGTATAACACGCGGGTTCGGTCAATACATGCATATTATTACCTTGATTAAGACGTGACATGGTCTCTACCTCGAGAGAGAGAGAGAAGAAAACACTTTAGCGTATGCTCTTGTAAGATCAGATTGGTTATTATTTTATCTAATCAGGATGGCTCCCACTGTTTTTATCAAATCTTCCTTCAAACCCTAAAAGGAAAGACTGGCCGGGATTAATTACACCCTACAATTTCGCCAATCTTTTAGCCAGGCCAGTGCCAGTACTTTGAGAGAGGTTACCCATGCTTTCGCACGGACCTAATTAAAATAAACCTCGTTTTCCCAGAAGCATAACCCCGTTGACACCTTTCTAGACACCTATTTGATCGGCTAATTGTCCTGTGTAAAACTCACCCAGGAGTAACTCTTACTCGCAGTGTCTATCGGGATCCAATTATCACATTGAAGGTATGCAATCTCATTGAAAATTTCAACACTTGAAATTCCCGATAATATTTTGCCCCTAGCATCCTATGACCTTGACGGATGTCAACAAACCACAGGCTGCTAGTCAAGTTCAACCCGTCATTTCTTGATTGAATTAAACCCACCCGCACGACCCTTGACGGAGGTCAACAAGGTCGTATGACTACCCTAATCCAATCTGCATCATATGCATAAGCAGATAAATACTAGTCATCTACCGCACACTACGCCTTGACGGAGGTCAACAAACGTAGCACGAATACTAAGTATGACTTATCTGAAATGACGGAGGGCTACGACAGGTTTTTGCGAAAACCTTTTGTGTAATGAACTTGATATCGTTGTAGAATCAAGTGAATTTTGAAAAGGAGTGTTTTTGAGGCTTTTCCTAGTTTTGCTAAAGTGGTCACTCCCGGTGAAGGGATCTCGGCTCTTTCATCATCGAAAAAGGTGCGGGATATATCATATATATCACTATGCAAAGCAAGAAACTCTAAAAGCAATCAAAATACAAACCGTGTTTGTAGCATCTGCCAGTTATTGCTAAAGAGTGCATTTTCCTCTTGAATATTATTGTTCTCACTCCCGATGAAGGGATCTCGGCTCTTCCCTTATCGAATAAGGTGCAGGATATATCACATATATCACTATGCAAAGCAAAAACTGTAGCTACCTCTTTTTGAAAATTTGATTCTACAACATCTTTTAGGTTTCATTCTGTTCATTAATTATATTAATGAAGTCCCATCATTTAAGCTTCCTAAGGATCACAGAAGAAACGAAAATACAACGTACACTTATGCCATCAGCATTCGCCACAGTGTCCCGTTATGTACCGTTAGGTTACTTAACTAACGGCATACCAGGACAGGGCTAGCGCGGGTGCAAAACATAAGCAACGTCTAATATAATGTATATCCATTCGTTTCAGAATCCACAGTGATCACATCACAGAGTAGCAGAAGAAACATATGAAATATTGAATATACTAGGAGGTCTGTATTTTATCTTGAGCCTATATAAAACACGGATTCCACGGTCGCGATGAGTAGCTAAACCCATATCCCTATACCCCTACGAGAGCGGCAAGTAACCCTACCAATTCTAGAGTTAGGAGACCCGGACTCGACTCCTCGAGTTGGTCTCCCACTGGAATCTAGAACCCGGTTACTTGTTCTCCCCTCCTTGGGTCTATCCTAATGCGGAAAAGTAAATAATATACAACAACGGTGACATCTTCCTCAGCCCGGAAGTGCCTCAATAAAAGAATATTACATACATTGAATTTTTCATGAATGAAAATAAAAACTCTCATCTCACATAAAACCCATGGCTATTCAAAACACGACGATCCAATATAACATATACAACAACACATAACATCACATGTCATCAACGTAAGTAAATATGCGTATCCCAATTGTCGTTGAGATATAGCAACGAAACTGGCGATACACCACTTATTACACTTACGGTCGCAGAAAAAACTAGACGATATTAAAAATTCCGATCGAATCAACAAACACTCACAATTACCCAGAAAGCTCAACACTTGAGCATATTTTAAAATTATTCAGCACATGCCACAGTACTAATGGACCAGCCGTAGAAGGGTCAACCAACGCCTCATATGTGGCACCGCTGAACTACCACAAACCCGAGGGTTCAGTGGCGGTTCTGACGGTCACATAATCGAGTTAAGGTTTTGTTCTTCTAGAGGGTCCATCGCATAACTTGCATGATATTTGAATGCTTTTTAACTACGGAAGAAATCCATCACTTGGAAAATTTTTCCGGCAAGGGAAAAAGTGGGTATTTGATATTTGTTCGAACTTTTTAACACCGTCTAAAATAACCCGAAAACAGTTAGAATTACGACTACGAAACACTCCGAGTTGCCTTTGCAGTAAGTTATTTATCACATGAAAAAGTAGTAAAATCAAATAACACCTGAAACACCAAAACCCAGAGCACAGAGCATGGAAAAAATTTAGGACCAATTTCCCTCAATCTGCCCGGCCTCCATGGCCAAAACACCCATGTGCTCAGTCCAAATTCGAGCACAGGGTCCCAATTTTTCTCTATGTTCTTAGTTCTGCTCAAATATGATTCTGCATTTATTTTAAAAAATTTTTAGAGCTCATAAAAAAATCGACAGAACCTGGATTTTAGGGTTTCGGAGTTCGTTTCGGTTTCGTAATCTAACACAATTCGTCTAATTCTCTAACTTGGTTCTGATACCACTGTAGTTTTCTTATCAACGGCAGCAAGGTTTCGAGAGGCATCGTCCATGCCATTTCCAAATTTTGCCGTTTTAAAGAATCTTAAACTTGAATCGTTAACTAGAGAATCATACGAAAACAATATGTAAAATACTTTTGTCACGACCCGAAATTGGCACGTGACGGCCCTTAAACTACGCAACATCTACAGGCGTAACGCAATTTAAGTAAGCCAAAAACGCAGCAATCTAAACCATCAAAAGTAGTAAGAAAGTGATAATAGCATTTTTAGAACCTTTGAAATCTCAACCCAAATTCTTTAAAGTCCAACTTTTCTTCCTTTAAAATTTTGGCAGCACCTCCTTTGTAAAAACCAACCCCAAAAATGGGTACAACATAAATATAAGTAAAGCATCCCCAACGGGAGTAAATCTACACCCAAAAACGGAAAACAACCACCATAACAGATATACGACGCCGTAGCGAAGAAATAAAGGACGATATAAGTAAAACTGCATAAAAGACATCCAAGTCACCAAAATATACAATATCGTCCTCACATCAAGTCTCTAAGTCATACAAGATAATGGTAGATGGAGAGTACATGATACAACGAATATACAATAAACATTAACAGATAACCACAAAACCCACCTAAGCAAAACTGCATACTGTGAGCTGAAGCGGTATCCGCTGCAAAAGATGATGTGATAGATGAATAGCCTGCCTCGACTACTCTGGGGAAACAACCTGCAAAACCCTATGGCACAACAGGGGTGAGTTGCCAACTCGTGAATATTAAATAACATATGCAAGTAATCGCAAGTATGCACGTACAGCGCGAATCTAACATATGCAAGCTAATAGCAATAAATGGTTATATGTATGCAATAGTCATGAAAGGTACACTAGCAGGTACAACTAATACATAAAGCAATACTGATATGACAATCTGTATGCAACAATCATGTAAGGTACTCTATCAGGTACTACTAATACATGAAGAAATGATATGACAATGTATATGTGCTACAGTCATAAAAGGTACTCTAGCAGGTACAGCTAATATATGAAGCAATGCATATAAAATAAAGTATGTAAATGCAACAGTCATGGAATGTACTCTATCAGGTACTACTAATACATGAAGCGGTGCATAAACAATAAAAGCGAAGTATGAGATGAAACATGTCATTTCCACGGAATCTTGACATCGTGGTAGGACCAAAGTCCATCAAGACAATCCAAATCCTAAATTCTCAAATCATCCCCCAAATTGGCTCTCATATCATATAAGTCTCACAAAACCCGAATGTACAACATCAAGTAAATCTCATTTATCCTGAATGTACAAAATCATGTAAATCTCATATATCCTGTATCCAATATCAAGTAAATCTCATATATCCTGAATCCAATATCAAGTGAATCTCATATATCCTGAATCCAATATCAAGTGAATCTCATATATCCTGAATAAGTATATTTGCATAAATAATTATGATGATGTATATGAATTGAAATGTATACATATATATTAGCGTCCCATTCCACTAATATATATGCATATATAACAGCGTCCCATTCTACTGTTATATATACTTAGAAGTAAAAATATCATGAAACCAAGTGTCAAGCATTAACACATAAATACTGATCTATCAGGTGCTGTCACCACGACTGGCCCTCCTGATAGGTTCGTATCATACGCTATACCGAAAGCTCGAGTGCCTAGCTCTGACCCTCGCCTCTCGACGTATCCATACGTACATGACTCCCGTCGGTATCCCCATGATAACCGCCGAGTCATTAGTACTGTCACCGGTAGGTGCTTGCCTACCTTCCAGGCTCAATCGGCATGGACCATCGATCATCTTGCCGAAAGGAACTGTACCGGGCCCCACCATGTACCTTCACATAGCCCACGATGCTCCTCGCATGGGGTATATATATCAGAACCGATAAAACTCATGGTGGCTGCTGAAATAACATATGATGAGAAACCAGGTTTTTCAAATATTGCATAATTTCATGAAACTACCATAGTCCTCAAATCCAGAAAACATCATGAAAAATCCATATCTCAATGCGAAAATTCATGAATATAATATATGCAACATAAAACTGCAATGTTAAGCATATAAAGGAAAAGCCGCTATTTAACTGCAACAAGTTAAAATATATATATATGCGGTTCTTAATTTCTCCAAGTCTATATAACATCAAATAAAGGTAGACATGTATCTACAACCAGATATGTGTGTAAACATGAAGATATAGCAAGGTATAAGTATCTACCTATCAATAATGATGTAATATACCCTCCAGGTATTAGTGAAGTATGTATGCAAGGTATACATGTAGCTATGCTATTATGTGTGTATGTACCTATCGCTAATGGTACAATACCCTATAGGTATACAGGTAACTAGCATGTAAGCATATCAAGATATATGTGTAAGCATGTAGGTATACAGGTATACTATATGTCATATGCATAAAGAAATATAAATCAATGTCTCAATGTCCCTAACCAAGCAATATCATATAGGTAAGTGTTATGTGCGTGTCATGGTAATTATTGATGGTGTGTGTGGTATACAATCAGTGCTCGTGCAACATGAGCCGTCAATAATAGTGCAGTGTCCTAAAGGCACAAGTCCAAGCACAACAAATATCTAAGCAATAAAGTGTATGCACAACTCTATATATGAAATAGAATAAGCAACAATTCATAACATCTCTAGCCCAGACGCATAACGCCAAGCAGGAGATTCCCCTGTAGATGTTAAATCTACTCACTGATGCACTTGGCTAAGTAAAGCCTACCATTTGCTTTCCCCTGTTCGCAGCACCCGAACTCCCCGCCTGCGATCTTGAACATATATAACAATAAAGCAAGCATATATAAGCAATCGACCAAAAATACGTACAACTACGTTTAACCGACGCACCAAATCCAAACATACTCTCGAGTGTTCATTTTAGTGGCTAACGTGCATAGCGACATTACGAAACGAACTCAAGAGCAAAAACTACACAAAGACACGAATGACATCGGCACGATCCTAGCTAGGAACGCAAAGCGACACAACTACCAAGTCTAGGCCCTGATCGTACCGATTGCACATTCACAACATAAGATATAGCGTGGAATCAATATACATAATGTCACAACGTCAAAAGAAACCCACGCCTAAAATATCCGTAAATCTAGTAAGCAGTATTTATCATTTTAGTACAAAACTACAAGTTTTACCAAAAAATAAAGTTTGCAAACATCACAAAATAGCTAGGTTAAACCATTTAAAGTTTTACTAAAATTTTAGATTTCACTAATTAGGATTAGCAAATATTTAGTTTGTTAATTAGCTTAATTAGCCGATTAGGAAAATATCATTTAACAAATTAGCAACTTGATTTAATTTTCTTCAAGCTTAACATATTAACTAACCATTTCACTAATCAAAACCCTAATTTGATTAACAAAATGATATCTTGAATTTCTAAATATTAATTTAAAAACTTAAATTAAACATCTAATTAAGCTAATTAAAGGTATTAAGCCACAAAAAGAGATTAGGGTTAAGGTTTTATGCCTTCCAAGAGCACAACTTGAAACAATAACAATCCACACTTTTGCCTCTAAAATCCTTACTAGAATGAAGATCTAATCAAGATTTGTGAAGAAGAATTAAGGTTTTGGATTATATTTGAATTTGTATGAATTAATTTGAATTTTTCATGATTTATTTGAAGCAAAATGAGAAGAAATGAGTGAATAAAAATGATGGACAGAAGAAGAAGTGGCCGACCAAGGGAAGAGCTAGGGTTTTGTGTGGAGTTGTGTGGAATTTTTTAGAAGGAAATTGAAATAATTGTATAATAAAACAAAAAGCTTTATGTTTTCATTATCCTTTCTTTTAAAAAAACATTTAATTCCACAAAAATCAAGATATTTTGGAGAGAAGATTCAAAACATAATTCTAGTGATTAACTTTGCATAAAACCACATTAGTAGTAATTTACCCGCATAAAAAAGTAATTACCACTAATAAAGTGCACAAATAAAGTATTAAAATAATATTTTATTAGGGAAAAATTCTATGTGAACCAAAACTTCACATTGACACCCAAAGTTCGCGCACTAGTTTTGTTCTAGCTAAACTAGGTGCCGAGAAGTCTATATTGAAATTTGATCACAAACGGGTTAAAACGGAAAATACCGACTATTTTACCCTAAAAACGGAAAATTCGCAAAACAATTTCTAAAACGTTACAATCTTCCCCACTTAAAGAAATTCGGTCCCCGAATTTAAAATTCTCACTAAGCGTACTTTCAAAAAGATGAGTACAAAACTCCGAAATCTCGCTGGCAGCCTCCCAAGTGATCACATCACCATACGGCTACGCCAAAGAACCCTCACAGATGGCAAGACCCTTGACCGAAGTTCCTCCACCTGCCGATCCACTATAACCATCGGTTGCTGGTGAACAAAAGATCACTTCCAAGCTAAATGGTCTGATGCTGAATCATGTGAAAAAGGTCATGAAGGTAATTGCGAAGTATCGACACAAAAAATACGGGGTGAATACTCAAAAATCTGGGCGGAAGTGCCAAATTTTAGGCAACGGGACTAACTCGCTTCAAGGATCTGAAAAAGGACCTAAAATTTTGGGACTAAGCTTCCCAAAACTCAACACGCCATTTCATCGGAAAAATCCGTAGGAATACATGATCTCCCACTGCGAACTCAAATCTGTGACCACCACAGTTGGCATAAGACCTCTGTCTGCACTGGGCTGCTCTCATCTTGACCTGAACCAATTGGATCTTCTCCGAAGTCTCTAGACTAGCCGGTGTCTAAAAATCCTACTCTTGTAGAGTCAGAAAAACAGACTGGCGATCGACACAACCTACCAAACAAAACCTATGGTTGCCAATTGGATTGTCTCCTGATAACTGCTATCCAAGGAGAATCCTAACAATGGAAAATGACGATCCCAACTGCCGACAACAATTAGTACGTATGCAACAAGCATATCCTCCAAAGTCTGTATAGTCCCTTCTGTCTAATCACCAGCCAACGGATAGAAAGCGGAGCTAAAGCTCAACCAGTACCCAAGGCTTCCTGAAGTTTCTGCCCAAGACGGAAAGCGAACAGGGTGTAGCAATTAGATACAACGCATGAAGGAACTCCATGCTAACGCGGAAACTTAACAAAGAATAGCTGAGCAACTGAGCATAAACGGACAACAAACACCCAAATGGAGTCACACCCTGATTAAACCCGGGTAGAGGCCACAACGAATATTCATGGAGATCTGCTTCCATTCCCACTCTGGAACGGTCAAAGGTTGCAACTCTCCAGCCGGTCTCAAATGCTCAACCTTAGCTCACAACCAGACAGACACCTCGAAACGAAATCCGAAACTTCACTCTTCATCCCTGCCCACCCGTAACTATCTCATAAGTCACGTCACATATTGGTGGACTTGAATGAACACAGAAAGCCGACTGATGTGCCTGCTCTAAGATTTCGCATCTCTACCCATCAGTAGTAGGTACACACAAACGCGTCCCTAAACATAGCACACCCTGGTAACAAATCAAGGACTCTGAATCTTTACCCAGCCGAGCATGCTCAAGAATCTCTGACGAACGAGCATCGACGGGCTGTGCCTCGCGAAAACGATTAAGGAAAGGTGGTCGAGCATGGACATGAGCAAGCTATCCCCTCAGTAGAGGCGAACAAAATCTGTACTCAACGATCGGACAAGAACTGTAAATCTGCAGAAGACTGTCTCAACACCGCGCACAGCTGGAACAAGATAACCCTGGGCCTACGGCCCTAGCATCAGCTATCATAATCGCCTTGCCACGGGTAACAAGGATCTCACAAACACAATCCTACACAAGTTTCATCCAACGGCGCTGTCTCAACAATCAAAACCTGCTGCAAGAAGATGTACATTAAGCACTGGTGGTCTGTGAAAATCCGACACGACTCTCCGAACAAGTAGTGTCTCCAATATCCTACGCATGACCAACGTGGCCATCTCCAGATCATGAGTGGGATATTCTTCTCGTACTTCCTCCACTGTAGGGAAGCAAAAGCGATAACTCTATAATGCCACATCAAAGCAAAATCGAGCCCTACTCGCGAAACATCATAGTAGTCGCCCGAACCAGCAAGCAAGAAAGAACTGCTGCAGTTGTCAACCGAGTCTCCAACTGGTGAAAACTCCGCACGCATGCCTCAGTCCAAAGACAAAGAACCTCATTTTCAGTCAGTCCAGTCAACGGTGCAATTAAATACTAGCAATCCTGCACGAAGCGGCGGTAAAAAACTTATTAAGCCTAAAGATCCGCGGACCTCCGTCCGTACACAAGTCTGGGCCAAAACTGTACGGTCTCGATCTTCCTCGGGACCATACGAAAACCGTCTCCCGTAACTACAAGACCTAAGAGGCAAAACAATCAAGCCTGAATGAACACTCTGAGAAGTTAGCAAACAGCTGGTGCTCTCCCAGTATCTACAGAACAAATCCTCAAGTGCCGCTCACGTTCCTCAGGACTCTTGGAATAGACCGGAATGCCATTTATGACACAACAATAAACTGGTCGAGGAACGGCCTGAAGAAATCTGGTTCATCACATCCACGAATGCTGCTAGGGCATTGGTGAGTCCCACGACACCACTAAAACACATAAATCCCATAGCGTGCACAAAGTAGTCTTCAGAACGACATCACTCTTAACCAGCAACAGATGATGACCAGATCCCAAACAAAAATAGAAAATGTCTCGCACTCTGGATCTAATCGAAGAAATCGTCAATGCGAGGTAAAGGATATCTATCCGCACCGTAAACTGGTTCAATTGACGATCCATCAATACACAACCTCAACTGTCGTCCTTCTTTTGACGAACAGAATAGGAGCTCCCCAAAGCGAAACACTCAGACGCACAAGCCACACCTATCTAGCAACTCTACAGCAGATCCTTAAGCTCCCTAAGCTTCGCCGGCTCATCTGGAACAACGTTGGAAAACTCTCGCACGATAAGAACCCGGTCCAACAATCCCACTGTGGCTCCGGTATCATGAATGGAAGCCAAGAATCCACGACATCCTCTCCTAAAAAGCCGACTAGCAAAAAGGATGAATTCAAGCTGTGATGGGCAGCACCACTGTCCCCCTACACAACAACTGACTTGCCGGGAAAACAAAACCTGACATTTTCCTCACGGCAGTCCACAGACGCATAGTACGTAGCTAACCAGTCAATGCCCAGGAGAACGTCAAACCCAACATCTCTAAAAGGATCAAAACGATGGATGAATCTCTATCCCCTATACGATTGGCACACGACCGGAACAAGTGTCGCGCAATGATCAGTCGAAAATAATGTATTTTTAACACGTCAATTTCCCTATCTTTTGCATCCATCTTGAGGTGTTAAGTATTCATATTGCACATATTAGCAAAACACCTGTATAATACTGAATTACCTGTACTGTATATTAAAACCAGCATTTTTAGGGAAATTGACTGTTTATCATGGCATCGCATCATTCTTGTATAGCACAACTCTTGTCTCGAGAAATTGTGCAGGAAATTGCAGGAACAAAGCCAAAATTGGGAAAAGAGCCGATAAAAAAGACACCAACTCCAAGATTTGAGATCTGGTAGTGATACAGAAAGCCAAATAAAATTCAACATATCAGAAAAAGGCCCCAAAGTCAGCCCAAAGCACTAGAAGAAGACTCAAGCCCCAAGGCTTCCATAGAGCCGCGGATCCGCGCCCGGAGCCGTCTTGCGCCGAGGATCCGCGGCGGCTCCATGGCTTCAGCTCCTCAATTTTCTGCACGTCTCTTACCTCTAACGGCCAAGCTTCCAGAAGACTCCAGATTTTCCACGTGGCTTCATCTAGAAAGCTCGGCCTAACAAACTATTTCTAGAAGGCTCTCTTTAACAAACTTTTGGAGGGAAATTCAAATTTGAAATCCTAGATCTAGGGTTTTGAAAGTCTATAAAAAGGAGCCTAGATCTAGGGTTAAAGGGTTGATCATTAGTTCTTCATCTCCCCCAAATCCACCTACAAGTTGAGTGATACAACTTGTAGCCCTAAATCCAAAATCCAAAGCCAAGATCAAGATCCCGAGTACATTCAAGCAAGATGCCTTCAACCTTTTAGGAGCGGAGCCGATCTTCAATCGAGCAAGTGATCCAAGCCGATCCGCGACTCAAGGAGACGAGCGAAGCCAAATCGATGATCGAGTTCATTCTCTTGTAGTTCTTGAGCTATTTGTAATTGAATTGTTGATAAATAAAAGGTGAAATTCTTTAATCTTGCTTTCTTTAAATTCTTGCATCATGATTCGATCTCAATTTGTGATTGTGGTTTTTGTTGTGATGTTTGAGTAAAACTCCGCTCGTAAAGGAGTCGAGACGATCAATAGAATGATGATGTAACAAATCTTAAAACGATTCTTAAATCCTACGAGTTTTGTAAACCCTAGCAAATTGAAGAATCGATGACCTAGTTTCGTTGTGATGCTTTCTTGATTGTGATCGCTCGAAATTAGGGATCCACGATCGATTCTTGAATTTACTAGAGGCTAGAATGTGAATGATATCGACGAAGGAACAAGAGATAGATGATGAAACCCTAGTTTCACACGAAATCCCTAATTCTCGTTGATCATCATCGATCTAGTATCAATTCATCGATGGATAAGAATACGTAATCGTTAGATTTCATCACATCTATAGATCCGATCGATTCCTACGAGCCTCATTTCGATTCTTTATATTTGGTTTGGAAATTATCACATCTCAATTCTTGATTTTAATGTTTTCTTAGATCTAGATTTTTCTCATTCTTGAAATTCAATTACAAATCATGAATTGTTTTATTTTCTTTTCCTTAAAGTTTCAACTCATCTAAATCAAGACACGAACGATTACACTTTCCCTGTGGACGATCCGCACTTACTAACGCGCTACATCCGACACCGTTATTGATTGCGGTCAAAATATTTTTGGTTGTGATTTCTAATCAATTTTCTACATACACAATCGGAAATCGTTTCAATCAAATGGCGCCGTTGCCGGAGATCATTTGATTTACTTACACAATCGGAAATCATATCAATCAAATGGCGCCGTTGCCGGGGATAGTGCGCTAATTGTTCGTATTTTGAAATTAGAGTTGAAAAGTTTATTCCATCCATATTTTGAGATCTAAATTCACACAAACCCTAAACGTGTTGTTGTGATTTGTTGCGAGGAAATCAGGAATTTGTGGAGCTGTGGAAATTTTTTCAGAATATACCAGAGGACTCAAGGGCTGAACAGTAGCAGTCTCAAGAAATTTCGTGCAGTGATCTTGCTACAGTACCTGTTGCGCCACGGCAGCGCCCCGGCCGTCTACTAGAGGCCAAAATGCGGAATCAAAAATTTTCCTTACTCGGAAACCGGCGCTACCGCGGACAATGAAAAACCCGGATCGTTTACCATTAACCTAATGCTAGCAATCAAGAGATGGGAAGAAAAGTATACCGAGTGATCCGAGTCCTCCGGTCTTCTCTTCATCATCCCGATCTCCCGCGGAAAGTCTTGGCTCCACATCGTCGCCTCCTCGCCGGAAAGGGCACCACATCGCCTTCGTCTTTTACGGGCTCCTGCCTCAATACCGAGACAACTCGAGCATGAAGCCGGCAACTCGACATGTCAAGATGTGCTGTAGGAAGTGTAGTAGAGAGCTAATGTCTCATTGGGGTTTGTTGCCTTTGGATGGAGGAATAAGGTTATGGAAAAATGGTGCTTACAATTTTCCAAAACAAAATGAATGAGATGAAGGAATATGTGCCACCCTCAAAAATGGAAATTTCTCTCATGCCCACTCAAAAGAGGCCGGCCAAATACAAGTAGGAATTGGTGGGAGGAAAAAACAAAGGGAGGTGAGTGTAGGATCAAATGAATGGTGACCACATCCAAGGTCAAAGAAACATCAACCATGCTTTTTCCTCCATACCCTTTCCAATCATCATTAAAGCAAGCATGGAAGAAAGATATGAAAGCTATCATAATAAATCTTTATGCAAGAAAACCCTCCACAAAGAGTTATTTGCAAAATTGCAAATAACCCCCTCCATCGGAAAAGTCTGGCCGGGAAAGAACAAAGGAAAACCGGCCGGAACGGAATGCAAACTGGCAACTCCAGAAAACTGGTCCCGTAATAAATTACAGGAAAACCCCGATACTGTGCATACACACCTGCATCTGTATTCCGTCTGGATACAAATGCAAAGAGACAAAATCTACACTGTACTAGACTAGGACCGGCTTAAGCCAAAGCCGGCTAGTAAAATCCGTTCGATCCTGATTCGTGCAATACCGCACGTATCTGATCGAACCCTGCCATATATCCATACGGCTTCTAGTACGATCCGTCCGATCCTGATCCGTGCAATACCGCACGTGTCTGATCGGACCCTGCCATATCTCCATACGGCCTCTACAGCGTTTCGCCCGAAAGCTGAGTAACTGAAAGTGTGGTGGACTCTAAAGACTCATCAATACAATGGTTGTGGATTTAACCACTAGCACGTCAGAGGTATAAGCCAATACGTAACGGGCCACCAGCTATTGACCAAAAGGGACGTCGATGAGCGAACTCATCCTGACACCCTACTGAGCCTGTCAGTGACAATATCCGTACAGTCCGGTCCGTTCGTCTATGAGCATCGCATGTCGGGCCTAGGGGGTTGGTAAAAGTCAGACCCCCAAAGGCGGTACAAGTCGTGTCGGAGCGTAGCCCAGAACGCCCTGAGATACTACTGGAATACCTACAAGTAAATCTCCTGCCTCGGCCGAGGGCTTTGCGTAATGGCTCTCCTAGACACAGCGCGACCTCACCCCCAATACCGGGAGAGACGAACCCCTGCAGATCCGCTCACTGCCTCCATGTGGCTCGGGACTGTACCCAACTAAAACCTGTTTGCACGACTCCTTTGAGCCGTGGTAGGGTAGTAATCAAAGCACAGTGGGAACTCACACGAGACAAATGACGATCTCAGGTCGATGAACTAACCTGTACACATGTCACCAGGGAACTGCTATCTGACATCTGGTATAAGACCAACTAGCAGGTTCCCGGCGAGTCCTGTCCGGTGTACTCATAACCCAATGAGCACCTGTATACATCTTAGGTGAACCAACTGACACCAGTGGCGTGTGAGACCGGCCACCGCCCCTCTTCGGGGTCTCGACTGTATACACTAGTCTACTAATGGAGTATCGATGCCCTGTCTCGAAACTCCTACGACTAGGGACCTTTTAAGGATGTGCTTATAGACCCCAGCTCCCACGTATATGATCGCCATCATACTGCTAGTCGTCAAGCAAGAATCCTAGGGGCTCTATCAACGTGTAATAGCGACATGTCAGGTCACCTAAAGCAGTACACGATGATAAAGATAAACCAGATAGCATACTATCATCTCGAGTAAGACTGTCCTACCGGGATAGGTCCTCCCTCAATCATTGCAATCACGTGCCTGTGATCCAATAATTGACTCTGAGGGCACTATCTCCAACAATCTCCCACTTGCACTCAAGGCTAATTATTGCGATGTCGCATACTCACAGCCCGTGTGATACCGAACACCCAACTCCTCTACTAGTCAGTCTCACAAAGCTCGTTTGCGAAACTATTGTGTTCGAGGAATAGCCTCAGTGAGTGGATCCGCTGTGATGTTTCTTTCTATGTCTCTCTATATCTCAAGTTCGCGGAGAAAGCCATCTCCCGAAATGAGCAATACCTGTCTTAGAATGTCTGGATGTCTGATGGGACCTAGCTCATAAATGAACTCCAAATCCAAACTTCTTAGACTGTATCATCAACTGAACTTAATCAGTATCCTGCGCCATGCCTCCCTCAGTATTGCCTTGGACCACCTGTCCAAAATACTGTCCCTCGTCAGAAGGAGAACTATAACTCTGACAACCTCCTTGTCGTCCATGTCACCTTGGAAGCCTGGAGTGATAACCGTCTCCTAAAGGAGGCAGCCGTTATCATATCCCTAGAACATTCACTTATGTTCTAAAACTGCTTCCGACTGTTCCTCCAGGATTGGATCAACTTATTGCATCCAGTGCAAGAACAACATCTGCTGTGGTACTTGACATTTTCATGATTGACTCAATTGCCTAAACAAGTGATCTGTCAATCATGCACATCCTCTCCCCTTTAGTCTGTAAGACACCTTTAGAGAGGGTGACTCCATCACCTGCAGGTACACTACCGTGCCAGGAGTCGTCCATTCTAAATACTCATAGAATGCTGTCAAGGTACCCAGATTAGGAAACCACCCAAATCTAGATCTAAAACCATAGATCTAGTAACCAGAATGTCTGATAATAATGTCCAAGTCCCATGTGGAGAAAACACTGTGTGACGACCAAAGTATAACCGATCGTAGTATGGGAATATCACTTCCTACTACCTCCTCAATAGATCCATCCCCTATTCTAATGACGTCAAACCCATGACTGTCACATCAGAAACAGATGATCTAACTCCGCTATATCTGCTTTAGTCTATAAATAGACATAAGCATGAAGTCCACCAATGCTTCCGCTGCTCCCACTGACTACGACAACCCTCTGCCAGAGTCATATAGACGTGCACTTCTAAAGCTAGTTTAGAACGACGCTATACTCATCCTCCTGCCGGGTCTCGCAGCCTGGAACAACAACAATGGCAAGTGTGGGTAAACAAGAACTTCCCTGTCACCGTCCTTGAGGCTACCGGAGTACCTCTCGGGTGCCTGAAGTTACCCACCTTATCTGCGGAGTGGCCAATGGAATGTCAAATCAGATTGAATCTTTAGGTTCTTTATTAAATCTTCAGTAATCGTTTGCGGTTCTGGAATCACTTCCAGTTCTACCATACTCCCACTGCTGTTTTTGAAAAAATCCATTTTTAATAAAACTGTGGCGAGTCTAGAACAATATTTCTATTGATCTGCCAGATGGTAGAAAGTCAACCCTCGTCATAGCCTGGGTCAACCCACAAACAGCCATTACAGAAACGTGCCTTGAGTTGTCCAGTGTCTGGTTTTAAGCATAAGCCGGACAACTCCCCGTACCTTAACAATGTTAAGATATGAACTGTTCTATATCCAATATAGAACCAGAGACACTGATTTAATTGAACCAGATTCAAATCATGCAGCTGTCTCCAGTGCATGACAACTAAATGGAAGGATGCCGATCAGCGTTACTCAACTTAGGAATGCTTCCAATTATGAGTAACCTGAAAGAGAAGCAATTTCTCTTTATCATTACTATCAACTGAATACCATACACAAGTATCTACATCTTCGATCACTTTGAATAATCCCGATACTTGCTACACCTGGTTCTCTACTCTATTCAAATACCTATAACTCCTCAAAATTCAGACCATGTGTTTCCACGAAACACCTGTCTAAAAACTAGAGAAGTCATAAGTAAACTGAATATAGTACGAGGACCAACCCCTCTGTCCTAATGGACACTGGACAACATACAATACTCTGTATAAGTCCGCTGAGTCTAACAACTCTTTCACTGTGTGTCGTAGGTTGAAAACTGTACTTATGGTTAAGAAGAATTACACCGCTGTTTTATGCTCCTTACCTAATCATCCACTGATATAGGTAAATGTCATCGACATAATATCAAAAGGTATATCTCACTCTATGAAAATAGACGTACAGATATATCAAATTGAAATTGGTGCACAACAGCGGATATTCAAAACCAAATATTTGCCGACCGGCAAACAGCCCAGGTGATCTCCTCAAATATCACCGATTACAACGAATCCCGATATAATGAGGATGATCACCCAATTCCCAATAACTTACTCCTACTCATCATCTGTAAAACCATACAGATGTGAGAATCATACCTGGTAAATACATACCCTGGAGTAAGTGTCTAACTGGGAAATCAGTTTTCCATTAACAGTACACAGTGAAACTGAAACATTGAAATGTTTCGTCGGGGTATTCAGGTATTCTTAGTAATGCCTCTTCCATTATCCAGATTCACAACTGTAACCGTATATCTCTTTGCCATCTGTCCAAATCCCTTTATATGTCTTTAGTCATTACCGTCTGCACACCCCTTTAGGCCAATTGGTTTTCTTCCTTCCCTACCGTTCGGCACCAGCCTATGGTTTGGAAGAAGACTATCCAATAAGCATAAAGGGTGTACCGTCCTAATCCTAGGAGCACTCGCAAAGCGAGAGAAGGTGAAGATAAAAGACAACCGAATAAACCTTATTCCTATTTCTCCTGGACCAGAATCCATCCCCGAACTGGAACAAGTTCCTTTCGAGTTCGTATATAACCATACGATGGAGTATCCAATAAGCTGTGGATCTTCGTAGTGACACAGAGTGTCCTGGAGAAATACAAAGGTGATTTAGGATTGGCGAAGAAATACTTGGTTTGGTCGTGAATATCAGTCGCAATTTACTTTGCCCTCCTACTAATCCCTTGCTTTGTCTTAATCTTAATACCTTCTGCACACCGTTTAGGCTAATTGGTTTTCTTCATTCCCCACCGTTCGGCACCAGCCTAAGGTTTGGAAGAAGACTATCCAATCTGTGTAATAGGTGTACTACTCCTAAGCCAAGGAGTACTCGCAACCTGAGAGAAGGTGAAAAGAAAAGACAACTGAATAATCCTATCCGTTTTCTCCAGAACCGGAAACCATCCTCGAATTCCTTCGAGTTCGTATCTAACCATACGATGGTTTTGTCCAATGGAAGTGGACGTTCGTAGCAATACGGGGTGTCCTGGAGAAAAGGGTAAAAGTAGGAGTGGCAATGAGGTCTGCAACTCTGACAATCCAAAAGCCAGTGTTAAGAAGGTTCGGTCAACTTGGTCACTGAGTCATAATCCAGGGTCGGGTCAATGGTCGCTGCCAAAGAGAGAGAGAAAAGAAACACTCAGCTTGCACTCTAACCTAGATCAGAATGGTTATCACTTTATCTAATCTGGAAACCTCCCACTGTACCTCAAATTCTCCTCCAAACCTGAAAGAAGAACTAGTCGGGGTCACCCGAGGAGTAAACTAACTCATCAGTGGGAATCGGGATCCAACTATCATCGCATGATAACTTGACGGAATCCACTCAAGTCACCACACTCCAGAAGGTATGCGCATGCCTGGCAAGTTTCAGTTCTTTTGAAACTCCCGATGAGATTTTTACCCCTAGGACCCAAGTGACCTTGACAATGCCAACATATCAAAGAGTCCTAGTCAAGTTCAGCCCGTCATTATCTTGATTGCATTAAACCCACCCGTACGAGTCCTTGACAATGCCAACATAACTGTACGACTGTCCTAACCAATCCACTTATCCAAGCGACAGAAAAGTATTACACAGCTACCGAACACTACGCCTCGGCAATGCACGACATACGTAGCACGAATACTAAGTAATACTAATCTGAAATGACGGAGGGCTACGGATGGTTTTTGGCGAAAAACCTTTTACCGTAATGAACTTGATATCGTTGAAGGAACTGCATAGTTTTTATAAAAATATAGTGACGAAAGCCTTTGCTAAAGAGGTCACTCCCGGTGAAGGGATCTCGGCTCTTTCCCCGTAGAATGAGGTGCAGGATATTCCAACTGAATACCACGATGCAAAGCAAAAGTAATCGGCTATAGTGAAGTTAATGCCCTGACGCAAACTTCTGTCCAAGGGGTCACTCCCGGTGAAGGGATCTCGGCCCTTGCCTCGTCGACTGAGGAGCAGGATATTCCAAATGAATACCACGATGCAAAACAAAAGCGAACGTCCTTGCAATAACAGCTTTTTGAAAAGTGTTCCAACAACATCAGAATAGGTTTGTTTAAACTTGCATTGATCCGAATCAATGCAGTCCCATCAATTGATCACACCACAAAGAACGAAAATATACTGACGTACGTATATGCCATCCGCATTTGCCACTGGGTCCCGTCATCACCCGTTAGGTTAGCTAACTAACGGCAGAGCGGGGACTGGACTAGCGCGGATGTAAAATATATACAACATCTACTAATATATATACCAATATATAGTATTTCGCTCAAGGCGTGAATAAAATGCAACATCACAGAAATGTACAGCATCACAGAACAATACAGATATCTGGAAGCCCCGGGTTTCACAGAGCCGCTGCTGAAACCCGACGTTCCCCTGGTCGTGTGGATAGCCTGTGCAATGAAATCCTAGACCCCTACGGGCGCGGCAAGTCGCCCGCCAAAACCTGAAGCGAGGCAGCCCCCTTCAGTACCGTGAATGGACCACCCAGCACTTCACGGAATCCGGTAACTTGGGCACCCCTCCTGGGTCAACCTGTACCCCCTACGAGTGCGGCGAATAGCCCGCCAATCCTGGATTGAAGCCCCCTCCGTCTCAATGCCCTGAGATGCGGGCCCGTTGCCCTCCAGAACCCGGCTATCCGTGCACCCCACCGCGGGGCAACCCTAGTACAGAAAGTAAAATATACATACACCGGGTACATCGACCGCAACCAGGTCGTGCCCCAAAAGAATAATACAAACAGGCAGTGACGGCAGTCCACATGTTGGACGCTCGCCCCGCAATATCAAATGTACATAATACAACAAAACAGTACTAGTATTGCATCCAGGCTATCCCCACCGACCGATCCGCAACAACACAGCATAAACATAGAACATCAACGTGAAAGTCACGTTCGCAAATCCGTCTAACCGGGCTATACCAGTCAGACCGGATTTACCGATCGAGTGACATTCACGGTCGCAGATATAATGTAAATACTGTGAAATAATGTGTTTAAAATATCCGATCAATCAAATAATTAACAAGCGGGCCCCAAATGAAACTGTAGCACTCACAGAAATAACTGGCCCAATTTTAATATCCCAAAAGCCCTATTTTCAGCCCATAAAGCAACTGCAGAAAAATGACCAAGTGGGCCCACCTTAGTGCGGCGGAACCGCGGTCCAAAGGGGGTTTTGGCCGCGGTTCCGCGCTCCAAGTAGGGGATCACTTTGTCGTTTTTCTACAGTAGTCTTATCTTTTTCAGAACATCATTTTTCTGCAACCTGAAAAATTTTTAGACACCAAAAAATTCCAACAGAAAACTGATGCAAAGGAAATGTGGTTTTTGGGATTTTGTTCGATCGGAAATGCAAAACACATTAGAACAAGCTAGGCTAGGTTAATGGCGTGGCTCTGATACCATGTTGCGCCACGGCAGCGCCCCGGCCGTCTACTCGAGGCCAAAATGCGGAATCAAAAATTTTCCTTACTCGGAAACCGGCGCTACCGCGGACAATGAAAAACCCGGATCGTTTGCCATTAACCTAATGCTAGCAATCAAGAGATGGGAAGAAAAGTATACCGAGTGATCCGAGTCCTCCGGTCTTCTCTTCATCATCCCGATCTCCCGCGGAAAGTCTTGGCTCCACATCGTCGCCTCCTCGCCGGAAAGGGCACCACATCGCCTTCGTCTTTTACGGGCTCCTGCCTCAATACCGAGGCAACTCGAGCATGAAGCCGGCAACTCGATATGCTCAAGATGTGCTGTAGGAAGTGTAGTAGAGAGCTAATGTCTCATTGGGGTTTGTTGCCTTTGGATGGAGGAATAAGGTTATGGAAAAATGGTGCTTACAATTTTCCAAAACAAAATGAATGAGATGAAGGAATATGTGCCACCCTCAAAAATGGAAATTTCTCTCATGCCCACTCAAAAGAGGCCGGCCAAATACAAGTAGGAATTGGTGGGAGGAAAAAACAAAGGGAGGTGAGTGTAGGATCAAATGTATGGTGACCACATCCAAGGTCAAAGAAACATCAACCATGCTTTTTCCTCCATACCCTTTCCAATCATCATTAAAGCAAGCATGGAAGAAAGATATGAAAGCTATCATAATAAATCTTTATGCAAGAAAACCCTCCACAAAGAGTTATTTGCAAAACTGCAAATAACCCCCTCCATCGGAAAAGTCCGGCCGGGAAAGAACAAAGGAAAACCGGCCGGAACGGAATGCAAACTGGCAACTCCAGAAAACTGGTCCCGTAATAAATTACAGGAAAACCCCGATACTGTGCATACACACCTGCATCTGTATTCCGTCCGGATACAAATGCAAAGAGACAAAATCTATACTGTACTAGACTAGGACCGGCTTAAGCCAAAGCCGGCTAGTAAAATCCGTTCGATCCTGATTCGTGCAATACCGCACGTATCTGATCGAACCCTGCCATATATCCATACGGCTTCTAGTACGATCCGTCCGATCTTGATCCGTGCAATACCGCACGTGTCTGATCGGACCCTGCCATATCTCCATACGGCCTCTACAGCGTTTCGCCCGAAAGCTGAGTAACTGAAAGTGTGGTGGACTCTAAAGACTCGTCAATACAATGGTTGTGGATTTAACCACTAGCACGTCAGAGGTATAAGCCAATACGTAACGGGCCACCAGCTATTGACCAAAAGGGACGTCGATGAGCGAACTCATCCTGACACCCTACTGAGCCTGTCAGTGACAATATCCGTACAGTCCGGTCCGTTCGTCTATGAGCATCGCACGTCGGGCCTAGGGGGTTGGTAAAAGTCAGACCCCCAAAGGCGGTACAAGTCGTGTCGGAGCGTAGCCCAGAACGCCCTGAGATACTACTGGAATACCTACCAGTAAATCTCCTGCCTCGGCCGAGGGCTTTGCGTAATGGCTCTCCTAGACACAGCGCGACCTCACCCCCAATACCGGGAGAGACGAACCCCTGCAGATCCGCTCACTGCCTCCATGTGGCTCGGGACTGTACCCAACTAAAACCTGTTTGCACGACTCCTTTGAGCCGTGGTAGGGTAGTAATCAAAGCACAGTGGGAACTCACACGAGACAAATGACGATCTCAGGTCGATGAACTAACCTGTACACATGTCACCAGGGAACTGCTATCTGACATCTGGTATAAGACCAACTAGCAGGTTCCCGGCGAGTCATGTCCGGTGTACTCATAACCCAATGAGCACCTGTATACATCTTAGGTGAACCAACTGACACCAGTGGCTTGTGAGACCGGCCACCGTCCCTCGTCGGGGTCTCGACTGTATACACTAGTCTACTAATGGAGTATCGATGCCCTGTCTCGAAACTCCTACGACTAGGGACCTTTTAAGGATGTGCTTATAGACCCCAGCTCCCACGTATATGATCGCCATCATACTGCTGGTCGTCAAGCAAGAATCCTAGGGGCTCTATCAACGTGTAATAGCGACATGTCAGGTCACCTAAAGCAGTACACGATGATAAAGATAAACCAGATAGCATACTATCATCTCGAGTAAGACTGTCCTACCGGGATAGGTCCTCCCTCAATCATTGCAATCACGTGCCTGTGATCCAATAATTGACTCTGAGGGCACTATCTCCAACAGTACCGCGATTCCGCGGCATAAGGAGACTAAAGCGGTGGAACCAGGGCAGTTTGACTTTCTCACTGTTCCAAAATTGCAGGTATACTTCTATACTTTCTTATCTCTTTCCTCATATGCTCCAATTAACAATTTGCTGCAGGTTTCTTTGCAAATAAATCGCAGCGCCGCAAAAGCAAAATAATTTGTGCGTGTTTTTGATCTTTGGTTGTTTGCATATTAATACGGAAATTAAGGGGCAAAGACCAAATCCAGATTAGGTGGGGAGTTCATTACCCTTCCTAAGCCCCAAAAATCATAAACTTGCATCCGCATTTACCCTCATTAACTAAAAAATATCTAGAGATGACTCTAAGGACCGTCGCGCTCACTTAGGACAAGAGAAGGCTGTGGGTAATTCATTGCTTATCCGTGTTTTTTTTGTGGTGTCTAAGGCAAGTGTGTCGAAGGCTAGTAGTTACTTAATTAGGCTCACTACTTACGTAGTGGAGAACCTCCCACTTACCTGGCACTTACCTGGCTACAGGAGAGACAA
The DNA here is from genome assembly GCA_030015575.1 of Agapanthus africanus. Lineage (NCBI taxonomy): Eukaryota > Viridiplantae > Streptophyta > Magnoliopsida > Asparagales > Amaryllidaceae > Agapanthus > Agapanthus africanus. The sequence goes on from CM057340.1 coordinate 508,906,116, forward strand.
AGTGGCAGTGAAGGATTGATCCCGCGACTTGTCTTTTGGCAGTTAGGAGCGGTCTAGAGCTTTGACCTAGGTGACTACTAGATTTTAGGGTTTTTCTTGTTACATTTGTTGTGATCGCATCATTTTTTTTCAAAAAATCCGTATATTTTCAAAACAAACACCAATCACATTGATTCTTTCCCCTAATTATATGTCACGCTGCCACTTGTACTAACCCTTTTTTGTGCAAGATAGGCTGGACACGGGATTCTAGTGCCCGTTTATTCCGCGTTCCCCTGATCGACCCAAAAGTCGGTATTTCTACATTTACCTCTTCTTTACCCACCTCCACACCCATTTCGATGGACGATTCTCCATCGAACTTCTTTACCACTACTCTGCCGCCGTCCGTTGGTGCGCAGAATCCATCCCGCATCTTTTTCCAAGAGAGGTGTTATCCTACACGAGGTCCTCTTTTGACCTGTCTCTCCATTCCACCAGCCAACGGGGAAAATTTTCAAATAAAATCCCAATACATCAACCTTCTACCCAAATATCACGGTCTCGAGACTGAAGACGCATATGCCTTTATCACTAAATTTGAAAATGTATGCGCAATGATGGGTACCTCACAGCTTTCTATAGATGTTATGCGTCTACGTCTTCTCCCATTCACCTTGTGCGATATATCCGAGAAGTGGCTGTATAACACTACCGTACATTCCATTTCAAATTGGGAAGAATTCGTTAAAGCATTCCTTATGAAATTCTACCCACATCATAAAACAGCTCGAGTCCGTAGCGAAATAAATCAATTCACCCAGCTTCCAAATGAACCATTTCAAAATGTCTTGAACGCTTCAAGAATTTGTTAGTCCAATGTCCACATCACGGAATCCCTAGATGGGATCTGTGCCGAATCATTTATGAGGGCATTAATCCTAACACAAAATTGACCCTTGAATTAGTGTGTCAAGGCAACTTCATGACCAAAGATGATGGGGAAGCCTGGAAATTCCTAGAAGATTTCGTTGAAAAATCGTTACAGTGGGAGGGTGTGAGTCAATCGTATAGGGTTGGCAATAACCAATCGGAAGTTTCCATAGGAGTTAGAGCTAAAATTTCAGCTATACACAAGAAACTCGAGACTATGGAAAATAAATTTTTAGCTGCCGCCCTAAAACAAATGTCACTCTCCAAAACTATATGTGGATGCTGTTCTGATCCTTCTCACTTGACGGAAGAATGTCCACGAAATTCTCCGTTTCAAGGTCATGAGTAGACCAATGCCGCATTTCAAAGACCTGGGAACGATCCATTTTCTTCCACTTATAATCAGGGTTGAAGTAATCACTCAAATTTTGCTTGGAACCAATCACAAAATCAAAATACGGTTCCAAACCAACACAATTTCCAAAGGGTCCCTCCACCACAACAGCAACCACTTCAATTGAGTCAGCACCCCTACCAATCACAAAACTTCCAAAATCCGGCCAACACTTTTCACCATATGAAAACTCTTTGCAATTGACCGGTACAGATAATAACTCTGCACTAGCACAAATCTTGGATACTTTCATGAAACAATCCATCCAAGGGACTGCAAGTTTGCAATCTTCCGTCGAGAATGTGATGAAGATCATTGTCTCTCAAAATGAGAATATCAAATCGATGGAAGCACAAATTGCACAACTAAAAGCTGAAATGAGTGCAAGAGAGAAAGGGAAACTTCCAGCTCAACCTTTACCCAATCTTGGCTATTCACATCATGTGAATGAAATCACGTTGAGATTTGGAAGAGTGCTTGACAATCACGTTGGGGAAGAGATTGATGACACTTATAAATCAATCAATAACACCCCGGCTGAGACCTTTCCTTCCACTTCTACTTCTAATTCTGACCCCAGTTCTTCGACCCCACCATCTTCTTGCGAGCCTATTCTCCGTTTCCCACAAGGCTCGCCACCTTAGCCCATCTCTTCTAGTTCTCCACAGACGATCCCCACCTCTATTCTGGGATCGGGTCCACACACACTTCCTTCTCCTATGATGGACCCAGCGCTTATTGCTAAAGCACCTTATCCTAATCGGTTAAGGGCTAACAAATCGAGTCTACATATGGAGAAGATTATGGACATGATTAAGCAAGTTAACATCAACATTCCTCTCCTAGATGCCATCCAACAAGTTCCATCCTATGCGAAAACTCTTAAGAACTTGTGCACTAGGAAGAGGAAGACTCAAGTGCCCAAGAAGATATTCATGGCAAAAACTGTAGACACGGCTTTCCCCCAACAATTACCATGGAAACGTAAGGACCCTGGCTGTCCTACTATTTCTATTTCTATTGGGGAAAAACACATTAATCGTGCTCTACTTAACCTTGGCGCTAGTGTTAACTTGCTTCCATACTCTGTTTACGAGCAGTTAGGTATCGGAGTGTTAAAGCCCTCGAGCATAACTCTCCAGATGGCTGACCGATCAATCACCAAACCTAGGGGTGAACTGGAGGATGTGTTAATAAAAATCGGGGAATTTGTATTCCCTGTGGATTTTATTGTAATTGATACACAGCCTGTAGCGAACCCACGGAATCAGATTCCGGTGATTTTAGGTCGCCCCTTTTTTGCCACTTCCAACGCTATCATCAACTGTCGTAATGGTACTATGACCCTATCCTTCGGAAATAAGTCAATTGAGCTGAACATTTACAAGTTAGGAAGTGTACCCTCCGAACCTACTGCTCAGGTCTGTTCTGTCGACTTAATGGATGTCGACAGCAGCGAATTTGATGATCCTCTTGATACTGATCTTGACTCTTTTCATACGTTATTGTTTGACCCAACTATGTATCATACACAAACGGACTCTTCCACCGAGATGTCCGGGTCAACAACTAACACTGATTATGAATCATTTCTGGAGTCTGAAGATCACCCTGCACTTTATGATGACATTATTCATCGGGGTATTGATGGAACTTTTGAGGAGATCTTCGCTGATGAACTTGCATTTTTGAATGACACGGGTGTTGAGATGAATCATCTCCCAATCAATGAAATTGAACCTCCACCCCTTCTTCTGAACTGTAAAAAGAATGCGAGTAATCCATCACATTCACTGCATCGTCTCTCCAAAATGAGACGCACACACATTCTGTTCCAACACTTACCCTTTCCCCACTTCTTCTTCCACTAACCCGAGCACTGCATTGATAAAATTTTTGAATGGTTGGTGTTAACTTTCGGTCTTTGCAAAGCTTGGGATCGACCAATGATTTTTAACCCCCTCATGTGATTTTCAAAGATTAATATGGCTTAACTTAAGTTTGGGGGGGTATATTTTCTGGCTCCTGAAAAGAAAATTTACACAAAATGATGAGCCAAAAATAAGTTTGGGGGAGAATCTTCACTTATATATTTTGCCCCCACTAATAAATTCCTCCCAGGCTTACAGATTTTTTGTAGATATAGCGGTTGGCAACAGTGAGGACACTGTTGAAAACAAGTTTGGGGGAGATTTGTGCTTATTTTTGCATCATTTGCATATCATTTGCATAAGCACAAAACATTTTCAAAACCTATAAAAATTTATAAATTTTCAAAAAATAAAAATATTTTTTGTACATAAATAAGATAATAAAAGATTAGATAGTGAAAAATTACATCCATGAGATTAGAAAAATTTAAGAAAACCAAGAAAATTAGAAGTTTTCTTATACGAACTAGTAATAAGTAGTTATGAGCCGTTGTCCCAAGGGTTAGTAAGATGAAGGAAGTCACTAATCTGAGGATAAAAATAAGTCTGAAAAATAGTTCCTATTTTGGAAGCCAAACATTTTTGAACGTTGATGCCCTGCTATTCGCACTTACACACGTCTTGAAGCCCGGGATAGTAGAGGATACCTTGAAATGCTCTTGTCTAAAAGCCAAAGTATGAAGGAAAAAAATTGAATAAAATATAAAATGGTGAAAAAAAAAGGACACTGGTTTTGTTATCGCCAAGGCAGCAATAAAAAAAATATAGCAAGGGTGCCTCTTCACCTAGTGCCCTAAGGCCAACTGGTCTGGTTGTCACTGCTAAGGCTTAGGTGGTGCAAGACGAGGAAAAACACCAAATAAGCAAACACATGAGTAATCGGTCTGTTAGTACCTCAAGAAGTATTAACGGTCGCATGAAAGTGTGTGAGCAAATTCATCTAAATATTCATTAATTAAAAAGTACTGAGGCAGATGGACAAGAGTATGATAGCTTGAATTGAATTCTCCGGGTGTAGGGATGTTCATTACACACACGTAGGGTTATATGATCGATGTTTGGATGAAAGATAGGAATGAAGAATAAGACGATGTTTTATTGAGGGAGGACGTGATTTCTGACATCTTTTCATGACTATTAAGATAGGGCTCATGACAACCGAAAAGCTAGCTTAGTTGGAAACTCTAATATTCAAAGCTTTTCTTTTACGATTCTTTTCTTTAAATGTAATATTCATGATCTTCCTTTTATTATTGAATTTTGTGGGTACAATCCGCTGAAAACCCTCAGGAGACAACACTCCTCCTACTAGGGACACCTAGAGGTTTAAAGGCTTGTTGCACGTGCTCAGTGCAATCGTGTTGCCTACTAAAGTGTGCTAGTTAGCTTTTCTCTTTCTTTATTTTCTCCATCTCTTTTTAATAAAACAGTTCGCTCGAGACGACCGAAAATAAGTTTGGGGGAATTTGATCAGTCGAAAATAATGTATTTTTACCACGTCAATTTCCCTATCTTTTGCATCCATCTTGAGGTGTTCAGTATTCATATTGCACATATTAGCAAAACACCTGTATAATACTGAATTACCTGTACTGTATATTAAAACCAGCATTTTTAGGGAAATTGACTGTTTATCATGGCATCGCATTATTCTTGTATAGCGCAACTCTTGTCTCGAGAAATTGTGCAGGAAATTGCAGGAACAAAGCCAAAATTGGGAAAAGAGCTGATAAAAAATACACTAACTCCATGATTTGAGATCTGGTAGTGATACAGAAAGCCAAATAAAATTCAACATATCAGAAAAAGGCCCCAAAGTCAGCCCAAAGCAGTAGAAGAAGACTCAAGCCCCAAGGCTTCCACAGAGCCGCGGATCCGCGACCGGAGCCGTCTTGCGCCGCGAATCCACATCGGCTCCATGGCTTCAGCTCCTGAATTTTCTGCACGTGTCTTACCTCTAACGGCCAAGCTTCCAGAAGACTCCAGATTTTCCTCATGGCTTCATCTAGAAGGCTCGGCCTAACAAACTATTTCTAGAAGGCACTCTTTAACGAACTTTTGGAGGGAAATTCAAATTTGAAATCTTAGATTTAGGGTTTTGAAAGTCTATAAAAAGGAGCCTAGATCTAGGGTTAAAGGGTTGATCGTTAGTTCTTCATCTCCCCTAAATCCACCTACAAGTTGAGTGACACAACTTGTAGCCCTAAATCCAAAATCCAAAGCCAAGATCAAGATCCCGAGTACATTCAAGCAAGAAGCTTTCAACCTTTTAGGAGCGGAGCCGATCTTCAATCGAGCAAGTGATCCAAGCCGATCCGCAACTCAAGGAGACGAGCGAAGCCAAATTGATGATCGAGTTCATTCCTCTTGTAGTTCTTGAGCGATTTGTAACGGAATTGTTGATAAATAAAAGGTGAAATTCTTTAATCTTGCTTTCTTTAAATTCTTGCATCATGATTCGATCTCAATTTGTGATTATGGTTCTTGTTGTGATGTTTGAGTAAAACTCCGCTCGTAAAGGAGTCGAGACGATCAATAGAATGATGATGTAACAAATCTTAAAACGATTCTTAAGTCCTACGAGTTTTGTAAACCCTACCAAATTGAAGAATCGACGACCAAGTTTCGTTGCGATGCTTTCTTGATTGTGATCGCTCGAAATTAGGGATCCACGATCGATTCTTGAATTTACTAGAGGCTAGAATATGAATGATATCGACGAAGGAAAAAGGGATAGATGATGAAACCCTAGTTTCATACGAAATCCCTAATTCTCGTTGATCATCATCGATATAGTATCAATTCATCGATGGATAAGAATACGTAATCGCTAGATTTCATCACATCTATAGATCCGATCGATTCCTACGAGCCTCATTTCGATTCTTGATATTTGGTTTGGAAATCATCACATCTCAATTCTTGATTTTAATGTTTTCTTAGATCTAGATTTTTCTCATTCTTGAAATTCAATTACAAATCATGAATTGTTTTCTTTTCTTTTCCTTAAAGTTTCAACTCATCTAAATCAAGACACGAACGATTACACTTTCCCTGTGGACGATCCGCACTTACTAACGCGCTACATCTGACACCGTTATTGATTGCGGTCAAAATATTTTTGGTTGTGATTTATAATCAATTTTCTATATACACAATCGGAAATCGTTTCAATCAACTGGCGCCGTTGCCGAGGATCATTTGATTTACCTACACAATCGGAAATCATATCAATCACGCAACAAAAGAATCGCTGACAGAAGTTAACACAACAAACGGCTGATCTAGCTAACATGTCACTCCTCGTCCCAAGCCTCCGCTACTCCCGCGCCGGTCACGAAATCTGTCTCGTTGAATACGCCTCTGTCTCTGGGCTGGTACATCGGTATGAGTCCTCCACTGTTCCGGAACTTCCAAAGTCTTTGGAAGACATGTCTCGTCAACTAGGGCTGCATTCACTGGTGCTGTAAACGTAACACTATGCTGAGTGCTGATCGCAAGGAACAACTGGGTAACAGGAGTGACAACCTCCTGTCTCTACGCTTTACTGGCCTCAACCAAAGACCTCATCGTCTGGCGCAAATCCTACATCTCTGCCACAAGCCTATCAACACGATCTGTCGAAGGCGGATCCATCTACTCCTATGCAACGAGCGTGCCACCCTGGTCAGTCCTCGTCCCATCCGAGTTAAACCCGACCTCGGCCCTCGCTGCACCACTCTGAGTCCCCATAGTCATTGGCGGCAATGGCTAAAAAATTGGAAATAGGGTCGATATGAACACGGAAATCGAATCACAAGGATATGTATCATCAAGGAAGGAATTTCAAGCAATTAGTACTTAGGTCACTTTAGGCGGAGTACCGCATCGTGAGTATGCCGCGAACATACACACACTACGTTACTCTGCTTAAGCAACCTACTCTATCATACCAAGGTCGTCCTACACTCCGAAAGGTAAAACCTAGCGCTCTGATACCAGTTTTGTCATGACCCGAAATTGGCACGTGACGGCCCTTAAAGTACGCAACATCTACAGGCGTAACGCAATTTAAGTAAACCCAAAACCCAGCAATCTAAACCATCAAAAGTAGTAAGAAAGTGATAATAGCATTTTCAAAACCATTGAAATCTCAACCCAAATTCTTTAAAGTCCAACTTTTCTTCCTTTAAAATTTTGGCAGCACCTCCTTTGTAAAAACCAACCCCAAAAATGGGTACAACATAAATATAAGTAAAGCATCCCCAACGGGAGCAAAACTACGTCCAATGGCGGAAAACAACCACCACAACAGATATACGATGCCGTAGCGAAGAAATAAAAGATGATATAAGTAAAACTGCATAAAAGACATCCAAGTCACCAATATATACAATATAGTCCTCACATCAAGTCTCTAAGTCATAGAAGATAATGGTAGATGGAGAGTACATGATACAACGAATATTTAATAAACATGAACGGATAACCACAAAACCCACCTAAGCAAAACTGCATACTGTGAGCTGAAGCGGTATCCGCTGCAAAAAATGATGTGATAGATGAATAGCCTGCCTCGACTACTCTGGGGAAACAACCTGCAAAACCCTGTGGCACAACATAGGTGAGTTGCCAACTCGTGAATATTAAATAACATATGCAAGTAATCGCAAGTATGCACGTACAGTGCGAATCTAACATATGCAAGCTAATAGCAATAAATGGTCATATGTATGCAATAGTCATGAAAGATACACTAGCAGGTACAACTAATATATGAAGCAATACTAATATGACAATCTGTATGCAACAATCATGTAAGGTACTCTATCAAGTACTACTAATACATGAAGAAATGATATGACAATGTATATATGCAACAGTCATGAAAGGTACTCTAGCAGGTATATCTAATACATGAAGCAATGCATATAAAATAAAGTATATAAATGCAACAGTCATGGAAGGTACTCTATCAGGTACTACTAATACATGAAGCGGTGCATAAACAATAAATGCGAAGTATGAGATGAAACATGTCATTTCTATGGAATCCTGACATCGTGGTAGGACCAAAATCCATCAAGACAATCCAAATCCCAATTCCTCAAATCAGCCCCCAAATTGGCTCTCATATCATGTAATTCTCACAAAACCCGAACGTACAACATCAAGTAAATCTCATTTATCCTAAATGTACAAAATCAAGTAAATCTCATATATCCTATATCCAATATCAAGTAAATCTCATATATCCTGAATGCAATATCATGTGAATCTCATATATCCTGAATCCAATATCAAATGAATCTCATATATCCTTAATAAGTCTATTTGCATGAATAATTATGATGATGTATATGAATTGAAATGTATACATATATATTAGCATCTCTTTCCACTAATATATATATATATATATATATATATATATATATATATAACAGCGTCCCATTCCACTATTATATATACCTAGAAGTAAAAATATCATGAAACCAAGTGTCAAGCATCGACACATAAATACTGATCTATCAGGTGCTGTTACGATGACTGGCCCCCTGATAGGTACGTATCATACGATATACCAAAAGCTCGAGTGCTTAGCTCTGACTTTTGCCTCTCGACGTATCCATACTTACATGACTCCCGTCGGTATCCCCACGATAACCGCCGAGTCATTGGTACTGTCACCGGTAGGTACTTGCCCAATTTCTAGGCTCAATCGGCATGGACCGTCGATCATCTTGCCGAGGAGAACCATACCGGGCCCCACCATATACCCTCATACGGCCCACGACGCTCCTCGCATGGGGTATATATATCAGAACCGATAAAACTCATGGTGACTGATGAAATAACATATCAAGAGAAACCGGGTTTTTCAAATAATGCATAATTTCATGAAACTACCACGGTCCTCCAATTCAGAAAACATCATGAAAAATCCATATCTCAATGCGAAAATCCATGAATATAATATATGCAACATAAAACTGCAATGTAAGCATATAAAGGAAAAGCCGCTATTTAACTGCAACAAGTTAAAATATATGAATGCAGTTCCTAATTTCTCCATGTCTATAGAACATCAAATAAAGGTAGACATGTAGCTACAACCAGATATGTGTGTAAACATGAAGGTATAGCAAGATATATGTATCTACCTATCAATAATGATGTAATATACTCTCCAGATATAAGTGAAGTATGTATGCAAGATATATATGTAGCTATGTTATTATGTGTATATGTACCTATCGCTAATGGTACAATACCCTATAGGTATACATGTAACTAGCATGTAAGCATGTCAAGGCATATGTGTAAGCATGTAGGATACAGTTATGCAATATGTCATATGCATAAAGAAATATAAATCAATGTCTCAATGTCCCTAACCAAACAATATCATATAGGTATGTGTGTTGTGCGTGTCATGGCAATTATTGATGGTGGGTGTGGCATACAATTAGTGCTCGTGCAACATGAGCCGTCAATAATAGTGCAGTTTCCTAAAGGCACAAGTCCAAGCACAACAAATATCTAAGCAATAAGGTGTATTCGCAACTCTATATATGAAATAAAATATGCGACAATTCATAACATCTCTAGCCCAGACGCATAACGCCATGTGGGCGATTTCACTGTAGATGTTAAATCTACTCACCGACGCTCCTGGATAAGTAAAGCCTACCACTTGCTTTCCCCTGTTCTCAGCGCTCGAAGTCCCCGCCTACGATCCTAAACACATATAATAATAAAGCAAGCGTATATAAGCAATCGATAAAAAATACGTACAACTACAATTAACCGACGCACCAACTCCAAACATACTCTCGAGTGTTCGTTTGAGTGGCTAACGCGCGTAGCGAAATTACGAAACGAACTCAAGAGCAAAAGATACAGAAAGACACGAACGGTATCGGCATGACCCTAGCTAGAAACGCAAAGCGACACAACTACCAAGTCTAGACCCTGATCGTACCGATCGGACATTCACAACACAAAATATAGCGTGAAATCAATATACATATCGTCGCAACGATAAAAGAAACCCACGCCTAAAATATCCGTAAATCTAGTAAGCAGTATTTATCATTTAAGCACAGAACTACAAGTTTTACCAAAAACTAGAGTTTGCAAATATCAAAAAATAGCAAGGTTAAACCATTTAAAACTTTACTAAAATTTTAGATTTCATTAGGATTAGAAAAAGTTTATTTTGTTAATTAGCTTAATTAGCCGATTAGGAAAATATCATTTAATAAATTTGCAACTTGATTTAATTTTCTTCAAGCTTAACGTATTAACTAACCATTTCACTAATCAAAACCCTAATTTGATTAATAAAATGATATCTTGAATTTCTAAATATTAATTTAAAAGCTTAAATTAAACATCTAATTAAGCTAATTAAAGGTATTAAGCAACAAAAAGAGATTAGGGTTAAGCTTTTATACCTTCCAAGAATACAACTTGAAACAAGAACAATCCACGGTTTCGCCTCCAAAATCCTCACTAGAATGAAGATCTAAGGAAGATTTGTGAAGAAGAATGAAGGTTTTGGATTATATTTGAATTTGTATGAATTAATTTGGATTTTTCATGATTTATTTCAAGCAAAAAGAGAAGAAATGAGTGAATAAAAATGATGGACAGCAAGAAGAAGAAGTGTCCGGCCAAAGGAAGAGCTAGGGTTTTGTTGTGGAGATGTGTGGAATTTTCTAGAAGGAAATTGAAATAATTGTATACTAAAACAAAAAGCTTTATGTTTCATTATCCTTTCTTTTAAAAAAAACATTTAATTCCACAAAAATCAAGATATTTTGGAGGGAAGGTTATAAACATAATTCTAGTGATTAACTTAGCATAAAACCACATTAGTAGTAATTTACCCGTATAAAAAAGTAATTACCACTAATAAAGTGCACAAATAAAGCATTAAAATAATATTTTATCAGGAAAAAATTCTTTGTGAACCAAAACTTCCCATTGACCCCCAAAGATCGTACACTAGCTTTATTCTAGGTAAACTAGGTGCCGGCAAGTCTATATTGAAGTTTGATCACAAACGGGTTAAAACGGAAAATACCGACTATTTTACCCTTAAAACGGAAAATTCGCAAAACGATTCCTAACACGTTACAATCTTCCCCCCTTAAAGAAATTTGGTCCCCAAATTTAAAATTCTCACTAATCGTACTTTCAAAGAGATGAGTACAAAACTCCCAAATCCCGCTGGTAGCCTCCTAAGTGATCACCTCACCATACGGCTACGCCAAAGAATCCTCACAGATAGCAAGACCCTTGACCGAACCTACCAAACAAAACCTATGGTTGCCAATTGGAATGTCTCCTGATAACTGCTATCCAAGGAGAATCGTAACAATGGCAAGTGATGATCCCAACTGCCGACAACAATTAGTACGTACACAACAAGCATATCGTCCAGAGTCTGTATAGTCTGTTCTGTCTAACCACCAACCAACGGATGGAAAGTAGAGCTAAAGCTCAACCAGTACCCAAGGATTCCTGAAGTTTCTGCCCAAGACAGCAAACGAACAGGGTGTCTAAATTGGATACAACGCATGAAGGAACTCCATGCAAACGCGCAAACTTAACAAAGAACAACTGACCAACTGAGCATAACCGGACAACAAACACCCAAATGGAGTCACACCCTGACTAAACTCGGGTAGATGCCACAACGAATATTTATGGAGATCTGCTCCCATTCCTACTCTGGAACGGTCAAAGGTTGCAACTCTCCAGCCGGTCTCAAATGCTCAACCTTAGCTCACAACCAGACAGACACCTCGAAACGAAATCCGAAACTTCACTCTTCATTCCTGCCCATCTGTAACTATCTCACAAGTTACGTCACATATTGGTAGACTTGAATGAACAAAGAAAGCCGACTGATGTGCCTACTCTAGGATTTTGCGTCTCTACCCATCAGTAGTAGGTACACACAAACGCGTCCCGTGTATGTATTTACCAAATTTGATTCTCACATCTATATGGCGTTACAGATGGTGAGTGGGAGTAGGATATTGGGAATTGGGTGATTAGATCCTCTATATATCGGAATTCTTCGTGATTGGTGATATTTGAGCAAATCACCTGGGTTTTTCCTAACGGAAAATTTTTGGTTTTGAATATCCATCGTTATACACAAATTTCAAACTGATATATCTGTACGTTTATATTATAAAGTGAGATATAACTTTTTGAAATTATGACTATGACATTTACCTATATCAGTTGATGGTTAGGTAAGGTGCATTCAACAACGGTGTAATTCTTCTTAACCATAGTACAGTTTTCAACCTATGACACACTGGATTTGAGTTATTAAAACTCAGAGGACTTATACAAAGTATTGTATGTTGTCCGATGTCCGTTAGGACAAAGGGGTTTGTACTCTTACTATATTCAGATTACTCATGACTTCCCTAGTTTTAGATCGGTATTTCGATGAAATACAAGGTCTAAATTTTAAGAAGTTGTGGGTATAAGAATAAAGTAGAGAAGCTTATGCTGCAAGTATCAGGATTCTTCAAAGTGATCGAAAATGTAGATACTTGTGCTAGGCATTCCGTCATAAGTAATAGTTTTGAGAACTTGCATCTCTTCCAGGTTACTCATACGTGGATGCATTTATTGATGAGTAATACTCCTTGGCCTCCCTCCATTTGATTGATATGCACTGGAAACAGCTGCATGATTTTTGAATCTGGTTCCAATTAAATTAGTGCTTCTATTTCTATACTGGATATAGAATGGATTCATATCTTAACGATGTTAAGGTATATGGAGTTGTCCGGCTGATGCTTAAAACCAGAATCTGGACAAACTCAAGGAACATTTCAGTAATGGCAGTTTGTGGGTTATCTCAGGCTTTGACGATGGTTAACATTCTACCATCTGGAAAATCAATAGTTATATTGTTCATGACTCGCCACAAGTTTTAGTAAAATGGATTCTTTCCAGAAAACATTAGTGGGAGTATGGTAGAACTGGAATTGATTCCAGAACCACAAACGATTACTAAAAATTTAGTAGAACCTGAGAATTCAATTGGTTTCGACAATCCATTAGCCACTCCGCAGATTTGGTGGGTAACCTCAGGCACCTGAGAGGTACTTTGGTCTCATCAAAGATGGTGAAAGAGAGGTTTTTGATTACCCAAACTTACCACTACTGCTGTTCTAGACTATGAGATCTGGCTGGAGGATGAATATAACGTCGTTCTAAATTAGCTTTAGAAGTGCACGTGTATACGACTCTGCCAGAAGGCTTTTGTAGTCAGTGGGAGCAGCGGAAGCATAGTGGGCAAGTAGCTTATGTCTATTTATAAACTAAAGCAGGTATAGCGGAGATAGATCATCTATTTTTGATGTGACAGTCATAGAGTTTGACTTCATCAGAATAAGAGATGGATCTGGTAAGAAGATAGTAAGGAGTCATGTCCTGGTATTTAGATGACATGCATTTAATAGGAATAGATCTTCCTGTACTACGATCGGTTATACTGTGGTTGTTACAAGGTGTTTCTCCACATAGGATATGGATAAAATATCAGGGATTCTGGTTACTAAATTTATGGTTTTAGATCTAGATTTGGGAAGTGTCCCATTTCAGATATTTTGACATTATTCTAAAGTGTGTTAGAATAGACGACTCCTGGCGTGGTGGTGTACCCGCAGGTGATGGAGTCACCCTCTCTAAAGAGATGTCTTTTTGACTAATGAGGAGAGGGATTTGCATGATTGGTGTATCACTTGCTTAGGCAATTAAGTCTATCATGAGATGTCAAGTACAACACCAGATATTGATTTTGCACAGGCTGCAATAAGTATATATTAATCCAATCCTGGAGAAAAATTGGGAAGCAGTTATGAACATAAGTGGATGTTCTTGGTATATGGTAACGGCGGTCTCCTTCAGGAGGCGATTATCATTTTAGTCTTCCAAGGTGACATGGATAACAGAGTGACTGTCATAGTTATAGTTTTCCCTCTTTTGAGGGGCAGTATGTTGGACAGGTGGTCCAAACGGATACTGTAGAAGGCATGGCACATGATACTGATTAAATTCAGTAGCCGATACAGTCTAAGAAGTTTGTTGGATTTGGAGTTCATTTGTGAACTGGATCCCATCAGATATCCAGAAAAATTCTAAGGCATGTATTTCTCATTTCGGGAGATAGTCTTTCTCCGTTAAGTTGAGATATAGAGAGAGATAAAAATAGAAATACTGGAGCGGATCCACTCACTGAGGCTCTTTCTCGAACGCAATGGTTTCACAAACGAGCTTTGTGAGACTGATTAGTAGAGAAATTGGGTGTTCGGTATCACACGGGCTGTGAGTGCGACACTGCAATAATTAGCCTTAACTGCAAGTGGGAAATTGTTGGCAATAATACCCTCAAGGAAATTGTTGCTGGCAGGTGATTATGATGATTGAGGGAGGCGGATAGAACAGTCTTACTCGAGATGATAGTATGTCTGGTTTTTCTTTATCATCATGTACATGTATTATGTGGTATTACTGATCAATATTACATAATGATAGAGCCCATAGGATTCTTGCTTGACTACAAGCATTATGATGGCGATCATATACGTGAGAGTTGGGTGGTCTATAAACACATCCTTAAATGTTCCTAGTCGAAAGAGTATCGAGAATGGGCATCCATACTCTAGAGTAGACTAGTATGTACTTTTCGAGACCCCGATGAGGGGCGGTGGCCAGTCTCACAAGCTATTGGTGTCAGTTTGTCGCCTAAGATAGTATACAGGTGCTCATTGGGTTATGAGTACACTGGACGGACTCATCGGGAACATGCTAGTTGGAATTATACCTATTATCAGATATCAGTTCCTAGATGACATGTGTACAGGTTATTCTGTCGACCTGAGATCGTCATTTGTCTCATGGGAGTTCCTATTGTGCTTTGATTACTACCCTACCACGGCTCAAAGGAGTCATGCAAACAGGTTTTAGTTGGGTACAGTCCCGAACCATATGGAGGCGGTGAGTGGATCGTCGGGGATTCGTCTCTTCCAATATTAGGGGTTAATGTCACGCGGTGCACGGGTGGCCATCACCTGAAATCCATGGCCAAGGTAGACGAGAATTACTGATTTGGATCAGTAGTTTCCCAGTTGGTGATGGGCTTCATACCGACACGAAATATCGCGTTATTAGGGGTATGACTTTATCCAACCCCCTGACTCAATATGCGATACTCTTAGACGAACAGATCGGACTGTACAGAGATTGTCATGGACATGAGTTTGCTCGTCGGCCTCTTTTTCGTTCAATATCTAGGTAGCCGTTACGTACGGCTAGTGCCGCTGACATGCTTGTGGTTAAACCCACTGCCAGCGTATTGGCGAGTCTTTAGAGTCCCACACAGAGGGTTTCCCTACTTCGGGAGAAATGATGTAGAGGCCGTATGGTATTACTGTAGGGTTCGATCATATACGTTCACTTGTGCATGTATCATGATTCGGACGGATAATATTAGTGGTCTTTTGTTTAAGCCAGATCCTAATATTATATTGTTGGATTATTTCGTCTCTTTGTATTCGTATTTTTCAGAATATGGATACGGGTATGTATATACGGTAAGGGGTATTCTTGTAATTTTTTACAAGGGTGCTTGTTGAAGAAAACACCTCATTTTGTTTTTAACCATTTTAGTTAAAATAGTTTAATGAGGTGGAGGGATGAGTTGTGTCATTGCTTTAAATGAAACATTACTATGTAGTGACTCATGGGGTGACTCATGGCGTGACTCATGGGTTACTATTGTAGCATGCTTGATTTATCTATGGGTTGTGAGATATTTTGTGAGGCTTCATTCTTGAGTTCACAACACTTAGCCTTTTTTCATGGTTGCTTCATACAACACTCTCATATCCTCAAGATTTCTTCTTCTACCTCCACCCTAAAAGTTTCATGTGTTGAGAAAGTATCATGTCCCGCTTCCCAGAGTACGCTAAGATGGGTACGTGACATAGCCAACCATGCAACCTGTAGGTAGGAAGTATCCATCCACAGTCACATTACGGCTGTAGAGATATCAAGAACAAAATATAACTATCTAATACATGTCCATTAGCCAAGATAAAATGAGTCAAGAATAATAATAATGCGGAACCAAAAGATCCAATACAAATAACTGGAATGTATGTCCCATAATGCGGGCTCACATCAGGAATAAAATGCAGAAAAGTAAAAGAACTAACTACTACAGAATCCTCACTGCTCAGCCTGCTGGCTGAAATACTCCTGCTCGGACTGCAGCAAAGGTACGGAATCTGGGCCATGCAAAATCCAGACGTCAGCGCGTCATGTCATCAAGCAATAAAATATAAACAGGGTAACAAGCAATGCAAATACAATCATGAATGATAAAGCAGGTGTAGCAGCAATATAAATCAGGGCAATGAAGGGTAGTGTGCAATGAGTAAAACTAAAATGGTCTATTGGGTTATCTACTCTTAAGTCTTTGAAATCAATTTGATGAATCATCGATGTAACTCAATAGTATCCCGTGCATGCCCGGGACCACGGTCTAAGACTCTCGGGCTGAAACCGACACGTGCCGCTAGGCACAAAAAGGAAAAGGGTAAAGACCAACAATGTCAGCAGCATCGTCACGAGGCGGGCCTAGCCTCAAAAAAACTGATCAGTATAAGCAAGCAACTGTCGAGTTACAAGTCAGGATTTCATCATTGATTTCCCCATACCCCCAAGTTATATGTGTTCAAGTCAGGTATTCAGTAATCAAGAACTAATGCCAACACAGGATCAGGTAGGTGCAGGTTTGTCTGGATAGACAACAGGAACAGTCCGTAAGGACTACATGTCGGGTTTGTTGGCATTAGACACAAGATCAGGTAACAGGTAAAGCCATGGTACATCAAGTCAGGTCAAGTAGTGTACCTAGATATCATGTCATGTCAAGAGTACACGGTACTATGTCAGGTCAAGTAATATGTGTAGCAAATCACATCAGTGTGTACAAGATAACATATGGATGCTCATAATCGACTAGCATAATCATGGTTATGAATAAACAAGCATGGTACTATCAAAACAATAAACAGGCACGGTAACATGATAGCAATATGTGCAGATTAAACTACTTAGTTGTATGGTTATCAGTTTGGTTTAAGCAATAGTTTTAACATTTCAGGAATGCAGTATTACACATGTGGATGATGGAATCATATTAATATGTATTAAAATAATATAGAGATGCAATTGAATGTGAATAAGGCTAAATGTATGCAATCGGTCGTACGATAGGGTAAAATTAAAAAAGTGTAATATGGCTATAAAACAATTGTGATTATGTGATCTAACATATAAATATGATTACTAGGTATAGTCAACTAAATGCAACAATCAGGTTTCAAGTTTAGATCTGAAATATATAAACGAAACATTGTACTGTTAATCTGGAATTCAAAACTTTAGATTTTTATCAATAGATTTTAAAAGGAAAATAGATAGATTGATATATGAATAGTATGATTAGCATGTAGCAAGATTAACTTGCCTCGACGGATTGCGACACGGAAAACAGAACGTCTCGCGTTGGCGGGAAAAGTCGCGACGCGCGCACGGTACACGGAATGAGTCCAAACGACGAACAGTAGAATCAAACTGTAACGTTTTGAAAATCATTTCGGTGAAATTTCGGAAAATCGGTAAAATAAGGGGGTTTTCCTAAAAAATTCAAAATACAAATATATTTTAATATAAAATTAAATATACATATTCTAGCTATATAATTACTAGTATTTGGTGTTTATTGAGCCACAGGTAAAATTTTTAATTTTCTGAAATTTTTCCGAAATTAATTATTTTAATATTATTTTAAACCGTCACTAATACATTTAATTAGGGAAAATTATAAATTGGAATGAGTTGAAATAAATTTTGTGCATCATAGCACATTAAACAAAATTTTAACATGTTGTTTTTGAAATGAAAAGAAATTGTCAAACGGTTTTAGAAAGTATGATAGAAAAAGGCTTAAATTGTGATAATAAATTAAATAGAAATTGAGGGTTGGTGTTTATCTTCTTGTATGTGCACTCACTCACTCACAAACCCCATTTCCTTTGTGTGGCCGAGCCATGGGCTGCCCCAATCACCCAAGTCCCCACCTCATTCCTCACAACATAGAATAAAAAAAAGAGAAGAAGAGAAAAGGAAATGGAAAATGAAAACAATAAAGAAATAAGTATGGAACTAGATAATTAGTGTATGGACTTGTGTTGACTTTGAAACCCACATTTCTCTCTCTCTCTCTCCCTCACCAAATTTCTGGCCGAGCCTCATCAAAACAGCCCCCAAATTCTTCATCTCATTTTCCATCAAAATCCCCAAAATTTCTATCAAAAATCCACCATTTTTCTCAAAAATTCAAAGCTAATTCTAAATCCAAGCTTTACCCATTATTCTTTAGCTATTCAAGCATGGATCTTGGAGCATGAAATCATTGTTGGAGGCTAAGATTTTTTCAAGTTTGATCTCAAGCTTATGAGGTATAATCATAACCTTATGCTTAATTTGTTGTTAAATTACTTGAATCTAGCTATTAGGTGTTAAATTAGGGTTTTTAAATTTCAAGTTTGAAATTTAAATAAAAGTTTTTGAATGCAAATTAGGGTTCTTATCATGTAATCATGGTTACAAGGTGTAGATTATCATCTTAAGGAAATGAAAAACCTAATCTAGTTGCTAATATGTAAATTGTTGCATTTAAAATGGTCCAAATTGCATTATGTTGCGAACTAGATTTTAGGATTATTGTGATTAAGTGAGATTAAAATCTAGTTAGGGTTTTTAGCACATCATTAAGGTTACCATGAGTGGTTTAACATTTTAAAATATGCAAATTATAGTCTTGTTGTTAAATTGCAAATTGTTGCAACTAATTTGTCCAAATTACTTAATTGTTGCAAACTAGGTTTTTGTAAAATATATAAATAATTGAGATAAAATATAATGAGGGTATTCATGACATTATTAATATTATAAGTTATAGTTTAATACTTTAGATCATGCAAAACCAAGCTAAATTGTCGTTTGTGCATTTTTGCTATAAAATTGTTAAAATTTGGGTATATTGTAAACTAGAATTTTGGGGTTAATGAAATTTAATGAGATTAAATTGTGGAAATTGTTTTTATGACTTATTTAAGATGTCTCATAAGTATCATGGCCGCTATATTTGTTTAAACGTCCGGTTTTGTACTAAAACGGGTAATATTCGCTTCCTAGATTTTCGGAAAAATGGCTTTTAAAGTGAGTTTGGGGGTTTTTGTGAATTTTAACCTATTTTATAGTATAATTAGTTCTTGTGATCATGCAAATGAGTGTGTTTGGGTTTTTCTCGATGGTTTGGCATTTGTACGCCGACGTCGAGGGTTTTTGTGTTGAATTGTGAAAGCAGCCATAGGTTTTGACCTATGAGGGATTCGTGTGTCGTTTTGGTCATGAGTCGGATTTTAATGCGATACGGTGCGTTATGATATGTAGGTACCCCATGTGGACTTCGAGACGACAAGCAAGCGCGTGGCGACGTCGGCACCGGCGAGCGAGGACCAGGTGAGTAGATCTATATCTACGGGGAGAAGTGGGGTGGATGGCGTATAGCACCCCCGCAGTCCGTAGTATAGTTCATATATATATGTTTATATAGGTGTTTTATGATACGAGAATGTTTATTCATGATATGATTATATGTTCATGGATTAGCTTTGGGTTAGTTGCGAAACCCTAGAGTAGTTGTTATACCCGTATACGCGCTCACAGACTTGCATACATTACTTCTTGTGCCTAGATGGGGATGTGTATATATGTATATACGCGTGGGTATGGGACTATGCATATATACATTCATATACACATGCATGGATGATGAGGATAATACTTGGGATTTGAGATGAGTCGATGAGATTTGATTTGAGGCCGTGAGATCGGTGATATGGCAGGGTTCGTAATTGAGATACGACATGACGTTGTAGCGGGTCCTTGACGTAGTAATTCACACACGTGCATGCATACTTAGGGGGTATCAGTATTGTACTAGACATAGATCAGTACCCCGATCATGATATTTGATAAAGAGGATACCAGATGAATAGTATGATGAATGTGATATTGACCCGTAACCAGAGTTGGGATGCCGTACGACGGATTTACGTACGAGCTATATATTGATGATTGATCCACACTCTTGACTTGGGATGTCTGATTATAGATATAGTATCGGATATGATATTATTGAGGCTGGATCACCGACTATACATATACAGGTATGCATATGTATCGACTCAGATGATAGGCGGTTTCCTTATCGGTAGTTCAGCTTGTTAGTTCAGCCGTATAGTTTAGTATAGTTGTTAGATTAGATTAGACTCCTACTTATTTCAAAACTAGCGGATCGTGGGTATTTTAAAAGACAGGTCAAGGGATCTACGTATATTTCAAAAGACGTATCCTTTCTTAAAACCACCGTAGCCCTTATTTTCAAAACCCCACGATTCGTGTTATTTCAAATGGCACCATTGTTTAATATTTAGCTCCCGCTCATTATGGTTGCTCGCTCCGCATCGCATACTTACATTGTTATTTCATATTGCATTGTTGATATTATGCTGTTAGGACACCAGCACCATTACCGATGATGCGTATGTACCACGTACACTTACTTGCGGGCTCACACACATCTTCATCGGTAATTGCCATGTCACGTACACCTTAGAAAATATTATGGCTTAACTTAGCTTGATAGCTAGTAGTTTGACATGATATTAGTGTACTTACCTTATATGCCAGTTTAGATATTGTAGTTATTACTTATCACTTCATGCATACTGTTATTCATGGATTCTCATGCCTATATTCATGGTTTTACATACTATTGATGATTTGGATTCGGATTTCCATGAGATTTTCTGGATTTGGGGGAAAACCGCAAAACTTGTATAAGCTTCTTTCCTCTCTTTTAAATAAAAAGTGTGGTTTTCCCATGATGTATGAGTCGTCCACCATGAGTTTGCTGATGGATTTCGAGACCCGATTCGAGGAGATGGATGAACCGTTTCGGGTACATGGTAGGCCCGGTGCGGTACCCCGGGGCAAGAAGATCGTGTTGTTGACGTTAAGCCTGTGTAGGGGAGCACGACCGACCGGTGATATTACCCGACACGTCGGATATCCGGAGGATACCGTCGTAGCCTTGAGATGGATGGTAGGGGCCGGTCTGGACTGACGGCGCCATAGATATTGAGATTTGAGACATTGAGATTTCGAGATATTGAGGTACTGAGATTTGATGATCCAGGTCAGTCCGGGTAGCCGGAGCCTGAGATATTGAGACATATGGATTTATGTTTTTGTGTCGATGTTAGACACGGTTTATATTGATTTCCTTATGATACCTCATTTTTTTTAAAAATACAGAAATCTCACTGAGTTATGAAAGCAGTTTCTTCAGTATATGTACTATGTTTTCATGCATTCATACATGATCCATATGATATATTGCTGTCTGAGGCACTTACACGAGCACTTGGTATTACTGTTGTTTAGAGCTATACCCTAGCCATTTTTATAGGCTGCTGGTTATATATTTGAGGATATATATTGATCGTATGACCTAGGATTGCGTCATACATGCGATTTCTATTCGTAGATGTTTTTCTATTCACGAGTTGGCAACTCACCCCCGTTGTGCCCCAGTTTCTTGTAGGTTTGTCGTACATGTTTCATTACGGCTTTGCGGGTACAGTTTCATTCGGGTGACTTGCTAGAAGGTGGGTTTATTTGTATCGTACCCATCATTATACATTGTATATTATTATTCAGTTGTATTTAGAAGTTCCATCAACCAAACATGTATTTATTTTGAGATAGAGACCAGTGATGTTATTCTTTCGACCTTAGAGTCGCCCGTTGTATTTCTGTGGACTTCTTGTTGTTTTGAGTTTCCTTTTGAGTTTTGATCCTCGCCCTTGGCGTTGTATATTATATTGCTTGTGTGGTTGTGACCGTCGATTGACGAAGAGCTAGCTCCCTCTTGGGGATGCCTTTTATTGATTTCGTATACTATTTATGTTGTATTTCGTTTAGGAGCCTGTATTTACAAAGGAGACTCTGCCGAAATTTTCAGGAAATATTTGATGTTTTTAAAACCGCATAATTCGGCTTATGCTATTAAAACTACTTGATTTTAAATTGGTTTTCCTTCACTCTACTACTTTTCTTGGTTTGGATTTCTGGGTTTTCGGCTTACTTAGATTACGTACGCCTCGAGACGTTTCGTAGTTTAAGTGCCGGTCATGTTCCGTACTTTCGGGACGCGACAAAGTTGGTATCAGACCGTTAGGTTTTACTTTCGGAGCGTAGGATGACCCTTGGTTGATGGAATAGGTGACTAAAGTTGAGTGACGTACCGTGGTATGTTCCGCGGCATAGTTACGATACGCTACTCCACTTATGGAGCCTTAGGATATACATTTCTTTGCTCAGTATCATATTCATTCCTGATCTAGCCTCATAGGTACCAGTTACGGTTTGCTGCCACGATTACGGGCAGGGAGAGCTACGGCTAGAGTTGCGGTCAGCACGAGCTGATCACGAACGAGGACTGACCAGGGCGTAATTCCGGCGACACACGATTGTGGAGATGTGTCTTTTTACTGTGTTTTCGCGCCATGAGCGTTTGGCGGATCGCCTTTACGAAATTTCTCGGACGTGCCGATCAGTACCAGAGGATTGAGCCAATGATAGAGGCCAGCCAGATTTTGATGACCGTTGGCATATTGCTTATTTATGATGATTGAGGCACTGTTCAGCGTGCAGACGAGTGAGCCAGTTATTGCTGCGAACGATGAGATATCGCCCCAGATGTTGGAGCTATTGCAGTACGAGTTATGCTAAGAGATGATAGAAAGTCGCTAGTCACCCGAGGATAAATGACTAGGACATGTGGTTCGTTCGCCTACCCCGATGCGAGGTCATCGGATAGATTGATTCCAGCTAGAGACGACTTCACGCGGAGATGTTGAGAGTCGACAGAGACGATCGAATGTCAGAAACCTATTATTCCAAGTTTAAAGTATTCGGAAGGACATGCAGGAAATTCTATGGACCCTCTAGAAGAATGAAACCCTAACTCGACCTAATGACCGTGTAAAAGCCTTTGAACCTTAGGGTTTGCGGCAGTTCTGCGGCGCCATTAGTGAGGCTTGGGTTTGCCCTTCTACGGCTGGACCATCGATGCTGACTGTACCCAAGATGTTGAGCTCTTGGGGGATTATGAGGTTTTGACGAATCGATCAAATGGTTCGACTTCATTCGGATTCCAGGTGGTGAGATGCATTTCTTGGGAGACTCCAGATACGAGGATAGCCGTTGGAGCTCAGTCCATGCAGCCACGACGAGACGAGTCCGAAGCAGTCGACATTAGAGAAAAGTGGAGTAAGAGGTTCGTACCATATCTGGATAAGATGGCGTTCCACTCCGCCGACATCAGAGATGCGATACGCATGCCAAGACATTGTACCTCGATATACCTTCCAGAAGGAGTCGCGATAAGTATGCAGCCGTTCCGGAATGAGAACAGATCTAGTAAGGGACAATGACTTCCAGACAGTTCGGCAAAGACGTGATTTGGGAGAGATCTCGACAGGAACTTTCTGGAATGAATTACGAGAAGACTTGGACCCAGGAGTGGTCATGTTACACACACTGGCAGGCCAGAGTTCAGGATCGTCGACAAGACATGCTATGAGTGACCACGACAGTTGGCCAGAGATTCTTGGAAGATGTGCTTGAGCGGGACTATTCCGCCATATTTGATTTCGGTATTTTGGGTGATCTATTCGCATGACTGATTTTGATGATTGAGTTTCATGATATTTGTTTTCATGCACCATGGTTGCACCTACTGAGTATTTACGATTTTTGCACAGCGGTTGCACTTGATATCGTTTTCGTGCCTCGATTTCTCATGTTTGTGATTGTATCGATTTTATGATTTCGTGCATGATAGATGCACCTGCCTTGGATTTTTGCGCATGTTGAGCGCATGTTCAGAGATGCGATTTGGTGCACACCAGATGCACTAAATCGAGATTTTTCGTGCAGGTCAGATGCACCTGATTTTGCTGTCAGGCACACACGTTGCCTATGACAGATGCTTCGTGCACACCCGATGCACTTAAATCTTGTTTCTGTTCACTTGTATGGCATGTATATGGATTTTGATTTCTGTGCACACCAGACGCGCGTGGCATTCATATATTTTGTGATTGATTTCTTTTGGAACAGTATATTTTATGATGCTTGCTATTTGGTTTAGTACCGAGCAGGACTAGTCAGAGGACAGTACCTGAGTATATTTGGCATGCATTTTCTTCAGATGTTTATATGTATAGTGTTGATGTATATCATATTAGTTTTCGTATTGGATTTGGACTTTGATGTCTTCCCCATGACTCCGATGATTGCGGGATGCTTGACGGAGTTTTGATTTTGAGTTATATGCTCATTTTTCATGCGCATGCACTGCGCTACGATTTGTTTTATATATTTATGATTTCGGAGCCCCGACGACTTGATGGTTTTGCTTACATGTTTTAGTATTTGGGAGGGAGTTTTAATTTAAATTCGGGGACCGAATTTCTTTAAGCGGGGAAGATTGTAACGTTTTGAAAATCGTTTCGGTGAAATTTCGGAAAATCGGTAAAATAAGGGTGTTTCCCGTAAAAAGTCAAAATATAAATATATTTTAATATAAAATTAAAAATATATATATTCTAGCTATATAATTGCCAGTATTTGGTGTTTATTGAGCCACTGGTAAAATTTCTAATTATCTGAAATTTTTCTGAAATTAATTATTTTAATATTAATTTAAGCCGTCACTAATACATTTAATTAGGAAAAATTACAAATTGGAATGAGTTGAAACAAATTTTGTGCATCATAACACATTAAACAAAATTTTAACATGTTGTTTTTGAAATGAAAAGAAATTGTCAAACGATTTTAGAAAGTATGATAGAAAAAGGCTTAAATTGTGATAATAAATTAAATAGAAATTGAGGGTTGGTGTTTATCTTCTTGTATGTGCACTAACTCACTCACAAACCCCATTTCCTTTGTGTGGCCGAGCCATGGGCTGCCCAAATCACCCAAGTCCCCACCTCATTCCTCACAACATAGAATAAAAAAAAAAGAGAAGAAGAGAAAAGGAAATGGAAAATGAAAACAATAAAGAAATAAGTATGGAACTAGATAATTAATGTATGGACTTGTGTTGACTATGAAACCCACATTTCTCTCTCTCTCTCCCTCACCAAATTTCTGGCCGAGCCTCATCAAAACAGCCCCCAAATTCTTCATCTCATTTTCCATCAAAATCCCCAAAATTTCTATCAAAAATCCACCATTTTCCTCAAAAATTCAAAGCTAATTCTAAATCCAAGCTTTACCAATTATTCTTTAGCTATTCAAGCATGGATTTTGGAGCATGAAATCATTGTTGGAGGCTAAGATTTTTGCAAGTTTGATCTTAAGCTTGTGAGGTATAATCATAATCTTATGCTTAATTTGTTGTTAAATTACTTGAATCTAGCTATTAGGTGTTAAATTAGGGTTTTAAATTTCATGTTTGAAATTTAAAGAAAGGGTTTTGAATGCAAATTAGGGTTCTTATCATGTAATCATGGTTACAAGGTGTAGATTATCATCTTAAGGAAATGAAAAACCTAATCTAGTTGCTAATATGTAAATTGTTGCATTTAAAATGGTCCAAATTGTATTATGTTGCGAACTAAACACAACAACAACTGAGCCTTTTATCCCAAGCATAAGGGGTAGGCTACATGAACCAACATGAGAATCACGCCGGGTCCAACACATGAATCCTCTGTCTCCACTCACTTCTATCGAACAATATACTTTCATTGAGTCCTTTGGCAACAATATATTATGTTGCGAACTAGATTTTAGGATTTTTGTGATTAAGTGAGATTAAAATCTAGTTAGGGTTTTTAGCACATCATTAAGGTTACCATGAGTGGTTTAATATTTTAAAATATGCAAATTGTAGTCTTGTTGTTAAATTGCAAATTGTTACAACTAAGTTGTCCAAATTACTTAATTGTTGCAAACTAGGTTTTTGTAAAATATATAAATAAGTGAGATAAAATCTGATGAGGGTATTCATGACATTATTAACATTATAAGTTATAGTTTAATACTTTAGATCATGCAAAACCAAGCTAAATTATTGTTTGTGCATTTTTGCTATAAAATTGTTAAAATTTGGGTATATTGTAAACTAGAATTTTGGGGTTAATGAAATTTAATGAGATTAAATTGTGGAAATTGTTTTTATGACTTATTTACGATGTCTAATAAGTATCATGGCCGCTAGATTTATTTAAACGTCGGGTTTTGTACTAAAACGGGTAATATTCGCTTGCTAGATTTTCGGAAAAATGGCTTTTAAAGTGAGTTTGGGGGTTTTTATGAATTTTAACCTATTTTATAGTATAATTAGTTCTTGTGATCGTGCAAATGAGTGTGTTTGGGTTTTTCTCGATGGTTTGGCGTTTGTACGCCGACGTCGAGGGTTTTTGGGTTGAATTGTGAAAGCAGCCATAGGTTTTGACCTATGTGGGATTCGTGTGTCGTTTTGGTCATGAGTCGGATTTTAATGCGATACGGTGTGTTATGATATGTAGGTACCCCATGTGGACTTCGAGACAACAAGCAAGCGTGTGGCGACGTCGGCACCGGCGAGCGAGGACCAGGTGAGTAGATTTATATCTACGGGGAGAAGTCGGGTGGATGGCGTATAACACCCCCGCAGTCCGTAGTATAGTTCATATATATATGTTTATATAGTTGTTTTATGATACGAGAATGTTTATTCATGATATGATTATGTGTTCATGGATTAGCTTTGGGTTAGTTGCGAAACCCTAGAGTAGTTGTTATACCCACATACGCACACATAGACTTGCATGTATTACTTCTTGTGCGTAGATGGGGATATGTATATATGTATATACGCGTGGGTATGGGACTATGCATATATACATTCATATACACATGCATGGATGATGAGGATAATACTTGGGATTTGAGATGAGTCGATGAGATTTGATTTGAGGCCGTGAGATCGGTGATATGGCAGGGTTCGTATTTGAGATACGACATGACGTTGTAGCGGGTCCTTGACGTAGTGTTTCACACACGTGCATGCATACTTAGGGGGTATCAGTATTGTACTAGACGTAGATCAGTACCCCGATCATGATATTTGATAAAGAGGATACCAGATGAATAGTATGATGAATGTGATATTGACCCGTACCCAGAGTTGGGATGCCGTACGACGGATTTACGTACGAGCTATATATTGATGGTTGATCCGTACTTTTGACTTGGGATGTCTGATTATAGATATAGTATCAGATATGATATTATTGAGGCTGGATCACCGACTATACATATACAGGTATGTATATGTATCGACTCAGATGATAGGCGGTTTCCTTATCGGTAGTTCAGCTTGTTTGTTCAGCCGTACAGTTTAGTGTAGTTGTTAGATTAGATTAGACTCCTACCTATTTCAAAACTAGCGGATCGTGGGTATTTTAAAAGACAGGTCAAGGGATCTACGGATATTTCAAAAGACGTATCCTTTCTTAAAACCACCGTAGCCCTTATTTTCAAAACCCCACGATTCGTGTTATTTCAAATGGTACCATTGTTTAATATTTAGCTCCCGCTCATTATGGTTGCTCGCTCCGCATCGCATACTTACATTGTTATTTCATATCGCATTGTTGATATTATGCTGTCAGGACACCAGCACCATTACCGATGATGCGTATGTACCACGTACACTTACTTGCCGGCTCACACACATCTTCATCGGTAATTTCCATGTCACGTACACCTTAGAAAATATTATGGCTTAACTTAGCTTGATAGCTAGTAGTTTGACATGATATTAGTGTACTTACCTTATATGCCAGTTTGGATATTGTAGTTATTACTTGTCACTTCATGCATACAGTTATTCATGGATTCTCATGCCTATATTCGTGGTTTTACATACTATTGATGATTTGGATTCGGATTTCCATGAGATTTTCTGGATTTGGGGGAAAACCGCAAAACTTGTATAAGCTTCTTTTCTCTCTTTTAAATAAAAAGTGTGGTTTTCCCATGATGTATGAGTCGTCCACCATGAGTTTGCTGATGGATTTTGAGACCCGATTCGAGGAGATGGATGAACTGTTTCGGGTACATGGTGGGCTCGGTGCAGTACCTCGGGGAAAGAAGATCGTGTTGTTGACGTTGAGCCTGTGCAGGGGAGCACGACCGACCGGTGATATTACCCGACTCGTCGGATATCCGGAGGATACCGTCGTAGTCTTGAGATGAATTGTGAGGGCCGGTCTGGACTGACGGCGCCCTAGATATTGTGATTTGAGACATTGAGATTTTGAGATATTGAGGTACTGAGATTTGATGATCCTGGTCAGTCCGGGTAGCCGGAGCCTGAGATATTGAGATATGTGGATTTATGTTTTTGTGTCGATGTTAGACACGGTTTATACTGATTTCCTTATGATACCTCATTTTTTTTTAAAATATATAAATCTCACTGAGTTATGAAAGCAGTTTCTTCAGTACATGTACTCTGTTTTCATGCATTCATACATCATCCATTTGATATATTGCTGTCTGAGGTACTGACATGAGCACTTGGTATTACTGTTGTTCAGAGGTATACCCTAGCCATTGTTATAGGCTGCTGGTTATATATTTGAGGATATATATTGATCGTATGACCTAGGATTGCGTCATACATGCGATTTCTATTCGTAGATGTTTTTCTATTCACGAGTTGGCAATTCACCCTCGTTGTGCCCCAGTTTCTTGCAGGTTTGTCGTACAGGTTTCATTACGGCTTTGCGGGTACAGTTTCGTTCGGGTGACTTGCTAGTAGGTGGCTTTATTTGTATCGTACCCATCATTATACATTGTATATTATTATTCAGTTGTATCTAGAAATTCCATCAACCAAACATGTATTTATTTTGAGATAGAGACCAGTGATGTTATTCTTTCAACCTTAGAGTCGCGCGTTGTATTTCTGTGGACTTCTTGTTGTTTTGAATTTCCTTTTGAGTTTTGATCCTCGCCCTTAGCGTTGTATATTATATTGCTTGTGTGGTTGTGACCGTTGATTGACAAAGAGCTAGCTCCCGCATAGGGATGCCTTTTATTGATTTCATATACTATTCATGTTGTATCCCGTTTGGGAGCTAGTATTTATAAAGGAGACTCTGCCGAAATTTTCAGATAATATTTGATGTTTTTAAAACTGCATAATTCGGCTTATGCAATTAAAACTATTTGATTTTAAATTGGTTTTCCTTCATTCTACTACTTTTCTTGGTTTGGATTTCTGGGTTTTCGGCTTACTTAGATTACGTACGCCTCGAGACGTATCGTAGTTTAAGTGCCGGTCATGTTCTGTACTTTCGGGACGTGACACACACGGATCAGGGGTCCTTGCTGGGTTGTCGGGATCGTCGCCGGCACGGTCGGATTCCGGCAAACCAAGAAAAACAGTGAGTATAATCAAAGGGGAAAAATGCATAGAAGAGAAGCAAGAAGAAGAATGAAAAGAATAGAGGGGATTGATGAGAGAACTCACTCACTGGATTGCAGGGGGGACAGCGTCGTCGGTGCGTCGTCGATGGAGCTCCGACGATCTATAGAGGACCCTTTAACATTTAACAGAAAAGAAATTTTAAGATGAAGAAGAAAAGAAAGAAGAAGAAGAGAAGGATGAGGGAGAGAAAGTTTGCTCACAGGGGTTTGAGAGACGGCTGTGGTTGCAAAGGTGGGTAGTTATCGGCAAGGGATCGCCGGCGAGTTCAACGGCAAGGCGACAAGATCCAAGTTCCAGGGAATGGCTCGGGGCTAGGGTTTCTGCTAGGGTTTTCTTGGATGTGGGTTCTGGTGCTGGGAAACGGCAGAGGAGAGGAAGAGAGAGAGAGGAAGAAGATGACGATGAGATGAGGAAGTCGGCGGCGACGAGATGGCGGTGCTGGGTTCAGGGCTGCAGTGGGTTTCTGGGTTTAGTGGGTTCGCTTGAGGGAGTAAGAAAGAGAAGAGATGATGGAGTTGAGGGTGACGAGGGGGATGCAAGGAAGTGTCGACGAGGAGAGAGGGGACGAGGGAAAAGTAGGGTTAAGGTTTACACGAGGCGATGAGTTTTTAAAAGAGAGGGAGAAACAGCGGGGGGTTTTTAAAGGAGGGAGAAGGATAAACATGAAGGGAGGTGACCACATTGCGCTCGCGGTGACGGGAATCGGGGAGCGCATAGTAATTGCGAGCGGAGAGAGAAAGCGCGATAGGAGAGAGAATGAAGAGAGAGAGAGAGAAAAGAAAAGGAAAGGAGAGAGATAGAGATGGGTCAGTGGGCCCGGCACGAAGGAAAGAGAGGTTTTGATTGGCTCGCTGAGTTTTTAAAGAATATAAGGAAAACAGAGCAATGATTTCGTGAGGAAAGGAAACGTGTGGGACCCGGTATTTATTAAGGAATAACTGTGATTGGCTGGAGAAAAATATGAATAGATTTTCTAAAGACTTCTGGGTGTTAACAATGATCTCGTTGGTTTAAAAAAATATTTTATAATAGGCTCAAAAATATTTGGCTGATTAAAAGATTTAGAAAAAAAATAGGATTTGGCGGAAATACAAAATATTTCAGAATTGCGCCCGGGTCGGGTCCAAAAATTTGAATTTGAAATATAAAAAATATTGGCAGGTTCCAAAAATTGAAATGAAGGATTTTGTAATTAAAAAGCATACCCCCAAGAGCGGAAGCACGTACGTGCGCGTAGCCGTCCAAACACGTTCGTTTCACTGAACGGGACGAGAATACGATGCAGGGACACTACCACAGGGTTAGGGGTGACAAGCAGGCCATGACATGTATTTTAAATGACTTAAAAGGTTATATGCAAGAATATTAAATGTTAGCGAAATCTATAATTAGGAAAACAACGAGCTCAAGTAAACGGATCGGATATAAAGTAAATTACCACTCAAAAATCAAACATGATAAATGAACTAGATGCCATAAACCACATACAGTAACTGGAATTGGTATAACTTGACTCGGTTGTTACATTATACCCAACTACAAAAAGAATTTCATCCTTGAAATTCCAAAAAGACAAAAGGATAAATGACCAATAACTACAAGAAAAGATGGGGAAACTTCTGCCGGATTTCATCTTCCCGCTCCCAAGTTGATTCTCCACGTGAGCGACTACCCCAAGAAACAAGTACAAGAGGGATAATCTTTTTCTTAAGAACCTTTTCCCTTCGATCCACAATCGCAACCGGTCGCTCCTCAAAAGCCAAGTCTTCTCGTACCGTCAGCTCCGAATGATCCAACACATGTGTTTCATCTCGAACATACTTACGGAGTTGAGATACGTGAAACACATCGTGCACATTCGCCAAGGACTCCAGTAACGCCAAACGATACGCTACCTCACCAACACGCTCCAAGATTTCAAAGGGTCTAACGAATCGAGGACTGAGCTTTCCTCGACTTCCAAAACGAATCACCCCTTTAGTCGGTGATATCTTCAAGAATACCAAATCACCCACGGTGAACTCTAGAGGTCTTCTCGACGTATCTGCCCAACTCTTCTGTCTGTCTTGAGCTGCTTTCATATGATTCCGAATTGCATTAACTTTCTCAACTGTCTGCACAACCAAATCTGGTCCCAACAATCTTCGTTCACCGACATCATCCCAATAAACAGGTGAACGACACTTGCGACCATATAAAGCTTCGAATGGAGCCATCTGAATTGTCACCTGGAAACTGTTGTTGTAAGAAAACTCCACCAAATGTAGATGATCCTCCCATGAACCCTTGAAGTCCAACATGCATGCTCTCAACATATCTTCAAGAGTTTGGATCGTCCTCTCTGACTGGCCATCTGTTTGAGGATGATAAGCTGTGCTAAACTTCAATCGAGTCCCCAAACTTTCCTGTAAACTCCTCCAAAAGTGTGATACGAATCGAGTGTCACGGTCGGACACGATGCTCACCGGTACTCCATGCAATCTTACAATCTCCTGCATTTACCGTTCTGCCAAAGCTTCTGTTGATTGACCAACCCGAAAAGGAATGAAATGAGCTGCCTTGGTCAAACGATCAACAATCACCCAAACTGCATTGTTGCCCATTGGACTCCGTGGTAGAGCTGTCACGAAATCCATGGTTATAAGTTCCCACTTCCACTGAGGAATCGGAAGTGATTGCAATAAACCAGCAACCCTTTGATGTTCAGCCTTAACTTGCTGACACACCAAGCATTTTGCCACAAAGCGGGCAATCTCCCGTTTCCTGCCTTCCCACCAGAAATTTTGTCGTAAGCCTCGGTACATCTTCGTGCCTCCTGGATGTACGGAATAAGCTGAACTGTGTGCCTCCTTCATAAGCTCTTCGCGAATATCTCCCTTTGGCACACACAAACGGCTACCGTATCTCAACGAACCATCTTCATGGATCAGTAAATCTGTTCGTAGTCCAGCTTCAACCTGTTCTCGAAACTTTTGCAATCTAGGGTCCTGCGGTTGTGCTTCTTTAATATTCTCAATCAACGATGAATGTACCTGCAGCTGCATCAACTGTCCCGAAGAATGCGGTAGCACAACCTCCAAATCAAACCTCCGAAAGTCTTCAACGAGTTCCTTCTGCGTAGTCAATATCTGAATAGCTGGTAACCGACTGAGCGCATCCGGTATGACATTAACCTTCCCCGGATGGTACTTAAGATCAAGATCGTAGTCAGCCATCAGCTCGAACCATCTACGTTGCCTCATATTAAGCTCCTTCTGCTTGCGCATAAACTTGGTCAAGTCTCAGCCAACCGAGCAAAATTTCCCACGAACATTTTATAATATCCTGCAAGCTCAAGAAAACTTCTGATCTCTACAACGTTCTTCAGAAACGAAGAGTCTTGAGCTGCTGCAATCTCCCTGGATAACGGTGATTCCATTTCCAGCTACGATTTGCCCCAAACCATACATCTTCAAGTCGAAACTTGCACTTGCCCATCCTTGCATACAATCTTTCTTGCATCAATGTCTGCAGTGCGATCTTCAAGTGTGCCGCATACTCTTCCATACTCTTCGAGTAGACCAGAATATCTTCAAAGAACACCACAATAAACTGGTACAAGAATGGTTGAAAGATTCGGTTCATCAAGTCCCTGAGTATAGCTGGTGCATTCGTATTCCGAAGGGCATCACTAAGTACTCGTAATGTCCATACCGAGTGCGGAACGCCGCCTTGCAAATATCTTCTGATTTAACTCGGACCTGATGATATCCGGATCGCAAATCCAGCTTCGAGAATACCCTCGCGCTACTAAGCTGCTCACATAGTTTGCCAATTGCGAGGGATCGGGTACTTGTTCTTAATAGTCACCCGGTTTAATTCTCGATAGTTGATACACATCCTCCTTGTGTCATCTTTCTTCTTTACTAGAAGAACTAGAGCTCTCCAGGGTGAGTTACTGCGGCGAATCCAACCTTCCTCAAGTAATTCAGTAACCTGCTTCTTGACTTCTTCCAACTCCACTAGTGCCATTGGACAATACGCTTTAGATACTGGCGCTGCACCAGGAATAAGATCAATTGCGAACTCCACGTCTCTCCTCGGCGGTCAACCTGATATGTCCTCGAACACATCCATGAAATCTCAAACAACAGCTAGCGCTTCATCTTTAGCAACCTTCATCGACGAAAGATCATTAATTGTTAGCCTAGCCCTACCTCGACTAGCCCGACAGAACTGCTTCCTCTAGACAACCTCTGGGTGTCCGGGAATCTGGAAATTCGCTTTCTTCACTCTACACTCAATGTGAGCGTGGAAAGTGCCGAGAAATTCCATTCCCAGCACTACATCGATTCTACCAGTAACAACTTCCAAGACCTCTGCAGTAGCTTCCGTTCGCAAACAACGACGAAACCAACCTTACACCCTCTACTAGTTATGATTTTCTCCAATCCCAGTGTGTATGTCGCAAAATTAAACAGGGTAGTGAAAGTCATCGACTGAACAGCAATAAACTTGGACGACATAAATCAATGGGATGCACTAGAATTGAATAACGCTAATGCAAGAAAACCATGGACAAATAGGGTACCTGAAACGACTTCCTCTGAAGGTTTAGCCTCTTCAGCCAACAAGGGAAAAGCCTGGGCCTGATTAGCTCCACGTATTAACTGCTCCTGATCTGGAAGTTGCTCTTGCGGTGGCTCCCGAGTATCCTCCTTCAATCTTAGCCTTGACGGACAATTATCAATGATGTGATCCACTGATCCACAAATCAGACAAAGTCCAAGCCTCTTACGACAATCTCTCCGATAATGACCCGGTCATCGGTAGAAGTCGCACAACATCCTTCCCCTTTTCTTGGGTAACACTGGCCTCCGAACACTCTCTTCCTTATGAAGTTTCGACAGACAAACATGGATAGCGTGATCTGCCGATCCACAAACCAAACAGAGTCCACGCTTTCTCTGACACTCCCTTTGCACATGCCTAGGCAAACGGCAAAAGTCACAGATCACGCTCCCTCTCCGACCAGCAACGATTGTTTTCTTCATTGGTGCCACACTGCGTCGGTTCACCGGAACACTTCTACCTACGGCCGTTTGGTTTAGTGCAAACGCCGACTTCAGCTCGGTCTGCTTCTTGTGGTCCTCAAGCAAGTTACGAATTACTCCAAGCAAAGTAGCGTCATCCATACACCTCTGGTACGATTGTAGATTCCTGGCCTCCATGATACTGCAACCAAACACCAAATAGTATTAGTACGATAACAGATTCAACATATAGATCAAGGATATGAGTCAAGGCTAGAACTCCAAGTTACTTAAATAGAGTACCGCATTGTAACTATGCCGCGGTATCATAGTTACAATCACATAACTCCTTTCAAGTCGCCTAAGCTCTAGAGATAAACAAAAGAAACCAGGTTTTCGAGTCGATATGCAAAGGAGGTTTGCACATTGCAAAAGTAGAATCAGGAGGATGTTAAGATTCAAGAATGGTAAGATGGAAAAGTGGCAGGACATGTTTCCTAATCACGAGTATCCCGATTCGTGTATTGGGTACAATACCCAACTACAAAAAGAATCAACCCGATTAACCTCTGTCTTTGATACCAAAAAAACCATGTCACTCCTCGCTTCCCAGAGTACGCTAAGATGGGTACGTGACATAGCCAACCATGCTACCTGTGGGTAGGAAGTATCCATCCACAGTCACATTACGGCTGTAGAGATATCAAGAACAAAATATAACTATCTAATACATGTCCATTAGCCAAGATAAAATGAGTCAAGAATAATAATAATGCGGAAGCAAAAGATCCACTACAAATAACTGGAATGTATGTCCCATAATGCGAGCTCACATCAGGAATAAAATGCAGAAAAGTAAAAGAACTAACTACTACAGAATCCTCACTGCTCAGCCTGCTGGCTGAAGTACTCCTGCTCGGACTGCACAAAGGTACGGAATCTGGGCCATGCAAAACCCAGACATCAGCGCGTCATGTCATCAAGCAATAAAATATAAACAGGATAACAAGCAATGCAAATATAATCATGAATGATAAAGCAGGTGTAGCAGCAATATAAATCAGGGCAGTGAAGGATAGTGTGCAATGAGTAAAACTAAACTGGTCTATTGAGTTATCTACTCTCAAGTCTTTGAAATCAATTTGATGAATCATCGATGTAACTCAATAATATCCCGTGCATGCCCGGGACCATGGTCTAAGACTCTCGGGCTGAAACCGAGACGTGCCGCTAGGCACAAAAAGGAAAAGGGTAAAGACCAACGATGTCAACAGCATCGTCACGAGGCAGGCCTAGACTCAAAAAAACTGATCAGTATAAGCAAGCAACTGTCGAGTTACAAGTCAGGATTTCATCATTGCTTTCCCCATACCCCCCAGTTATATGTGTTCAAGTCAGGTATTCAGTAATCAAGAACTAATGCAAACACAGGATCAGGTAGGTGCAGGTTTGTCTGGATAGACAACAGGAACGGTCCGTAAGGACTACGTGTCGGGTTTGTTGGCATTAGACACAAGATCAGGTAACAGGTAAAACCATGGTACATTAGGTCAAGTCGAGTAGTGTACCTAGATATCATGTCATGTCAAGAGTGCACGGTACCATATCAGGTCAAGTAATATGTGTAGCAAATCACATCAGTGTGTACAAGATAACATATGGATGCTCATAATCGACTAGCATAATCATGGTTATGAATAAACAAGCATAGTACTATTAGAACAATAAACAGGCACAGTAACATGATAGCAATAGGTGCAGATTAAACTACTTAGTTGTACGGTTATCAGTTTGGTTTAAGGAATAGTTTTAAAATTTCATGATGCTGTATACACATGTGGATGATGAAATCATATTAATATGTATTAAAACAATCTAGAGATGCAATTGAATGTGAATAAGGCTAAATGTATGCAATCGGTCGTACGATAGGGTAAAATTACAAAAGGGTAATATGGCTATAAAACAATTTTGATTATGTGATCTAACATATAAATGTGATTACTAGGTATAGTCAACTAAATGCAACAATCAGGTTTCAAAGTTAGATCTGAAATATATAAACGGAACATTGTACTGTTAATCTGGAATTCAAAACTTTAGATTTTTATCTAAAAATTTTAATGGGAAAATAGATAGATTGATATATGAATATTATGACTAGCATGTAGCAAGATTAACTTGCTTCGACGGATCGCGACACGGAAAACGGAACGTCTCGCGTCGGCGGGAAAAGTCGCGACGCGCGGACGGTACACGGAATGAGTCCAAATGACGAACAGTAGAATCACATGGGTCAGGGGTCCTCGCTGGGTTGTCGGGATCGTCGCCAGCACGGTTGGATTCCGGCAAACCAAGGAAAAACAGTAAGTATAATCAAAGGGAAAAATGCATGGAAGAGAAGCAAGAAGAAGAATGAAAAGAATAGAGGGGATTGATGAGAGAACTCACTCAATGGATTGTTGGGGGGACAGCGTAGTCGGTGCGTCGTCGACGGAGCTCCGACGATCTACAGAGGACCCTTTAAGATTTAACAGAAAAGAAATTTTAAGATGAAGAAGAAGAGAATGAAGAAGAAGAGAAGAATGAGGGAGAGAAAGTTTGCTCACAGGGGTTTGGGAGACGGCTGTGGTTGCAAAGGTGGGTAGTCGTCGGCAAGGGATCGCCGGCGAGATCAACGGCAAGGCGACAAGGTCCAAGTTGCAGGGAATGGCTCGGGGCTAGGGTTTCTGCTAGGGTTTGCTTGGATGTGGTTCTGGTGCTGGGAAACGGCAGAGGAGAGGAAGAGAGGGAGAGGAAGAACATGACGATGAGATGAGGGAGTCGGCGCCGACGAGATGGCGGTGCTGGGTTCAGGGCTGCAGTGGGTTTCTGGGTTTAGTAGGTTCACTTGAGGGAGGAAGAAAGAGAAGAGATTATGGAGTTGAGGGTGACGAGGGGGATGCAAGGAGGTGTCGACGAGGAGAGAGGGGATGAGGGAAAAGTAGGGTTAAGGTTTACACGAGGCGATGAGTTTTTAAAAGAGAGGGAGAAACAGCGGGGGGTTTTTTAAAGGAGGGAGAAGGAGAAACATGAAGGGAGGTGACCACATCGCGCTCGCGGTGACGGGAATCGAGGAGCGCATAGTAATTGCGAGCGGAGATAGAAAGCGTGATAGGAGAGAGAATGAAGAGAGAGAGAGAGAAAAGAAAAGGAATGGAGAGAGATAGAGATGGGTCAGTAGGCCCGGCACGAGGGAAAGAGAGGTTTTGATTGGCTCGCGGAGTTTTTAAAGAATATAAGGAAAACAAAGCAAAGATTTCATGAGGAAAGGAAACGTGTAGGACCCGGTATTTATCAAGGAATAACTGTGATTGGCTGGTGAAAAATATGAAAGGATTTTCTAAAGATTTCTGGGTTTTAACAATGATCTCGTTGGTTTAAAAAAATATTTTATAATAGGCTAAAAAATATTTGGCTGATTAAATGATGTAGAAAAAAATAGGATTTGGCGGAAATACAAAATATTTCAGAATTGCGCCCAGGTCGGGTCCAAAAATTTGAATTTGAAATATGAAAAATATTGACAGGTTCCAAAAATTGAAATGAAGGATTTTGTAACTAAAAAGCATAGCCCCAAAAGCGGACGCACGTACGTGCGCGTAGCCATCCAAACACGTCCGTTTCACTGAACGGGACGAGAACACGATACAGGGACACTACCACAGGGTTAGAGGTGACAAGCAGGACACCACTCATGGGTTACTGTTGTAGCATGCTTGATTTATTTATGGATTGTGAGATATTTTGTGAGGCTTCATTCTTGAGTTCACAATACTTAGCCATTTTTCATGGTTGCTTCATACAACACTTTCATCTCCTCATGATTTCTTCTTCTACCTCCACCCGAAAAGTCTCATGTGTTGAGAAAGCTAGGGTGTTATGAGACATATTAATCCATCATTAGACTCTACATCCTTTAGGCTGTCTAGTTTAGCGAACTAGGTACCCTAATTACCTCGGTATTGAGGTTGGAGCCGAACTACAAATCCTCAGATGGATCATCTTCGATTGAAGGAGACTGACGATCAAGCTTGATCATGGAGACAACTAGGTACTTAGGAAGATGGTAGAAGACCAAAGAACTCAGATCATTTGGTATAACCATTCTAACTCCTCTTTAGTTTGCTAGCATATAGGTTTATGGTAGATCCGGATTATCAGGTTGTTCTACCAGTTATAAATTTTTTGTTCCGCAAACGGTCACGGTAGATGGCCAGGGCGCTGGCATAACCCAACATCTAGTGTAAATTATAACCCAATGAGCACTTGTATATTATCTTAGGTGACTAACTGACACCAATGGCTTGTGAAACCGACCACCGCCCCTCGTCGTGGTCTCGAAAAGTATACACGAGTCTACTCCGAAGTATCAATGCCCAATCTCAATACTCCCTCGACTAGGGACATTTAAGAATCTGCTTATAGACCACCCAGCTCCCACATATATGATTTTCATCATAATGCTGGTAGTCAAGCAAGAGTCATATGGGCTCTATCAACATGTAATAGTGATCTCTAATACCACATAATGCATATACATGATGATAAAGACAAAACAGATAGCATGCTATCATCTCGAGTAAGATTGTTCTACCCGTATAGGTCCTCCCTCAATCATCATAATCGCCTGCCAGCGATTACATAAATTGCCTTGATGGCACTATAGCCAACAATCTCCTACTTTCACTTAAGGCTAATTATTGTGGTGTCTCATACTCACAACCCATGTGATACCGAACACTCAACTTCTCTAGTAATCAGTCTCTCAAAGCAAGTTTATGAAACTATCGCGTTCGAGAAATAGCCTCAGTGAGTGGATCCGCTCCAATGTTTTTATCTTTATCTCTCAACTTCGCGGATAAAGACTATCTCCCGAAATAAGCGATACATGTCATAGAATTTGTCTGGACATCTGATGGGACCAAGTTCAAAAGAGAAATCCAAATCTAACAAACTTCTTAGACCGTATCTTCCACTGAATTTAATCAGTATCCTATGCCACGCCTTCCATAGTATCCATTTTGACCACCTGTCCAACATACTGCCCTTCAAAAGAGAGAATACTATAAACTCTGATAGCCATTCTGTCATACAGGTCACCTTGGAAGCCTGAAATGATAACCGCCTCCTGAAGGAGGCTGCCGTAACCATATACCAAGAACATCCTGTTATGTTCATAACTGCTTCCCATTGTTTCTCCAAGATTATATTAATATTTGCTTATTGCAGCTAGTGCAAAAGCAAGATCTAGAGTGGTACTTAAAAAACCATGATTGACTCAATTGCCTAAGCAAGTGATATGTCATTCATGCAAATCCCTCTTTTCATCAGTCTAGAAGACATCTCTTTAGAGAAGGTGACTCCATCACCTGCGGATACA
Source organism: Agapanthus africanus (assembly GCA_030015575.1). NCBI lineage: Eukaryota > Viridiplantae > Streptophyta > Magnoliopsida > Asparagales > Amaryllidaceae > Agapanthus > Agapanthus africanus. Next base: position 508,946,512 of record CM057340.1, read on the forward strand.
CCACCACACCAGAAGTCGTCCATTCTAAAACTCTTTAGAATAGTTTCAAGGTACCCGAATTGAGACACTTCCTAAATCTAGATCTAAAACAATAGATCTAGTCACCAGAATTCATGATATTTTGTCCAGATCCTATATGGAGAAACATCTTGTAACAACCACAGTATAACCATTCATATTATAGGAAGATCACTTCCTATCAGGAGTACGTCATCCAAATACCAGGACATCACTCCCTATTACCTTCTTATCAGGTCCATCTGTTGTTCTGATGAAGTCGAACTCTATGGCTGTCATATCAAAAGTAGACGATCTATATCCACTATACTTGCTTTAGTTTTTAAATAAACATAAGCTACTTGCCCATCACGCTTCCAATTCTCCCATTGACTACAACAACTCTCTAGCAGAGTTATAAACACATGCACTTCTAAAGCTAATTTAGAACGACGTTATAGTCATCCACCTGCCAGATCTCATAGTTTAGGACAGCAGTAGTGGCAAGCTTAGGTCATCAAAACATCCATGTCACCGTCTTCGAGGAGACCGAAGTAGCTATCGGTGGCTGAGGTTACCTACCAAATCTGCAGAGTTTCTAATGGATTGTCGAATCCAATTGTATCTTTAGAATCTACTAAATTTTTAGTAACCATTTGTGGTTCTGGAATTACTTCCAATTCTACCATACTCCCACTAATGTTTTCTGATAAGAATTCATTTTACTAAAATGGGTGGCGAGTCAAGAAAAATATAACTACTGATTCTCCAAATGGTAGAATATTAACCCTCGTCAAAGCCCGAGATAACCCACAAACTACCATTACTGAAATGTACCTTGAGTTTATCTGAATTCTGGTTTGAAGCATAAGTCGGATTACTCCATATACCTTAACATCGTTATGGTATGAATCTATTATATACCTAATATAGAAACAAAGGCACTAATTTAATTGGAATAAGATTCAAAATACATGTAGCTATTTCCAGTGCATCTCGACAAAATAGAAGAAGGCCATGTAGCATTACTCATCAAAGAGCGCACCCACGGATGACTAATCTGAAACAGAAGCAAGTTCTCAAATATATTACTTACGATGGAATACCTAGCATAAGTATCTATATCTTTGATCACCTCGAAGAATCCTAATACTTCCAACGCATGGTTCTCTACTTTATTCTTATACCTACTACTTCTCAAAATTTAGACCTTGTATTTCAACGAAATGCATGTCTAAAACCAGAGAAATCATAAATAAACAGAATATAGTATGAGTACCAACCCCCTTGTTTTAATGGACATTGGACAACATACAATACTTTGTATAAGTCCTCTGAGTTCAATAACTTAAATCCTGTGCGTCATAGGTCGAAAACTGTGTTATGGTTAAGAAGAATTACACCGTTATTGAATGCACCTTACCTAATCATCAACTGATAAATGTAAATGTTATAGACATAATTTCAAAAAGTTATATCTTACTTTATAAAAAAACGTACAGATATATATCAGTTTGAAACTGGTGAATAACAATGGATATTCAAAACCAAAAATTTTTCTTTAGGCAAAACCCGGGTAATTTCCTTAAATATCACCAATTATAAAGAATTCTGATATTGAGAATCTAATCACCCAATTCCTAATATTCTACTCCCACTCAGCATCTATAATGCCATACAGATATGAGAATAAAGTCTAATAAATGCATAACTTGGAGTCAGAATCTAATTGGGAAAGCAGTTTTAAATCAAACCCTGTAGGTCGTAGATTGAAAACTGTATTATGATTAAGAAGAATTACACCGTTGTTGAATGCACCTTACCTAATTATCAACTGATAAAGGTTAATGTCATAAACATAATTTCAAAAAGTTATATCTCACTTTTTAAGAAAAACGTACAGATACATCAGTTTGAAATTGGTGCAATACAACGGATATTCAAAACCAAATATTTACCGTTAGGCAAAACCCAGGTGATTTCCTCAAATATCACCAATTACAAAGAATTCTGATCTATTGAGGATCTAATCACCCAATTTCCAATATTCTACTCCTACTCAGCATCTGTAATACCATACAGATGTAAGAATAAAGTCTGGTAAATACATACCGTGGAGTCAGAATCTAATTGGGAAAGCAGTTTTCAATTAATATCACACAGTAAGAGAAAAACATGAAAATATTTTGAGGTCGGGTATTCTTAGTAATGCCTCTTCCATTATCTAGATTCATCACAGTAGTCGCAATTTCCTTGCCCTCACTCCAATCCTGTTATATGTCTTTACTTCTTACCTTCTGTTCACCATACTTAGGCAAATTGGTTTTCTTCCTTCCCTACCTTTCGCCACCAGCCTAAGGTTTGGAAAAAGACTATCCAATAAGCGTAATAGGTGTACTCTCCTAATATTAGGAGCCTTCGCAACCTGAGAGAAGGTAAAGAGAAAAGACAACCGAATAATCCTATTCAATTTCTCCAGAAAAAGAATCCATCCTCGAATTGAAACAAGTTTTTTAAGTTCGTATGTAACTATACGATGGAATACCCAAGCAATATGATCTTCGTAGTGATATGGAGTGTTTCGGAGAAATGCAAAGGGGAAGTAGGAGCGGCAGGGATATATGTGACATTGTCATGAATCATGACAATCCAAAACCAAAATGTGTAAGAAGGTTCGGTTAACTTGGTTCATGAGTTTTACTTTAAGGTCATGTCATGGTCGCTGCCAAAGAGAGAGAGAAAAGAAATACCCAGCATGCACTCTAATCTAGATTAGATCAGTTAATCACTTTATCTAATCAGGATGGCTCCCACTGTTTTCTCGAATTCTCCTTTAAACCCTAAAAGAAGAATTAGTCAGGATCATCTGAAAATCACCCGAGGAGAAACACCTACTCATTAGTGGGAATCAGGACCCAACTATCGTCGTGCGATAACTTGATGGAACCCACTCAAGTCACCACACTCTAGAAAGTATGCACAAGCCTGTCAAGTTTCCTTTATATTTGAAACTCCCGATATGGTTTTTACCCCTAACAACTTCATGATCTTGACGTAGGCCAACATATCATAAGTCGTTAGTCAAGTTCAACCCGTCATTATCCTGGATTAGTTTAGACTCACCCGTACAAGTCCTTGACGTAGGCCAATATAACTGTACAACTGCCCTAAATAATCTCATCTCTATGCTACAAACAAGCATTACCCAGCTACCATTCACTATGCCTTGACGTAGGCTAACATACATAGCATGAATACTAGGTGATACTTGTAAGAAATAACGGAGGGCTATGGCTGATTTTTAGTGAAAAACCTTTAATGTAATGAACTTGATATTGTTGAAGGAACTCAAATGGTTTTACAAATATATAGTGGCGTAAACTTTTGCCAAAGAGGTCACTCCTTGTGAAGAGATCTAGGCACTTTCCTCATCGAATGAGGTACTGGATATTCCTAACTGAATACCACGATGCAAAGCAAAAAAATCGACTATTGTAAAGTTATTACAATGACGCAAACTTTTTCCTAAGAGTTCACTCCACATGAAGGGATCTAGGCTCTTACCTCATAGAATGAGGTGTTGGATATTCATAACCGAATATCGTTGTGCAAAGCAAAACAATACGCCTGTAATGTCAGTTTTCAAAAATTGGTTCCAACAACATCATTTAAATTTGTTTTCCTTGCATTAATCTGAATTAATGCAGTCCCATCAATTAATCATATCATGCCAGAAAGAAACAAAAATAATCACGCACATATATGCTATCTGCATTCGCCACAGGGTCCCGAGTCCTCACTGTAAGGTTACTTAACTTACGGCAGGGCGGGAACAGGACTAGCGCCGATGCAAAACATATAAAGCGTCTACTATATATATATATATATATATAATATGAACATTCGACTCTCGCATGATATCAAGTAACATCACAGAAGCATCACAGCGGAAGCAAAACCAATATGGAAATGTGGATAAACTAGGAAAAGTACATTTCAATGGAGCCATATTTGAAATGCAATTTTCCATTCGTGTGGATAGCCCATAGTATCAGACCCTAGACTACTACAAGTGCAGCAAGCCACCCACAAATCCCAGAAACGAGCCAACCCCAATCATCAAAGTGGGTGGGCCACTCAGTACTTCCGAAATCCGGTGACTTGGAAACCCCTCTGTGGGTCAATCCTATACCCCCTACGAGTGCGACGAATAGCCCGCCAATTCTAGAGTAAAGTACTATGGTCTCAACGCCATGAGATGGAGGTCCGTTGCCCTCTAGAACCCGGCTACTCGAGTACTCCGCCACGGGGTATTCTTAGTGCATGTTATGAAAAACAGAATATACAACGGAGACTATGTCCACAACCTGGACGCGTCTCCAAAGAATAATACAAGCCGTGATGACAGCAGTCCACATGTCAGACGCTCGCCACGCAATATGAATATACATTACATCATAGAGAACTACATCTAATACTACGTACTCCGGGTTATCCATTGCGACAAATCCAACATAATCATAATCACATAGTAACACAGAACATCAACGTGAATATCATGTTCGTAAACCCGTCTTATTGTGCATATAGCAACCAGTCGGATTATACCGCGCTATGATATTCACGGCCATAGAAACAAATGCTCAGAAAACACAAATTTTAAATTTCAATCGATTAAAACATTTCGTATTGGCCCCCAAGTACAAACCAGTACACAAAAAAATCTGGACCAAAACCAAATATTCCAAAAATCACATTTCCATGAACAAGAGCCCTAGAAAAAATTTGGGGCACTATAGCTAAAATTGGACCGCGGTTCAGTGACCAGATAGCGCATTTGGCTTCTGTACCACGTCCGAATTTTGGACGTAGGTGCTGATTGTTCGTTGTTTTTGCGTGCGTGCGCTTTTAAAATCAAAGTTAAGAATACCGCAATCAATAACGGTGTCGCTTGGTAGCTATCTGGTTGAGTACGGGTCGGTCCATTGGGAGATGGATTCTTTTTCTTTATGTTCTAACGAGTTAATCCGATCAAGTCGGGTTTTTATTTTAAGATCTAAGAATAAGATAAAAGTTGATAAAAAGCTTGCTAGGGTTAGGATTAGGTTAGTTCGAGATAGGGATCTTCTCGCTTCTATCAATGCCTTAGTTATGAATAAAGGTGTTAGGGTAATCGGCAACAACGGGGATTAGCACGACTGGGAAGAAACTAAGTTTCTTCCTTTTGGTCCTTGTCCGTCCGTTCTTGGCTCTTAGCCTTAACCTATGGTTAGTTCAACCACAACTGGTCTAACTAGGGAATCACCACTATCTTGTAGGATAGGGTGCCGTAGTGAGCAGTGTTTGGTTGATTTAAAGAGAGTCCTTTAAATAAAATTATTTGGGCAAAGAAAGGAGGGAGAGAGATTTCCTTTTCTCAAACCTTCCCTATCATAACCCTAACAAGTGAGGAATTACTCACTCATTAGGAATGTTACGATGAAATTCATTTTTATAATTTTCTTTTAATAACCTAATTAACTTGCAGATAAATAAAGACAGATAAAAAATTGCAGAAAAATAAAATTCGGATAAAATGAATGCGAGATAAAAAAATACGTTTATTGATGACCTCTTGACGATTACAACGGAATTGAAATTTAATCTAGAAATTAAAAAGAGGCATCAAAAAAGAGGCACCCTTTATTTGGCTTTGAGCCCTCCTATTTATAGATAGGAAAAACCCTAGGTTTACATTCTGATCCATACATGAAATTACAAAACAACCCCAAAGACTGAGTGAAAGCACCGACACCTGCAACGACACGTTCATTGCACGGCCGCGGTTCCGCGGCAGAAAAGCCTTTTTGGCCTCGGATCCGCGGCCATTTGGTGCGCTCATGGGCCCAATTCTTCAGGGTTTCTCTGTGTTGCTTTTAACTTCTGTTTTCTTCACTTGGTTCCTCGGAATCTTTTCTACTTTCTTCCAGATTTCCAACAGTGCTGAATTATGTGGACTTTTACCAGAAGCTTCACATTGAAGTCTTGAATATTGTGCTGCCCTTGTGCATTGAACTATTACCGATCTTCATTTGTTCCTTGAACTGTTAGGCAGTATCATAAGGATTCATCTATTGTTGGTCGTAGTCTCACATTTGTATCGACTTTTCATGAATTTCACTGTAACGATCTGAGAACCTGTAACCTGCAACTATTTAGCAGACATGGATCAAAAGCACCTATTTATTTGTAATATGATTAAGAATGGGCAATATAATAATGCAAAATTCTGATATGAACAAATACCCCCAAACTTATCTTTTGCTCATCCCGAGCAAAGCCAATTTTATTCTCGAAAAATCCTAACCTCGCTTTCCCAGGGAATCGCGATTGCACTGAGCTCATACAACAAGCCGTTAAACCTCTACGTGTCCCTAGTAGGAGGAGTGTTGTCTTCTGAGGGTTTTCAATGGATACTACCCACAAAATCCGATCAATTTCGCCTATTGACTTTCATTCTTCAATCGGTGTTCTAGCAAGAAATTCTATTATCTTCAACTTAGAAATCATCAACCCATATTTTCACACTCACTTATCATTTAACTTAAGATTGTATATGTTCTGTAAATTTATTTAGCTTTTATCATTTTTGGAATTTTCCTTCAAAGGTTCCATCTCAACTTAGGAATTTTTATCATCTCTACTGAAGGTGTAAGCCCTATTCCTATCTCTCATCCAAGAATTTTTATCATCTCTACTGAAGGTGTAAGCCCTATTCCTATCTCTCATCCAAACCCCAATCATATACCCCTACATGTGTGTATGTATCACCCTTACACTTGGAAATTCAATTCAAGCTATCATACCCTTGTCCATCGTCCAAAATACTTTTAGTTTGTGAATTTTAGATGAAATTGCTCACACATCCTTCATGCGACCGTTAATACTTCTTAAGTTACTAACGACCGATTACAAAATGTGTTCGCGCATTAAGACGTAATTCCTCGTCTTGCAATACCTAAGGATTTAGCAGTGACTCCTAAACCAGTTGGTCTAAGGCACTAGGTGATAAAGCACACTCGCTATATTTTTTTTTATTTTACGCAGCCTGAAGTAATTACAAAACCATTGTTTATTTTTTTATATCTCTTATTTCACACTTATACTTTAATTTTTTTCTTAGACTAAGGATTTTAGACAAGAGCATTTCAAGGCATTCTCTACTATTCCAAGTTTTAAGGTGCGTGTTTGTGCAAGTTGTAGGGTATATATTTTCAGAATTTAGATTTAAGGTTTGGAATTATTTTTCAGACTTACACTTCAATAAAAATTTCAATACTCTTTCCTTATTTTGACTTAACCCAAGAACTGAACTGAAAATTTGCCTATTTCAAAATAAACTACAAGGACATATATTTTGTCAGTGTATATGCCCTAGAGGCCATTACTGTATCATACTAGTTTGTATATTACTTGATGGAAGCTTGGGATATTCACAGTTGTGTAGAAAATCTTGCTCGAAATGGTAGTATGCTACTTGGTTTGTTTCTACTTTAATATGTGCATGTGTTTCTCTTAGCATATCGCTTATACACACTAGTGGAGCCCTTAGGATCTTTGCTTGATTACCAGCGTTGTGATGGCAGTCACACTAATGGGGGCTGGGAAATCTACAGGCACATCCTTATACAGGTCCCTAGTCGTTGATTATCGAGATGGGGTATCGATACTCCGGAGTAGACTAGCGCATGCGCTTCTCATCCCAGTAGGGGAGATGGTCTGTCCCACAACCATTAGTACGTCGTACTTGAGATAGTATGCGGGTGCTCGTTAGGTTACGAGTATACTGGACAGGACTCGTCAGGAACTGTTGGTTGGTACTATACCTATCGTCAGATAACAGTTCCCAGGTGACAAGAGTACAGCTTAGTCCGTCGACTTGATACTGCTACTTCGCCTCGAGTGTGTTCCTACTGTACTTTGATTACTGCCCTACCACGGCTCAAAGGAGTCGTGCAAACAGGTAGTAGTTGGGTGCTGTCCCAAGGAACTTGGAGGCAGTAGCGGTTAGACAGGATTCGTCTCACCAGTATTGGGGGTTGATATCACGCTGTGTCTAGGAGAGCCATTACACATAGTCGTCCCTGGCCAGGGAAAGCGGGAATTACTGGTGGTAGTATTTCCAGTAGTTTCTCAGGGTGTTCTGGGCTACACACCGGCATGACTTGTACCGCTATTAGGGGTCTGACGTTTACCGCCCCCTAGGCCCGCCATGCGATACTCTCAGACGAACAGACCGGATTGTACGGAGATTGTCACATTCAGGCTTAGTAGGAGTTCGGATGGGTTTACCTCATCGGCCTTCTTATCGACATCTACCTGGGGACTGTTACGTACAGCTAGTGCCGCTTGCGGTCTGTGGTTAAACCCACTGCCAACGTAGTATCGACTCTTTAGAGTCCCACACAGAGAGTTTCCTTGCACTGGGCAAAAGGTGTAAAGGCCATATGGTTTTACGGCAAGGCTACGATCACTTACGTACACTTGTGCGCGTATGCTGTTCGGGCAGACAATACTAGTGGGCTTTGGTTTAAGCCGGATCCTAGTATTGTATGGATGGATTAGTTTTGTCTTCTATGCATTCGCATTCTACGGAATGCGGATGCGGGTGTGTATGCACAGTTGTGAGGAGTGAAGAAGAAGGAGGTGCCTCATTAGGGTTTTGACAGTTGGTTCGGTCAAAACCATTATGAGGCGGGGACATTATTTACTAATCTTTTTAATGATAATTATGTTATGGCTAATTGCTTTGACCATTTGACCCTACTTGACCCTGTTGAATATTTGATCATAGTTGACTAGGATCTTTCATGTGAGATCTAGAGTATTCTTTTGCTTTTTGGGTTTGGATTTGATTTGTGATGATAATGGTCAAATCAATGTAGCCATCAACTTTATCATGATAAAGATTAGTAATTATTTTGTTTCATGGATCATTATTCTCTTCTCATTCTCTCTCTTCAAGAGAGAAGCTCCCATGGTTCCTCCTCCTTCTTCCACCTCTAGATTTTTCCTTTGCTCTCATGTGTTGAGAAAATAAGGATCTAAATTGACAAATAAATCCGTCTTCTTCTTCTACACTACCTAGGACATCAAGCATAGCAAACTTATTGCCCTAGTTACCTCGGCTTGAGGTGGAGCTCGGAACACAAACTCTCGGGTGGATCGTCTTCGACTCTAGGAGGCCGCGGAGGCGACCAAGATCCGGATCGATCCTCAGAGCTAGCATGGACGAGGAGGAAAGCGGAAAGAAGACCCGAAAGACTTGGTTCGTGAGGTATAATCTCTTGAGCATAGTAGATAGAACCTTTAGTTAGCTTGCTAGGTTTTGTTTAGCAAAGATCCTCTAATTTCTAGTCCTTGCTTTAAGAAAAAATCATTTTTACCTATTCCGCCTCCCCGTAAGCACCGGGGTGAGCAACATAGACTTACAGTGGTATCAGAGCCTAGCTAAACAACAACTAGCATGTTAGCAAAGAGATTGGAACTTCGATCCGAAAAAAATCGCGAAACATGTCAAAAACCCACACTTTCTGCCGATTTTTAAAACTGCTCTAAAAATAATTCCACATATCTTAAAAATCAATGCAGGGTTTTTTAGAAACAGACAGCGAAAACGAGCCCACGACTCGGTCAACGCACCGTGGAACCGCGGCGAAACCACGCGTTTCGCCGCTGATCCGCGGCCGAGTTGACTCGGCCGCGACTCGGGTTTGCTGCAGTTTCTTCAGTGTTCTGTTTTGGGATTTTTAAAGTATTTTGTTTCTGCCCAGAATTTCCAGAGAACAAAGTTGTGTTTGGGGTAGTTAAAAATCCGTATTGTTTATCGAAGTTCTATAAACTTTGGCTAATTGATAAAATCTGTAATGTGATATATGCACTGAACGTCAACTAATCGCTATACGTCGATTAGTGGGGGTTGTGCATATCTGTGATCTGTAATGTTGTTGGATTGTATATATGAACTTGTTGGATTGTCGCGGATGAATAGCCGGGGGTTGTGAGATGAGAGTTTTCTTTATCTTTCATTTGATGTAATATGTAAATTGATGTAATATTATTTTATGGCCACACATCCGGGATGAGGTTGTAGCCGCCATTGTATATTATTTCTTTTATTGTTTTTGCTCCTAGGATAGAACCAAGGTGGGGTGCAAAAACGACCGGGTACTTTGAAATGCCGAGTGGCCTACTTACGTTGTTGAAGGAGGTTGCTTCACTTCGGGTACTTGGCGGGTAGCTTACCCCACCCGTAGGGGTCTAAGGTGGGGTTTGGCTATTCACCGTGACCATGTAATCCGTCTTTCGCTGCAGGCTCGAACGAAACACGGATTCCTAGCATATCCAATGTGTTCATCTGTGATCTGGAATAGCTATCATTGCATCTGACGAATGTATATATCTATTTATGATATCTAGTAGGCGTTGCTTATGTTTTGCATCAGCGCTAATCCAGCCCCCGCTCTGTCGTTAGTTAAGTAACCTAACGGGTGATGACGGGGCCCCGTGGCGAATGCGGATGGCATAAGCGTACGTTATATTTTCGTTGTTCTCTGCAATGGTAGGATTAAATGATGGGACGCATTAAATTAATGAAAGAAAATAAACCAAAGTTAAGTCGTTGGAACAATTTCAAAACCACTCGGTTTCTTTTCAAAACAGAAAACTTTTAAAAATGCGGAGCTTAAACCACTCCTTTTAAAAGCTATCAAGGTTCCTTCGATTATATCAAGTTCACTACGTTCACGGTTTCGCCAAAGCCATTCGTATCCTTCCGTCATTTCATATGAATATTCAATAGTATTCAAGCTATATTTGTTGACCTTCATCAAGGCATAGTGAGTGGTAGCTGTTGGGTGTTCATATGCAGCATAGATAAATGCGTTGGTTTGGGACAGTCGTATTACCGTGTTGACCTTCGTCAAGGGTATATACGGGTGGGTTCAAATTAACCTGGACTATGATGGGTAGAACTTGACATGTGACTTATGATTTGTTGACCTTCGTTAAGGTCATAAGAGCATGGGGCAAAAATCCACATCGGGAGTTTCTAAAGAAACTGAAACTTTCTAGTGCTGCATACCATTTGGAGTGTGATGATTCTGGTAGGATTCCTTCAGTTTTATCACACGATGATATTTGGATCCCGATCCTACTGTGAGTATATGCTACTCCTCGGGAACTTTCTCACTTAACGATCAATGCTATAAACCAAGTAGGTGTCTAGAAAGGTATTAGCGGGGCTACGCCCACTGGGAAAAGAGGTTATTTAATTAAGGAACTTCGCGAAAGCGTCGTAAAACCTCCCTCGAAGTACCAACACTGGCCTGGCTGAACGGTTAAGCAAGTATTGTACAGTGATATCGATCCCGACTAATTTTTCTTTTATGGTTTGAGGAAGGATTCGAGAAACAGTGGGAGCTATCCTGTTTAGATAAATTAAAAAACCAATCTAAACTTGCAAGAGCATCATGCTGAGTGTTTTCTTCTCTCTCTCTTAATTGCAGCGACCCAGTGACCATACATAGGTTACATCTAGATAATAAAATGATTGAATCTGACTGTTATGATTGGCAAAGGTCTTTCCAGATGTCCATTATCCATGACAAGCTGGGACACCTCTTAACTATTCAAATCCCTGCCGTCTCAGGACCAGTTTCCACTGTCACGGATATTGATATCCGTAAGACATCAGAAAATGACTGTGCGAATGCCAAGTGCCTCGTATTGGCCTCAGTTAATGGTGCATACCAGAGGCAGCACGAGAAGATGGACTTTGTTTCTATCTTCCTCCATAACAAAGATCTATATGGAGAGCAATTTTGTATCGCAAGATATGAGATCTTGAACGAATTTCTTCAAGCGAGGTTGGCTATCGGGTCATCTGTAGGGGGAAACGTCCTTACAGAGACCAGCTATTTTGATGAGCTCACGGACCTGAAGACCACGTTGAAGAACGGGTCAAATACTGACTTGATTCTACAGTCTCTGCCCTCTACTTATACCCTGAAGGAAACCAGGGAAGTAGAAGGAAAGGGAAGGGCAAAAGTTTCGGGACTAGATGTAGTAAAGGAGGGACGTTCCTATTGTTACAGCAATGAACATTGGCAGAAGGATTGTAGGGCTAGCAAAGCCAGTAGCCAGGATTCGAAGCATGTTGTGGCTTCGGCTTCGGGTGTGTTTGTAGTAGAAAACTGTATGTCAGTTAACCCTACTTCCTGGGTATTGGATACCGGATCAGGATATCACATCTGTAATTCATTACAGGCTCTGAGAAACCGTAGAGTTATCAGGATAGGTGATATGACTCTTAGGGTTGCCAATGGAATGAGCATGGACGCTGAATCCATAGGGGAATATCATCTTGGACTGACAACTGGGCAGATATTGATTCTGCATAACTGTTTGTATGTACCTAGTGCGACTTGTAATATCATATCTGTATCGTTACTTTCTAAGGAAGGATATGATTTTACTTTTGTAAGCGATGTGGTCCACATCCACCTAAATCAAGTTCTGATTGGGTCAGGTACATTAGAAAACGGGATATACGTATTGAATCAAGCTCAGGTTTTCAGTGTCCAGAACACACTTAAAAGAAAATCTCCGGAAACAAATCAGGCTTTCTTATGGCATTCTAGACTGGGTTACATTAATGAGACACGGTTAACAAAGTTGCATAAAGAGGGATACTTGAATCCGTTCGAGTATCAGTCTTATGCCACTTATGTATCTTGTCTCATGGGAAAGATGACAAAGACTCTGTTCACTGGACACGGAGTAAGAGCAAGCGAGCTCTTGGGACTCATACACAGTGACGTGTGTGGTCCAATGTCTACACATGCGCGAAGTGGTTATTCATACTTCATTACTTTTACGGATGATTTCTCTAGGTATGGACATGTCTTCCTGATGAAGCATAAATCCGAGGCCTTTGAGAAATTTTAGGAATACAAGAATGAAGTTGAAAAACAAACAGGTAAAAGTATCAAGACACTGAGATCTGATCGAGGTGGTGAATACTTGAGTGCCGAGTTTCTGGGCTACTTAAAAGAGAATGGAATTCTCTCTCAACTTACCCCTCCATACACACCATAATACAACGGTATATCGGAAAGGCGGAATCGAACTCTATTAGATATGCTTCGTTCCGTGATGAGTAAGGCTGAGTTACCGCGATCTTTCCGGGGTTATGCACTAGAAACAGCTGCATATCTTTTGAACAAGGCTCCTACCAAGACTGTTCCTACCACCCCATATCAGATGTGGAGTGGGAAGAAACCCTGTCTTAAGTATCTTAAGACATGGGGATGTCCAGCTTTTGTAAAGAAGCAGCATGCGGACAAGCTCGAGGCACGCTCAGTACTGTGTATGTTTGTGTGATACCCCAAGAACTCTAGGGGGTATCTTTTCTATTCCACAGAGGAACAAAAGGTTTTTGTTTCTCAGCATGCCCACTTCTTAGAAACTGAATTTTTAGAAAGTCAGATAAGTGGGAGCGCAATAGAACTGGAAGAAATTCCAGAACCACAAGCTATTACTGAAAGGTTGGAAGAACCAGAAGTTTCAGGAGAACCGAAAATCCCAGCGCCACTCCGCAGGAGTAGTAGGCAGTCTCATCCGCCCGAGGGATACTACGGTTTTCTCATAGACGGGGATCGAGAGGACTGCGTCATTGATAATGATGAGCCTACTAGCTTCTAGCAAGCCATTCAGAGCGGTGACTCAGTAAAATGGCTGGATGTAATGCGGACCGAGATAGAGTCCATGTACACCAACAAAGTTTGGGCTTTGGACTTTGCTCTAAAAGGGGTAAAACCCGTAGGCTGCAAATGGATCTTCAGAAAAAAGATTGGTGTAGATAGGTAGGTTGAAACCTATAAAGCTAGACTTGTTGCAAAGGGTTTTCGTCAAAGACCTAGTTTAGACTATGACGAGACCTTTTCTCCAGTGGTTATGCTCAAATCCATTCGAATCCTTCTTGCCATTGCTGCCTTCCACGATTATGATGTCTGGCAGATGGACGTAAAGACGGCTTTCCTAAATGGAAATTTGGAAGAGTGCGCCTATATGGATCAGCCGGAGGGATTCATTCAGAGTGGGAGCAGCGGTAAAGTGTGCAAGTTGCTTAAGTCCATCTATAGGCTGAAGCAGGCATCGTGGAGTTGGAACATCTGCTTTCATGGTACTGTCAAAGAATTTGACTTTATCAAAAACCCAGATGAGCCATGCATTTACAGTAAGATTGTAGGGAGAACTGTGGTATTCCTCGTCTTGTACGTGGATGACATTCTCCTAATAGGAAATGATATTCCTATGCTACAGTCAGTCAAAGTATTCTTGTCACAGAGGTTCTCCATGAAGGACCTGCGCGATGCCAACTACATTCTGGGGATCCAGATCTATCGTGATAGATCAAAGAGGATGTTGGGACTTTCGCAGTCCAGGTACATCAACACCATACTGAAACGATTCAGTATGGAAGATTCAAAGCACGGTAATCTACCGGCTTGTCACGGAATCACCCTCTCCAAAGAGATGTCTCCCAAGACTAATTTGGAAAGGGCTCGCATGTTATCTATACCCTACACATCTGCGGTAGGCTCTATAATGTATGCGATGTTGTGTACCAGACCAGATGTAGCATACGCATTAAACGTTGTAAGCCGGTATCAGTCGGACCCGGGGGAGAAACACTGGATAGCAGTAAAGAACATTCTAAAGTACCTGAGACGGACTAAGGTGATGTTCTTGGTGTATGGCGGAAAAGACCTCCAGATCGAGACCTTTGCTGACTCCAGCTTCTAGAGTGACAAGGATGACTCCAAGTCCATGTCGGGTTATGTCTTTACCCTCAATGGAGGGGCGGTTTGCTGGAAGAGCTCCAAGCAGGAAACCGTTGCTGACTCAACTATGGAAGCGGAGTACATAGCTGCTTGCGATGCCGCAAAGGAAGCTGTCTGGATAAAGAAGTTCCTCATGGAGCTTCAGGTGGTTCCTACCATTGTTGATCCAATACCTCTGTATTGTGACAAAAACGGCGCTATAGCTTTAGCGAAGGAACCCAGGTCCCATCAGAAGTCCAGGCACAATTTGAGGCGGTACCACCTGATCAGGGAGATCGTAGATCGCCGGGAGATCGAGGTGAAGAGAGTAAATTTGGAGAATAACACTGCAGATCCATTCACAAAGGCCATACCCCAGACTCAGTTCGAGCGGTTGATCCAGATGATAGGTCTTCGATATGCCAGTACATGGCCTTAGTGCAAGTGGGAGATTCTTAGTGTATATGCCCTAGAGGCCATTATTGTATCATACTAGTTTGTATATTACTTGATGGAAGCTTGGGATATTCACAGTTGTATAGACAATCTTGCTCAAAATGGTAGTATGCTACTTGGTTTGTTTCTACTTTAATGTGTGCATGTGTTTCTTTTAGCATTTCGCTTATACACATTATTGGAGCCCTTATGATCTTTGCTTGATTGCCAGCGTTGTGATGGCAGTCACACTAGTGGGGGCTGGGTAATCTACAAGCACATCCTTATACAGATCCCTAGTCGTTGGATTATCGAGACGGGGCATCGATACTTCGGAGTAGACTAGCGCATGCGCTTCTTATCCCAGCAGGGGAGATGGTCTGTCCCACAGCCATTAGTACGTCGTACTTGAGATAGTATGCGGGTGCTCGTTAGGTTACGAGTACACTGGACAGGACTCGTCGGGAACTGTTGGTTGGTACTATACCTATCGTCAGATAACAGTTCCCAGGTGACAGGAGTACAGCTTAGTCGGTCGACTTGATACTGCTACTTCGCCTCGAGTGTGTTCCTACTGTACTTTGATTACTACCCTACCACGGCTCAAAGGAGTCGTGCAAACAGGTAGTAGTTGGGTGCAGTCCCAAGACACTTGGAGGCAGTAGCGGTTAGACAAGATTCGTCTCTCCCGGTATTAGGGGTTTATATCGCGCTGTGTCTAGGAGAGCCATTACACATAGTCATCCCTGGCCAGGGCAAGCGAGAATTACTGGTAGTGTTTCCAGTAGTTTCTTAGGGTGTTCTGGGCTACACTCCGGCACGACTTGTACCGCTATTAGGGGTCTGACGTTTACCGCCCTCCTAGGCCCGCCATATGATACTCTAAGACGAACAGACCGGACTGTACGGAGATTGTCACATTCAGGCTCAGTAGGAGTTCGGATGGGTTTACCTCATCGGCCTTCTTATCGACATCTACCTGGGGACCGTTACGTACAGCTAGTGCCACTTGCGGTCTGTGGTTAAACCCACTGCCAGTGTAGTATCGAGTCTTTAGAATCCCACACAGAGAGTTTCCCTGCACTAGGCAAAAGGTGTAGAGGCCATATGGTTTTACGGCAAGGCTACGATCACTTACGTACACTTGTGCGCGTATGCTGTTCGGGCAGACAATACTAGTGGGCTTTGGTTTAAGCCGGATCCTAGTATTATATGGATAGATTAGTTTTGTCTTCTGTGCATTCGCATTCTACGGAACGCGGATGCGGGTGTGTATGCACAGTTGTGAGGAGCGAAGAAGAAAGAGGTGCCTCATTAGGGTTTTGACAGTTGGTTCGGTCAAAACCATTATGAGGCGGGGACATTATTTACTAATCTTTTTAATGATAATTATGTTATGGCTAATTGCTTTGACCATTTGACCCTACTTGACCTTGTTGACTATTTGATCATAATTTACTAGGATCTTTCATGAGAGATCTAGAGTATTCTTTTGCTTTTTGGCTTTGGATTTGATTTGTGATGATATTGGTCAAATCAATGCAGCCATCAAATTTATCATGATAAAGATTAGTAATTATTTTGTTTCATGGATCATTATTCTCTTCTCATTTTCTCTCTTCAAGAGAGAAGCTCCCATGGTTCCTCCTCCTTCTTCCTCCTCTAGATTTTTCTTTTGCTTTCATGTGTTAAGAAAATAAGGATATAAATTGACAAATAAATCCGTCTTCTTCTTCTACACCACCTAGGACATCAAGCATAGCAAACTTGGTGCCCTAGTTTCCTCGGCTTGAGGTGGAGCTCGGAATACAAACTCTCGGGTAGATCGTCTTCGACTCTAGGAGGCCGGGGAGGTGACCAAGATCCGGATCGATCCTCGGAGCTAGCATGGATCAGGAGGAAAGCGGAAAGAAGACCCGAAGGACTTGGTTCGTGAGGTATAATCTCTTGAGCATAGTAGATAGAACCTCTAGTTAGCTTGCTAGGTTTTTTTTAGCAAAGATCCTCTAGTTTCTAGTCCATGTTGCCTTAAGAAAAAATCGTTTTTACCTGTTCCGCCTCGCCGTAAGCACCGAGGTGGGCAACGTGGACTTACATATTTTCTATCGTTAAACTTTAAGAAAGTTTATTTTTATGGTTTTTAATTTACTAAGTTTAGGATCTAGTTTTTACTAGCTAGTTAATCATTTTGTCAAACGTAAGTCAAATATGGCCAAAGTTGAACTTTATAATTTTTAAAAAATTTCAATTTTTATGGGTTTTAAAATAAGTTTGCAAATGCAAAATTATACATATGAATGCGAAGGAAGAAACCTTACCGAGCACACCCCCAAACTTAAACATGACAGTGTCCTCACTGTCAGGCAACACCAAGAGGGTCAAAGTTGTCGGCACTCCCTTGTTTTTTTTAATTGTTAACAGAAAAATAAAACAAAATATATATACAAAAATGTCCCCCCCAAACTTATGTTAAACAGTGTTTCCACTGTTTAAGCGTTAAAGTTTAGAGTTAGGAGGGAGAAAAACATAGTATCAAGCTATACAAGGCCTTACACAGGCCAAAATTTAGCACCAACCATTCAAAAATTTTATCGTTATAATGGTGTAGTTGGTGAAAGAATGGAGTTTAGAGAAAAGAAATGAAAGACACATGAGACCATGTGGAGATAGAAGCAGTATACAGTCTCGGTGGAGGAGAAGAATGGCGGAAGGGAAAAAGAAATGGTGGTGGTTCAACTTCTTCAGGTGGGGGTTGATTAATCACAAAATCCGTATCGTTTAGGAATGCGAGTTTGTCGGCGAAAACATCTTCGAAACATTCATCGAAGGTCCGATTGAACATTTCAATCGCAATAAGTGTCGCGCCAGAATTCAACACACTTGATTTTTCAAAAATTATGGAGGTAAGAGACTCGTAAGGCTCATCTGCATTATTCTCAAAAGAGTCTAAATCAAGTTGTTTTTCTAGAATTATCGAACTCAAAATATCGGATTGTGATTCATTAATACTCGCTATCATTAAAGAAAGATTAGAAGAAGAACCAAAGAAAGTGGGAGAAAGAAGTAGAATACGAACTAGAGGGTGGAGATGGGGTGTATAAATTAGCACAATTTGTAATGACCGATGTGTAAAAAGCGATTGTGCTAATCTACCAACTCTCTGAGAAATGAGATCAAATCCCTCAAGATTCATGAGAAAACATGGGTATGTCGAACTTGGTAAGGCAGACATTGAAAATGAAAGGGATACGGTTTCTTACGCGGTCGGAACGACAGAAAGGATGAAGGAGATTGATTTAGGAAGTGTAACAGTTAAAGGTTCAGGAGGATGAATTGGAAAATCCGACTCATCAAACAAAACTGGTTCATCCTCAATACTATCCTCAATATTCTTCTCAAAATTTAGCTTATCCATGCAATTCTCATCAAATTTAAGACACATATGAAGTTCGGGAGAAACATTTAATGTCTCGGGATGATGAATTAGAAAGAAAAAATCATCCAAATTTATGGGTTCATCATCCAAATGATTCCCAGCGTCAATATCCTCGATCAAGTGAAAATTAAATTTCTTAGACACCTCATCAAAAGCATGGATATTAATCAATTCAGGTTCTAGAGTGGAGGTGGAGAGGTCAAAAGGATTGTTGGCAATTTTACTCGAAAGGGACCCTTCACAATTAGGTAAATCAAGCACTACAAAGTCGCACAACTCATTAGACGTTTTATCTTCAACTGGTGAATCATTTGGAACACTTGATAGACATTCAAAACCGGAGTTATGGGATTCAATTGGGGATGGGTAGGTTTGATTTGGAAGTGTGTACGGCTCACTCTCACCACTCAAATTCTCAATCTGTCCAACCGCCTCATCATACATTGGAAAATTTGGAGCTAGTTGGAAACTAGCTACCGGGTCACTAGGTTGTATAAGGGCGGCCATGGACGTATTCAAATCCCTCATCCGTTGTCTTGACGCTACCAAAAAATCTTCCAACGACTGTTCCAGACTAGACATGGGTTGTGACGGGGTTTCAGTAAAAGATTCAAAGTTGTTTGGATTCAGGAAACTCCCAAATGGCTGTGTAGAAGCAATGTATAGGGAGGGTGCAACAGTTGGGTAAGATGGATAGGAATTAAATTCTTGGATAGTATTAGGATCAACATTTGGATAAAAAGGTGAATGGAATTGTTGATCCCAAGAACTGGAAGTGTTGAAAGGAGTGAAAGATCGGCTACGGGATTGTTCAATATGTTCAGCAATAGACATAGGTTTCGGAGTTACCACCTGACTCTCAAAAGGGGTATCAACGTAAGAAGGTGGTGAAGGTTGAAACGGTTGATACAAAGTGAATTGTGAAGTCCAACTGTTTTTCCTAGACGCGTCTATTCGATATTTCAAAGAAATTTTGGGTATGGAGGGGTCGTCCGAAATTCGACCAAAACAATGCGCGTAGGAAGAAATGTCTGGTTGAGGGTACCAAAGTTCGGCAAGAATTTTGCGAGGTGGGGCACCCAAGATGTGAGAAAGGAGATGAAAAAGAACGTGATGATTTTTTATTTTTATTTTTATTTTTTAAAATTTTTTTATTTAAAAAAATGTTTGTTTCTGGAGTTTTGAAATTTTTGAAAGTGTTTTTTTAGAAAGTGTTTTGCAAAAATTTGTACTGAACTACGACACAATTTCAAACAATCACAATTTATACATGCACAATCAAGCCTAGAGCTAGGGTCTCCTAAGTCAATTAGACTGCTCCTAACTGTTCCAAAGCGACAAGTTGTGAGATATCCCTCAAATCGTCTCTACCGCCAATTGTGGCCAGGTAAGCACAAATGAAGAAAGGAGAGATCCGCTCACGAATCACCGTGAGACGTGCCTTTTAAAATTACCTTTCCCACTTGTCTAATCTAGGCACCACAAAGTCAGGTTTAGATAAACTACCGATTGCCCACAAGCTTCCTTTGTCCTAATAAGCGCGATAGTCCTTATTGGCTGAGTCTAAATATTTTTTAATTAACTTGAGGGTTGATGCATATGCTTTTTGTGATTTTTGGGGGTCCTAGGAAGGGTAATGAAATCCCCACCCAATCTGGATTGGTGTTATAACCCCTTAATAGTTCGTTTTAAAATATGCAAATCTGTAAACACACAAAAAACACTTGCAAAATTTTTTTTATTTGGCAGCGCAAAAAATCCTGCACAAAAACAATTTATTGGAGAGAGAGAAGAATTTTGCGCAAAGAACCCTGCAGGAAAAATTTTCAGTGGAGCTCAGGGTAGGAGAGGGGAAAAAATACATACAGAAAATTTTGGGGTGCTGACGTCAGCAGTTGACCGTGGTTCCGCGGTCAAACGCTTGAATCCGCCGTGGTTCCGCGGTAGTTCTATTAGTTTGGATCTCCAAAAATTTTCTGTTTGTTGTTATGATTCTCTTCTGTCTGTTCAGATTTTCTGTTTGTTGATTTGTTCACTGGCTTTTTCCAGATCTGAATCAGTCCATCTTCTTTTCCTGCGCAATTCACACAATACCTCTCAAAAAGATCAAGATGAATTTAATTTTTTTTATATTTTTTTTGTTTTAAAATTTTTTAATTTTTATAATTTTTAAATTTTTTTTATTTTTAACCCGAAATTATACAAAGAAAGAGACTACCGTCTCCCCGGCAACGGCGCCATTTGATTGTTCATTGTTTTTGCGTGCGTGCGCTTTTAAAATCAAAATTAAGAATACCGCAATCAATAACGGTGTCGCTTGGTAGTTAGCCGGTTGAGTACGGGTCGGTCCACAGGGAGATGGATTCCTTTTCTTTATCTTCTAACGTGTTAATCTGATCAAGTCGGGATTTTATTTTAAGATCTAAGAATGAGATAAAAGTTGATAAAAAGCTTGCTAGGGTTAGGATTAGGTTAGTTCGAGATAGGGATCATCTCGCTTCTATCAATGCCTTAGTTATGAATAAATGTTTTAGGGTAATCGGCAACAACGGGGATTAGCATGACTGGGAAGAAACTAAGTTTCTTCCTTTTGGTCCTTGTCCGTCCGTTCTTGGCTCTTGCCCTAACCTCTGGTTAATTCAACCACAACCGGTCTAACTAGGGAATCACCACTATCTTATAGGATAGGGTGCCGTAGCAAGCGGTGTGTGGTTGATTTAAAGAGAGTTCTTTAAAAAAAATTATTTGGGCAAAGAAAGGAGGGAGAGAGATTTCCTTTTCTCAAACCTTCCCTATCCTAATCCTAACAAGTGAGGAATTACTCACTCATTAGGGATGTTACGATGAAATTCATTTTTATAATTTTCTTTTAATAACCTAATTAACTTGCAGATAAATAAAGACAGATAAAAAATTGCAGAAAAATAAAATTCGGATAAAAAGAATGCGAGATAAAAAATACTTTTATTGATGACCTCTTGACGATTACAACAGAATTGAAATTTAATCTAGAAATTAAAACGAGGCATCTCAAAAGAGGCACCCTTTATTTGGTTTTGAGCCCTCCTATTTATAGATAGGAAAAACCCTAGATTTACATTCTGATCCATACATGAAATTACAAAACAACCCCAAAGACCGAGTGAATGCACCGACACGTGCATTGCACGGCCGCGGTTCCGCGGCAGAAAGGCCTTTTTGGCCGCGGATCCGCGGCCATTTGGTGGGCTCAAGGGCCCAATTCTTCAGGGTTTCTCTGTGTTGCTTTTATCTTCTATTTTCTTCACTTGGTTCCTCAGAATCTTTCTACTTTCTTCCAGATTTCTAACAGTGCAGAATTAAGTGGACTTTACCGTAAGCTTCGCATTGAAGTCTTGAATCTTGTGCTGCCTTGTGCATTGAACTGTTTACTGATCTTCATTTGTTCCTTGACCCGTTAGGCAGCATCATAAGGATTCATCTATTGTTGGTCGTAGTCTCATATTTGTATCGACTTTTCATGAATTTCACTGTAACGATCTGAGAACCTGTAACCTGCAACTATTTAGCAGACATGGATCAAAAGCACCTATTTATTTGTAATATGATTAAGAATGGGGAATGTAATAATGCAAAATTCTGATATGAACATGTGCCTAAATTTTTTTCTTTGCTCTAATTTTGCCTGCACATAATTTTAAGGCAACCAGAAATTTTTTTTTAACAGCTTTGAAATTTGAACAGCAAGCAATGTTTATGGAAATACAATTCGGAAAATTCCGTCGATCGAAACTCTAAATAGTGCAAACAAGTCTAGCTTTTAGCATGGCTCTGATACCACTGCTTGAACATAGGCACTGTAGGGTGTTTTTCGTCACCCCATTGAGATGGGAATACGCGCACGCTTGTCAGGCGTACTACAGATTCCCCCTGCCTAGGGTAGGCCGGGGTTTAATGATTGTGGGGATCCGAATCTCCGGCAGCCGCGGACTAAGCTGCCGTTAATTACCCCTCGCCTTTGGGGCGAGGGAACCTCCGATTAACGGGTTAAAATGGTCATGCGAACTCAATGTGCAGTGTACGTGTGTTGTGTTTTGAAAGGGGGGTTTTGGATATATCGGGAGCCACGCAGAGTTTTTACGGGGGTCCCGCTACCCGGATAGCGGGCTGGGGGTCAAGGGGGCTAGCAGCCCCCTTGCGGGGTGCGGGGCAGCGCCCCGGCCCGAAAATTTTTTGGAGGGGGAGAATGTTGCGGAGTATGTGTATGTGTACATTTGTATACAAATGTATATATATATTTATGTACACAAAAAGAGGGGGAAAAGGCATCCAAGGGATGCGCAGGTGCGCAAGCGCGCGCGCCACGTGTCGGCACGCGGGCGACTTGCGCAACTGCGCAGGTGCGCAAGCGCGCGCGCCACGTGTCGGCACGCGGGCGCCTTGCGCACTTGCGCAGTTGCGCAAGCGCGCGCGCCACGTGTCGGCACGCGGGCGATTTGCGCACTTGCGCAGTTGCGCAAGCGCGCGCGCCACGTGTCGGCACGCGGGCGCCTTGCGCACACAACAGGCTTTTAGCCTAAAAAGATTTCTCTGAAGAGAAATCAAAGAGGAGTTAGACTCCTGAGTGTGTTTTTGTTTTGCTTTTGTTTTGTTTTCTGTTGGGTTAATGGAAGGGTTCTTCTTCTTCCTCCTGTTGCTTGCTGGGTCTTGAAGATCAAGAGATGTAAAATCTCAAAATCTCTCCTTTTTAAGATCTGATGGCAGATCCAAGTTCCCCTTTGTGGGTTTTGTGGTGAAAAACTATTTAGTTTTGAAAAAGGAAGAGTAAAACTCTTGATTTAATTCAAGAGAAAGAAGAAGGTTTTGGAACCTTGAAGAAGAAAGAAAGAGCTCAGCTCTAATTTTTTTTGTGGAGAGAATGAAAGGTATATTTTATTCATCATCATTTTGCCTTTTATAGGCTTACATATTTGCATATAGCCCCTTGGGCTTTACAAAATGGCATTTTGCCATCCCATGGCTCATGTGCCATTTCATTTTTTGCACATAAGCCATGAGCTTACAAAATATTGGTTTTATGCTCATTTTGCATACATTCATGTATAAAAAATTTCATAAAAATTATTTATTACATGATTTATATTTTAGCATGGAGGAGGCTGGCCGCGGGCTCGGCTTGGGCATGGGCCCGCTTGACCTGGGCTTGGGCCCACCTGACTTGGGGTTGACCTTGACTTTGACTCGGTCAACGGGGGTGTAAATTTTTACCCCAACAAAGTGCCCCCCATCAATAAATGCACATAGCATATGTGGGTTGTGTGCATGAAATTGATGGATCTTCTTTCACGTGGAGGCGACTTGCTTTGGTTCCCACTTTTTGGGATGCACTGCCCTTTTTACGACATGGACGGTCGGTGCTGCCCTTTTAGCGACGTGGACGGTCGGTGCTGCCATTTTAGCGACGTGGACGGTCGATGCTGCCCTTTTTGCGACTTGGACGGTCGATGCTGCCATTTTAGCGACGTGGACGGTCGGTGCTGCCCTTTTAGCGACGTGGACGGTCGATGCTGCCCTTTTAGCGACGTGGACGGTCAGTTCTGCCATTTTTGCGACGTGGACGGTCGTTACTGCCCTTTTAGCGACGTGGACGGTCGGTGCTGCCCTTTTAGCGACGTGGACGGTCGATGCTGCCCTTTTAGCGACATGGACGGTCGGTGCTGCCCTTTTAGCGACGTGGACGGTCGATGCTGCCCTTTTAGCGACGTGGACGGTCAGTTCTGCCATTTTTGCGACGTGGACGGTCGTTACTGCCCTTTTAGCGACGTGGACGGTCGGTGCTGCCCTTTTAGCGACGTGGACGGTCGATGCTGCCCTTTTTGCGACTTGGACGGTCGATGCTGCCATTTTAGCGACGTGGACGGTCGGTGCTGCCCTTTTAGCGACGTGGACGGTCGATGCTGCCCTTTTAGCGACGTGGACGGTCAGTTCTGCCATTTTTGCGATGTGGACGGTCGTTACTGCCCTTTTAGCGACGTGGACGGTCGGTGCTGCCATTTTAGCGACGTGGACGGTCGATGCTGCCCTTTTAGCGACATGGACGGTCGGTGCTTGATTTGACTTGCTCTGCTTCTTGCAGTGTCAGGGGTACACTTGACTTGCTCCGCTTCTTGCGGTGTCGAGATTGGATTCTGACTCGCCCCGCTTTCCGCGGTGTCGGAGTGGAAGTTGACTTGTTGATTTTGATTTGGGTTGACATTAGCATCGCTATACTGGAATATGGTACCAGGAGCGAATCATCATCTGTCATTGAGAGGATTTTGGGATTTTGGTTTTTGTTTGGCATCTGCATTGCTGCACTGGAATAATGCCAGGAGCAACTCATTATTTGCCCCGAGAGGATTTGGGAGAAATTGGGATTGTTTTACGCCCGTGGATTGTATACGGTTTTGCAGGATGTATGATCCAGACCGTAGGGCCGGAAAAATTTCGGGACTTTGCCGGCGTCTGCATCGCTGCACTGGAATATGGTACCAGGAGCGACTCATCATTCGCCATTGGGGTATGGGATTTGGAATTTGGTTGGCGTCTGCATCGCTGCACTGGAATATGGTACCAGGAGCGACTCATCATTCGCCATTTGGGGGTTGGGGACTTGGAATTTGGACCTTGTTTGGCATCTGCATTGCTGCACTGGAATAATGCCAGGAGCAACTCATCATTTGCCTTGGGAGGACTTGGGATTTGGGTTTTTGGTCGGCATCAGCACCGCTAACACTGAAGCGAAATGCCAGGAGCGACTCATCATTTGCCGTTGCCCGTTGGGGAACGATGGCTTAGGAGACAGGTTTGGGTCCCTATCACCTAAGGCTTTTCAATTTTATGGGCCGTGAGGGTCCCATAAAGCATTTTCTCCCTACGAGTCGTAAGGATCCCGCAGGTGTATTTTCTCCTTAGGAATCGTGAGGATTCCTAAGTGTGTTGCTCCATTGTGAGTCGTAAGGATCTCACGCAGGGGTTTTCTCCTCACAAGGTCGAGAGGACTTTGCGAGTGTATTTCATTTCTTTTCACGAGTTTGCGCCCTTTTCGGGTTTTCACAGACTCGCCGGTAGTCCTGCTGTTTTTACTCACGGAGCCCTTTCGGGTTTTCATCCGTGCCCGTTTTGCTTGTGGACATACCGTTTATTTCTTCTTCCCTTTTTTTTTTCTTTCTTTTTTTTTTTTTTTTTTTTTGGCCGCTGGTGGGACTTTAAAGTAGTCTCACCGGCAGGATTTGGGAGAAATAGGGGTCATTTACGCCCGTGGATTGTATACGGTTTTGCAGGATGTCTGATCCAGACCGTAGGGCTGATGTGCTCAATTCGCCTGCGACTTGGAGCATTCATGTGTAGTATTTCTTGAGATATCGTCCATTGATGGGTGGCATGGGCCTTTCTCCCTCTGCACTTATTAGTTGGTAGGATCCTCCGTCGAACACTTTCTCAATGACGTATGGTCCTTCCCAGTTTGGCTCGAATTTTCCCTTGGCATGTCGATTGAGGATGATCGGTCTTTTGAGGACCAACACCAATTCACCTTTCTTGAAAGCACGGAGACGAGTTATCTTGTCATAGGCCCGTGACATTTGGGCTCGGTATAGCTCCAGGTTTTGCTGCACCGCGAGCCTCTTTTCTTCGAGGGCATCGAGTTCTTCAAGTCGAAGGAGCACGTTTTCCTCTTCTGTCAACTCATGCTGAATGGCCATTCTTAAGCTTGGAACTTCGACTTCGAGGGGGAGGATCGCCTCCACTCCGAAGAGCAATGAGTATGGAGTGGACTGAGTTTGAGTACGGTGCGTGGTACGATATGCCCACAATGCCTCGTGAAGCTTGAGATTCCAGTCTCTCTTGTTGGCTGAAGCATTTTTCCTCAGGAGCTTGCATAGAGTCTTATTGAAGGCTTCAGCTAGCCCATTGGCTCTTGGATTATAGATGGAGGAATATCTCCAGTCTATCTTGTGCTGAGTAGCGAATCTTGAGACATTGAAGCTCTTGAAAGAAGGCCCGTTGTCAGATATGATTCTTCTTGGTGTACCGAAGCGGTATAGAATGTTATGCTGGAAGAATGTCAGAATATCTTTTGTCTTGACTTCTTTTAGCGGGACAGCTTCAGCCCATCTGGAGAAGTAGTCTGTGGCGGCCAGTATAAACCGATGGCCTTTGGATGACGGAGGATCAATTGGGCCAACAATGTCGGTGCCCCAGACTTCGAAGGGCCACGACGCCACCGTAGGATGCAATGGATTGGGATGCTTGTGAATAAAATCACCATGAATTTGGCAGATATAACATTTCTTTGCATGCTCTCCGCAATCCCGTATCATGGTGGGCCAGTAATACCCAAGCCGTTTGATTTGAAGTCGCATCTTGGGGCCAGATTGGTGAGCACCGCAAACGCCCGAGTGGACATCTTTCATGACCTTTTGGGATTCGGCCAATGACAGACACCTGAGCCAGAGTTGGTCATATGACCTGCGGTATAACGTGTCGTTTACAAACACGTATCGGAGAGCTCTTTTCTTCAGCTGAATTCTCGCAGATTTTTCTTCGGGCAGCTTGCCGTATCGGAGGTACTCTATGAAGGGTTCTCTCCAATCGGGCTCGTCTTGGATGATCGAAGCTTCTTCCGCAGGACTGCTCTTCTGTTCCGCGCTTTCCTCTTCTCGTAGAGAGACTGGGGGTAGAATTTGTCGGCTCCTGACTGTGATCAGAATTTCGTCCATGTCAGGATCAGCTAGCTCCTTGGCCAAGCGAGCGAGTACATCAGCCTTTCCGTTCAACGCTCTAGGGACTCTCGTTAGTTCAATATGAGTGAACTGTTTCATGAGTTCCACCACTCGACCTCTGTACCGAGCTAACTCGGGTTTGTATATCTTATAGTCGCCGCTTACTTGGTTGACGACAAGCTGGGAGTCACCGTAGACTCGTAGCCGACAGATTTCCATTTCTACGGCGAGCTCCAAACCAGCTATCAGAGCTTCATACTCAGCTTCGTTGTTTGTCCGAGGCTCGGTGAGAGCGAAAGAACGCCGTAGGGTTCCCATTGATGGTGTGATGAACACCAATCCTATCCCTGCTCTTATCTCCGGGATTCTTGATTTACTGGAGGTTCTTATTGATGAGGCTCCATCGAAGTAGAGCTCCCAACATGGCCCATCTTCCTCGAGGTGTAGCACTTGTTCGTCGGGTAACTCACAATTTAGCGGCGACCCTTCTGGTATGGGATGAGCAGTGAGAAAGTCTGCAAGGGCTTGCCCTTTTACTGCTTTCTGAGGAGTGTAAACTATGTCGAACTCAAGTAGCATGACAGCCCATCTTGCCATTCTGCCGGCTAGGCTTGCTTTGGTCATCAAGTGTTTGAGCGGGTCGACCTTGGAGATCAGCATAACCCGATGAGCGAGCAGATAGTGCCTCAGCTTCTTCACAGCAAATATCAGAGCCAGGCATTGCTTTTCGATTGGGGAGTAGTTGTGTTCCGCCCCGACTAGAGTTCGACTGAGGTAATAGAGGGCATTTTCTTTTCCCTCCTCGTTATTCTGGGCAAGGAGCGCACCGAGTGACTCGTCCTGCGCGGCAGTGTAGAGAATCAGCGGTTTATTTGGAATGGGAGCGGCCAGCACTGGAGGGTGCAATAAGTATTGTTTGATGCTTTCGAACGCTGCTTGACATTCGGTATTCCAGATAAAAGGAGCTCCTTTCCTCATGAGCTTTGAGAAGGGCCTACATTTCCCCGATAAATTTGAGATAAACCTCCTTATGTAAGCAAGTTTGCCTTGAAAAGATCTTAGCTGTGTCAGACTTTTCGGAGGGGGCATCTCCATGATGGCCTTTATCTTTGATGGGTCAACTTCGATCCCTCGATGTCGGACTATGAAGCCCAGGAATTTTCCCGATGACACGCCAAAAGCGCACTTCAGAGGATTCATCTTCAGATCGTATTCCCTCAGTCTGGTGAGAACGGTTCTGAGATCTTGGATATGATCGGCCTTGGCTTTAGTCTTGACGACCAGATCATCAACATAGCATTCGACGACTTTATGGATTAGGTCATCAAAGATATTAGTCATTGCCCTTTGATATGTAGCACCTGCGTTCTTCAGTCCGAATGGCATTACCTTGTAGCAATATATTCCGATCGGGGTTCGAAATGCTGTGTGCTTCTCATCCTCAGGCGACATCTTGATCTGATTATATCCAGACGAGCCATCCATAAAGGTGAACAGCTCGTAATTTGAGGTGTCATCGACCATCATTTCCATGACCGGTAGCGGGAAGTCGTCTTTAGGACATGCTTTGTTGAGGTCCCTGAAATCGACACAAACTCGGATCTGCCCATTTTTCTTCTTCACTGGGACTATGCATGCGATCCAGTTTGCATATTTCTCTTCCCTGATGAAGCCGGCATCGATGAGCTTCTTGGTTTCCACGATGACCTTTTCTTCCAACTCCCTTCTCATTCTTCGAGGAGCTTGTTTGACTGGCTTAGCATCAGGAGATATAGCCAGCTTATGCACGGCTACTTCAGGGGAAAGGCCAGGCATTTCTTTGTATGTCCACGCGAAGCAGTCAACGAACTCACGCAACAGGGCGATTATCTGCTCTTTCATTTCCTCTGACAAGAGCGAGCTGATGTAGGTCGGCCTTGGATTATCGGGCGTTCCTAAGTCAATCTCGGTTAGCTCGTCAAAGGTTGCTTGTCCTCCATCTTCGAGCTCTTGAGGAGCTTCTTCTGGCTCGGCTATCTCGTCTTCATCATTTGATCTTTCGCCAGCTTCACCAACATGGATCATGTAGCACGCTCTGGAATCAGGTTGAATGTAACCTATTCCCCGTCTGTCTGGAATTCGTCCATCGATGAGTGCTCGGACCTGGGGAGGATGCCATAGCCCTTCGTAAAACTTTGCTTCGGACTCCGTTTGATATAACCGGCATCCGCACTTCTTAAAGTATTCCCGCATCTCGGGCGCATAGTATCTGGGATTGAGGACGGCTCTTATGCCTCTCTCATATGGAAGGCACGCGACAGACAAATCGTCCGGGTGCGCAACGGGGTTTGACCCATAAAACAAGATGCCCTTCTGTCCACTTTTCCTCCCGGGAACGTAGAAAGTTTTCAGCTGGTCCACGGTGGAGATTGATAATGCATCGAGCTCTTTGCACATTTGCTCTGGTACCCTTGTAACGGCTAGGGATCCTTCTGCAACTTCGAAGGTCTCTCGCAGTTTCGCTTGTTGCGTGGGGGTCCAATCTGCACCGCTATTGCACGACAGGTCCTCCTCCTCTGACTCTTCAGTGTCGCTGCCAAGATGAGGGCGGACTTTGCTGCTAGATGGGCCTTCAGTAACAGATTCGTCTGTATCGCTGCCGAAACGAGGGCGAGTTTTACGGAAGGACGGGCTTCCAGCGTCGGACTCGTCAGTGTCGCTACCGAAATGTGGGCGCACTTGGGCGTTTTTACTTTTGAAAGTGACAATCGGCGCAGATTTGCTTTTGGGTCTTGGGGCCGGTCTATCCTCAGTCAGTTGTGGCTTAGCATTTTGGTGGTTCATAAAGTACCGGGAATCTTCATAGCGGACTTCATGCACACCGAACGGCTGGATGTCTCCGTCAATGCGTCTTTCTTCGCCATTTTTAGTATACTTCATGCATTGATGGAGAGTTGACGGAATGATGCCGTAATCGTGGAGCCACGGCCGCCCCAAGAGAATCTTATAAGATGTGTCGGCGTCGATCACATATATCTTAGCTTCAGTTTGCAAATCCCCAAATTTAATTGGCAGAGCTATGGACCCCAGAACTTGCTGGCAATTTTGGTTGAAGCCTTGAATGACAATCCTTTCCCTTGACAGGTGTCGGACGTCCATCGACAAACTCTTCAGCGTCCGCAAGTTCATGATGTTCACTGAGGACCCCGGATCAATCAATATGCGATTAATTCGATCTCCGTCGCTGTACCCGGTCACGTAAAGCGGCCGATTATGCTCAGCCGTTCCCAGTAGCAAGTCTTCATCCTTAAATGTGACTGCGGCGGCATGCAAAGCGTGCTGGGCTTCTTTCATATTAATTTCCGCAAAGTGGGCCTGATACCGCTCGGGGTTTTGTAGAGCGTGGATGAGAACATCTCTAAGCTCTTTAGATAGGACCAAGGCGTCATAGATGCTCAGGAGAGACGGAAGCTTCCGGAGATGCGCCAAGACATTATAGTCCACCGAGGAAGGACTTGTGTTTTCATCGGCTGGTTCTCTGCCATCTTCTTCATTAGCGACTTGTTTTTCCTTCCCTTTTGGGGCGTTGCCTTGATTTTGTGGTAAAGCCCTGCCGCTTCTGAGCTGAATTTGATTGGCCTTTGTGGTGAGCTCCTCGTCCTCTTCGGGAAAACAGAGATCGTCTTCGGAGTCGCTGCCAAGATGGATGGCGTAGCAGGTCACTACTGGGATCTCTTTATTGGAGTCTTCTTCTAACTCCCCCAGAATTTCAGCCGCTTGTACAGGGAAGAACTCCTTCAATTGAATCAATGTTCTTTCCCTTTGTTCATATTCTTCGAGGGAATCGATATATTTTTGAATGATCGATCTCCCTGCAGACTCTTTTTCGCGCCGAGCTGCACTTTTCTTCTTCTTGAGCTTCTTGGATTTTGAGCCTGATGGAGCCGCATTGGCAGCTGGACCGGTAGGCTTCTTCTGCCCTTCCCATTCCGTCCTGGGTTCTTTCCGAAGTAGCTTTATCATCTTCTTCGTCTTATTAGATATGTGCGTACTCCACGGAGGCCGCGATGAGTCCGTTTCATTTCTCAGGGCAGCGGGTTCGGCTGTCTGCTCCCAGAAAGCTTCAGTTTCTGTCTGTATAAAGTTGGTGGTTGCAACTTGATTGTTCACCAACACACTTTTGGACAGTTCGATCTCTCCAGCCTTGTACTGCTTCTCAACCCAATCTTTGAAGATATAGCAATCCTCGATCGCATGGCTCACTACTCGGTGGTACGGGCAATACAGAGGATTGTCGGTCATTTTTGCTTCTTGGGGTCTTTTCGACTCCGGCAATTGGAGGCCGTTGTTCAAGGCATCTTTAAATATCTTGCGGACCTTGTCCCTTCTGAAAGAGTAAACCTTGTTCTTTTTCTCCTCTAGAGAAGGCCCATCTCCTCCCAGCAATGGCTTTCGAGACCGGTTAGTTTTGGATTCGGCCGCCCTTCGCTTTTCTTCATTGTCGGACGCATTGAAGACATTGGTACTGCTGGAACTCCCACTTCTACGGTTGTCGTCCCGCTTGCTTTTCCAAGTTTTGTCTCTCTGAGAGTCTGGCGGGGACTCTTGCTTCGAGCGTTCCAGCATTTGGACTTTCTTGGTTAGCTCCTGGAATGTTTTGAGGCCTGCTGTACACAAGAATGGGACCATCCAATTGCTGAGGTTCCCAATGAGAAGGCTAACGGACTGGTCCTGCTCCAGCGGCGGTTCGCACTTGACCGTGAGATTACGCCATCGGGCGATAAAGTCAGTGTTACTTTCATTCTTCCCCGGCTTGGTCCTCACAAGGTCGGCAATGGAGATTTTATCACTGACGCTCATGAACCTTTGCCGGAACAGAGACTCCATTTGGGCAAAGGTAATGACGGACCCATCTGGTATGCTCGCGTACCAGTCGAAAGCAACACCGGTCAGGCTGTTGACAAACTGACGAAGAAGGAGTGCGTCATTGCCCCCTGTATTTCCGCACGATGCTTTGAAGTGGGCGACGTGCTGATTTGCATTCCCCGTTCCATCAAATCTTCCGAACTTAGGAATGACGTAGCCGCTTGGGAACTCAATCAGATCGTACTGCGCGGGATATGGCCGCCCGCTACTGCCGATTTCTTTCTGAGCTTCAGCTTCGGCCACCAATATTTTAACCTTGCTGGTGACCAAATCCATTATCCGATCCTGTGTTAGCGGGATAGTGCTATCTGGGGCCAAGGCGTCCCCAGAAGCGGAGTGTGGCCGGCTTTCATGCGGCTCGACCAGTCTTGGACCCAAAGGAACAGGCATTGGCTGCCTCAGATTGTCATCGCCCGGCTGATTAGTAGCGGCTTGTGCTTGATTGGGAGGCGCTCGAGCAATTTGAGCCGTAAGCTGCATCACCACGTTCGTTAAGTCGTCTATCTTCGAATAGAGCTTGGTCATCTCTTTATCTTTGCTCCTGAGCTGTTTTCGAAGCTCTTGAAGCAGCTCTTGCTCCGCAGTCCTGGGGCGAAAAGTCGGCTCCTCCTCGCTGTCCGAGCTTGACTCTTCATGGACCGAGGGGTCTTTCTGCCTATCATCCTCATCGAGAGGGTTTTCTTCATCCAGCGGGGGCGGCTGTTCTTGAGCGGCAGCGACCACATTCAGGCTAGATTGGGCTTGGAATGTGGTGGCCCCATCCTTGCTTTTGCTGCGAAGGTTGTCGCTGGGGCGTCCGCCCGCCATATAGACCGTATGGATGGTATATCCGGACGTCTTTCTATCATTGGCAGCTGATTTCACGGATCGCTGTCTTGACCCCCTTGCTTCGGTTGCTGGTAGTCGATTGAAGGCGGCTGGCCTAACCAGGTTCTTGAATGGTGCTGGCGCTTCTTTTCTGGGTCTGCCCCGCTGCTTTCGTGCGGCACAGAGTGCTTGATAGACTCTTGAAGAGATAGTGTCGTACTTTTTCTGTTGGGGCGAGGACACGTCTCTTTGTGGCACTATTCGGACCGCTGTCTTCTTGATTCTGGCGGTCATGGCATTTTTCTGAACCCACTTCAGAGGCTCGAAGGAATTGCTGATTCTTACGTCCGACTCAGCCGTCGTCGCGGGGAAACCCTGCACTTGGAACTTCACATGATTCCATTTGGCCGAAGCCTTGGCCCTTTTGTTGGCTCGATACCTGAGCCGCTTCTGCCTTAACTTTTCTGTTCTAAGCACCTGGCAGACTTCGGCTTTTTGGGAAGATGCCGCAGACTGGGCGATGGAGGGCTTTGGAGGTATGCTCGATTGTGCGTTTGCTGGAGTCATCGCTTGAGCTCGTCCGCGACATTTGTTGTTGCCCTTCGCACCGGAAGTCTTGCCCCCAGTTAAAGCGTCAGGGAATCGTTCAGATAGCGTCTTGAGTTTCGGTTGTGGTGCCTTGGCGATCACGACATTCGGCCTCTTTCCCCTTGAGACCGGCTTGTCCACCTGTTCCGCCGGGATCTCCGCCAGATGAGCGCTTCCGGCAGGGTAAATGATGACGGAGCCAAACTGGCGGGGCGGTTCCTCCCACTGTCGACTGAGGCTTGCAAGGAGAACCACACGAGCGTTGATCTTGACCACGTACAGAATCGGGGTCACGTTGGAAGCTGAATTCGTCTGGGGAGACATTGTCGTCGAAGGTTGATTGCTTGAAAATCTGCATGAAAAAGCATTATTTTTAGTATAAATACAGGTATGTATATTGATTGAGTTCGCATGAACGTTCAACCCGAAATATGGGAGGAGAGGCCGGTCCCACCGGGCGTGCCAGAACCTGTAGGGTGTTTTTCGTCACCCCATTGAGATGGGAATACGCACACGCTTGTCAGGCGTACTACAGATTCCCCCTGCCTAGGGTAGGCCGGGGTTTAATGATTGTGGGGATCCGAATCTCCGGCAGCCGCGGACTAAGCTGCCCTTAATTACCCCTCGCCTTTGGGGCGAGGGAACCTCCGATTAACGGGTTAAAATGGTCATGCGAACTCAATGTGCAGTGTACGTGTGTTGTGTTTTGAAAGGGGGGGTTTGGATATATCGGGAGCCACGCAGAGTTTTTACGGGGGTCCCGCTACCCGGATAGCGGGCTGGGGGTCAAGGGGGCTAGCAGCCCCCTTGCGGGGTGCGGGGCAGCGCCCCGGCCCGAAATTTTTTTGGAGGGGGAGAATGTTGCGGAGTATGTGTATGTGTACATTTGTATACAAATGTATATATATATTTATGTACACAAAAAGAGGGGGAAAAGGCATCCAAGGGATGCGCAGGTGCGCAAGCGCGCGCGCCACGTGTCGGCACGCGGGCGACTTGCGCAACTGCGCAGGTGCGCAAGCGCGCGCGCCACGTGTCGGCACGCGGGCGCCTTGCGCACTTGCGCAGTTGCGCAAGCGCGCGCGCCACGTGTCGGCACGCGGGCGATTTGCGCACTTGCGCAGTTGCGCAAGCGCGCGCGCCACGTGTCGGCACGCGGGCGCCTTGCGCACACAACAGGCTTTTAGCCTAAAAAGATTTCTCTGAAGAGAAATCAAAGAGGAGTTAGACTCCTGAGTGTGTTTTTGTTTTGCTTTTGTTTTGTTTTCTGTTGGGTTAATGGAAGGGTTCTTCTTCTTCCTCCTGTTGCTTGCTGGGTCTTGAAGATCAAGAGATGTAAAATCTCAAAATCTCTCCTTTTTAAGATCTGATGGCAGATCCAAGTTCCCCTTTGTGGGTTTTGTGGTGAAAAACTATTTAGTTTTGAAAAAGGAAGAGTAAAACTCTTGATTTAATTCAAGAGAAAGAAGAAGGTTTTGGAACCTTGAAGAAGAAAGAAAGAGCTCAGCTCTAATTTTTTTTGTGGAGAGAATGAAAGGTATATTTTATTCATCATCATTTTGCCTTTTATAGGCTTACATATTTGCATATAGCCCCTTGGGCTTTACAAAATGGCATTTTGCCATCCCATGGCTCATGTGCCATTTCATTTTTTGCACATAAGCCATGAGCTTACAAAATATTGGTTTTATGCCCATTTTGCATACATTCATGTATAAAAAATTTCATAAAAATTATTTATTACATGATTTATATTTTAGCATGGAGGAGGCTGGCCGCGGGCTCGGCTTGGGCATGGGCCCGCTTGACCTGGGCTTGGGCCCACCTGACTTGGGGTTGACCTTGACTTTGACTCGGTCAACGGGGGTGTAAATTTTTACCCCAACAGGCACACTAGCAAACTAATTTTGCAAGATGGTGATATAGATTTCAAAAATTATCTAGTTTGCAAAAGTTCCCAAACCAAGAATTGAACTAAAGAGCTAGAAATTGTAAACAAAACTATGTGAGCTAAACTACTCTACTATGTGTAGAATACTCATATCCTCAAGCTTTCTTCAAGTGCTCCGAATCGCGCTTGAAAACCGGTCCTCCTTTACCGAAGATGATCCACCCGAGGGAAACGGTCCAAGCTCCAGCTTTGCCTAGGGAAGCAATCGATGCTCCAAGGTCGGTAGCAATGGAGAGTAGGGATGTAGGAATTTTCAATTATTTTTTTCTCTCATTTCTAAAGCTCAAGTGGGCAACTAAAGAAGAAGGAGGAGGAGGTGAGGAAAACTAAGGCATGAGCAATATGAGCAAGCATGAATGATAGAATGAAGAGAGTGAACCATGAAAAGAATAGCATGTAGAAAGAATGGCTTATACATTTTACAACCATGCAAAATATCTCACAACCTTTTCTCAATTAAACAAATAAAGCCCATACCTCTCTACATACCTCCAACCATACTCATGCCACCTCACCATCCACCTCATTTGCAAATGATTTTCTAAAAAAATCATATAATGAGGTGTCCATCTTGTAAAAGATATTCTATATAAATACGGAATACAAGCCGGTATACGTATCGAAATACATATACGCGTATTCGTATAAAAATATAAATAGCCAATAGAGAAAATGAATAGTGAACAATAATACTAGAATACATATATTAAAAATATATATATAAATTATTAAATCAAAACTTGATTTAATAATCCGGTTTAATCCTAAACCGCTAGTATTATCAACCGTCCGAATAAAGTTCATGTAGCCTGTACACATATTTAATTGGACACCTGTATATACCAACATACGTCATCTATATCATAGCGCCTGAACCGAAAGAACTCTCTGTGTAGAACTCTAAAAACTCATCAATATGCTAGCAGTAGGTTTAACCACAAGCACGTCAACGGCACTAGCTGTACGTAACGGCTACCCAGGTATTAAGCGAAAGGAAGGTCGACGAGCAAACTCATCTGTACCCTTACTGAGCATGTCTGTAACAATCTCTGTATACTCAGGTCTATTAGTCTAAGAGTACCGCATATCAGGTCTAGGCGGTGGATAAAATCAGACCCCTAATAACGCGATTTTTCATGTTGGTGTGAAGCCCCTCACCCACTGAGAAACTACTAATCCAAATCAGTAATTCTCGTCCACCTTTTCCAAGGATTTTTGATGATGGCTACCCGTGCACAACACGACATCTACCCCTAATGCCGGGAGAGAAAAATCCTCGGCGATCCGCTCACTGCCTCCATGTGGCTCGGGACTGTATCCAACTAAAACCCGTTTGCACAATTTCTTTGAGCCATGGTAGGGTAGTAATCAAAGTACAGTAGGAACTCACACGAGACAAATAACGATCTCAGGTCAATAGACTAACCAGTACTCATGTCACCTGAGAACTGCTATATGACAATAGGTATAATACCATGTAGCATGTTCCTGGCAAGTCCATCCAGTGTAACTCATAACCCAATGAGCACATATATACTATCTTAGATGACTAACTGACACCAATGGCTTGTAAGACCGGCCACCGCCCCTCTTCAGAGACTCGAAAAGTATACACTAGTCTTCTTCGGAGTATCGATTCCCAGTCTGTTAGATAGAGTGCCATCATGGCAATTATTGTAATTGCAGGCACACGATTATGATAATTGAAAGAGGATCTATACAGGTAGAACAATCTTACTCGAAATGATAGTATGCTATCTGGTTTGTCTTTATCATTGATGTGAACACGTTTTATTTGTTATTACGTGTCACTAATACATAATAATGAAGCCCGTAGGATTCTTGCTTGACTACCAGTATTATGATGGCGATCATATAAGTGAGAGCTGGGTGGTCTATAAGCACATCCTTAAATGTCCCTAGTCATGAGAGTATCGAAACTCGGCATCGATATTTCGGAGTAGACTAGTGTATACGTTTCGAGACCCTGACGAGGGGCGGTGGCCAGTCTCACAAGCCATTGGTGCTATGTCGCCTAAGATAGTATACAGGTGCTTACTAGAGATGAGTACACTGGACAGACTCGCCGAGAACATCTAGATGGTATTACACCTATCGTCAGATAGAAGTTCTCAGGTGGTATGAGTACAGGTTATTCCTTTGACCTGAAGTCGTCATTTATCTCGTGTGAGTTCCTATTGTATTTTGATTACTACCCTACCACGGCTCAAAGAATTCTTCCAAACAGATTTTAGTTGGGTACAATCTCAAGCCACAGGGAGGCACTGGTCGACTGTCAGGGATTCGTCTCTCCTAGTATTAGGAGTCGATGTCGCGATGTGTTCAGTTGGCTATCACCAAAAATCGGTGGCCACGGTGGATGAGATTTACTGATAGTTGATCAGTGGTATCTCAGTTGGTGATGAGCTTGACCCAGACACGACTTATCGTGTTAGATAGGGTCTAACGTTATCCAACCCTAGACCCGATATGCGATACTCTTTAATGAAGAGACCGGACTGTATGGAGATTGTTACATTTGGGCTCAGTAGGGTAAGGACGTACTTGATTGTCAACCCCCCTTTTCGACAAGTACCTAGGTAGCCGTTACGTACATCTTGTGCCGCTGACGTGCTTATGGTTAAACCCACTGTCAGCGTACTGTTGAGTCTTTAGAGTCCCACACAGAGAGTTTTCCCGGTTTAGACGACAGATGTAGGAACCGTACGGTGGTACGTGCAAGGGTCCGATTAAATACGTATACGCGATACACGGACTTTAATCGGATGGTAGATAATACTAGCCGGTTTAGGATTAAGCCGGATTATTAAATCAGGTTTGATTTGATAATTTATATATGTATTTTGATACATATATTTTAGTATTATTGTTCGGTATTCATTTTCTCTCTTTGGTGCTATCCGAATTTTTATACGGATACGCGTATATGTAGCGATATATATACTAGGTGAAGTATTCCGTATTTTTACGGGAATGCTTCTAGAAGAAGGACACCTCATATTTGATTTTCTTTTTTAGAAAATTAAAATTGAAAATGAGGTAGAAAGTGGAGTTATGAAGTATGGTGCAAACATTGTAGAGAGACGTGGCTTTGTTATTAAAATGATATATTCATTTGGGTGCACTATTAGTGGATGGTTAAAAAAAGAGCAAGCCATGCTCACTCTCTTGACTTGATGATTTTTTATTCCTTCACTTGCTCCATTTTTCATCCATGCTACAACCTCCTTCACCTCCTTCTTCTTCTTGCTCTCATTTTTTAACATGGTTTAAGAGAGAAATTTTTAGTGGAGTGTTCCTATATCACCAACTATCCAAACCTAGCGAATTTGGGTCGTCGGTTAGAGCCTCCTCCGTGTTCCCTCAGGTGGATCGTCTTCGGCGAAAGGTAGTCGATTCTCAAGCGCGATCCCAGCGGCTACGAGCTTGGAGGGGTCTTCAACAATTTGGTGAATATGCGACCATGGTTGTATTTCTCAAACCTTGCATGTTTTAGTTTTTCTAGTTTATGGTGTTTAGATCGTATCCTCGGGTTTGCGTGTCCGGTGCCCATAAAAAGTTTTTGTTTTCGCTTCCGTCTCGCCCGTGGCCTCCGTGGCGCTGGTCGATTCTCAAGCGCGATCCCGACGGATATGAGCTTGGAGGGGTCTTCCAAAATTGGGTGAACACGTGACAAAGGTTGTATTTCTCAAACCTTGTATGTTTTAGTTTTTCTAGATTGGGGTGTTTGGATCGTATCCTCGGGTTTTCCTGTCCGGTACCCGCAAAAAGTTTTTGTTTTCGCTTCCGCCTCTCTCGTGGCCTCCACGGTGCTGGCGCCGGATCCCAACACAGTCTCGATACTCCTTCAACTAGGGACATTTAAGGATGTGCTTATAGACCACCCAACTCCTACGTTTATGATCGCCTTCATAAGGCTGGTAGTCCTATGAGCTCTATCAACATGTAATAGTGATCTGTAATACCATATAATGCATTTACAAGATGATAAAGACAAACCAGATAGCATACTATCATTTCAAATAAGATTGTTATACCCGT
Source organism: Agapanthus africanus (assembly GCA_030015575.1). Classification (NCBI taxonomy): domain Eukaryota; kingdom Viridiplantae; phylum Streptophyta; class Magnoliopsida; order Asparagales; family Amaryllidaceae; genus Agapanthus; species Agapanthus africanus. Next base: position 508,986,298 of record CM057340.1, read on the forward strand.
ATAGTTCCTGCATACGATTGCAATAATTGCCTGCCTGCGATTACAATAATTGCCTTGATGGTACTATAGCCAAAACAACCCAGCTCCCACGTATATGATCGCCATCATAATGCTAGTAGTCAAGAAAAAATCCTATGGGCTTCATCAATAATGAAGACAAACCAAATAGCATACTATCATTTCGAGTAAGACTGTTCTACCTGTATAAGTCCTTCCTCAATTATCATCATTGCCTACTTGCAATCATAATAATTGCCTTGAGGGCACTATATCAAACAATCTCCCACTTGCACTTAAGGCCAATTATTCGTAGCAGAGACAGATCGTCTGTTTTGATGTGAAAGTCAAGGTCATTGACTTCATCAAAATAATAAATGATCCTAGTAAGAAAAATGCAGGGAGTATTGTCGTGGGATTTTGATGACATACTGCAAATAGGAGGTGATGTTCCTATACTACAATCGGTCAAACATTGGATGACACATAGTATATTCTCCACGTTGGATATGGAAAATATATCAGGAATTATGGTGACTAGCTCTATGGTTTTAGATCTAGATTTGGGAAGTGTCGCAATCCGAGTTCTTAGACAACATTCTAAAAGTATTTTAGAATGGATGACTCCTGGTGTGCTGGTGTACCTACAGTTGATGGAGTCACCCTCTCTAAAGAGATGTCTTCTAGATTGATGATGAGAAGGACTGGTATGAATGACATATCATTTTCTTAGGGAATCAAGTCAATCATGCAATGTCTTGTACAAAACCAGATAGATAATGTATCAGGGATTCTGGTTTTACATTTAGACTTGGGAAGTTTCCAAATCGGGTACTTAAACATCATTCTAAAAGTATTTTAAAATGAACAGGTTCTGGCATGGTAGAGTACCCGCAGGTGATGGAGTCACCCTCTCTAAAGAGATGTCTTTTAGACTGATGAGGAGAGGGACTGGCATGAATGACATATCATTTGCTTAGGCAATTGAGTCAATCATGCAATGTCTTGTACAAAACCAGATGTTGCTTATACACTTGTTGTAGCAAGCAGATATTAATGCAATCCTAGAGAAACAAAGGGAAGTTATTATGAACATAACAGGATGTTCTTGGTATAAAGTAACAGCAGCCTCCTTTGGGAGGCGGTTATCGGTTCAGGCTTCCAAGGTGACCAAGATGACAGAGATGTTGTTAGAGTTTTGAGTTTAGCCTCTTCTGACGATCAGAATATTTGATTGTGTTCCAATAGGGATACTGAGGTAATCATAGTGCAGGATGCTGGTTATGACTCAACAGAGGATACAGCCTAAGAAGTTTTTTGGATGGAATTGTTCATTGATGAACTTGGTCCCATCAAGTATCCAGACAAATTCTTGAGGCGTGGTATCGCTCAGTTTGGGAGATTGTTGATCTCCACAAAGTTGAGATATAGAGAGATGAAGTTGGAAATTGTAGCGGATCCACTCACTAAGGTTGTTTCTCGAACACATTATAGTTTGTGAAACTGATTAGTAGAGAAGTTGGGTATTCGGTAGCACATGAGTTGTGGGTATGCGATACCGTAATAATCGGCCTTAAGTGCAAGAGGGAGATTGTTTGATATAGTGTCCTCAAGGCAATTATTATGATTGCAAGTAGGCAATGATGATAATTGAGGAAGGACCTATACAGGTAGAACAGTCTTACTCGAAATGATAGTATGCTATTTGGTTTGTCTTCATTATTGATGAAGCCCATAGGATTTTTTCTTGACTACTAGCATTATGATGGCGATCATATACGTGGGAGCTGGGTTGTGTTGGCTATAGTCCCATCAAGGCAATTATTGTAATCGCAGGCAGGCAATTATTGTAATCGTAGGCAGGACCTATATGGGTATAACAATCTTATTTGAGATGATAGTATGCTATCTGGTTTGTCTTTATCATCTTGTAAATGCATTATATGGTATTACAGATCACTATTACATGTTGATAGAGCCCATAGGACTACCAGCCTTATGAAGGCGATCATAAACATAGGACTTTGGTGGTCTATAAGCACATCCTTAAATGTCCTTAGTTGAAGGAGTATCGAGACTGTGTTGGGATCCGGCGCCGGCGCCGTGGAGTCCACGGGCGAGGTAGAAGCGAAAACAAAAACTTTTTGCGGGTACCGGACTGGAAACAGCTGCATAACAGCTGCATAACATTTGGATCTAGTTCCATCTAAGTTTGTGAAGTTAAAAATCTCCAGAGGAGTAATACATATTCATCAGTTGGAATCGGGACCCAACTATCATTGTGTGATAATTTTGACGGAAGCCGACCAAAATTACTACACTCCAGAAGGTATGCGCAAACTTGGCAAGTTTCCCATATGTTTGAAACTCTCGATATGGTTTTTGCCCCTACGACCCAAGTGACCTTGACTAAACATTAAAATGTCAAAAGGTCCTAGTTTTGTTCTACTCATCATTTTCTTGATTGCATTAGACCCAGCCGTACGAGCCTTGACTAAAGATCAACCGATCGCATTAACATGCAACAGAAAAGCATTATATAGCTACCGAACACTACGCCTCGACTAAATATCGAAATGCGCAGCACGAATACTAAGCAATACTAATCTGAAATGACGGAGGGCTACGACTAGTTTTTGGCGAAAAACCTTTAACGTAATGAACTTTATATCATTGAGGGAACTCGAGTGGCTTTAAAATGGAGTGGTTTAGGCTCCGTTTTTTAAAACTAGTAACATAAACATTTGCTTAAGTTCGAACTCCTCTTGAAGGAATCAAGGCTCTACCCTCATAGAATGAGGTGCAGGATATCCCTAATCGAACACCTCTATGCAAAGCAAAAGAATACGACTAAGATTTTTGAAGAAAACTAAGTAGTTTTAAAAATTGGTTCTGACAACATCATTTAGGTTTAATTTTCTTGCATTATTCAGATAATGTGTTCCCATCATTTTAAGTTTCCAAGCCATAAAAGAAACAACCAAAATATCATACTTTTATATGACATCCGCATTTTCCACGGCGCCCCGTCATGCACAGTTAGGTTACTTAACTAACGGCAGAGCGGGAGCAGGACTAGCGCAGATGCAAAACATATAGAAGCATCTACTAAATATAATATATATATAAACATCACAAATAAAAATCATCACGGGCATGTGAACAACAATATAGTATAGTGGATAAACTAGGATCCCCGCATTTCATTTGAGCCGTAAATGAGACGCAACGTTCTCCGGTCGTGTGGATAGCCCGTAAAGAGTCGATCCTAGACCCCTGCGAGTGCGGCAAGCCACCTGCCAATTCCAGAAACTGGGTAACACGCTCTTCACAAAGAGAGTCAGTCACCCCTCGCTTTCTAGAATCCGGTGACTTGTGCACCCCTCCGCGGGTCGACCTTATAACCTTGACAAGTGCGGCGAGCAACCGGCAAATTCTAAAGCGAGGCAGCCCGGTCTTATCTCCATGAGATGGCCACCTGCTGCACTCTAGTAACCGGCTACTCGGGCACTTCTCATGGGTTAATCCTAGTACAGAAATGAAACATATATAAGGGTGACAACGACGGCAACCTGGTCGAGCCCTGATAAAAGAATATACAAAACTGGCAAAATTGGCAGTCCACATGTCGGACGCTCGCCCCACAATAATAAATATACAAACTGAATAAAAACTGTACCAGAAATATTGCACTAGGGGCTATCCAACACGACAATCTGACTGAACCATAACCAAATATATATAACCCCTGAAATAAGTAACACCACAATATATGCAACCCCGTCTAAATGAACATATAGCAATAAGACAACATTCAGCAACACATATATCACATCATAGATATCAACGATGCAAAAGTTTCAAGTTCTAAAACTTCCGAGTAGCCCCAAAACATAGATAACACTAAGTGAAATTTGGGACAAAACAAACAAGACCAAAAATACCAATTTCCAAAACCTAAACACTGAATGAAAATGAGGGCTAGAAGCTACAGGAAAACCGCCCATAACGGGCAAATCAAGATTTTTAGCGGTTTTTCTTAGGTAGATTTTCCTCATTTTCATTGGGTGTCACTATCATATCTAGAGTAAGCCTCTGCAATAGTTTAAAAAAATTTCAGAGACCAAAATTTTTTCGAACAGAAACCGTGTTTTGAAAATCAGAATTTTTCGGTTTTGAAACTAAATCATCATCTAATACTAGTTTAAGGTGTTTGGATGGCTCTGATTCCATGTTGGTGCTAGTACTCGCACCACGGAAGCTGTGACCAAGAAGAAAGCGCAAACAAAAATTTTATGCAAGCACAAAAAACACATACCTAAGAATTCGTTCCAAACGCCTAAACTAGCAAACCAAACATGCAAGAGTTTAAGAATAACAACCTTCAACACGTATCCACCTAATTATGGAAGACTCCTCCAAGCTCGTAGACGCTGGAAATGCACTTGAATGTCGACCACCCTTTCTGAAGAAGATCCACCTGAGGAAAACCGATAAAGGCTCGGACCGACGCTCCAAACTTGCTAAGGATAGATTGTAGGTGATGTAGGAATTCTTTCACTAATTATTTCTCTCAATATCTTTGCTCAAGAGAGAAAGAAGAAGAAGGATAAGGAGGTGAGGAAAATGGCTAAGTCTTGAGAGAGTATCTCCATGAAGCATGAACTAGGATGTGGAAAAAACCAAGTGTAGAAAGTGAATGGCTTCTATTTGCAACCATGCATCAATAGTGCACACAAACCATTTCATCATTAAAACCAAAGCCATACCTTTCTACATGTACAAGCATGCTTCATGCCACCTCAGCCTCCATCTCATTTCCATTTAATTTTCTAAAAAGAAAATCAAATATGAGGTGTCCTTCTAGAAGCATTCCCGTATGAATACGGAATACTTCACCCGATATACGTATCGCTACATATACGCATATCCGTATAAAAATACGGATAACACCAAAGAGAGAAAATAAGAAGCAAAAAATAATACTAATATATATATATATATATATATAAATTATTAAATCAAATCCTGATTTAATAATCCGGCTTAATCCAAAGCCGGCTAGTATTATCAATCGTTCGATTAAAATCCGTGTATCCCGTACATGTATTTAATCAGACCCCTGTACGTACCAACGTACGGCTCTTACATCTATCGCCTGAACCGGGAAAACCCTCTGTGTGGGACTCTAAAGACCCGACAATACGCTGGTAGTGTGTTTAACCACAAGCACGTTAGCGGCACTAGTTGTACGTAACGGCTACCCAGGTATTTACTGAAAAGAGGGGTCGAAAAGCAAGTAAGTCCTTACCCTACTGATCCTGAATGTGACAATCTTCATAAAGTCTGGTCATTTCGTCTATGAGTATCGCATATCGGATCTAGGGGGTGGATAACGTCAGACCCCTAATAACCCTATAATTCTTGTCGGAGTCAAGCTCATCACCAACAGAAATACCATGATCAACTATCAGTAAATCTTATCCACCATGGCTATGGATTTAGGGTGATTGCCAACTGAATATAACATGACATCGACTCCTAATACTAGGAAAGACGAATCTCTGACAATCAACCACTGCCTCTATGTTGTTAGGAATATGTATGCCCTAGAGGCCATTATTATACATGTGATATATATTATAGTGGATGCTTGGACATATATATAGAGGACTTTCTTGCTCGATATGATAGTATGCTATCTGGTTACACTCTATCTTAACATGTTGACCGGTATTCTTTACTGTCTTGATCTCACATGTTGATAAAGCCTTTAGGATATGTACTTGACTACCAGGATTATAAAGAAATCATACTAGTGGGGTCAGGGTGGTCCAAAAGTACATCCTTTAATCAGTTCCTAGTTGAGAGAATATCGAGACTAGGGTATCGATATTCCAGAGTAGACTAGTGTATACGTTTCTTGTCCCTTAGAAGGGAGTGGTTGATCCCATAACCATTAGTGTGTGACATCAAAGATTGTACACAGGTGCTCATTAGAGAATGTGTACGCCGAACAGAACTCGCCGAGGACTCCTAGTTGGTAGTACACCTATCGTCAGATAGCGGTCCTCTGGTGACACTAGTACAGGTTAGTTTGTAGACCCGAGATCGTCATAGAGTCTTGTATGGCACCCACTGTGTTTTGATTTCTTTCCTACCACGCTCAAAGGAGACGTGCAAATAGCTGGATTTTGGGTAAAGTCCCGAGTCATATGGAGGCAATGAGCAATAGGAGGGGTTTCGTCTCTCCCGATATTAGGGGTTGATGTTGCTCTATGCTCGATTGGTTATTACTGGAAGCCCATGTCCAGGGCTGCTGCTGAGATTTACTGATAAGAGTTATTAGTAGTTTCTCGAACCGTTATAGACCAGACATCAGCATGACTTATCACGTTACTGGGGTCTGACATTTACCACCCCTAGACACGATATGCGACATATAAGACGAAGAGACTGGACTGTACGGTAGTGTTACTGATAGGCTTTATGGAGAGTATGGACGAGCTTGCGTGTTAATCTTCATATCGCTCAATACCCGGGTAGCCGTTACATCCAGCTAGTACCGCAGATGGTTTGTAAGGGACTAATGTGATCATCATCTACTGCTGGCGTATTGACGAGTCTTTAGAGTCCCACACAGAAGTTTCCTGGTTCAAACGAAATGAAGTAGGGCATATATGTGATATGTGCGTGGGCCTGAATAAATACGTGTATGTGATACCGTATTATATTCTGGCAGTTATCTGTTATCAGTTAGGCTGTATGTGATAAGACCAGATTATCGAATCAAGTGTTGATTTGATAATGTGATAAACAGATAAATGATATTAGTCGGTCATATGGATATAACCAGATTATTAAATCAAGTGTTGATTTAATAATTTGATGTATACTTATATTTGATATAATTATATGTTAACTAATATCATTAGCTTTATAATTGCTTTATTAGTATATATATGTTAATATCTATATATATATATATATGGCTTGATTTCCTATTTTAGGAAAATAGAAAAATGAGGTGTAAAATGTAGAGATATTTTGGGTAAGGCTTGAGGCATGGTTCTTATTATATTTTAATGGTCATGACTCACTATTCAAGCATGGTTGCAATTTAGAATTGCAATTTATTCCATGCTTGAATAAGTGAGTAGCTATTCATCATTCTAGGCTTGGTCATTCTTCTTGAGTTATGGATGCCTTAGCCATTTCTTGAGCTTTTGCTCTCTTGATCTTTACACTTTCTTCATCTCACCTCCAAGCTCAAAATCCTCACATGTGATGTGAATCATTGAGCTTGTGAAATCCCTAGTGAGCTTCCAAAACCCCTACTTCACCATCCTACACTTGACCAGCACTCAAGTGTAGCGTGTTGCTGTAGGATTGCTAGGCATGGCAGCAAGGTTTTGATAGGCATCGTCCATATATTCAAAAATTTGCTATGCTTAACAATACTAACCCTAGAATCTTAACTAAAGATTTAGACGAAACAATGTGTAAACTACATTACAACTAAGTGAATGGGGAATATAACCTTTGTAGACCGGTCCTTCACTTCTAAAGCTCCATGTAGTAGTCCATTCGCTCTAACTAGTGAACACCCGGACTCTAGAGAGGGTTCACATTAAGAAATGAACAAGCTTGCTCAATGTCTTCGAGGCCGAAGATGACCTACGTCGAGGAGACTCAAGCTCATGCTACCTCTTCACTAATGGTGAAATTAGTGAAGCAAACACCCTAAACTAAATGGCTAATTATAGAGGATGATGAAGTAGGAAATGGTCTCACTTAAATTTTTTTTCTCACAATATTTTCTCACCTCGAGAAAAGCTATTAAGCTTTCTCAATGAAGAAGAAGATGAAGAATGAAGAATGAAAGAATGAACTCATGAGGTAAGAATAGCAACCATAGGTGAGTTAGTGTCATACACTAACTCATGTAGAGAATATGCCATGGGTTAACAATAATTGTTGGGTTAATAAATATCTACAAGTAAAACAAAAAGAGTAGACTTGGTCAATGGTTCCACAAGCTTCTACAAGCTTCAACCATGTGACAATTTCCAACCAATTTTGATTTTCTTTAAATAAATGAAAACCCATCATTATTATAAGCATGGTGTGAGTCTCATATACCCATGTTGCATGTGGCATCAAGCATGACACATAAATAATGTACATTAATATATATCACATATATACTAAATGTACACAAGTGAGAAAAAGAATTCTTAAGTGAGCTAATATTAGCCAATGTAAATTAATATATCAAATATATAATTATATGTTAAATTATTAAATCAGCACTTGATTTAATAATCCGGCTATATCACATACAACCGACTAATATCAAATGTAATAATCTATTGAATCAACACTTGATCCGATAACCTGGTTATATCACATATAACCGACCGATATCACAAATCGCAAGAATAGAATACGGTATCACATACAAGCATTAATCTCGGTCACGCACATATCACATATGTGCTCCTACTTCGTTTCGCATGAACCAGGAAACCTCTGTGTAAGACTCTAAAGACTCATCAATACGCCGGTAGTAGGTGATGATCATATCAAACACCCACAAGCCACAAGCGGTCTTCTAAACGTAACGGCCACCCGGGTATTGAGCGATCAGAAGATCAACAAGCAAGCCTGCTCATACTCCTATGAATCCAATCAGTAACACTACCGTACAGTCCGGTCTCTTCGTCTGATATGTCGTATATCTCGCCTGGGGGTGGTAAACGTCAGACCCTAATAGCTTAATAAGTCATGCCGATGTGAGGCTCATAACGGGTCGAGAAACTACTGATAACACTTACCCGTAAATCTTATAAACATCCCAGGCTAGTGACTTCCTGTCATAGCCAATCGAACACAGTGCAACATCAACCCCCAATACCGGGAGAGACGAAATCCCCTCCTATCGCTCATTGCCTCCATGTGATTCGGGACTGTACCCAAAAACCACCGTTTTGCACGTTCTCTTGAACGTGGTAAGGTGGAAATCAAAGCACAGTGTGAATCACACAAGACACACAAGACTCTATAACGATCTCGGGTCGACAGACTAACCTGTACCAGTATCACCAGAGAACTGCCATCTGACGTGAGGTATAATACCATCTAGGAGTTCTCGACGAGTCCGTCCAGTGTACCCAGTCTCCACTGAGCACCCATATATCATCCCTGATGTCAAACACCAATGGATATGTGATCATCCATCATCCATGTACATGGGTCGAGAAGGTATACGCTAGTCTACTCTGGTATATCGATGTCCCGTCTCGATACACCCATGACTAGGGACATTAAAGGATGTACTCATGGACTATCTTTGTCCCACTAGTATGATCCGCATCATAATCCAAGCAGTCAACTAAACATCCTAAGGGCTTTATCAACATGTAACAAAGAGACAATCAGTGTACATATTAAGATAAAGAGTAACCAGATAGCATACTATCATGTCGAGCAAGAAAGTTCTCCCTATGTATGTCCAAGTATCCACTATATTATATATCACATGTACAATAATGGCCTCTAGGGCATAAATATAACTAACAGTTTCCTTCACCAAATAGATTAGTGAAGAAATAGCTTGAACTAGCGAGCTTTGGGTGTATCATCTTTGGCAAGAAGGTCATCAGAGCAACCTCGATCCAACTTGAAGTGGAGCCTAGTGGAGTCACGTGGACTACTACATGGAGCTGAAGAAGAGAAGGACTCGATCTATTTGGAATAACATCTTTTCCTTCTCTCTAGTTTTTCATGTTATCAAACTAAAACCCTAATAATCTAGTTAAAGATCTAGTTTAGTCTAACTTAGCACCTATAAAAATTTGAATTTGGCATGCCTGATTCCAATAGAACCTCATAGTTGTGCTAGGGTAGACTTTCATGGTATCGAGCCTAAACTAGAAGATTAGACGATGTTAATAAAGTTATGAAAACGAAACAGCTTCAAAACTGAAACCCAAGTTCACAAGTTTCTGTCGATTTTGAAACTTCCTCTGAAAATTATTTAAACAACTGCAGAATGTTGTATGTGATACAATTAGAGCACTGGAAAAATTCGAGGCCAAAACAACATTTTTGACCCGGTGATATTGGGCCAAAACCGGCCTGGCCGGTGCCCCTTGCCCCTTTTGGTCTTGTTTATTTGGGTGTTCTTGCAACTTGGATTTTGGGTTTTCAGGTTATGTTTGTTTAGTCCAAAATTACATATGATATTAATTTTGTTAAAGAGCTAATACGGAGTATTTCGCAGTCGTGTTTTTAACATTGTTTCGGGTTTAAGTTTGATATGGATGCAGTAGTTGTAATCCACATTTAATTAGTTTTGTGAAAACTAGGTTGTGTTTATAAATCTAGAGTTTTAGTCTCGGTAGATCGATTGCCACAAAATTTTGATACGAATCGAAACTCCGTCGCAATCGCGTAACATACGCGAATACTCACCGAATAACTTTACTAGATAGCCTCGCTCCAATACCCCAACTAATTGACTATAGGAGTGTAACATTTCAGAAAATAAAATATTATTTTTAGGAATTGTTATAATTAAATAATAAATATTAAGAATATTTTAATGATACGGTATAATTAAATACCGATAAAGTGAAAAATATTTGGAAAATTGTGGGAATTACTGAAATGAGAGTACTTTATGTGATTTATGTAAATTACAATTTTTATAATTAATTATATTTCATTTTAATGCTAATGCGATTAAATATCGCTAATCTTGCATTAATCCAGAATTATGCATATGACATGCACCATGTCACATTTTACCATTTGTTTCATTTCTACCATGGCTTTTCTTCTCTTTTCTTTGCATGGTTGTTGTTTTTAAATGAGAAAAAGAAAACAAAGAAAAGAAATTGGAATAAAGTATTAGGCATGGGCATGAGAGAGAGTGAGGTGAGGGGTTATCTTGACTTGGTCTCATTTGCTCTCTCATCTTCACTTCATCATTTCCCCTTCCTCTTTCACCTTGGCTGCTGCCCTTTCTCCCCCCTCTACTTCCTCATACACACCCAAAAATACATCAAAACCTCATCCCCATTTCATTAAAAACATCCACAAGCTCACAATATGTATTTTGGACCAAGAAAGGATGCATTTTGAAGACTTGGGGCAACTCAAGAAAATTCTTGAGTTACCAAATGAGATAATCCCTACACTATTAGATTATTATTTGAGATTCCTAACTTCTAATGTTAGTTTAGAAGTGTTTTAGTGTAGATTAGTGGACTTTAGAAATTCCTAGATGAGGTTTGAGGGAATTTTGAGTTGTGGTTGTGCTAATGAGCCTTATTGGTGACCCTAAACCCCCTTAAAGTGTAAAACCTGGACCAAACCTGTAAGTTAACCCAAATTACAAGTTTCATATCGATATGTCAATTTTGTGGGAAATTGATGGCCTACAGCGAATCTGGAGTGAACCGAGAGTTTTCCAGGAAAAGCAAGCAAGACCACTAACCTAAATGGACCACTAGGAAGTCACCCCTGAAAGTATGAAGTCCAGAGGAGCATTGGGGCCGAGGTTGCCGGAATTTTAGGGGTAGTGGCCGGCCACTCTGTGCAGTTGGGTGCCCAGGTTTCTTTTGTAGGTCATATACACCTTATGCTTCACTCCAGTACTGTTTGTGCACCTTGTTTTCACCTGAACTAAAATCTGGGACAATTTTCATGTGTTGTTGCCTTACATTTCTTGGTATTCATGACTTAATGTTTTGGTATTTGTGATTTATCTCGACCATTTGACGTTTGTACGTCGATATCGGGTGTTGTTTGGTTTAATTGTGTGAGTAGACCATAGGTTTTGACCTATGTGAGAATCGTGTGTCGTTTTGGTTTTGAATTGGATTTTAATGCGGCACGATACGTTATGATATGTAGGTACAGTCACGAGGACTTCGAGAAGACAAGCAAGTGCATGGCGACATCGGCACCGGCAAGCGAAGATCAAGGTGAGTAGATATAAGAAGTCGGGTGGATGGCGTATGGCACCCCCACAGTTTGTAGTGTGGTATATGAATACGTATACATACATACATATGTGTGTGTGTGTGTGTGTGTGTGTGTGTTGGGAGATTAATGATTATCGAGATAGTTTTAGATGTTCTTGGGTTAGTTTAGTATAATTAGAAGTAACATAGTTTAATTTCTTAGTCGCGAAACCTTAGATTTACGATTTGCATACACGTACACGCACACACTCGCATACATTTTATTACTCGTGCGTATATGGGGATATGTATATACACACACACACACACACACATATGTATGGGACTATGTATATATGTATACACACACACACACGCATACATACACATGGATGATGATGATAGTATATGGTATTTGGAGATGAGTCGATGAGATTGGGTATGGTGCCATGAGATAAGTGATATGATGTGGTTCGTATTATGAGATACGACAAGATATTATAGCGGGTCCTGAGGCGAAGTGTTTCATACACATGCATGTATATATGTAGATGGTATCAGTATGTACTAGACTTTAGGTCAGTACCCCCAGTTCGCGATATTTGATGATAAGGATACCGGATGAATAATGTGATAAATGTGATATTTGACCCGTACCCAGATTTGGGATGTCGTACGATGAGTTTACCGTACGATCTATGATTATGATGATAGATCCGCACTCTTGACTCAAGGATGTCATATGATATATTGAATCGTACGTGATACTATTGAGGCGGGATCACCGAATATTATATATATATATATATATAAATATCGACTCAGACTTAGATGGATTTCCTTACCTCTTTTCGATTAGTCTGTTAGTTTAGTCCAGTAGTTTACTTATAGAAGTTAGACTAGACCCGGGTCATACCTATTTCAAAACTAATGAATCGTGAGTATTTTAAAGACAGGCCAAGTGATTCTACGGATATTTCAATGGATGTACCTTTTCTTAAAAACACCGTAGCCCTATTTTCGAAACACCACGATTCGTGTTATTTCAAATGAAAAAACTGTATTGGCTCATATACATTAATGTTTATATTCGTACATGTTGCGTTATTATTCATGTTCCGCATATTATTGCTGCATTTTCTATTCATTTGCCATTTATTTTGCTGTTCGCATTGCATTGCATGTCTATATGTATTTTCGTGAGTAATGATGAAACCTATTGTTAGGACACCAGCACCATCACCGATGATGCGTATGCTCCATGTACACTTTCTTGCTGGCTCATACACATCTTCATCGGTAATTGCTATGTCACGTACACTTTAGAGAACATTACTTCATTGACATAGCTTGCTAGCTGGTAGTTCCTATATATTATTGTTTTCATATGCTAGTTTAGACATTGCATTTATTACTGTGATTTTCATGTTTATTCATATATTCATTGTCATGAAATATTATATGGCGAGTCCGGATTGCTGGATCCTAGTATGCAGTATTATTTACTCTTGATATTTTTATTTTGGATTTCCATGAGATTTCTGGATTTTGAGAAACCGCAAAGATTTATAAACTGATTATCATTTTTAAAAGATAGAATATTGCGGTTTTCTCATGATATGATTTGAGATATATCCACCATGAGTTTTCTCGGCTCTTGAGAGATATTATACACCCGATTCGAGGAGGAGGAAGAACCGTCTGTGGGTGCATGGTGGACCCGGTGCAGTACCCAGGGGTGAGAAGGTCGCAGATGATAGCGTTGAGCCTAAGACAGGGGAGCACTACTGACCGGTGATTTTATTGTGACTCGACGGATATCCGGAGGATACCGATCAGAGTGGGCCAGTTCGGATAGCCGAAGCCCTGGATTATGAGATTTGATGATATGGGCCAGTCCGGATAGCCGGAGCCCTAGATATTGAGATTCGAGGATACAGGTCAGTCCGGATTGCCAGAGCCTGAGATATTGAGATATTGGGATTTATGTTTCGTGTCGATGCTTGACACTGATTTTATGTTGATTTCATTAATGATACCTCGATTCATATATATATATATATATATATATATATACATACACACACACAGAAATCTCACTAAACTAAGAAAACAGTTTTCTCATTCATGATGTATTCTGTTTTCATTTTATCGCATTCATACCTCATATTTACGATATATTGCTACCTGGGGCACGATTACACGAGCACCTGGGATTACACTTATGCATAGATTTTTACCCTTGCATTATATTATGCTTCAGGCCATATTATCATTGAGGATATATATATTATGATCTTATTGACCTAGGATTGAGTCATATATACGATTTCTTCTCTGTGATGTTTTCTACTCACGAGTTGGCAACTCGCCCCCGTTGTGCCATAGTTCCTGCAGGTTTTTTCCATACAAGTTTCGTTGCAGCTTTGCTGGCACACTGCTTTCATTCCAGGTGATTGCTTTGGTAGGTGGGTTCACTTGTATCGTGACCACCATTATACTTTTATATTATTCAGTTGTATCTAGTAAACTCCATCAACAAGACTTGTATATTTATTAGACTTAGAAGACCAGTTGTATATTATTTCGACCGTAGATTCGCGCTTGTATTATTATGGGTTTCATTGGTTATTGAGTTTCCTTTTAGGTTTTGATCCGCGCCCTTCGGCGTTGTATATTATATTACTGCGTGGTTGTGACCGTCAAGTGATGAAGAGCTAGCTCCCGCTTGGGGATGCCTTTATTCATTCATGATCTATCCTCATCAATATTGGTTTATGGTTTTGCTGCCATGATTACACGGGCAGAGAGAGCTACGGCTAGAGTTGCGTCAGCATGAGCTCGTCACGGACGAGGACTGACCAGGGCATGATTCTAGGGACACACGATTGCATAGATGTATCGTTTATTTGTGTTTTCGCGCCATGAGCATTTGATGGATCGCTTTTCGAGATTTCTCGAACGTGTAGATCAGCACCAGAGGATTGGGCCACTGCTAGAGGCCATCTAGAACGTGACGACCGTTATTGCACCGACTATTCTTGATGATTGAGGCACTGTTCAGCATGCGGACGAATGATTCAGTTGTTACTATGACTAACGAGATGTCGTCCCAGATGTTTGAAGCTAATGCCGCACGAGTTATACTTCGAGATATGATAGAAAATCGCTAGTCACCAAAGATGAAAGACTAGGACATGTGCTTCATTACCTACCCCGATGCGAGGTCATCAGATTGATTAATTCCAGTTAGAAAAGACTTCACGCATGTACGTTGAGAGTCGATAGAGACGATCGAATGTCAGAAATCCATTTTCCAAGTTTAAAGTATTCAGAAAAATATGCAAGTAAGTCTATGGACCCTCTAGAAGAATGAAACCCTAACTCGATATAATGACCATGATAACGCTTGGAAATCTTAGGGTTTGCAGCAGTTCAACGTTGCCATTAATGAGGCTTGGGTTTGCCTTTCTACGGTTAGTCCACAGGTACCGTGGCAGGTACTGGAATACTATTAAACTGTATTCATGATATTAAGCTCTTGGGGGATTATGGAACCTTGACAAATCGATCAAAAGGTTCGACATCATTCGGATATCATGTGATGGGATACATTGCTTGGGAGACTCCAGATACGAGTATAGTCGTTGGAGCGCAGTCCATGCAGCCACGAAGAGACGAGTCCGAAGCAGTAGACATTAGAGAAAAGTGGAGTATGAGGTTCGTACGAGATTTTGATGAGATGACATTCCACTCCGCTGACATCAGAGATGTGATACACATGCAGATGCATTGTACATGGATATATCTTCCAGAAGGAGTCATGATGAGTATGCAGCCGTTCCAAAACGAGAAATAGAATTTGGTAAAAGATGATAACTTCCGGGCAGTTCGGCAGAAACGAGATTTGGGGGAGACTTCGATTGAACCTTTTTGGAATAATATACGAGAAGACTTGGACCAAGGATCGGTCATATTGTGCACTCCTAGTAGGCCAGAGTTCGGCATCATCGACGAAACATGTTATGAGTGACCATGACAGTTGGCCAGATATCTTTAGAGGATGTGCTTGAGCGGGAATATTTCCGCTATCTTTGATTTTGATATTTTGGGCTATTTATTTGCATGATTGAGATTTTGTGCACCACAGTTGCACTTAACTTCGATTTGATGTCATTCGAGATGTTGATATTGATTTCATACCTATGGTATGCATGTGATTTGACTTATGCTTTCGGCATAGTTTTCATGTACTATCAGTATTTTGATTCCATTTTGTGCACACTGATGCACATGGTTGTGAGATTATATACCACGGTATACCTGATTTGGATTTGGATTGAAATGTGTTGTATACCGTCGATTTCGATTATGATATTCGATATTTGTTTTCGTGTACCTTGTGCACTGGATTTAGATTCTTTCGCATACTTGACGCACTTGATGTGATTTTGGTGCGCGCCAGATGCATTAAATCGAGATTTTTCGTGCATATCAGATGCACCTGATATTGCTATCAGGCACCTGTTGCCTTTGACAGGTATTTCGTGCACACCCGTTACACTTAGATTTGGTTCTGTGCACGGGTATGGCACATATATGTATTTCGATTTTCGTGCACACCAGACGCACGTGGCAGTCTTATATACATTTTGGGATTGATTTCCTTTAAGCAGTATGTTTTTATGATATTTACTAATTGGTATAGGAGCTGAGCAGGACTAATCCGAGAACAGTACCTGAATATATTGTTGCATGCATTGATAGTTATCGAAGGGATTTCCAAAAAAATGGAGCTATAGTCTCAGTATTTACCTACGTGTCTGAGATGACATGAGACATTTAACAAAGGAAACCCTTCTAAATTATTTTCAAAACAGCGGGACGTGTATGTTAAACAAAGGGTATATAGATATATAGTTATTTTCTTACAATAAACGTCCGCCACTGTGCTGTGATAAGCGCATCGTACAGTGATTTGAAAAGGTTTGGGCATGCATTTATTTCAGATGTTTTGACGAATTTACAACGATGTGTACATGTATGGTTTTGATGTATATCATGATTGGTTTTCGTAGTGGATTTTGACATTGGTGTCTACACCATAACTCCGATGATTGCGGGATGCTTGATGGAGTTTTGATTTAGAGTTATATGCTCATTTTTCATGCGCATACATTGTGCTACGATGTGATTTATGTATTTATGATTTCGGAGCCCTACCGATTTGATCTTTTACTGAAATGTTTTAGAAATTGGGGAAGATTAAATTTAAATTCGGGGACCGAATTTCTTTAAAGGGGGAAGACTGTAACATTTCAAAAAAATAAAATATTATTTTTGGGAATTGTTATAATTAAATAATAAATATTAATAATATTTTAATGATACGGTATAATTAAATACCGATAAAGTGGAAAATATTTGGAAAATTGTGGGAATTACTGAAATAAGGGTGGTTTATGTGATTTATCAAAATTAAAATTTTTATAATTAATTATATTCCATTTTAATGCTAATCGCGATTAAATATCGCTAATCTTGCATTTATCCGGAATTGTGCACATGACATGCACCATATCACATTTTAGCATTTGTTTCATTTCTACCATGGCTTTCCTTCTCTTTTCTTTGCATGGTTGTTGTTTTTAAATGAGAAAAAGAAAACAAAGAAAAGAAATTGGAATAAAATATTAGGCATGGGCATGAGAGAGAGTGAGGTGAGGGGTTCACTTGACTTGGTCTCATTTTCTCTCTCATCTTCACTTCATCATTTCCCCTTCCTCCTTCACCTTGGTTGCTGCCCTCTCCCGTCCCCCCACCTCCCCACACACACCCAAAAACACATCAAAACCCCATCCCCATTTCATTAAAAACATGCACAAGCTCACAATAAGCACTTTGGACCAAGAAAGGATGGATTTTGAAGACTTGGGGCAACTCAAGAAAATTCTTGAGTTGCCAAATGAGGTAATCCCTACACTATTAGATTAATATTTGAGATTCCTAACTTCTATTATTAGTTTAGAAGTATTTTAGTGTAGATTAGTGGACTTTTTGAAATTCCTAGATGAGGTATGAGGGAATTTTGAGATGTGGTTGTGCTAATGAGCCTTATTGGTGACCCTAAACCCCTTTAAAGTGTAAAACCTGGACCAATCCTGTAAATTCACCTAAATTACAAGTTTCATATCGATATGTCGGTTTTGTGGGAAATTGATGGCATACAGGGAATTTGGAGTGAACCGAGAGTTTCCCAGGAAAAGTAAACAAGACCACTAACCTCGATGGACCACTAGGAAGACACCCTGAAAGTGCGAAGTCCAGAGGAGCATTGAGGGCCGAGGTGGCCGGAATTTTAGGGGTAGAGGACGGCCATTCTGTGGAGTTGGGTGCCCAAGTTTCTTTTGTAGATCATATACACCCTATACATCACCCCAGTACTGTTTGTGCACCTTGTTTTCACCTGAACTAAAATCTGGGACTATTTTCATGAGTTGCTGCCTTGCATTTCATGGTATTCATGATTTAAAGTTTTGGTATTTGTGTTTTATCTCGACTATTTAACGTTTGTACATAGATATCAGGTGTTGTTTGGTTATTTTGCGTGAATAGACCATAGGTTTTGACCTATGTAAGATTCGTGTGTGGTTTTGGTTTTGAATTGGATTTTAACACGGCACGATACATTATGATATGTTGGTACCCTCATGAGGACTTCGAGACGACAAGTAAGCGCGTGGTGACATCAGCACCGGCAAGCGAAGATCAAGATGGGTAGAAAAATATCTACGGTGGAAGTTGGATGGATAGCGTATAGCACCCCCGTAGTTTGTAGTGTGGTATACGAATACGTATACATATATATATATATATATAATTATGCGTATTGGGAGATTAATGATTATCGAGATAGTTTTAGATGTTCTTGGGTTAGTTTAGTATAATTAGAAGTAATTTAGTTTAACTTCTTAGTCGCGAAACCTTAGATTTACGATTTGCATACACGTACACGCACACACTCGCATACATTTTATTACTCGTGCGTGTACACACACACATAGGTATGGGACTATGTGTGTGTGTGTGTGTGTGTGTATATATACGTATACGTACACATATACATAGATGATGAGGATAGTATATGGTATTTAGAGATGAGTCGATGAGATTTGGCATGGTGCCATGAGATCGGTGATATGATGTGGTTCGTATTATAAGATACAACACGATTTTATAGCGGGTCCTAAGGCGATGTGTTTCATACACATGCATGTATATATGTAGATGGTATTAGTATGTACTAGACTTTAGATCAGTACCCCAGTTCACGATATGTGATGATAAGGATACCAGATGAATAATGTGATAAATGTGATATTTGACCCGTACCTAGATTTGGGATGCCGTACGATGGGTTTACCGTATGAGCTATGATTATGATGATAGATCCGCACTTTTGACTCAAGGATGTCATATGATATATTGTATCGTACATGATACTATTGAGGCGAGATTACCAACTATTATATATATATATATATATATATATATATTGACTCAGACTTAGGTGGATTTCCTTACCTCTTTTCGATTAGTCTGTTAGTTTAGTCCAATAGTTTACTTATAGATGTTAGACTAGACCCGGGTCATACCTATTTCAAAACTAACGAATCATCAGTATTTTAAATACAGGCCAAGGGATTCTACGGATATTTCAAAGGATATACCTTTTCTTAAAAACACCGTTGCCCTATTTTCTAAACACCACGATTCGTGTTATTTCAAATGGCAAAACAGTATTGCCTCATATACATTAATGTTTATATTCGTACATGTTGCGTTATTATTCATGTTCCGCATATTATTGCTGCATTTACTATTCATTTGTCATTTATTCTTCTGTCCGCATTGCATTACATGTCTATATGTATTTTCGTGAGTAATGATGAAACATGTTGTTAGGACACCAGCACCATTACCGATGATGCGTATGCTCCACGTACACTTGCTTGCCGGCTCACACACATCTTCATCGGTAATTGCTATATCACGTACACTTTAGAAAACATTACTTCATTGACATAGCTTGCTAGCTGATAGTTCCTATATATTATTATTTTCATATGCTACTTTAGACATTGCATTTATTACTGTGATTTTCATATTTATTCATATATTCATAGTCATGCAATATTATAGGGCCAGTCCGGATTGCCGGAGCCCAGTATGCAGTATTATTTACTCTTGATATTGTTATTTCGGATTTCCATGAGATTTCTGGATTTGGAGAAACCGCAAAGATTTATAAACTGATTATCATTTTCAAAAGATAGAATATTGCGGTTTTCTCATGATATGATTTGAGATATGTCCACCATGAGTTTTCTCGGCTCTTGAGCGATATCATACACCCGATACGAGGAGGAGGAACCGTCTGTGGACGCATGGTAGACCCAGTGCGGTACCTCGGGGCGAGAAGGTCGCAGATAATGGCGTTGAGTCTGAGACAGAGGAGCACTACTGATCGGTGATTTTATTGTGACTCGACGGATATCCGGAGGATACCAATCGGAGTGGGGCAGTCCGGATAGCCAGAGCCCTGGATTATGAGATTTAATGATATGGCCCAGTCCGGATAGCCGGAGCCCTAAATATTGAGATTCGAGGATATAGGCCAGTCCGGATTGTCGGTGCCTAGGATATTGAGATATTGGGATTTATGTTTCGTGTCGATGCTTTAAACTGATTTTATGTTGATTTCATTAATGATACCTCAATTCATATATATATATATATATATATATATATATATATATTCAGAAATCTCACTAAACTAAGAAAACAGTTTTCTCATTCAAGATGTATTCTGTTTTCATTTTATTGCATTCATACCTCATATTTACGATATATTGCTACCTGAGGCACGATTACACGAGCACCTGAGATTACACTTTTGCATAGATGTTTACCCTTTCCATTATACTATGCTTCAGGCCATATTATCATTGAGGATATATATATATATATATATATATATAATGATCGTATTGACCTAGGATTGAGTCATACATACATACGATTTCTACTCTGTGATGTTTTCTACTCCCGAGTTGGCAACTCACCCCTGTTGTGCCATAGTTCCTGCAGGTTTTTGCTGTACAGGTTTCGTTGCGGCTTTGCTGGCACACTGCTTTCATTCTGGGTGATTGTTTTGGTAGGTGGGTTCACTTGTATCGTGACCACCAGTATACTTTTATATAATTCAGTTGTATCTAGTAAACTCCATCAACCAGACTTGTATATTTATTATACTTAGAATACCAGTTATATATTATTCCGACCATAGAGTCGCGCTTGTATTATTATGGGTTTTCTTGATGTTATTGAGTTTCCTTTTGTGTTTTGATTCTCGCCCTTGTGCGTTGTATATTATATTGCTGCGTGGTTATGACCGTCAATTGACGAAGAGCTATCTCCCGTTTGGGGATGCTTTTATTCAGATTATACATGTTGTACCCTTTTGGGTACAAAGGAAACTCTACCGAAATTTTCAGAAAAGACTTGAGATTTTAAAATGCATATTCGGCTTATGTTATTAAAACCTTTTTCTTCAAAAATAAGTTTTCTTCACTCATTCTTTAAAATGGTTTAGATTTCTAGGATTTTGGCTTACTTGAATTAGATGGTGTCCTACAGACTTCATATGATTCAAGTTCCATTCATGCGCCATTTCCGGGTTGTGACAAGGAGAAACCCGTTGCCAATAGCACCCACTCGGGTGCTCACGGCCATGATGTTCCACTTAAGTGCACTTAGTCAACGGCATCGAGAGTGCGGCCATCTACTATAGTTTCCGACGCGTACTCGATCGGGTAGTCGGGAATCTTGTTGAATCTCCCGACTAAATTATTGAAAAGAGTTTTTGATATGAGACTAAAATGCAGGGTTTATAGGTTAGGCATGAAATTCGGAATATGAGATATTCCGGGTTTATGATGTCTAGGGAAATGTGGATTCTAATTATTGCAGTTTTACATTTTTTCTGCAACCGTAAGTGTAATACGTAGGGTATCCCAAATCTCGTTACTATATGTCAACAAAATTTGGGATACACGTATTTACTTACGTTGATGATATGTGATATTATGTGTCGCTGATATGTTTTATTGGATCGACTTGATTGAATAGCCGGGAGTTATATGTGAGATGAAAGTTTTTCAATTTTCATTCATGTAAAATTTGTATGTAATATTCTTTTATTGGGGCACATCCGGGTTGAGGATGATGTCACCACTGATGTATATTATTTACTTTTCCGCATTAGGATTGACCCAAGGAGGAGAGCAGAAGTAACCGGGTTCTAGAGTCCTGTGGGAGACCATCTCAGGGAGTTGAGACCGGTTCTTCTAACTCTAGAATTGGTAGGATTGCTTGCCGCTCTCGTAGGGGTCTAGGGATATGAGATTGGCTATTCATCACGACCGTGGAATGCGTGTTTTACATTATTGGCTAAATTTAAAACACGAAAATCCTATTATATCCAATTTCATATGTTGCTTCTGCTGCTTGGTTCTGTGATATGATCATATAACTGCGTGAGACGAATGTTATATTATATATATGATATATAATAAACGTTGCTTATGTTTTGTACCCGCGCTAGTCCAGCCCCCGCTCTGCTGGTAGTTAAGTAACCTAACAGTGCATGACGGGGCCTAGTGGCGAATGCGAATAGCATAAGCGTATGTTCTATTTTTTCGTTTCACTTTTCTGTGATATTTTGGAAACATTAAATGATGGGACTTCATTAATGAGATTAATGAAAAGAAAGAAATCTAAATATGTTGTAGAATCAAATTTTTAAACAAGGTAGCTCTAGTTCTTGCTTTGCATAGTGGTATTCCTTGATGAATATCCCGCACCTCATTCGATGAGGAAAGAGCTGAGATCCTTTCACTGGGAGTGAGCTCTTTAGCGAAACTAGTAAATGCTACAACTCACTCGGTTTTGTTTTTGATAGCTTCTCTAGTTCTTGCTTTGCATAGTGGTATTCCTTAATATCCTGCACCTCATTCGATGAGGAGAGAGCCGAGATCCCTTCACTGGGAGTGATCGCTTTAGCGAAACTAGCAAAAGTTTAAAAAACACTCCTTTTCAAAATCAATAGATTCTACAACGATATCAAGTTCATTACGCTCATAGTTTTCTTAAAACACGACGTAGCCCTCCGTCATTTCAGATAAGTACTATTTAGTATTCGTGCTATGTTTGATGGCCAGTGTCAAGGCATAGTGTGCGGTAGTTGATTCGTACTTATCTGCGGCATGAGATGCGATTGGATTAGGGTAGTCGTACGACTTTTTTAACCAGCGTCAAGGGTCGTGCAGGTGGGTTTACTAAATCAAGAAATGAACAGGTTGAACTTGACTAGCGGCCTATGATTTGTTGGCCAGCGTCAATGTTGTGTTAACCTAGCACCTCATGAAGGGTTTGGAAACATCACATGTACCAAAGATTGAATTTTTAGGATGCTAAGTTAACAAACAAAGAATCGTTCCTAGAAAAATTAGGTTTTCAAATTTTGCATATCATCTCATGAAAGAAAAGCTAGGGTTTTGAGAGTACAAACTTTGTAGCTCCCTACGCTATACTTCTTGGTTACTTAGGGTTTGGAAAAGCTCCGCTTGAACTCCTCTAGGTCACCGATGATCCACCCGGAGTCCGCTTTGTCCAAGCTAGCAACTTCGCAAGATCAAGAATGAAAATCGAAGCTAACACTCTAAACAAGTGGGCAAGACTTGTGTAGAATGATGTTGTGGTGGCTTTTCTCACTTCAAAATCCTATCTTCATGAATAATTTGCTCACTTGAAAATTCTAGAGAGCAAGAGATCAAGGTTGAAGAAGATGATGGCTAATTTTAGAAGAAGAGAAGAATAACTCCAATGAGAAAAAGAAAAAGATAAGCTTATATATTTTTCTTTCTTCATCTCAAACCATGGTTATCTTTTATGGATATTTAATTTTACTTTAGTTAAAATACAAGAGAAAGATTAAACCATGGTCAAAAGGTAGGTGAACATGGTTAGGTTAAAAGAAGAGTGTAGAAACTCATCCATGATTTAATCTTATCTCTTTTCTTTTGTTTTAGCATAAATAGAAATAAAAATCCATAATATAAACCATGGTGTGAGTCTTATATTCCCACCATTTTCTATGTAAAACCAACCATGATAGATGATGTATGTATGTATGTATGTATGCACATCCATATGTGCATGAATCTATAAAGAAAGCATACATGCATGCATACATCCATCAAACACAAGAAAGGATTTCTAGTGAGAAACTAATGGTTAAATGATAAATCAACACTTAATTTATTAATCCGGCCATATCACATACGACCCCACCAAAAGCAAGCCGCCCGATCAATATACGGTATCCTATACGCGCATTTTAATCGGGTCCATGCGCATATCGCATACGCGCACCACAACATTTCGCCTGGACTAGGTAACTCCTTTGTGGGACTCTAAGACTCGTCAATACGCCGGCAGTGGGTGATGATCATATCAAGCACCCCCAAGACGCAAGCGGTCAGCTAAACGTAACGGCCACCCGGGTATTGAGCGATCAGAAGAGAACAAGCGAACCTGCTACAACTCCCGTCGAGCCAACCGGCAACACTACCCGTGCAGTCCGGTCTCCTCGTCTTATATGTCGCATATCAAGTCTAGGGGTGGTAAACGTCAGACCCCAATAACCGATAAGTCGTGCCGATGTGAGGCTCATAACGGGTCGAGAAACTACTGATAACACTTATCAGTAAATCTCCAATCAGCCCTGGCCAGGGACTTCCCTGTTACGGCCAATCGAGCACAGTGCAACATCAACCCCCAATACCGGGAGAGACGAAACCCCTCCTATCGCTCATTGCCTCCATGTGACTCGGGACTGTACCCAAAAACCACCGTTTTGCGTGCCTTCATGGACGTGGTAAGGTGGAAATCAAAGCAGAGTGGGAATCACACAAGACTCTATGACGATCTCGGGTTTACAGACTAACCTGCACAAGTGTTACCTGAGAACTGCCATCTGACGTGAGGTATGATACCAACTGGGAGTTCTCGGCGAGTCCGTCCAGTGTACCCAGTCTCCACTGAGCACCCGTATACCATCTCTGATGTCAAACACCAATGGATATGGGATCATCCATCGCCATCTCATGGGTCGAGAAGCGTATACGCTAGTCTACACTGGTATATCGATGCCCCGTCTCGATACACCCATGACTAGGGACCTTGAAGGATGCACTTATGGACTACCATGTCCCCACTAGTATGATCCGCATCATAGTCCAGGTAGTCAAGTACACATCCTAAGGGCTTTACCAATATGTAACCATAAAACAGTATAAAGAGACAAGTATACATGTTAAGATTAAGAGCAACCAGATAGCATACTATCATATCGAGCAAGAAAGTCATCTCTATATATGTCCAAGCATCCAATATAATATACATCATCTGTACAATACTGGCCTCTAGGGCATACAACCAACTAACAATCTCCCACTTGCACTAGGGCCAGCTGCTGTAGTATCGCATACCGAGCATCCCGAAGAGTCTCTCAAACTGTATCTGGGGAATGGCCTTCGTGAGTGGATCCGCTGTGTTATTCTTCGTGTCAACCCTCCTGACCTCGATCTCCCGGCGATCAACTATCTCCCGGATCAGGTGATACCGCCTCAGAATATGCCTAGATCGCTGATGGGACCTGGGTTCCTTGGCCAAAGCCACCGCTCCATTGTTATCGCAATACAAAGGTATTGGATTCTCAATGGATGGAACCACTCCAAGTTCAGTAATGAACTTCTTGATCCAGACAGCCTCTTTGGTAGCATCGTTGGCAGCGATGTATTCAGCCTCCATTGTCGAGTCTGCCACGGTTTCCTGCTTGGAACTCTTCCAGCTAACCGCCCCTCCGTAAAGGGTAAAGACAAAGCCCGACCGCGACTTAGAGTCGTCCTTATCACTCTGGAAGCTCGAATCGGTAAAGGACTCCACTTGGAGTTCTCCGTTACCATACACCAAGAGCATCTCTTTAGTCCTTCCTAAGTACTTGAGAATGCTCTTCACAGCTTTCCAGTGACTCTCTTCAGGATCAGCTTGATACCTACTCACTACACTTAGTGAGTATGCAACATCGGGTCTGGTACATTGCATCGCATACATGATAGAGCCTACAGCCGAAGCATAGGGTATCCCTTGCATGCGAGCTCTCTCCAAATCAGTCTTGCGAGACATCTCTTTGGAGAGAGTGAGTCCAGAGATCGTGGGTAAGTTCCCACCCTTGGATTCTTCCATACTAAACCTCTTTAGTATGGTGTCAATGTACCTGGATTGGGACAATCCCAATATCCGTTTGGATCTATCTCTATAGATCCTAATCCCCAATATGCAGAAGGCATCACCAAGATCTTTCATTGAGAATCTTTGTGATAAGAAGAGCTTGACTGATTGCAGCATAGGAATGTCATTTCCTATCAAGAGTATGTCGTCCACGTACAATACGAGCAAGACAACCTTACTCTCTGCCACCTTCTTGTAGATACAAGGTTCATTTACGTTTTTGATGAAATCAAACTCTTTAATAACGACGTCAAAGCAGATGTTCCAAATCCGCGATGCTTGCTTTAATTCATAAATGGATTTAAGCAGCTTGCACACCTTTCCGCTGCTCCCACTATCTACGAAGCCCTCTGGCTGAGTCATGTACACGCACTCTTCTAAATCACCGTTTAGAAAGGCAGTCTTAACATCCATTTTTCAGATTTCGTAATCATGATATGCAGCGATGGCAAGCATGATCCGGATGGATTTAAGCATAGCCACTGGAGAAAAGATTTCGTCATAGTCTACACCTGGTCATTGACGAAAACCCTTTGCAACAAGTCTAGCTTTGAAAGTCTTCACTTTCCCATCTACACCAAGTTTTTTCTTGAAGATCCACTTGCTCCCAATGGGTTTTACCCCTTCAGGAGCATCTTCCAAAGTCCATACCTTGTTGGTGTACATGGATTCCATCTCGGACCATATTGCATCCAGCCATTTCACCGAGTCCCTACTCGTGATGGCCTGCTCGAAGCTAGTTGGGTCATCATCTTCCATGATGCAATCCTCGCTTCCACCATCAATAAGAAAACCGTAGTATCTCTCAGGCGGACGAGAAACCCTGCTAGATCGGCGGAGAGGCTGGGGTTCGTCGGGTACTACTGAATTCTCTGGTTCTACCAAATCATCTTTTCTAGTTTGTTCTGCTGGAACTTCTTCTAGTTCTACCTCAATGCCACCAGTCTTTTTCATAAGAAAACTTTTTTCTAACAAAGTGGCATGTCGAGAAACAAACACCTTTTGTTCCTCGGAGTGGTAGAAGATATACCCTCGCTAATGTTTGGGATATCCAACAAACTTACATAGAACAGTCCTTGCCTCGAGCTTGTCCGGATTTTGTGTTTTAACATAGGCCGAACAACCCCATATCTGAATAAAATTAAGACATGGTCTCTTACCATTCCATATCTCATATGGAGTGGTAGGCATTGATTTGGTTGGAACTCTATTCAATAGGTATGCAGCTGTCTCCAGTGCATATCCCCAGAAAGAAATAGGTAACTCAGCTGTACTCATCATAGAGTACACCATATCTAATAGGGTGCGATTTCTCCGCTCCGATACACCGTTGTGCTGTGGTGTATAAGGAGGAGTAAGCTGAGAGAGAATCCCATTCTCTTTTAGATAATCTCTGAATTCATTGCTTAAGTATTCTCCTCCTCGATCAGATCGAAGGATCTTAATACTTTTGCCCGTTTGGTTCTCTACTTCGTTTTTATATTCTCTGAATTTCTCAAAAGCTTCAGACCTGTGTTTCATTAGGAACACATATCCGAATCTTGAGAGATCGTCGGTGAATGTAATGTAGTAGGAAGAACCATCCCTGGCATGTGTAGACATGGGACCGCATACATCGCTATGCACCAGTCCCAAGAGTTCCGTAACTCTTTCTCCGTGTCCCGTAAACGGAGTTTTGGTCACCTTGCCTTTGAGACATGAATTGCAAGTATCATAAGATGATAATTCGAACGAATTCAAATATCCATCTTTATGTAACTTAGCCAGTCGTGTCGCATTGATATGACCAAGTCTACAATGCCACAAGAAGGATTCGTTCATTTCTGAACTTTTCCTCTTGTTTGTGTTTTGTATATTGAGGACTGTATTTTGATTTAGAATGAATATGCCATCATGTAACGAGCCTGATGCAATCAACTTTTGATCTAGGAATATGTTCATAACATTATCCTTTACTACAAAATTATATCCTTCTTTACTTAATAAAGAAACTGATATAATGTTGCACATCATGTTCGGTATATAATAACACGCATTTAGAATCATTGTATTACCACTTTGTAATACTAGGTGATATTCACCAACTGCTTTTGCTGCAATACTTGCACCATTCCTTACTTGAACGGAATGATCACCTTTTCCCAGTTCTCTACCTTTCCGTAGCCCATGTAACTGTTTACATATGTGGGATCCTGATCCGGTATCTAATACCCAGGACGTAGGGTGAACTGAAAAACAGTTCTCAATGACAAACACACCCGAAGAAGGTGCATCAACATGCATGTTCTCCGTTTGGGCGGCGTGAGAATCCAGATATTCTCCTGTTTCCTGTTCAGTTTTATAACACTTATAAGATAGAACGGGTTCAACATTCCCCTGCACAGTATAACATGCGGGTTCGGTTAATACATCCATATTATTATCTTGATTAAGGCATGACATGGTCGCTACCTGGAGAGAGAGAGAAGAAAACACTTTAGCGTATGCTCTTGCAAGATCTGATTGGTTATTATCTTATCTAATCAGGATGGCTCCCACTGTTTTTATCAAATCTTCCTTCAAACCCTAAAAGGAAAGACTAGCCGGGATTAATTACACCCTACAACTTCGCCGATCTTTCAGCCAGGCCAGTGTCGGTACTTTGAGGGAGGTTCCCCGTGCTTTCGCACGGACCTAATTAAAGAAAACCTCGTTTTCCCAGAGGCGTAACCCGTTGACACCTTTCTAGACACCTACTTGATCGGTTAATTGTCTTATGTAAAACTCTCCCGGGAGTAACAATTACTCGCAGTGGGTATCGAGATCCAACTATCTCATAGAAGGTATGCAATCTCATTGCAAATTTCAACACTTGAAATTCCCGATAATACTTTTGCCCCTAGCGTCCCATGACCTTGACGGAGGCCAAACTACCCATAGGGCGCTAGTCAAGTTCAACTTGTCATTTCTTGATTGAATTAAACCCACCCGTACGACCCTTGACGGAGGCCAAACTACGCCGTACGAATACCCTAATCCAATCGCATCATATGCTAGCAGATAAGTACTACTTAGCTACCATACACTACGCCTTGACGGAGGCCAAACTACCGCAGCTTAAATACTAAATAGTACTTATCTGAAATGACGGAGGGCTACGCAGGTTTTTCAGAAAAACCATGAGCGTAATGAACTTGATATCGTTGTAGAATCGAGTGAATTTTGAAATGGAGTGATTTTGAGGCTTTCATTAGTTTTGCTAAAGTGGTCACTCCCAGTGAAGGGATCTCGGCTCTTTCCTCATCGAATAAGGTGCAGGATATATCATATATATCACTGTGCAAAGCAAAACTCCAAAAGCAGTCAAAAGTCAAACCGAGCGTTGTAGCATCTGCCAGTTTTGCTAAAGAGGTCACTCCCGGTGAAGGGATCTCGACTCTTTCCCCATCGAATAAGGTGCAGGGTATATCATATATACCGCTATGTAAAGCAAGACTGTAGCTACCCTTTTATTTGAAAATTTGATTCTACAACATCTTTTAGGTTTCTTTTCTTTCATTAATCACATTAATGAAGTCCCATCATTTAAGTCACCTAAACATCACAGATAAATACAACGTACACTTATGCCATCCACATTCGCCTCTATGTCCCCTCGTGCACCGTTAGGTTAGGTAACTAACGACAGAGCAGGGCAGGGCTAGTACGGGTGTACAACATAAGTAACGTCTATATAATATATCATATATACTATATATTGTATCTATCACAGCACATCACATGATCACATCACAGATATCGCAGCAGAAACATAGATATAATGTGCGATATACTAGGACGTCCGTATTTAGTATTTAGCCAACAATAGAAAATACGGATTCCACAGTCGCGATGAATAGCCACGCCCACACCCTAGACCCCTACGAGAACGGCAAGCGACCCTACCAATTCTGGAGTTTAGGTGACCCGGTCTCGACTCCTCGAGATGGCCTCCCACTGAACCCCAGAACCCGGTCACCTATGCTCCCCTCCTTGGGTCCATCCTAATGCGGAACAGTAAATAATATACAACACTGGTGGCATCAACCTCAACCCGGAAGTGCCCCAAACAAAAGAATATTACATTACATTTGAATTTACATGAATGAAAATATAAAAATCTCATCTCAAATAAAAAACCCCGGCTATTCAATCGCGACAATCCTGCACATCATATCTCAGCAACACATAATATCTCATATATCATCAACGTAAGTAAGTATGCGTACCCCAATTGTCGTTGATGTATAGCAACGAAACCGGCGATATTGACATACTACACTTACGGTCACAGAAAAGAAAGTGTAAAACTGCAATATTTGGAATCCACATTCTCTTTAGACATGGTAAATGCGAAATATCACATACTTCGTATTTCATGTCCAACTTTATGAATTCCACATATTGCATCTCATTCCAGATAATTAGACAGTATTAAAGTTTTCGAACGAACGATCAAATACCCAAGATTCCCTAAAGCTCAACACTTGAGCGAAGTTCAAAAACCCGGAGTGTGACACAGTAGAAGCGGTCCAGCCGTAGAAGGGTCAAGCCAACGCCTCACCTGTGGCACGCCGTACTGCCCCAAACCCTAAGGTTCAAAGGGCAGTTCAAGACGGTCACATAATCGAGTTAAGGTTTGTTTTCTTCTAGAGGGTCCACCACAAAACTTGCACGTATCTCCAAAATATTTAAACCCCGTGAAAAGTGAGCAAATGATACTCGTTCAAACACTTCAATACTTTCTAATTTATCCCGGAAAGAAACGAAATAAAAATTCCGATCGAATCGACGAGTCCAAAACCATCTCCAGAATTTACAGTACTAAATTCAGATTAAAAATACTCCAAAACAATATACAAGCAGATAGATTAGTTACTGTACAAAAACGACACGATGAAGCAACAGAACGGCTGCGGAACCGTGGCCTAAGCAGGCTATTGCCGCGGTTCCGCGGTGGAATTAACTGTTCATGGCTTCATTTTTCACAGTAATTCTTACATTTACCTGCTGAATTTTTTGCAAATTTTTAATTCTAAAAATAACCAGATTTTAAAAAATGTCCAGAGAGCGTCCGAGAAAGTCGTATTTTGGTTCGATCGGAGTTTTTACTTCGTTAAACTGTCGCCTAATGTTCTAGGTCGGCTCTGATACCAATGTTGGGTTAACCTAGCACCTCATGAAGGGTTTGGAAGCATCACATGTACCAAAGATTGAATCTTTAGGGTGCTAAGTTAACAAACAAAGAATCGTTCCTAGAAAAATTAGGGTTTCAAATTTTGCATATCATCTCATGAAAGAAAAGCTAGAGTTTTGAGAGTACAACCTTTGTAGCTCCCTACGCTAGAATCCTTGGCTACTTGGGGTTTGGAAAAGCTCCTCTTGAACTCCTTTAGGTCACCGATGATCCACCCGGAGTCCGCTTTGTCCAAGCTAGCAACTTCGCAAGATCAAGAATGAAAATCGAAGCTAACACTCTAAACAAGTGGGCAAGACTTGTGTAGAATGATGTTGTGGTGGCTTTTCTCACTTCAAAATCCTATCTTGATGAATAATTTGCTCACTTGAAAATTCTAGAGAGTAAGAGATCAAGGTTGAAGAAGATGATGGCTATTTTTAGAAGAAGAGAAGAATAACTCCAATGAGAAAAAGAAAAAGATAAGCATATATATTTTTCTTTCTTCATCTCAAACCATGGTTATCTTTTATGGATATTTAATTTTACTTTAGTTAAAACACAAGAGAAAGATTAAACCATAGTCAAAAGGTAGGTGAACATGGTTAGGTTAAAAGAAGAGTGTAGAAACTCATCCATGATTTAATCTTATCTCTTTTCTTTTGTTTTAGCATAAATAGAAATAAAAATCCATAATATAAACCATGGTGTGAGTCTTATATTGCCACCATTTTCTATGTATAAACAACCATGATAGATGATGTATGTATGTATGTATGTATGTATGCACATCCATATGTGCATGAATCTATAAAGAAAGCATACATGCATGCATACATCCATCAAACACAAGAAAGGATTTCTAGTGAGAAACTAATGGTTAAATGATAAATCAACACTTGATTTATCAATCCGGCCATATCACATACGACCCAACCAAAAGCAAGCCGCCCGATCAATATAAGGTATCCTATACGCGCATTTTAATCGGGTCCATGCGCATATCGCATACGCGCACCACAACATTTCGCCTGGACTAGGTAACTTCTTTGTAGGACTCTAAGACTCGTCAATACGCCGGCAGTGGGTGATGATCATATCAAACACCCCCAAGCCGCAAGCGGTCATCTAAACATAACGGACACCCAGGTATTGAGCGATCAGAAGAGAACAAGCGAACCTGCTAGAACTCCAGTCGAGCCAACCGACAACACTACCCGTGCAGTCCGGTCTCCTCGTCTGATATGTCGCATATCAAGTTTATGGGTGGTAAACGTCAGACCCCAATAACCGATAATTCATGCCGATGTGAGCCTCATAACGGGTCGAGAAACTACTGGTAACACTTACCAGTAAATCTCCAATCATCCCTGGGCTGGGCCTTCCCTGTTACGGCCAATCGAGCACAGTGCAACATTAACCCCCAATACCGGGAGAGACGAAACCCCTCCTATCGCTCATTGCCTCCATGTGACTCGGGACTGTACCCAAAAACTACCGTTTTGCACGCCCTCATGGACATGGTAAGGTGGAAATCAAAGCACGGTAGGAATCACACAAGACTCTATGACGATCTCGGGTCTACAGACTAACATGCACAAGTGTCACCTGAGAACTGCCATCTGACGTGAAATATAATACCAACTGGGAGTTCTCGGCGAGTCCGTCCAGTGTACCCAGTCTCCATTGAGCACCCGTATACCATCTCTGATGTCAAACACCAATGGATATGGGATCATCCATCGCCCATCTCATAGGTCGAGAAGCGTATGCACTAGTCTACACTGGTATATCGATGCCCCGTCTCGATACATCTACGACTAGGGATCTTGAAGGATGCACTTATGGACTACCATGTCCCCACTAGTATGATCCGCATCATAGTCCAGGTAGTCAAGTACACATCCTAAGGGCTTTACCAACATATAACCATAAGACAGTATAAAGAGACAAGTATACATGTTAAGATAAAGAGCAACCAGATAGCATACTATTATATCGAGCAAGAAAGTCATCTCTATATATGTCCAAGCATCGAATATAATATACATCATCTGTACAATACTGGCCTCTAGGGCATACATACAACTAACAAAGGTCATAGGAAGGTAGGGGTAAAAACCATTATCGGGAATTTCAAGTGTTAGAATTTGCAATGAGATTGCATACCTTCTATATGATAGTTGAATCCCGATACCCACTGCGAGTAAGAGTTACTCCTGGAAGAGTTTTACACTTTACAATTAGCTAATCCAGTAGGTTTCTAGAAAGGTGTCAACAGGGTTTTGCCTGTAGGGAAACGAGGTTTATTTTAATTAGGTCCGTGCGAAAGAACGGGGAACCTCCCTCGGAGTACCGATACCTGCCTGGCCGAACGATTGGCGAACTTGTAGGGTGTAATTAATCCTGGCTAATCTTACCTTTTATAGTTTGAAGGAAGATTTGATAAATACAGTAGAAGCCAACCTAATTAGATAAGATACTAACCAATCTAATCTTGCAAAGAGTGCACGCTAATGCGTTTCCTTCTATCTCTCTCCAGGAAGCAATCAATATCACACCATAATCAAAATAATAAAATGGATGTATTGACCGAACCCGCTTATTATACTAAGCTGGGGAACGTTGATTCCGTAGGAATAGGGGAATATCAGTAATCCCGCGCCACACGTACGAAGAAACAGCATGTTGATGCAACTTCTTCCGGTGTTCGTTACCGAGAACTGTTTCTCAGTTTATTCTACGTCCTGGGTATTGGATACCAGATCAGGATCCTACATATGTAATTTGTCACATGGGCTAAAGAAAGGTAGAGAACTGGGAAAAGGTGATAAATCTCTAACAGTAGGGAATGGTGCAATTATTACAGCCAAAGCAGTTGGCGAATATCACCTTGTATTACCTACTGGTAATACATTGGTTCTGAACGACTGTTATTACGTACCAAAAATAATGTGTAATATTATATCGGTTTCTTTCCTATCTAAAGAAGGATATAAATTCACATTAGAGGATAATGTTATGAACATTTTCAAAAATCAAGTGTTGATTGGGTTTGGTACGTTATGTAACGGTATATACGTTCTTAATCAAAGTACAGTTCTTAACGTATAGAACACAAACAAGAGGAAAAATTCAAAAATGAATGAACCCTTCTTGTGGCACTGTAGACTAGGTCATATCATTGCAACAAGACTGGCTAAATTGCATAAAGATGGATATTTGAATCCGTTCAAATTTTCATTTTATGAAACTTGTCAGTCATGTCTCAAAGGAAAGATGACCAAAACTCCATTGACACGGAGAAAGAGCTACTGAACTCTTAGGACTGATACATAGTGATGTATGTGGCCCAATGTTTACAAACGCCAGAAATGGTTTCTCATACTTCATTACATTCACCGATGATCTCTCAATATTCGGATATGTTTTCTTGATGAAACACAAATTTGAAGCTTTTGAGAAATTCAAGGAATTTAAGAATGAAGTAGAAAACCAGACGGGTAAAAGTATTAAAATCCTTCAATCTGATCGGGGAGGAGAATACTTGAGCGGGGAATTTCGAGACAATTTAAAAGAGAATGGGAATCTCTCTCAGCTTACTCCTCCGTATACACCACAGCACAACGAAGTATCGGAGCGGAGGAATCGCACCCTATTAGATATGGTGCGCTTTATGATGAGTACTGCTGAGTTAGCTATTTCTTTTTGGGGTTATGCGCTTGAGACAGCCATGTACCTATTGAATATAGTTCCCACCAAATCTGTACCTACCACTCCATATGAGATTTGGAAAGGGAAGAGACCATGTCTTAATATGGTTAAGATATGGGGTTGTCGGGCTTATGTGAAAACACAAAATCCAGACAACCTCGAAGCATGGTCAGTCCTGTGCAAATTTATAGGATATCCCAAAATTTCGTGAGGGTATATCTTCTAGCACTCCGAAGAAAAAAAGGTGTTTGTTTCTCGACATGCCACCTTTTTAGAAAAAGAATTTCTTGTAAAAGAAATTAGTGGCAGTGAGGTAGAACTGGAAGAAGTTCCAGCAGCACAGACTACAACTAACAATTTGGTGGAACCAGAGGATCCAATAGTGCTCAACGAACCCCAGGCACCCCACAGATCTAGTAGGGTTCCTCGTCCACCTGAGAAATACTACGGTTTTCTCGTAGATGGTGGGAGCGAGGATTGCATCATGGAATATGATGACCCTACTAGTTTCGAGCAGGTCATCACAAGTGGAGTCTCTGTGAAATGGCTGGATGCTATGCGGTCCGAGATGGAATCCATGTACACCAACAAAGTATAGATTTTGGAAGTTGGTTCTGAAGGGGTAAAACCCATTAGGAGCAAGTGGATCTTCAAAAAGAAGATTGGTGTAGGAGAAAAAGTTGAGACTTTCAAAGCCAGACTTGTAGCTAAAGGTTTTCGTCAACGACCTGGCATCGATTATGATGAAACCTTTTCTCTAGTCGCTATGCTTAAGTCTATCAGGATCGTACTTGCCTTTGCTGCATACCATGACTGCAAAATCTGGCAGATGGATGTCAAGACCGCTTTTCTAAATAGTGATTTAGAAGAGAGCGTGTTCATGACATAGCCAGATGGCTTCGTAGACAGTACGAGCAGCGGAAAGGTGTGCAAGCTGCTTAAATCTATCTACGGATTGAAGCAGGCATCTCAGAGCTAGAACATCTATTTTGATGAAGCTGTCAAAGAGTTTGATTTCATCAAAAATATAGATGAACCATGTATATATAAGAATGTTGTAGAGAGTAAGGTGGTCTTCCTCGTATTGTATGTGGATGACATACTCTTGATAAGGAACGATATCCCTATGCTACACTCGGTCAAGCTCTTCTTATCACTTAAGTTCTCCATGAAAGATCTAAGTGATGCCTCATATATCCTAGGGATAAAGATCTATAGAGATAGATCTAAACGGATGTTGGGATTGTCCCAATACAGGTACATAGACACCATACTAAAGAGGTTTAGTACGGAGGATTCCAAGCAGGGTAATTTACCCGCCTACTCAGGAATCACTCTCTCCAAAGAGATGTCTCCCAAGACAAATTTGGAGAGAGCTTGCATGCAAGGGATACCCTATGCTTCGGCAGTAGGCTCTATCATGTATGTGATGTTATATACCAGACCGGATGTAGCTTACTCACTAGGTGTAGTGAGCAGGTATCAACCAGATCCTGGGGAGAAACACTGGACAGCTGTGAAGAACATTCTCAAGTACTTGAGAATGACTAAAGAAATGTTCTTGGTGTATGGTAACGGTGAACTCCAGGTGGAGTCCATTACCAATTCGAGCTTACAAAGTGATAAGGACGACAGTAAGTCAGTCTTGGGTTTTGTCTTTACCCTCAACGGAGGGGCGATGTGTTGGAAGAGTTCCAAGTATGACACCGTAGCAGACTCGACGATGGAGGCTGAATACATTACTGCCAAAGAGGCTATCTGGATGAAGAAGTTCATTGCTGAGCTTGGAGTGGTTCAATCCATTGAGCATCCAATACATGTGTATTGTGATAACAATGGAGCTGTGGCTTTGGCCAAGGAACCCAGGTCCCATCAGAGATCCAAACATATTCTAAGGCGGTATTACCTGATCAGGGAGATAGTAGATCGCCAGGAGATCGAGGTCAGGAGAGTTGACACGAAGGACAACGTAGTGGATCCACTCATGAAGGCCCTCCCCTAGATGCAGTTTGAGAGACTTTTTAGGATGTTGGGTATGAGATACTACAACACATGGCCTTAGTGCAAGTGGGAGATTGTTAGGATTATGTATGCGCTGGAGGCCATTATTGTACATGTGATGTATATTATAGTGGATGCTTGGACATATATATAGAGAACTTTCTTGCTTGACATGATAGTATACTATCTGGTTACTCTTTATCTTAACATGTTGACTGGTACTTTTTACTGTCTTGCTCTCACAAGTTGCTAAAACCCTTAGGATATGTACTTGACTACCAGGATTATGATGAGATCATACTAGTGGGGCCAGGGTGGTCCAAAAGTACATCCTTTAATCAGTTCCTAGTCGAGAGAATATCGAGACTAGGGCATCGATATTCGAGAGTAGAATAGTGTGTACGTTTCTTATCCCTTAGAGGGCGATGGTTGATCCCACAACCATTGGTGTGTGATATCAAAGATTGTACACAGGTGCTCATTGGAGAATGGGTATACCGAACAGGACTCGCCGAGGACTCCTAGTTGGTAGTATACCTATCGTCAGATAGCTGCTCTCTTGTAACACTGGTACAGGTTAATCTGTAGACCCGAGATCGTCATAGAGTCTTGTGTGGCTCCCACTGGGCTTTGATTTCATCCCTACCACACTCAAAGGATACATGCAAACATGTGGATTTTTTTGTACAGTCCCGAGTCACATGGAGGCAATGAGCGATTGGACGGGTTTCGTCTCTCCCGGTATTGGGGGTTGATGTTGCGCTATGCTCGATTGGCTATAACTAGAAGTCCCTGGCCAGGGCTGCTGCT
Source organism: Agapanthus africanus (assembly GCA_030015575.1). Classification (NCBI taxonomy): domain Eukaryota; kingdom Viridiplantae; phylum Streptophyta; class Magnoliopsida; order Asparagales; family Amaryllidaceae; genus Agapanthus; species Agapanthus africanus. The sequence continues at coordinate 509,024,401 of CM057340.1, forward strand.
GAGATATACTGATAAGAGTTATCAGTAGTTTCTCGAACTGTTATAGATCAGACATCGGCATGACTTATCATGTTACTGGTATCTGGCGTTTACCAGCCCTAGACATGATATGCGACATATCAGACGAAGAGACCGGACTGTACGGTAGTCTAACTGATAGGCTTTATGGAAAGTATGGAAGAGCTTGCTTGTTGATCTTCATATCGCCTAATACCCGGGTAGCCGTTACGTCCAGCTAGTACCGCTGATGGCTTGTAGGTGACTGATGTGAACATTACTTGCTGCCGGCATATTGACGAGTCTTTAGAGTCCTACACAGAAGTTTCATGGTTCAAGCGAAACGAAGTAGGCCACATATGTGATATGTGCGTAGGCCGGATTAAATACGTGTATGTGATACCGTATTATAATCTGGCAGTTATCTGTTATCAGTTAGGTTGTATGTGATATGACCAGATTATCGAATCAAGTGTAGATTTGATAATATGAAAAACAGATAAATGATATTAGTCGGTCATATGTGATATAACCAGATTATTAAATCTAGTGTTGATTTAATAATTTGATGTATATTTATATTTTATATAATTATATGTTAACTAATATCATTAGCTCACTAATTGCTTTATTAGTATATATATGTTAATATATATATTTGATATATATATATATATATATATATATATATTATATGAAGTATGGCTTGATTTTCTATTTTAGGAAAATAGAAAAATGAGGTGTAAAATGTGGAGATATTTTGGGTATGGCTTGAGGCATGGTTCTTATTATATTTTAATGGTCTTGACTCACTATTCAAGCATGGTTGCAATTTAGAATTGCAATTTATTCCATGCTTGAATAAGTGAGTAGCCATACATCATTCTAGGCTAGCTCATTCTTCTTGAGTTTTGGATGCCTTAGCCATTTCTTGAGCTTTTGCTCTCTATATTTTCTTCATCTCACCTCCAAGCTCAAAACCCTCACATATGATGTGAATCATTGAGCATATGAGATCCCTAGTGAGCTTTCAAAACCCCTAATTCACCATCCTACACTTGACTAGCACTCAAGTGTAATGTGTTGCCTTCACCAAATAGTTTAGTGAAGAGATAGCTTGAACTAGTGAGTTTCGGGTGGATCATCTTCGGCACGAAGGTCATCAGAGCAACCTCGATCCAACTTGAAGTGGAGCCTAGTAGAGTCGCGTGGACTACTACATGGAGCTAAAGAAAAGAAGGACTCGATCTATAGGGTATAACATCTTTTCCTTCTCTCTGGTTTTTCATGTTATCAAACTAAAACCCTAATAATCTAGTTTAAGATCTTGTTTAGTCTATCTTAGAACCTATACAATATTTAATTTGGCATGCTTAATGTCAATAAAACCTCATGGTAGTGCTGGGGCGGACTTTCACATGCGACTCGGGACTGTACTCAATTAAAACCAATTTGCACAACTTCTTTGAGCAGTTGTAGGATAGTAATCAAAGTACAGTAGAAACTCACACGAGACAAATGACGATCTCAGGTCAAAGGACTAACATGTACTCATGCCACCTGAGAACTTCCATCTAACGATAGATATAATACCATCTAGAAGTTCTCGGCGAGTCTGTCAGGTGTACTCACCTCCTGTGAGCACCTGTATACTATCTTAGGTGACATAACACCAATGGCTTGTGAGACCGACCACTGCCCCTTGTCGGGGTCTAGAAATGTATCCACTAGTCTACTTCAGAATATCGATGCTCAGTCTCGATACTCTTATGACTAGGGACATTTAAGGATGTGCTTATGGACAGCCCAGCTCTTACGTAAACGATCACCATCATAATGCTGGTGGTCAAGAAAGAATCCTATAGGCTTCATCGATGATAAAGACAAAGCAGATTGCATACTATCATTTCGATTAAAACTGTTCTACTTGTATAGGTCCTCCCTCAATTATCATAATCGCCTACTTACAATCATAATATATGCCTGGAGGGCCCTATATCCTATAGATGGTTGATCTAATAGCCAATGGTGTTTAACACCAAAGATTGTATACAGGTGCTCATTAGATGAACGAGTTTCACTGGATGAAATCACCAGAGAACTCCTAAATGGGATTATACCTATCGTCAAATAACAGTTCTCTAGTGACATAAGTATAGGGTAGTCTGTAGATCTAAGATCGTCATAGTGTCTTGTGTGTGTTCCCATTGTACTTTGATTACTACCCTACCACGGCTTTAAAAAGACATGCAAATAGGTTTTAGTTAGGTACAGTGCCGAAGCATATGGAGGCTGTTGAGGAATGGGTGCTAGGGTTGTGGCATTCACAGACCAGGCGGAATTGCAAAATCAAAATTTAACAAACATAGCATCCATTTCCAATCTCAAGATCATCATTTACAAACTAATTACAACTACTAATAAAACCTAGAGAGCAAAGTGATTTTCTACAACCTTTGTAGCATGTTCCCTCGCCTAGGGAAAGACCCAAGCTAGTCTCCACTTAATAAGGATCGTGCTTGCACGACGACCTCCTCGTCAAAAATGATCCACCGTGTAATTTTCCCAACTCATGCTCAAGCTTCACTTGATCATACCATGATGAAGTAACTTGCATCACTAACTTTCTAGGAAAGATTTGCAAGAGATGCAAAAAGATTTGCTTACTAATTTTCCTCTTTTTTTCTTTTCCTTTTTCTCTAAATCAAAACTCGATAGGGAGGGAAAATGATGGTGAGAATGAGAGTGAGGATAAAAGACTTAGCCATCTAAAATCAAAGATTAAGTTCTCTCTAAAAAACTTTATTATCTTCTCTATTTCTATGACTCATTTCTTTTTTTAATAAATAAAGAAAATGAATTATCTTCATATTATTCTTTATGTGAGTCTCGTACACACTACTAATAATAATATGTATCATATACATAATTATATTTATATCATATAAAAATAATAATCAAGAGAAGAAAAATTAAAGTAAACATGATATTATATATATATATATATATAATTATTAAATCAACAATTGATTTAATAATATGGATATATCAATGCATTATACCGGCTAATATCATAAAACGCCAGATTAAAATACGTGTATCAAATACATGTGTTTTATCGAGCTCCTGAACGTAACTCCATACGCACTCTACATCGTTTCGCCTAAGCTGGGAAACCTCTGTGTCGGACTCTAAAGGCTCGACAATATGTTGACAATAGGTCAGGATCATATCTATTAAACATAAGCACGTCAGCGGTACAAGCTGTACGTAACGGCTACCCAGGTATTGATCGAAAGAAAGTCAACGAGCAAGCTCATCCAAACTCTGCAAAGTTTATCAGTGAAAGTTACCGTACAGTCCGGTCTCTTCATCTGAGAGTGTCTCATACTGGGTCTGGGAGGTGGAAATTGTCACACTCCCAATAACCCGATAAGTCATGCTAATATCAAGCTCATAACCACCTGTGAAACTACTGATAATATTTATCAGTAAATCTAATCTTCCTTGGCCAAGAACTTATGGTTATATCCAATCATGTACAGTGCGACATCAACTCCCAATACTGGGAGAGATGAATCCCTTCGATCTCTTATTGCCTCCATGTACTTCGGGACTGTACCCAACAAAAAACTGTTTGCATAACTCTTTAAAGTCATGGTAGGGTAATAATCAAAGTACAATAGGAACACACACAAGACACTATGACGATCTCAGGTCTACAGACTACCCTGTACTCATGTCACTAGAGAACTGCTATTGACGATAGGTATAATACTATATAGGAGTTCTCTGTTCGGTCCGTTTATTGAAACCCATTCATCTAATGAGCACATGTATACAATCTTTAATGTCGAACACCAATGGCTATGGGATCAACAATCGCCCCGGTCGAGGTCAAGAAACGTATATACTAGTCTACTCTGGAATATCGATACCCAGTCTCGATACTCTTACGACTATAGACATTTAAAAATGTGCTTATGGACTACCCAGGCCCCACTACTATGATCCCTATCATAATCTTAGTAGTCAAGAAAACATCCTAAGGGCTTATCATTATGTATTAACGATATGTGATAACGAGTAAAATATATATACATGAATGACAAAGACAAACCATATAGCATACTATCATCTTGAATAAGATTTTTCTCTGTAAAAGTCCTCATTCGATTACAATAATTGCCTTAAGGGCTCCTATATCTAATAGAGGCAGTGAACGATTGAAGGGATTTCATCTTTCCCGGTATAGGAAGTCGAGGTTGTATTGTGCAGATCGACTATTGTTGGATATAGTTCCCTCAAGCCAAGTATTGTAATTGCAGGTACGTGATTATTGTAATTGCAGGTATGTGATTATGATAATTGAGGGAGGACCTATAAAGGTAAAACATTCTTACTCGAAATGATAATATGCTATATGGTTTGTCTTTATCATCATGTACATGCATTATGTGGTATTGCAGATCACTATTAAATGTTGATAGAGCCCATAGGGTTCTTGCTTGACTACCAACATTATGATGGCGATCATATACGTGAGGGCTGGTGGTCTATAAGCACATCCTAAAATGTTCTATTAGTGGGAGTATCGAGAATGGGTATCGATATTCCGGAGTAGACTGGTGTATATGCTTCGAGACCCCGACGAAGGGCGGTGGCCGGTCTCACAATCCATTGGTGTTATGTCACCTAAGATAGTACACAAGTGCTTACTGGAGGTGAGTATACTGGACGGACTCGCCGAGAACTTCTAGATGGTATTATACCTATCGTCAGATGGAAGTTCTCAGGTGGCATGAGTATAGATTAATCCTTTGACCTGAAGTCGTCATTTGTCTTGTGTGAGTTCCCGATGAACTTTGATTACTACCCTACCACGGTTCAATGGAGTCATGCAAATAGGTTTTAGTTGGGTACAGTCCCGAGTCACATGGAGGCAGTGGTCGACTGTCAGGGATTCGTCTCTTTTGGTATTAGGAGTCCATGTCACGCTGTGTTTAGTTAGCTATCACCAGAAATCCATGGCCATGGTGGGTGATATTTACTGATAGTTGATCAATAGTATCTCAGTTGGTGTTGAGCTAGACTCAGACACGATTTATCGGGTTAGTAGGGGTCTGACGTTATCCACCCCCTAGACTTGATATGAGATACTCTTTGACGAAAAGACCGGACTGTACGGAAATTGTCACATTCAAGATCAGTAGGTTAAGGACGCACTTGATTGTCGACCCCCTTTCAACAACTACCTGGGTAGCCGTTGCGTACAGTTAGTGCCCTTGACGTGCTTGTGGTTAAACCTACTTTCAATATATTTTTGAGTCTTTAGAGTCCCACAGAGAGGGTTTTCCCAATTCAGACGACGAATGTAGGAACCATACGATGGCACGTGTAGGGGTCCAATTAAATACGTGCACGCGGTATACGGACTTTAATCGGACAGTTGATAATACTAGCCGGCTTAGGATTAAGCCAGATTATTAAATCAGGTTTTAATTTAATAATTTATATATGTATTTCGATACATGTATTTTAGTATTATTGTTAACTATTTATTTTCTCTCTTTGGTGTTATCCGTATGTTTATACGGATACGCGTGTATGAAGCAATACATATACCAGGTGAAATATTCCGTACCTATACGGGAATGCTTCTAGAAGAAGATGATCTCATATTTATTTTTATATTTTAGAAAACTAAAAAAAAATGAGGTGGCAAGTGGAGACTTTGAAGCATGGGTCCAAGCATGGATGAAAAGCATGGCTTCATTTTTAAATTGATTTCTCATTTGGTTGCACTATTTGTGCATGATTCATTTTTTTGTAGCCATACTTTTTACTTGATGAGTTGAAGATATTTTTTTCTTCTTTTTGGCTTAAGCTCCATAGCTCATATTGATGCTTCATCTTCTCCATCTTCTTCTTCTTCTAGCTTCCAGGTTTGAGTAAGATCCTAGAGAGAAAATGTTTAGTGGAGTATTCCTACATCACCGGCCATCCAAAACAAGCGGCTTTGGATCATTGGTTCGAGCCTCCTCTGCGTTCCCTCGGGTGGATCATCTTTAGCAAGGGTGGTCAATGCTGAAGCGCGATCCCAGCGGCTAAGAGCTTAGAGGGGTCTTCCACAATTGGGTGGACACGCAACAAAGGTTGTATTTCTTAACCCCTTGCACTTCTAGATTAGCTAGTATAGGTATATGGTTCGAATCCTTGGGCTTTATCAGGAGTCCAGTGATCGCAAGAAATTTTTGTTTTAGCTTCTGCTTCATCCGGGGCCTCCGCGGCCCGTGCGCCAGATCCCAACAACTATAACCATAAGTCCTTACCCAAAGAAGATGAGATTTACTGATAAATATTATCAGTAGTTTCTCGGGTGGTTATGAGTTCATAATTGGCACGACTTATCGGATTATTTGGAGTCTGACAGTTTCCACCTCCCAGACCCAGTATGCGACACTCTCAGACGAAGAGATCGGACTGTATGGTGAGTCTCACTAATAGATTTTGCACGGTTCGGATGAGCTTGCTCGTTGACCTTCTTTCGATTAATATCTGAGTAGCCGTTACGTGCAGCTAGTAACGCTGACATGCTTGTGGGTTATGGATATGATCTTAAACCTACTGCAAACATATTGTCAAGTCTTTAGAGTCCCGCACTAAGGTTTCTCAGCTCAGGAAAAACGATATAGAGCATGTATGGTGATACATGCTGGAGTTTTATCAAACACGTGTATTTGTTACACGTATTTTAATCGGACGTTTTTATTATACTAGCCGACACTTGTTGAAACCAGATTATTAAATCAAGTGTATATATATATATATATATATATATATATATTCTAGTATTCTTCTCACTTTGTTATTCTCACATTTGTATTTGTATTTGATACAAATACTAGATTGTATATGATACATCATATCATGTATATATGGTATACATGATGAGTTCTAGATTAGTGACTCATTTCCTTTGATTATTTAATAAAGAAATTATTCATATTAAGAGAGAGATGTGTAAAGATTCTAGGATGATTCTAGGGTTTTCTTTTATGTGATAAAGATAAACTCTCTCCCATTCTCTAATACACTTAAGTCTCATTCTCTTCTTCTAACCCTCTCTTGATTTTTCTATGAAAGAAATAGAGAGCTCTTGAGAGAAAATTTGTGAGAATTCATTTCTACATCTCTTACTAAATATACTTAGAAAGTTTGATTAGTGAGTTGCTTCACAATGATATGATCTAGTGATGCTTGAGTTTGTATTGGGTTTTTTCATGGTGGATAATCTTCGATGAAAAGAACATTGTGCAAGCTTGATTCGGATCAAGTAGAGACTAGCCAGAGCCCAAGGAGAAGTGGCCAACGTGCTACAAAGGTTATAGTTCGTTAATCTCTTTGTTTAGCTCTCTTTTGTTGTTCAAGTTTAATCTTTTGGGTGATTCTAGGGTTTGGCTGTTGTAGCTTTCTATATTTTTAAAATTATTTGTTCCGCTGCGTTTTAAATCACTACTAGATGACTATAGCATCCTAACAACAATGACACTCGATATTCAGATTAGGTGTCTTTTAAAGTGACATATCGTGCCACGGTATACGTTCCTTATCAACTTACCACTTATCCCCGCGTATTTTATTGTGTAGTTTAATTTTATAGGTCTTGACTGAATCCATGAATATAGAGAGTGCAAGTTCGGGTTCAAGTTGTATTCAAGTATTCATGTCAAGTTCAAGCCAAGTCATATTCATGGTTCAGGTCAAGTCAAGTCAAATGTTCAAGTTCAAGGATTCATGTCAATTTCAAGAATTCATGTTCATGTTCAAGTCAAATTCGAGTTCAAGTCAAGTTCCGGTTTAGGTCAAGTTTCAAGTGTTCAAGTCAGGTCATGTAGGATGTCATGTGTTTGATTATATATAATTCGATATTCATATGATTTAAGATGGCAACCACTGCAGATGGCCGGCAGCATCTGTTCCATTTTCAATGGCGATTGCCAGACGATTACTAGTTTATCTAAACTAGGCAAGCACCCACTTTCTCCGGCTTCCCGAGCCTGGAGAAAAGATTCTGCTTAAACCCATTTTTTGTATAAATATCTTAAGGATTAATTAAATTATATATTCTAAGTATTTTGGCGAGCTTATGTCATTTATAAATTTATGGTATTTATGTAAAATAGTTCATTTGAAAACTCGAGGGAGTTTTATGTAAAATACTTTACTTTTAAAAATAAAGCTCGAGGGTGTTTTTGGTAAAATATATTAACTAGAATGTTGAGAGTTTTAATAAAAATATTTTTTAGATTTTATGGTATTTTTGTGTTAAAACCAAGCTTTTAAAAGTTTATGGTATTTCCATGAAAAATCTATCTTTTGGAAACTTGAGGGTGTTTTCTTAAAAACTATAATTTAAAAAGAATTTTAAATTTGATATTTAGTAAATAGTGATAACCCAATTTAACATAACATGCTATATATTCTTTTATTTTAAATTTTATAGAAATTGTTTCCTTTTCTTTTAAATCGTATTCTTTGTATATTTGTATTTTCTTTTCTTTCAAGACCATGCTCCGTGAAGAGTTATAGATCTTACTCCACTAGACTCAAGGCGTGTGATAATTTGCTCCATCTGAAATAGGGTTCTCCTAACGAGGGTTATAGAGTAGTATTTGCAAAGAAAAGAATATCGATAAACCGTAATTTTAACTTGAGGGTATTTTAATGTAACTCCTGTTCTTTAGGATAATGTATCAAATATGTTATCGTGCATGAATCCAATGTGTGCATGAGTGGGATAGGTCGTTACCCCATGCATGATCTACAATATTCTAAAATTCATGTTAACGTATAAAAGGAAAAGGACTTAAATGAAACAATATGGTATATGTATGTTATTAAATGCTTATCTTGGAAAATAACTATATGTTGTCTCGACATTCATTATGAGCCAGTTCGTTGGAAGCAATTTATCATAAGTATTCGATCGTTAAGTTTGTTTGGTAGAATTAATATGATGGTATGGGTACATCATATAGAAGCAATAATTTGAATATAGGATTTAGCTATAATTATAAAACATAGAATGGCCATAAGAGGGATTCAATCAAAAAGAGGAATGAAGAGAGAACTTACAATTTAAAGAAGGGGCAAGATTTACAAGATTAGAAGAAAGAGAGAAGGAAAGAGAAAGGTCTTACTCGATCCGCTCATATTTGTACGAGCAACAAGTGAAGAATAGAAGCCTCAGTTTGAAAAACCAAGACCGTGAATGTAATGGATGTCGAGCTATAGACGTATAGGAGAAAGAGATTGGCGGTTGGCTAAAGGGTAATCCTTGGTCAACTTGAGAGCATCGTAGAGAAGGAATAAACTTTTGAGAACTTGTCTTCTTGGAAGGACTTGGTCTTGAGAGAACATTGGTTTTGATGGAATTTGAGACTTTGAGAGAGTCTACTTTGAGAGTGGTATGCCTAGGGAAAAGAGCTAGAACTGATTGAGGTATTTATAGGAGAAGAATGGAGATATGGGGGAATTAAAAATAGAATTTAAAGTCATTAAAAATAGGTTTAATTTAGAAAATAAAGAGATAGAACAATCTCTAGATGAGTGGGGAAGTTTGGTATATGAAAAGGTGCAGAGGATAGTCTAACAGTCACACGGGACCAACACGAACCCACTTGGAGTCAACCAGGTGGCCGATCTTGGCCAAAGCTCGACCCTGCCTCGAGCTTTGTGCTCGGGGCTCGGGGTTTTAATTTGGGTCTGGTTTGGGGTCCTAATTGAATACCTATTTTCTGTCAAAATGTTTCGTATCTTTGTGTAATGCTCATGCAAACTTTTAGAATTCCAAAACGTCAAGAAGAAAAATAAAAATATTATTAGGGCTGATGGGATTCGAACACGCAGACTATGGGACTGCAGTGGAGAGTCTTTATTGGATATAGGTGCCCTCAAGATAATTATTGTAATTGAAGGTGTTTGATATAGTTCCATCAAGGAAATTATTATGATTACAAATAGGTGATTATGATAATTGAGGGAGGACCTATACAGGTATAACAGTTTTACTCAAGATGATAGTATGTTATCGGGTTTATCTTCATCTTTGATGAAGCTCGTAGGATTGTTGCTTGATGACCAGCATTATGATGGCGATCATATATGTGGTAGCTGGGTTGTCCATAAGCGCATCCTTAAATGTCCCTAGTCGAGAGAGTATCGAGACTAGTCATCGATATTCCGGAGTAGACTAGTGTATACGCTTCGAGACCCCGACGAGGAGCGGTGGCCGGTCTCACAAGACATTGGTGTTGTGTCACCTAAGATAGTATACATGTGCTTACTGGAGGTGATTACACCGGACATACTCGCCGAGAACTTCTAGATGATATTATATCGATCATCATATGGAAGTTCTCAGGTAGCAAGAGTATAGGTTAGTCCTTTGACCTGAAGTCGTCATTTTTCTCGTATGAGTTCCCACTGTACTTTGATTACTACCCTACCATGGCTCAAAGGAGTCGTGAAAACAGGTTTTAGTTGGGTACAGTCCCGAGCCACATGGAGGCAATGGTCGACTGTCAGGGATTCGTCTCTCCTGGTATTAGGAGTCGATGTCGCGTTGTGTTCAGTTGGCTATCACCAGAAATCCGTGGCAATGGTGGATGAGATTTACTAATAGTTGATCTGTAGTATCTCAGTTGGTGATGAGCTTGACTCAGACACGAATTATCGAGTTAGTAGGGGTCTGACGTTATCCTCTCCCTAGACCCGATATGCGATACTCTTTGACGAAAAGACCGGACTGTACGGAAATTGTCACATTCAGGCTCAGTAGGGTATGGACATACTTGATTGTCGCCCCCTTTCAATAACTACCTGGGTAGCCATTACGTATAGCTAGTGCTGCTGACGTGCTTGTGGTTAAACCCACTGTCAACGTATTGTTGAGTCTTTAGAGTCCCATACAGAGGATTTTTCCGATTCAGGCGAAAGATGTAGGAGCCATACATTAGTACGTGCAAAGATCCGATTAAATACGTGTACGTGATACACGGACTTTAATCGGATGGTCGATAATACTAGCCGGCTTAGGATTAAGCCAGATTATTAAATCAGGTTTTGATTTAATAATTTGTGTATGTATTTTGTTACATATATTTTAGTATTATTTTTCACTATTTGTTTTTTCTCGTTGGTGCTATCCGTATTTTTATACGGATACACGTATATGTAGAGATACATATACCAGGTGAAGTATTCCATATTTATATGGGAATATTTCTAGAAGAAATAACAACTTATATTTGATTTTCCTTTTTGGAAAATCAAATAAGGAAATGAAGTGGAAAAGGGTTTAAATGAAGCATTGTTTAGTGGGATGGCTTGGATTGACTTGTGCATTTATTGTGCACTGTTGCATCATGGTTGCAAGATTTAGCCATGTTTTCCTTAATTTTTCACTTGATGATTTTTCTTTCCTCACTTACTCATGCTCCATTGTTCCTTCATGCTTTAACCTCCTTCACCTTCTTCTTCTTGCTCTCCATTTTTTAGTATGGTTTTAGAGATAAAAATTTAGGGAAGTATTCCTACATCACCGACCATCCAAACCTAGCAAGTTTGGATCGTCGGTTAGAGCCTCCTCCGCATTCCCTTGGGTGGATCGTCTTCGGTAAGGGTGGTCGATTCTCAAAAGCGATCCCGGCGACTACGAGCTTGGAGGGGTCTTCTACAATTGGGTGGACACGCGAAAAAGGTTGTATTTTCCCAAGCATTTGTAGATTAGCTAGTTTAAGTATATGGACCGTATCCTGGGTTTTACAGGAGTCCAGTGCTCGTTAGAATTTTTGTTTTTCGCTTCCGCCTCGGCCGTGGCTTCCGCGGTGTGGGCACCGGATCCCAACAGAAGGAGGACTTATACGGAGAATAATCTTACTCGAGATGTTAGTATGCTATCTGGTTTGTCTTTATCTGTGATGTGTATATATTGTACTGGTTATCACGTATCGCTAATACATGAGATAGAGACCTTAGGATTTTTCTTGACTACCAGGATTAATGATAAGGATCATAATAGTGGGACATGGGGTAGTCTATAAGAACATCCATAAATGTCCCTAGTTGTACGAGTATCGAAACTGAGCATCGATACTCTAGTTTAGACTAGTGTGTATGTTTCTTAGCCCGGTTGAAGGGCGATTGCTGATCCCATAACTATTGATGTTTAACACCGAGGATTGTATATAGGTGCTCATAGAAGTATGAGTTATACTGGACAGACTCACCGAGAACTCCTAGATGGTATTATACTAATTGTCAGATAGCAGTTCTTCGGTGACGATGCTACAAGATAGTCCCTTGACCCAAGATCGTCATAGTGTCTTTTGTGTGTTTCCACTATACTTTGATTACTACCCTACCACGGCTCTACTAATCATGCAAATAGGTTTTAGTTTGGTATAGTCACGAAGCACATGGAGGCAGTGAGTGCTCGAAGGGATTTGCCTCTCCCGGTATAGGTAGTAGATATCATGCAGTGCAGGACATGGCTAAAACCATAAGTCTATGGCCACAGAAAGTGAGATAAACCGATAAGTGTTACAGTTGTATCTCTGCTGGTTATGAATTTGATATCAGCATGACTTATTGGGTTATTGGGGGTCTGGCAGATTCTACCCCCAGACCCGATATATGATAATCTTTGACGAAAAGACCAGACTGTGTGGTATTCGCCGCTTATAGACTTATAGGGTCTGGATGAGTTTGCTCGTCGACTTTCTTTTATCTTGCTCATACCTGGGTAGCCGTTACGAACAGCTAATACAACCAACGAGCTTATGGGTTAACCCATGAGGGGATTGAATCTGAAAGTGTTTCAGATTAAATCAGATACGATCATGTATAAACTACTGCCAGAATATTGACAAGTCTTTAGAGTCTCGCAACAAAAGTGCCTGCCCAGACGAAACGATGATGTGGCGTGCATATGGGATACGTGCGAGGGTTCGATTAAATACATGTATGTGATACGCGTGATTTAATCGAATAGTTGATATACTAACCGTTTTATTTATAAACAGTAATATTAAGTTAAGTGTTGACTTAATAACCGTAAAGAAGATATGGCTGCTAGTATATGCATATATATAATACACACACTTTCTCTCCCTTGCTCTCTCATTAGTATAAGATACTGATGGATTTGTTTATGTATGGATACATATATTCTTCTCTTTAAGATTATATATATCAGTATATGTATGCAGATGCATATACACTCTCTAATTTATATGTATTTGATACATTGTGTATTTGTATTTTGATACAAATATATTTTCTTTGTTACTGAAAAATAAATAAAGAATGCATGTGGGGCCCACTCTCTCTCTTTGGATGACATACGAGGAGAGGGGAGAAAGAGAGAAGAGTTTTTGAAACTCTTAATATATATATATATATATATATATATATATATATATATATATATATATATATATATATAAAGATATATATATATAAAGATAAAAGAAGAAAAGAATAAGGTTAGAAGAGAGAAGAAAAGAAGTGAAAAGCTTCATTTTCTTTCTTCTTTTTTCTTCTTGTTTTATCTAATTCGTCTTCTCATTCTTTTTCTTCTCTTCAGAATTTTTTTTAGCATGGCTTCTTCTTTGTCCTCTTCTTGATTTTTCTAAGTTGAGAAAAAGAAATAGAAAGAGAAAAAGGGAGAGATTTTAATCACCAATACACCCTCCTTATTAGCCTGAAGAGCTAAATGAGTTGGTTTCTTCACTTTAAGAAGTGAAGATAGAGTTTTGGGTTTGGGGATTTCACGCGGATCATCTACAGGGAGGTGGTGGACGTCCAAGCACATTCTGGAGCTCACTAGTCTTGCGAAGATCTTCTGATAGGCGATCGGGCATACTACAAAGGTTGTAGCAATCCAAACCCCTCTCTAGTTTATTTGCTTGCTCTCTTTTGTTGCTAATATTTAGTGTTTGGACGATTACTTGGTTGTGCGAGTGTTTGTGCTCGTAGGAAAATTTTTTGTTATCCGTGTTTGTCGCTTCCACTACCCCTCCACATGAGCAAAATCATCCCTACAGTGGTATCAAAGCCAACCAAACAGTAGGAATTGCTTTTGATTAAGTTATAGTTTTGATCATTAAAATTACTCGTAAACTATTTCCCAAATTCAAGCCGTTGATCGTTTTAAAAACATCGCCTGAAAATTGTTTAAACTATTTTAGTGTGATGAGAACTTTTTGGAAATGATATGTTTTCAACCCGGGCCCACAATTCATTGATCAGACCGCTACGAGCAGCTTTCTAGAGGCCAAGCTATTGTTTTTGGGTCCAGGTTGAAACAGTGGCTTCAATGCTTGGAAATAGGATTTTTAGTATACCTCTTTTTATCCCAGATTTTGATTTGATCATATTTGGGTGTGCGGATTGTTTTTTGATAACAAATGTAACATCATGGGGTTCCGTATTAATGTGGTTAAAGTGTTTAACCCTGTTAATGTGATGACACATACTTGTTGATTTGTGTGTGAGTCTGAAATATTGGTTTGTATGAGTTGGTTTTGGATTTTCCCGAAATGAATAGCCATGTGCATGTTTGTGATGATGTATTTTGTTTTTCATTCATGCAAATTCGATGTATGTTCTTTTATACGGGAGGAGCGGCCGAAATTTGGTCGTTGTTTCAGCAGTTATGTTATTTATTTGTTGGGACACAAGCAGGATATGATCGATGTTACCGTTGTATTAATACAGGTTATAGATTACCCCGCTTAGAAGCGCACGGGCAGCGGTTCTAGAGTGCGGTGGTGGCCATCTCAAGGAGTTAAGACCGGGTCACTCGAGTCTAGGATTGGCGGGTTGCTTGCTGCGCTTGTAAGGGGTATAGTATAGACCCGCAGAGGAGTGCTCAAGTCATCGGATTCGAGAAAGTGCTGGATGGCCCTCTTATGATGATGATGCTTGGTTGCCTTGTTTCTTGGGTTGGCGGGTGGCTTTCCACACTCTTAGAGGTCTTTTTTTGGCTACGCATGGGCCATTCATGCGACCGGGGAATATCGTGCTTCGTTTGAAGCTCGAATGAAATGCTGGATTCGTAGGAAATTTGACCATTCCAATTCTTTGTTGCTTATCACTTGCTTGTAATATGATTGCTTGCCAGTGATGTTGTTTTGCCGCATACCTGTAATGTAATGTAATTATATGCATGTGATGATATATTGATATATGGTGATATACAGTATATATAAATAAATGATATATACATTTTGCACCCAAGCTAGCCCTGTCCCCGCCCTGCCGTAAGTTAAGTAAGCTTATGATGAAGACCCGGGGCCCCATGGCGAATGCGGATGGCATAAATGTGCATTCTATTTTCTTTTCATGTTTTTATGCGATTGTATGAAAAGATGCTAGGTAATGTGAATATCTAAATGATAGGATTGCATTAATTTAGATTAATGCAAAGAAAATAAACCTAATATACATTGCAGGAACCATTTTTTTCTTAAAACATATAGTCATATTCTTTTACTTTGCATCGAGATATTCGGTTATGAATATCCTACACCCCATTCGATGAGGTAAGTGCCTTGATCCCTTCACGGGGAATCCGCACTTAAGCAAAAGTCTATGCAACTATAAATTTAAAAACCACTCGGTTCCTACAATGATATCAAGTTCATTACGTTAATGGTTTTCTTCAAAACCAGTCGTAGCCCTCTGTCATTTCAGAAAATAGAGTACTTAGTATTCATACTGCGTTTGTTGGCCTTTGTCAAGGCATAGTGTACAGTAGCTAAGTGATGCTTTCTGCTTGCATATGATGCGATTGATTAGGACAATCATGCGACCTTGTTGGCCTTTGTCAAGGGTCAAGCGGGTGGGTCTAAATTGGTCATGAAATGATGGGTTGAACTTGACTAGCTACTTATGGTTTGTTGGCCTTTTTCAAGATCATAAGTCGTTATGGGGTAAAAAACCGATATCGGGAGTTTCAAGTGTTGAAATTTGCAATGAGTTGCATACCATTCTATGTGATATTTTAGCTCCAGATTCCCACTGTGAGTAATAGTTACTCTCGGAAGATTTTCTCTGCATAATTAGCTAACACAGTAAGTGACTTGAAAGGTGTTTACGATGTTACACCTCTTAGGAAACGAGGTTATTAAATTAGGTTCATGCGAAAGCATGAGGGCCCTCCCTTGTAGTACTTACACTGGCTTGGCTTACCGGTTAGCGAACTTATGGATGTATATGATCCCAACCAGTTCTTCTTTTAGAGTTTGAAGGAGAATTCAACAGAATAGTAGGAGCCATCTTAATTAGATGAATTATTCAACCAATCTAATCTTGATAGAGTGTATGCTGAGTGTTTCTCTCTCTCTCTCTCTATGACAACAACCATGACTAACCTTCAACTAAAACTCGTAAACCAAGTTAACCAAACCTTTTTACCACTATTGGCTTTGGAATGTCCTAATTGCCCTAATTCATGACGAAATTGCATGTCCTTACCGATCCTACTTCCCTTTTACTTCCTCCAGAACCATCTATATCAGATATAGAGATCTATAATGCTTAGACGGTCATCTCGTATAGTTATATACGAACTCGAAAAATGTGTTTCAATCGAGGATAGCCACTGGTTCATGAGAAAGTGAATTGTATGTTGATATAATTCATTTGTCTCTCCTCTCCACCTTATCTCAAATATGAAAGCTCCTTAAATAAGGAAGATATACCAATTACGCTTATTTGATAGTCTTCTTCTAATCCTGTGGCTAGAACTGAAAGGAAAGGAAAGAAAAAAACCAACCAAGCCTAACTTCGGTATATACAAGGTAAGAGATAAAGACATGTTGAGGGGTTGCAGTTGAAGGGAAAGGAGATTGCAATTACTCTCATAAGCCTGGGTAGAAGAAAAGGCATTACTGGGAATACCTGGCCACCTCCTTGAACCATATGATGCTTCATCTTCTGGTGTGTTTGTTATTAATAACTATTTCTCAATTAACTCTGCTTCATGGGTATGCGATACCAGATCAGGATCACACATCTGTAAGTTGTTGTAGATGTTGAGAAGGAGTAGAGTATTGGAAAATAGTAATTTGATCCTCAAAATCGAATTCAGAGCAAATGTTGTTGTTGGGGAAAATCACCTAGTTTTGCCTAACGTCAATTATTTGATTTTGAATATCCTTTGTTATGCACCAACTTTGTAAACTCATATATCTATCTATTTATTTGATAAAGTGGGATATAGATTTTAAAATATTATATTCTGAACATTTACCTTTATCATTTGATGATTAAGTAAGGTGCATTGAATAATGATATAGACATTCATAATCAATATACAGTTTTCAATTTACAGCACACGGAATTTGAGTTAGTGAACTCATAGGACTTATACATATTAATATAAGTTGTCCAATGTCCATATGGATAGGGGGTTGATACTAGGTATTCCGTATGGAGAATATGATTCTCCCTCATATTACTCTTCCGAGGGTGCGCTCCATGTTGAGTAATGCAGAATCGCCTTTTTCAATTAGGGGAATTGCACGAAAACAATTGCATATCAATTGATAATGGTTCAATATAAATTTGTGCCTCTGATTCTATATGTGATATAGAATTGTTTTATATCTTAAAGTTGTTAAGATATAGAGTTATCGATTTGTGCTTAAAAACATAATCTGGACAAGCTCGAGGTACATTTCGGTAACATGAAGTTTGTGGCTTATCCTAAGCTTAGGCAAGGGTATAACTTTTACCATTTCAGGAACAAAATTTGTTTTTGTTCTTGACTTGCCACCTCCTTGCTAAAGCAATTAATTGCAAAAGAAATTAGTGGGAGTATGGTGGAATTGAAAGTGATTTCAGAACCACAAACGGTTACAGAAAATTAGTAGAACCTGAAGATTCAATTAACTCTGACAAACCTTATCCACTCTACATATTTAGCAGGTGACGTCAGCCACCTAATGGATATTTCGTTTACCTTGTAGACAATGACAAAGAGGCTTACATCATGTGATGATGACTCTACTAGTTATCTGCAGGCCATAAGAAGTGGTGACTTCCGACTGATGGCTAGATGCCAAGTTATCCAAGTTGGATTCCATGCACTACGATAAAGTGTGGACTTTATTGTGTGCTTCTGAAAGGCGTAAAACCCATAAGGAGAAAGCTGATCTTTCGAGATCAGTGCAAATAGAAAGGTATTAATCTAATAAGGCTAGATTTGTAGTAAACGGTATTCATCAAATACCCGATGTGGATTATGATGATACTGTTACTTCAGTGTATGTGCTGAAATCTATATGGATAAAACTTACCACTGTTGTCTTTCATGACTATGATATCTCGCATGTGGATGACTATAACGTCTTTCTAAATTGGATTTAGAAGTGTACATGTATATGACTCTGCTAGAAGGTTATCTTAGTCAGTGGGAGCAGCGGTAAGTGTGCAAATTACTTAAGTCTATTTTAGAGTAAAGAAGGCATAGCGGAGATGGATCATCTATTTTGATATTACGATCAAAGTGTTTGACTTCATCTAAATTAAAGATAAATCTTATACTTGTAAGAAGGTTGTTGGGAGTATTGTTAGGTTCCCCATATTGATGTGGATCATATAATCTTGATAGGAAATGTTGTTCCTATACTACAATCGATAAAAATAAGGTTGTCATAGATGTTCCTCCACATAGGATTTGAGCTATAGATCTGGGGACTAGGTCTATAGAGATATATCTAAACTGGTTTTTAGATTGTCCTGATTCAGGTAGTCTGGTACCCGCAAGTAGAGGAGTCATCCTGTCCAAAGAGATGTCTTCTGGACTTATGAGGAGAAGGACTTTCATGAATGACATTCTACTTACTTTGGCAGTTGGGTGTAACATTTTGAAATATTTTAGATAATTAATTATTTTATTTATTTAATTAAAAAATTTATTTTAATTTTGTTGGTAATAAAGAGGCCTTTTAATATGTGGTAGAATAAATTAGTAATAAAATAGTTTGTTTATATAATAATAAGTATTATGAGGGGTTTTGTGAAAAGTTTAGTTATTTGTGGAAATTGGAATTTTGTGAGGGGTTATGTATAAAAAGGGTAAGGTCATGGTTAAAGTTAAGTTATACTCATGTTATATCACAACCTAGATGACACCTATTATGTGCATGTACTCTTCATGGTGACACATCCTACTTGCATGAAAATACCACAACATTTCATGCTTACACCTCCTACTCCTCTCATGCCACCTCCACCTCTCAATCTCCACCACATGCTTTCTCTACACAACCCACACACACATAGGAACTCCACAGCATCTTCAAAATGAACTCTTATCAAATTCTTTAATCACTAACACCCAATTCCTATATATTCCTAATATCAAAAAAGAAGAAGAGAAGTAAGGTACTATGGATCTTTACCACAACCCTCAAACTAGGATTTGTTGTTCTTGTGCATCTTGGAGGAAGCCTTTCAGTTGATCATTCAATAGGTATAAGTTTCAAACTCTGCAGATCTTAGTTCGATACTGTTTTATGAGATAAGTTTGATATTGGAAATACAGTATTTTGATAAATTAGGCTCTGTTTATGAATCTGCTATGGTCTAGGAAAATTTTAACATAATCAAATAGTGCCTGAATCTTATAAAGTGGAACTAGAATAATCCATAGGAAGACAAACCCATTCCATCGGACTTTGACCGGAGACACTTGCAAATTATCCGAGCTCACCGGATTTGTGTGGGAGTTAGGTGTTGGGATTTTTAGGGTATCTCTATCTATATGTATTAGGATGTTTAGTATTGCTAGTTTAAGTTAGTTTATCAGTATATGAAATCTGGGAGTAAATATCAATTTTGGGGTTAAGATTCTAAAATACGACACGGATTGGGATTTTTAGGGTATCTCTATGTATATGTATTAGGATATTTGGTATTGCTAGTTTAAGTTAGTTTATCAGTATATGAAATCTGGGAGTAAATATAAGTTTTGGGGTTAAGATTCTAAAATACGACGCGGGTATATCGTATCATGAGTTCTGTTTTTACCCGTTACGACCAGAAAAGGGTTAGCTCAGATTAACTTAAGTTCAGTTAACTAACGATATTCGCATGTACCATAATTAGTATGAGCAGTATCATAAATTAGGATAATTGTGATATCTAGCTCACTGCAATTGAATCTAGAACCATTAGGTGCAATTACTAGAAAAACTAGCAAGACCAAAACTATAGTATGATCATTAAAAGACTTTACACAAAACTTGAGGCCCAAACTCCACACTTGAACCGGCGACATTCCACCATTTTCGGAGCTCGCCAGCCCTCCTAGGCTTTTGGTGTTGGTTTTGCTCCTGTAGCTTTGTTTTGTTGTTTTATAAGCTATGGTGTTGTTTGATTTGTTCCAGTATTCTTACAGAGAAATCTGGGAATGATTAGTAAAGGTTTTATTAAGTTTTCCGATATTCCGATACGGATTTTTCGTATTTCAGTACTGCAGCTGAATTGTTAACGTTTATACGTTAACGACATATATATATATTGTCGTTTTTGGGTTAAGTATACTGTAGGTTCTAACCTATGGGTGCCTATCTTGTTTTTTTGGATTTCAATATGATATTTATATCGATGTGGTTTTAAATACGATTATAGGTGCATTCGCGAGGATTTCCGAGACGGAATTGGCGGATATAACATCGTTGATTTCAGCAAGTTTATGAAGTTGGTGAGTAGATTTACATCTACGGGGGAAGTTAGATGGATGGCGTATAGCACCCTCGCAACCTTATAAATAGTATTATGCTATTTAGATAGTTTAGTATTTATTCAAGATATTGATATTTGAGATAGTTTGCATCGAGCATGATATTCAATTGCATGTAGTTAAATTATGGTTTGGTAAGTTAGTACGAAGTATTATGACATTCTAGAGATGATTTAGATATAGTGATACAGTGAGGTATTATAAG
The DNA here is from genome assembly GCA_030015575.1 of Agapanthus africanus. Classification (NCBI taxonomy): domain Eukaryota; kingdom Viridiplantae; phylum Streptophyta; class Magnoliopsida; order Asparagales; family Amaryllidaceae; genus Agapanthus; species Agapanthus africanus. The sequence goes on from CM057340.1 coordinate 509,045,424, forward strand.
AGAAACAATGCGTATTAGTAATGATGAGATCCGTATGCCGAATAACGGCCATGTTAACTTTAGAATCGTGCAGAATGATTATAATTACTTTACTTGCTTATGTTATAATTATTAATGTTATACGTTTCCGTAATACGAACACTCTGATAAAACACTACACAATTACCAATGGGTATTATGCTGCACAAGCACGTACATATATGTTACACTACACCTCATTGGTACTGCCATGTCACTGTAGAACTGTTATACTCAGTAATACGTATATAGATGTTGATATGAGTAGGCTATTACACCTTTAGAACTCTTGCACAAATACTAATGGTTGCCATGCTACACGAGCACAGACGCGTATGTTACACTACACATCGTTAGTATTGCCATGACACAGTAGAATTGATACATTTATTTGCTTGTATTTTTTATTTACGCACTTTACCTTATTATCTGTTAAGCATTGTGAATACCAGTACTATGAATGTTATATTTGATTTTATGAGTTTTCTGGACTTTTTACTTTTGATGATATATATCGGTGGTATGGGGCGCTGATATATATGTATATATATAATATATCATCAGGATAATCTAAGCAAATATTCTCTTTCTTTACTTGATATTTTTGGATATAATGAGTAGGAGTCCACCATGAGTTTGATGTTTTCTGATTATTTTATTCCGACCGAGTGGGGTAGCTATACGGTTTCAGATTTTTTATTTATTCGGACTGAGTGGGGTTTCTATACAGCCGGATACATGGTGGACCCGATTCGAGACCGAGGGGCAGGATAGCCGTATTATAGGAGGGGAGCCTAATGAGAATACTCGATTGTTCCCCTCCGAACGGCGGCCGAGACATGGTCGTCTCGCCTGAGGTTCGGGACAGATGCTAATAGGTGCTATCCGTCCACCTCTCCGAAGATACCAAGTTGATTTATGGCACCGTGTATCGGAGGTTTAGACGGATCCGACCGATGTAGCAGACTTCATCAGATTCCCCCTCGCTTGAGGGGTTTTTGATTGTGGGGACGCTCTTCCCTGCAGGCGCAAGCCCCTGCAGTTAATTACGCTACAGCTTCACGGTAACAACTTTCTCCTTCTCCAGCTGATCACTTCGTGTCGTGGGTGTTTGTTTTGTTTGTGGTTGCCCGTGGATTGTATACGGAGACCAATTTATGTCATCGCCCGTAGGACGTGGATTAGTCCAAATCCGTGTTTTCTTAGATTTGGGTTTGGGATTTTGGTTTGAGGATACGTTAGCCATATTTGAGGCTAAGATCAACTCAAATGTTTGTTAAGAATACGTTAGTCCAGTTTGAGACTAAGATCAACTTAACGGGATCGTTTAGATCCGACATAAGAGCGTTTAGCTCTATTGTTCCAGTTTAGGGACATAGGGGTCCATTTAATGTATGGCCGTCGGGACCCGTCACCTCTCTGACGACGTTGAAGGATTACAACGACAGATGTCAGAGGAGTTCAGAGATGTAGAGACTGATTTATGTCGTCGCCCGTAGGACGTGGATTATTCCAAATCCGTGTTTTCTTAGATTTGGGTTTGGGGTTTTGGTTTGAGGATACGTTAGCCATATTTGAGGCTAAGATCAACTCAAACGTTTGTTAAGGATACGTTAGTCCAGTTTGAGACTAAGATTAACTTAACGGGATCGTTTAGATCCGACAAAAGAGCAATTGGCTCTAATGTTCCAGTTTAGGAACCTAGTGGTCCATTAAATGTATGGCCGTCGGGACCCATCACCTCTCTCACGACGTTGAAGGATTACAACGACAGATGTCAGAGGAGTTCAGAGATGTACCCTTGAGCCAGAGTTGATTAGGGGGTTTATAGTCCGATTTGGGACTAGAGTCTGTTTGAAAGTTTAAGGATACGTTAGCCATTTTTTAGGCTAAGATCAACTTAAACGGTTGTTAATGATACGTTAGTCCAGTTTGGGACTAAGATCGACTTAACGGGATCGTTTAGATCCGACAAAAAAGCAATTGGCTCTATTGTTCTAGTTTAGGGACATAGGGGTCCATTGCCAGTTTAGGGACATGGGGGTCCACCTCCAGTTTAGGGACATGGTGGTCCATGTTCCAGTTTAGGGACGTGGTGGTCCACCTCCAGTTTAGGGACATGGTGGTCCATGTTCCCGTTTGGGGACGAATATGGGTTTAAGGAGGCATAAGTCCATGAGTTTAAGGACGCATAAGTCCATGAGTTTAAGGACCCCACAGTCCATGAGTTTAAGGACGCATAAGTCCATGAGTTTAAGGACCCCACAGTCCGTATTGTTGTGTGGTTGTCGGGACCCGTCACCTCTCTGACGACGTTGAAGGATTACAACGACAAATGTCAGAGGAGTTCAGAGATGTACCCTCGAACCAATGAGTTGGTTGAAAGAGCAGATGTGCTCAGTTCAAGATGATTTGAGGACTTATGGCCAATTTGGACTATGTCCAATTGTGTTTGAAATATTGGCTCTCTGCTGGTCCATTGAAGGAGAGGCTTTGCCTCTAGAAACTTAGCCAATTGGGCTAAAGCTAGTGTTAAACACTAAAGGTCAACAGTGTTGAACACTGGGAATAAGATTAACAAGTTAGTGTTAAACACTAAAGATAATCAGTGTTAAACACTGGGAACAGAGTTTTCAAATTAGTGTTAAACACTAAGCAAATCAGTGTTAAACACTGAGGACAAAGTCTTCAGATTAGTGTTAAACACTAAGGAGAGAGGAGTCACGTGTGGACACGTGAGAACGCCCTGATTCCCTTTATTTTATTCTGTGGATCAGTGTTTAACTCTTTTAATTCTGGCGGCCATCACGTATGAGCACGTGATGAAGGCCTCTGCTCTGGTCTGTTAGAATGCTCATTAGGGGTCACGTGGTGACACGTGAGGGCGCCCTAAATGTGGAGCCAGATCTCCTTTTGGTTTATCCTCAAATCTGCGAACAAGTGTTAAACACTTTTATTTTTATTTTAGAGCATCACGTGCTGGCACGTGATGGGGATCTGTGCGCCAATTGTTAAAGCATTTGCTGAGGGGTCACGTGATAACACGTGACAACGCCCAAAGCTTTCATTTCCTTTGCTTTTTCTTTCTGCGTTTTGGGAGTCACGTGGGAGCATGCGATGGCATCAAAAAGTGGGGCCAGATCCACTTTATTTTGTTCTGCAAACAAGTGTAACACTTTTAATTTTCATAGCCATCACGTGTGGGCACGTGATGTATAATCATGCCCTGATTTATTAGAACATTTATTAGGGGTCACGTGGTGTCATGTGAGAGCGCCCAGAATTGTTTCTGCCTTTTCTTTTGTTCCATATATAATGAGGGTCACGTGGGAGCACGTGAGGTATTGCCTCAAAGTTCTTTGCAGGGGATCTTTTCAAGGGTCACGTGGGAGCACGTGACCCTAGTTCTTTTCATGAACAGAGATCTTTTAAGAATTGAATTCTTTGTAGGGTTAAACCCTAATTATGATTTTGGATGAATTAAATTCCTATCGTGAAAGAATTAAATTCTTATTTAGGATAAAACCCTAATTTATTTTCAAAGAAATTAAATTCCCAGATATGTAAAAGAATTAAATCCTTGATTAGGGTTAAACCCTAGTTTTGTTTTAGGAGGAATTAAATTCCTGAAAGTTTGGGAGAATTAAATTCTCAAAACTCAATTCCTCCTCTGTGTTTTAGATCTGCATGGCAGGATCTCAACCCAATGAGAATTAAATTCTTAATTCATAGGGAGATGTGCACTTTGCAGATCCTCAACCAGAGAAAGAACTAAGTTCTTTTCTTTATGTAAGAGTTAAACTCTTTTGAGAATTAAATTCTCTTTTGAAGCCTCTTTTTTTCTTACCTAGGGTTTTTCTTTTGTACAGAATTAAATTCTCCTCTCTCTGTTTTTCTCTCCCTCCAAATGTAGATCCCTTCTCTTCTTTTCTTGGCTCCTATTTATAGGAGAAGGAAAAGAATCAATTTGTTTAGCAAATCTCTTATTGAAAGATTTGATTTGATTTCATAATTAATATGATCCTTTAGATAATTCAGTGAATTTTATTCACCGTTGGATTTTAGATCCAAAGATATTCTGTTTGTTATTTCGGTGAGATTTAGGGAGATCTTTCCTTATTTGGGATTCTTCCATAAATTGGTGATTTTTAATCACCCTTGGATCTTTAATCCAATGGTTCCCCATGACCCTTTTCCATTTGGAAAGATTAAGAACTTTTAGAATTTAATTCTATTAAATTATTAGGCTTTTAAAGCCAGTCACGTGCGGGCACGTGACCTTTGGTCACGTGTGAGCACGTGACCCCCAATTGGGTTCCTTTCTCAGCCGCTTATTTATGTTTCAGTTTTAACCATCACGTGTCAACACGTGACCATTGGTCACGTGTAAACACGTGATACCTCGTTGAGGTAATTTCTGACTTTTAGAATTAAATTCTATTCATTATTTTAGAGGCTTTAAAAGCCTATCACGTGTCTGCACGTGACCCATGGTCACGTGTGAGCACGTGATGCCCCATTGGGGTCTTTTCTGAGTTTTTATTATATTTTATTAACTCCTCCAGCGGGTTCTTAAAAGTCCATCACGTGTGGACACGTAATTCCTCATAACTTTTGATCCCGGATGAATTACGAGGCCCATAATATATCAAATCGAAGGGTTTTTTGAGTCGCTTTCGGCACCATTAGAATTTATTCGTTTCTCATTCAGGAGTTTGTCAAAAAACAGCCCGGAAGATACTGGTTCGCATTTCCTTAAGCATATCGCTGCCATTTGATACCTTGGACTCTTTTGCACAGAAATTTTTAGCGGGAACATCGATAACGGAGATAGAGATGAACACGGCAGATATCCAGGGGATACTGACCGGGGTTCGATTGAGCACGGCGGATATCCAGGGGATACCGATCGGGCCAGGGATATCGGGTGGCGATCATCTATTAAGATGGTGTCGACGGTATCTGCATTTACGTGTCGGTGCTGGACACGAGGTATTTCTGATTTCGGGTGTCGATACTGGACATTCATACATATATATTGATATGTTGTTATAATAAAATATACAGTAGATTTAGGTTATTGTAACCGGCCAGGACTGATCCGGGGGATAGTACCTATATATATTTGTACGGGCATTCATATACATAAAAAGGATTTCAAAATCGAGCTATAGCCTCATTATTTTGATGTGTCTGAGATGACACTGAAATCTTTTAAATTGTAAATCTCTTAACACTATTCATTAAAATAGCAGGACGTATATCTTAAATAAGATATCTATTATATTTAATACTATCACGTCTGCTTTATACCGTGACATATCTATTTCCGCGGCAATATTAAAAAAGAGGTTTATATATATATATATATGTATATTCGGTTACATTGGGCTCATACCTAGATACAGGTCATTTGCATTTGATATATTCTACTTGGGATTGCATGATAGTTAGTATTGCATTATGATACATATGCATACATATAGTATATTGTATAGATTATAATAGTATTATACTTATGATCTAGGTATCGTCGTGCATTTCTATTTCTACCCCTAGATGTACTTTTATTCACCGAGTTGGCAACTCATCCCCGTTGTGCCACAGTTTCTTACAGGTTTTACTATCAGCAGCTTTGGGCACACATTCCTTTCGGTAATTGCTTTGGTAAGTGAGTTACTATTGTATCGTACTCACCCTTGATTATTCATATATTCTTATATCTAGTGAAAACTCTATTAACTTAGAAATGGTATATTGTGTACTTAGAAGCGAGACTAGAAATTATGAGGTCGCGCTCATTGGAGTCGACTTCTGATATAGATTGTTTGGCTGCTCCGTCGTTTGGACGTGGAGGCTAGCTCCCGTTGGGATGCTATTTTATTATTATGTTATATCGGGTTATACAAAAATGCAAAGGAGGTGCTGTCAAATTTCAAAACTTCATAGATACTTTTTGAACATACTTAGTTAAATTTAAATGTTGTTTAAGCTAATTCCATCTGATGACTAATTTAAACTCACCTCCAATATTTTTAAAGGGTTTAGATTCAGGGTTTCGGCTTTTGAACCGCGTTAACGTCACGTGATTTAAGTGCCGGTCACGTACCACATTTGGGTCGTGACAAAGTTGGTATCAGAGCGTTTGGTTTAACCTTTGTTCTAGTCTAGGTTTGGCTATATGGGGTCTAGGCATGCACTTTTGTTACCTAGACTTTACCTTATAGGACTTAGACTTGACTTTGCGGGTCTTATACCCGAACTTTTGTTATATAGGATGATCTTTGTTGATGGAGTAGGTACTAAATAGAGTGACATACCGTGCATATGTTCCGCGGCATATTTACGATATGATACTCCGCCTAAGTTACCTTAGGATTTATATCATGAGATCTTCCTTCTATTCATGCCGTTGATCTATCCTCGTCAGTGCATGATGATTGTTTCGGTCACAATATTTATGGGAGCTGAGAGGGCTGCAGTTAGAGATACGGTCAGAGCAGACTTGTCTGGGACAAGACTGACCAGGATGACATTCCGAAGATATAGAGACACGGCGTTTATATATATTTGATCGAGTTCTAATACTAAAGCGAGTTTCTTCGGGACCCGTACTAGATGATCGAGTCAGTGCTGTAGATCAGCCGGACTTGAGGCATGATGTTTTCTCCTCTCCGAAGATCGTGGTGCCGTGTTCTGTTCGGATAGCGATAACAAACATTGCTGAGGTTATCAAGATGTTGCTTCCAGAGTTCACGAAGTTAAAGATTGACGATGTTTACAAGTGTAGATGGATCAGTAGGATTCGTATCCATTCAGATGTGGAATGGTTAGGACTTTTAATCCGTTGTGGCACCCCGATACGAGATCGATGAAATTGATTAGCTTCTTCCGATGGATCTTGCCCAGACTTGATGCAAGTCGCTTGAGAAAGAGATCATGCAGTAAGTTTTCCTCCGAAAAATTGGGACTAGTTTTCGAAGGTAAACTTAGCCAGATTCTTCTACAGATTATCACAGATGCCGGATTCATGTTTTTTGAAGTCTTATAAGGTTCCAGGCATGGTCATAACCATATATGACTTGCAACTCGCATGATTATCGTGATACACTCTTTAAGTGGTTGATATTAGAGATTTATGAAATAGGAGATTGGTGAAAGTTTCAGTGGACGGTTGTTCTTCACCGGCGTTATTGAAGATTTGATACTTATACAGAGACGCGTACAACTACACTTCAGAGGAAAATCTTAAGGAAATGACAGTCGTAACTAAAGAGAAAGTGGATTCAGAAATGAGTGCTAGTTCCGGGCAGGCTGGATAGCTGAAATCAGCAGGAGACTTGAAGGGGTTCTTTTTGGAAGTGATAATAAGTAAGATTGGACCTAGGATCAGTTGTTAGTACATAAGTAGAGAATAGTGGTTTCCGTTATTAACAAGTTGCGTTATGAGAGACTGGACTACTAGCCAAGAAGATGTGTTGAGAGGTATCAGTAATAGGACAAATTGTGTCGTTGCTCCTCATCGGATGATTGTATGAAGAGATCCTGACGTTAGAGATCCGCAAGAAGAATCAGAATTCAGAGACAGAGAGCGTCAGATCGTGGCAGACGGCAAGTAGTAACCCTTGCTATGCCAAAATCCGAGTGTATAAAAACCTTCTGACATTGAAGATGATATACTTCGATATCATTTGAGTTCGATTTGCATTTTTATGATCCAAATATTTTGTTTCCAACATTGAAGTAGGGACAACTTAACGTCCGTTATTTTGATATATGCATTTTTAAGGATTTGAGGGTTATATTCTATTTTGTGCACACCAGATGCACTTGATGAGATTTCCATGTACAGTAATATCATTTTGATTTATGTTTTGTGCATATTAGGTGCACTTGTTGAGATTTTCGTGCGAGGTGACTGCACTCGATCGTAGTGTTATATACACCGGATGCACTACACTGATATTTCATGCACATCAGATGCATATGGTTAATAGATTTTACACACACACACACACACCCCCCCTAGGTATACTTGATTTTGATTTTGTGCACTCTAATGCACTTGATGTTGATTTTGTGCACTCCGATGCACTTGAGATTTATTTTGTACACCCCGATGCCCTTGATACTATTTTGCACACTTTTGTTCCATGCACAGTAGATGCAGTGAATATCGTTCCGTGCACGCCTGTTGCACTTAGCGCTGTTTTGTTTTCATGCACACTGTAACGTGTGGTTTGAGATTGCACGCAAACCCATTAGGGTTGATTTTGTGCTTTGCACTTGATATGATATATTATAGATTTGATTTATACAAAAATTTTCGCTTGGTCATGTGTATCGATATTGCTCTACGATTGTGGCAATTATCATGTATTTAGGATACACAATGGTTTTCATATTTGGCAATTTGCATAATAACTGGAGTAATTCTCATAGCAACCGCTAGAGTTTCAGTTATGTAAAATTATATCTTTTGAGTTTTCATGCACACTATTGCGATATGATGCGTTTTAACTTATGTGTGACATTGGAGTTCCATTATATCGAGCGGAATATATGTTTTAAATTTAGATCCCGAAAAATTGTTTTGAATTTGAACAGATTGGATTAGGAAAAAAAATGTTTTAAGAAGGGAATTTAATTTAAATTCGGGGACCGAATTTTCTTAAGGGGGGAATATTGTAATATTTTGAAATATTTTAGACAATTAATTATTTTATTTATTTAATTAAAAATTTATTTTAATTTTTTTGGTAATAAAGAGGCCTTTTAATATGTGGTAGAATAAATTAGTAAAATAGTTTGTTTATATAATAATAAGTATTATGAGGGGTTTTGTGAAAAGTTTAGTTATTTGTGGAAATTGGAATTTTGTGAAGGGTTATGTGTAAAAAGGGTAAGGTCATGGTTAAGGTTAAGTTATACTCATGGGATATCATAACCTAGATGACACCTATTATGTGCATGTACTCTTCATGGCGACACATCCTACTTGCATGAAAATACCACCACATTTCATGCTTACATCTCCTACTCCTCTCATGCCACCTCCACCTCTCAATCTCTACTACTTGCTTTCTCTACACAACCCACACGCACATAGAAACTCCATAGCATCTTCAAACTGAACTCTTATCAAATCTTTAATCACTAACAGCCAATTCCTATGTGTTCCTAATATCAAAAGAGAAGAAGAGAAGTAAGGTACCAGGGATCTTTACCACAACCCTCAAACGAGGATTTGTAGTGCTTGTGTATCTTAGGGGAAGCCTTTCAGTTGATCATTCAATATGTATAAGTTTCAAACTCTACAGATCTTAGTTCGATACTGTTTTATGAGATAAGTTTGATATTGGAAATACAGTATTTTGATAAATTAGGCTCTGTTTATGAATCTGCTATGGTCTAGGAAAATTTTAACATAATCAAATAGTGCCTGAATCTTATAAAGTGGAACTAGAATAATCCCTAGGAATACGAACCCATTCCATCGGACTTTGACCGGCGACACTTTCAAATTATCCGAGCTCACCGGATTTGTATGAGAGTTAGGTGTTGCGATTTTTAGGGTATCTCTATGTATATGTATTAGGATGTTTGGTATTGCTAGTTTAAGTTAGTTTATCGGTATATGAAATCTGGGAGTAAATATCAGTTTTGGGGTTAAGATTCTAAAATACGGCACGGATATATCATATCATGAGTTCTGTTTTTACCTGTTACGACCAAAAAAGGGCTAGCTCGGATTAACTTAAATTCAGTTAACACAATATATTCGCACGTAGCATAATTAGTATGAGCAGTATCATAAACTAGGATAATTGTGATATCTAGCTCACTGCAATTGAATCTAGAACCATTAGGTGCAATTACTAGAAAAACTAGCAAGACCAAAACTATAGCATGATCATTAAAAGACTTTACACAAAACTCGAGACCCAAACACCACACTTGAACCGACGACATTCCACCATTTTCCGAGCTCGCCGGCCCCCCTAGGCTTTTCGTGTTGGTTTTGCTCCTGTAGCTTTGTTTTGGTGTTTTATAAGCTATGGTGTTGTTTGATTTGTTCCAGTATTCTTACAGATAAATCTGGGAATGATTACTAAAGGTTTTATTAAGTTTTCCGATATTCCGATACGGATTTTTCGTATTTCAGTACTGCAGTTGAACCGTTAACGTTTATACGTTAACGACATATAAATATTGTCGTTTTTGGGTTAAGTATACTGTAGGTTCTAACCTATGGGTGCCTATCTTGTTGTTTTGGATTTCAATATGATATTTACATCGATGTGGTTTTAAATACGATTATAGGTGCATTCGTAAGGATTTCCGAGATGGAATTGGCGGATATAGCATCGTTGATTTCAATAAGCTTATGAAGTTGGTGAGTAGATTTACATCTACGGGGGAAGTCGGATGGATGGCGTATAGCACCCCCTCCAATTTATAAATAGTATTATGGTATTTAGATAGTTTAGGATTTATTCAAGATATTGATATTTGAGATAGTTTGCATCGAGCATGATATTCAATTGCATGTAGTTAAATTGTGGTTTGCTAAGTTAGTACGAAGGATTATGACATTCTAGAGATGATTTTGATATAGCGATATGGTGAGGTATTATAAGAGAAACTATGCGTATTAGTAATGATGAGATCCTTATGCCGAACAACGGCCAGGTTAACTTTAGACTCATGCAGAATGATTATAATTACTTTACTTGCTTATATTATAATTATTAATGTTATACATTTCCGTAATACGAACACTCTGATAGAACACTGCACAATTACCAAAGAGTATTATGCTACAAAAGCACGTACATATATGTTACACTACACCTCATTGGTACTGCCATGTCAATGTAGAACTGTTACACTCCGTAATACGTATATAGATGTTGATATGAGTAGGCTATTACACTTTTAGAACACTTGTACAAATAGTAATGATTGCCATATTGCACGAGCACAGACGCGTATGTTACACTACACATCGTTAGTATTGCCATGACACAGTAGAATTGATACGTTTATTTGCTTGTATATTTTATTTACGCACTTTACCTTATTATCTGTTAAGCATTGTGAATACCAATACTATGAATGTTATATTTGATTTTTTGAGTTTTCTGGACGTTTTACTTTTGATGATATATATCAGTGGTATGGGACGCTGTTATATATGTATATATATAATATATCATCAGGATAATCTATGCAAATATTCACTTTCTTTACTTGATATTTTTGAATATAATGAGTAGGAGTCCACCATGAGTTTGATATTTTCTGATTATTTTATTCTGACCGAGTGGGGTAGCCTACGGTTTCGGATTTGTTATTTATTCGGATTGAGTGGGATAGCTATACAGCCGGATACATGGTGGACCCGGTTCGAGACCGAGGGACAGGATAGCCGCATTATAGGCGTGGAGCCAAACGAGCATACTCGATATCAAAGATAGAGATGAACACAGCAGATATCCAGGGGATACTGACCGGGGTTCGATTGAGCACGGCGGATATCCACAGGATACCGATCGAGCCAGAGATATCGGGTGGCGATCATCTATTGAGAAGGTATCGACGGTATCTGCATTTACGTGTCGGTGCTGGACACGAGGTATTTCTTATTTCGGGTGTCGATACTGGACATTCATACATATATATTTATATGTTGTTATAATAAAATACACAGTAGATTTTGGTTATTGTAACCGACCAGGACTGATTAGAGGGACAATACCTATATATATTTGTACGGGCATTCATATACATAAAAAGGATTTCAAAATCGAGCTATAGCCTCATTATTTTGATGTGTCTGAGATGACACTGAAATCTTTTAAATTGTAAACCTCTTAACACTATTCATTAAAATAGCAGGACGTATATCTTAAATAAGATATCTTTTATATTTCATACTATAACGTCTGCTTTATGCCGTGACATATCTATTTCCGCGGCTATATTAAAAAAGAGGTTTACATATATATTTTCGGTTACATTGGGCTTATACCTAGATACAGGTCATTTGCATTTGATATATTCTACTTGGGATTGCATGATAGTTAGTATTGCATTGTGATACATATACGTACATATAGTATATCGTACAGATTATGATATTACTAGACTTATGACCTAGGTATTGTCGTACATTTCGATTTCTACCTCTAGATGTACTTTTATTCACTGAGTTGGCAACTCATCCCCGTTGTGCCACAGTTTCTTGCGGGTTTTACCGCTTGGATTATCAGCAGTTTTGGGCACACATTCCTTTCGGTAATTGCTTTGGTAAGTGATTTACTATTGTATCATACTCACTCTTGATTATTCATATATTCTTGTATGTAATGAAAACTCTATCAACTTAGAAATGGTATATTGTAGACTTAGAAGCGAGACTATAAATTATGAGGTCACGCTCATTGGAGTCGACTTCTGATATAGATTGTTTTGCTGCTCCGTCATTTGGACGTGGAGGCCTGTTCCCATTGGGATGCTATTTTATTATTATGTTGTATCGGGTTATACAAAAATGCAAAGGAGGTGCTGTCGAATTTCAAAACGTCATAGATGCTTTTCAAACATACTTAGTTAAATTTAAATGTTGTTTAAACTAATTCCATCTGATGACTAATTTAAACTCACCTCCAATATTTTTAAAGGGTTTAGATTCCGGGTTTCGGCTTTTGAACCGCGTCGACGTTTTTAGATATCACGTGATTTAAGTGCCGGTCACGTACAACATTTGGGTCGTGACAAAATTGGTATTAGAGCGTTTGGTTTAAAATAAGGTTGTCATAGATGTTCCTCCACATAGGATTTGAGCTATAGATCTGGGGACTAGGTCTATAGAAATATATTTAGATAGGATTTTAGATTGTCCTGATTCAGGTAGTCTGGTACCCGCAAGTAGAGGAGTCATCCTGTCCAAAGTGATGTCTTCTAGACTGATGAGAAGAAGGAATTTCATGAATGACATTCCACTTACTTTGGCAGTTGGGTGTAACATTTTGAAATATTTTAGATAATTAATTATTTTATTTATTTAATTAAAAAATTTATTTTTATTTTGTTGGTAATAAAGAGGCCTTTTCATATGTGGTAGAATAAATTAGTAATAAAATAGTTTGTTTATATAATAATAAGTATTATGAGGGGTTTTGTGAAAAGTTTAGCTATTTGTGGAAATTGGAATTTTGTGAGGGGTTATGTATAAAAAGGGTAAGGTCATGGTTAAGGTTAAGTTATACTCATAGGATATCATAACCTAGATGACACTTATTATGTGCATGTACTCTTCATGGTGACACATCCTACTTGCATGAAAATACCACCACATTTCATGCTTACACCTTCTACTCCTCTCATGCCACCTCCACCTCTCAATCTCCACCACATGCTTTCTCTACACAACCCACACAAACATAGGAACTCCATAGCATCTTCAAACTGAACTCTTATCAAATTCTTTAATCACTTACACCCAATTTCTATGTGTTCCTAATATCAAAAGAGAAGAAAAGAAGTCAGGTACTAGGAATCTTTACCACAACCCTCAAACTAGGATTTGTAGTGCTCGTGCATCTTGGAGGAAGCCTTTCAGTTGATCATTCAATAGCTATAAGTTTCAAACTCTGCAGATCTTAGTTCAGTACTGTTTTATGAGATAAGTTTGATATTGAAAACACAGTATTTTGATAAATTAGTCTATGTTTATGAATCTGCTATTGTCTAGGAAACTTTTAACATAATAAAATAGTGCCTAAATCTTATAAAGTGGAACTAGAATAATCCCTAGAAAGGCGAACCCATTTCATCGGACTTTGACCGGCGACACTTGCAAATTATCCGAGCTCACCGGATTTGTATGGGAGTTAGGTGTTGGGATCTTTAAGGTATCTCTATGTATATGTATTAGGATGTTTGGTATTGCTAATTTAAGTTAGTTTATCAGTATATGAAATCTGAGTGTAAATATCAGTTTTGGGGTTAAGATTCTAAAATACTACACGGATATATCGTATCATGAGTTCTGTTTTTACCTGTTATAACCAGAAAAGGGTTAGCTCAGCTTAACTTAAGTTCAGTTAACTCACGATATTCGCATGTAGCATAATTAGTATGAGCAGTATCATAAACTAGAATAATTGTGATATTTAGCTCACTACAATTGAATCTAGAACCATTAGGTGCAATTACTAGAAAAACTAGCAAGACCAAAACTATAGTATGATCATTAAAAGACTTTACACAAAACTCGAGACCCAAACTCTACACTTCATCCGGCGACATTCCACCATTTTCCGGGCTCGCCGGCCCCCCTAGGCTTTTCGTGTTGGTTTTGCTCCTGTAGCCTTGTTTTGGTGTTTTATAAGTTATAGTGTTGTTTGATTTGATTCAGTATTCTTACAGAGAAACCTGAGAATGATTAGTAAAGGTTTTATTAAGTTTTCCGATATTCCAATACGGATTTTTCGTATTTCAGTATTGCAGCTGAATCGTTACCGTTTATACATTAACGACATATATATATTGTCGTTTTTGGTTTAAGTATATTGTAGGTTCTAACCTATGGGTGCATATCTCGTTGGTTTGGATTTCAATATGATATTTATATCGATGTGGTTTTAAATACGATTATAGGTGCGGTCACGAGGATTTCCAAGACGGAATTGGCGGATATAGCAGCGTGGATTTTAGCAAGCTTATGAAATTGGTGAGTAGATTACATCTACAGGGAAAGTCGGGTGGATGGCGTATAGCACCCCCGTAACCTTATAAATAGTATTATGATATTTAGATAGTTTAGTATTTATTCAAGATATTGATATTTGAGATAGTTTGCATCGAGTATGATATTCAATTGCATGTAGTTAAATTATGATTTAGTAGGTTAGTACGAAGGATTATGACGTTCTATAGATGATTTAGATATAGCAATACGGTGAGATATTATAAGAGAAACTATATGTATTAGTAATGATGAGATCCGTATGCCGAATAACGGCCAGGTTAACTTTAGACTCATACAGAATGATTATAATTACTTTACTTGCTTATGTTATAATTATTAATGTTATACGTTTCCATAATACGAACACTCTGATAGAACACTGCATAATTACCAATGAGTATTATGCTGCATAAGCACGAACTTATATGTTACACTACACCTCATTGGTGCTGCTATATAGAATTGTTATATTCCATAATACGTATATAGATATTGATATGAGTAGGCCATTACACCTTTAGAACACTTGCATAAATACTAATGATCGCCATGCTGCACGTGTAGGGTTACTAAGCACTGTCACAAGGGTCTATAAGGCATCAACCATGTCCGATTTAAAATTTAGACGTGCTGAACAACCTAAAGCGAGGATCTTTGCTCGATGATTAGGGTTAAACATGCAAGTAAACAACTTACTTCTAAGAGTTAGGGATTACAACCTTTATAGTCCGTTCCTTCACTTCTAAAGCTCCGTTTTGAGGTCCCTTCGCTGCGATCATCGAGTACCCGGACTCTAGAGAGGCTCCATGAGGAGAAAGATGCAATCTTGCTTCCGATCTTCAATAACAAAGATGATCTACCATGAAAAAACTCAAACCCAAGCTCTTGCTTTGCTAATCAAGTATTAGCAAAGCAAACACCCTAATCTAAGCGGCTAGAATAGATGAGGATGAAGAAGTAGGAATTTAGCACTCTTTTATTTCAATTTCTCACTCATTATCATCACTTTGCAAAAAGCTTGAAAGCTTTTTCAAGAGGAAGAAGAAGAAGAATCTATTTGTGATGAATAATGAATTTTTTTTGTCATAATTGCGAATGCAACCCATGGTTAATAATCAAAAGGGCTAACCATTGTAGAGATTTAACTAGGGTAAAGGGTTTGGGTTGGATTAGGAAATATCTCCAAAATATCAACACATAATATCTTAGCTTAAAGCAAAACAAAAGCTTCTAGAAGCTTCATGAAAGAGCAAACCCAAATCAAACCCTAACTATGTTTAATCTCCACTAATCATGTTGCATTTGTAATCATAACTTGTTACAATATTATATATCACATATACAATATTTATTGTAACAAAATAAAATAATACAATTAACATATATCGCATATATATCATTGTATTACCCGAGTGAGAAAAAGAATCTTTAAGTGAGCTTATATTAGTTAATGTAATTTAATATATCAAATATATAATTATACATTAAATTATCGAATCAACACTTGATCCGATAATCCGGCTATATCGCATATAACCGACTAATATAATCTGTATCAGTTCATCGAATCAACACTTGATCCGATGACCCGGCTATATCACATATACCCGGCCGATATCTCATATCGCGAGAATCTAATACGATATCACATAAACGTATTTTTCTCGATCCCACACATATCATATAAGTTCTCCTACTCCGTTTTGCCTGAGCCAGGAAACCTCTCTGTAGGACTCTAAAGAATCGTCAATACGCCGGCAGTAGGTGATGATCATATCAAACACACACAAGCTGCAAGCGGTCAGCTAAACATAACACCCACCCAGGTATTGAGCAATCAAAATATCAACAAGGAAGCCTGTACATTCTCCCGTGAATCCAACCAGTAACACTCCCGTACAGTCCGGTCTCTTCGTCTGATATGTCGCATATCTCGCCTAGGGGTGGTAAACGTCAGACCCCAGTAGCTTGATAAGTCGTGTCGATATGAGGTCCATAACAGTTCGAGAAACTACTGATAACACTTACCTGGCCATGGATTTCCAGTTATAGCCAATCGAATACAGCGCAACATCAACTCCATATACCGGGAGAGACGAAACCCCTCCTATCGCTCATTGCCTCCATGTGATTCAGGACTGTACCTAAAAGCCACCGTTTTGCTCACCCTCTTGGACGTGGTATGATGGAAATCAAAGCACGGTAGGAATCACATAAGACTCTATGACGATCTCGGGTCTACAGACTAACCTGTACCAGTGTCACCAGAGAACTGCCATCTGACGTGAGGTATAATACCATCTGGGAGTTCTCGGCGAATCCGTCCAGTGTACCCAGTCTCCACTGAGCACCCGTATACCTTCTCTGATGTCAAACACCAATGGATATGGGATCATCCATCGCCCATCATATGGGTCAAGAAGTGCATACGCTAGTCTACTCTGGAGTATCGATGCCCTGTCTCGGTACTCCCACGACTAGGAACATTTGAAGGATGTACTTGGCGACTACACTGTCCCCACTAGTATGATCTGCATCCTAGTCCTGGTAGTCAAGTACTCATCCTAAGGGCTTTATCAACATGTGACATAGAGACAATCAGAGTACATGTTAAGATAAAGAGTAACCAGATAGCATACTATCATGTCGAGCAAGAAAGTCCTCCCTATATGTCCAAGCATCCACTACAATATACAATGTATGTACAGTAATGGCCTCTAGGGCATACATATAACTAACAATCTCCCACTTGCACTAGGGCCATCTGTTGTGGTATCGCATACCCAACAATAAGTTGTGGTTGAAGTATCTCATACTCAACCATCCCATAAAAGTCTCTACTGGGGAATAGGCCTTTGTGAGTGGATCCACGCTGTTGTCCTCTGTGTCTACTCTCCTAACCTTGATCGCCCTGGAGATCAGCCATCTCTATGATCAGGTGATACCGCCTTAGAATATGTGTGGATCTCTGATGGGATGGGGGTTCCTTGGCATAAGCCACAACTCTATTGTCACACGATGGTAGGAACGAAGTTCATCTCATGAACTAAAATATATCCAGACTGTCTTTTTGGTAGTATCTTTGTTAACGATGTATCTTGCCTTTAATCGCCTAGTAAGTCACGGTATTTAGCTTGGAACTCTTCCAACATACCGTCCCTCCACTGAGGGTAAAGACAATACCTGCGACTGACATTCAGTCGTCTTTATCACCCTGGAACCTTTCCAGTGATTCTCCCCAGGATCGATTGATGCCATCTCACTACAACTAGTGAGAATCCTAGCATCCAATTAGATCTATCTCATAGATCCATAACCTAGGATTTTGGAGGTATCACCTTGAACCTATATGGAGAATCTTTATGATAAGAGGAGATTGACCGAGTGTAGCATAGGAAACTCCTTCCCTATTAAGAGTATGTCATCCACGTACTCTACGAGGATCAACACTATACTCTCTACTACCTTTTTGTATATACAACGTTCATCTACTATTTTGATGAAGTCAAACTCTTTGACTAATACATCAAAACAGACGTTCCAACTCCACAATGCCTGATTTATCCCATAAAACATCATGCTCATGTTTCCGCTGCTCCCACTGTCTACAAAGCCCTCTGGCTGTGTACTTATATATGCTCTCTTCTAAATCATTATTTAGAAAAGCAGTGATCACACCCAACTGCCAGATATCGTAGTCATGGTATGTAGCCGTGGCTAATAGGATCTGGATGGACTTAAGCATAGCTTTGAAAGTCTCAACTTTTCCATGTACACCAAGTAATCTTCTCAAGTTATACTTGCTCCGGATGGGGATTTAACCCTTCAGATAAAGCAACCAAAGTCCATACTTTGTTGGTGTATAAGGATTCCATCTCAGATCGCTAAGCATCCAGCCATTCTTATAGAGTCCCCACTCCTGATGGCCTGCTCGAAACTAGTTGGGTCTTCATCTCATGATGCAATCCTCGCTCACACTGTCATAGAGAAACCGAAGTATCTCTCAGGTGGATGAGGAACCCTACCAGATCGACGGAGGGGCTGAGGTTCGTTGGTAACTATTGAATCCTCTGGGTTTACCAAATCATCAGCTGCAGTTTGTATAGCTGGAACTCTTTCTAGTTCTACCTCATGACCACTAATTTCTTCATAAGAAATTCCCTTTTTCTTAAAAAGTAGTATGCCGAGAAATAAAAAAACTTTTGTTCCTCAGTGTGGTAGAAGATATTCCGTTGCGAATCCTTGGGATATCTAACAAACTTCCACAGAACTGACCTTGCCTCGAGCTTGTCCGGATTTTTCTTTTAGACATATACCGGACAACCCTAAATCTTAACATCTTTAAGAGATGGGCTCTTCCCATACCATATCACATATGGAGTGGTAGGCATCTGATTTGGTTTGAACCCTATTTAATAGGTATGCAGCTTCTTAAGTGCATAACTCCCAAAAGGAAATAGGAAACTCAGTAATACTCATCATAGAGCACACCATATCACATATGGTGCTATTGCTCCGCCCCGATATACTATCTTGCTATGGTGTATACGGAGGAGTAATGCTGAGAGAGAATCTCATTCTTCTTTAGAATAGTCCAGGAATTCCGTGCTCAAGTATTCTCCTCCTTGATCACATCAAAGGACATAATACTTATACCCGGTTTTTGGTTCTCTACTTCTAACTTATATTCTGTGATTATCTCAAAAGTTTCGAACTTGTGTTTCAACAGGAACATATGTCCGGATCTTGAGAGATAATCAGTGAATGTAATAAAGTACAAAGAACCGGTCTTGGCATGTGTAGACATGGGACATTCATACATCAGTTTGTATCAATCCCAAGAGTTTACTAACTCTTTCTCTGTTTCCAATAAACGGAGTTGTGGTCATCTTATCTTTGTGACATGACTGGTAAGTTTTACAAGATGTAAATCCAAACTAATTTTAAATATGCATCTTTATGTAACTTCAGCTAGTCGGGTCGCATTGATATGACCTAGTCTACAATGCCTCAAAAAAGATTCGTTCATTTCTGAACTCTTCCTCTTGTGTGTGTTCTGTACATTAAGAACTGTAGTTTGATTTAGAATGTCTATGCTTTTAGATAATGTACCTGAACCGATCAACTCTTGATATAGAAAATTTTTAGAACATTATATAAAAATACAAAATTAAATCCTTCTTCACTAATAAAGATACTGATAAGATGTTGTATATCAGGTTCGGTATCTAATGACATTCGTTCAGAATTAATGTATTCTGATAATACAGGGTGATAACTGCGAACAAACTTGGCTGCAACACTTGCATCATTTCCAACTCTTGAAAATTATCATCCGTTCTCAGTTCTCTACCTATCTGTAGCCCATATAACAAATTACATTTGCGGGATCCTGATCCGGTATCTCATACCCAGGACGTAAAGGATACTGAGAAACAATTCTCTTATAATAAACATACCCGAAGATGATGCATCAACATGCACTTTCTTCGTTTGGGCGGCACGGGAATTCTGGTAATCCCCTATTTCGTGCTCTGTCTTATAACAATTATAAGTTGGAGCGGGACCAACGTTCCCTAGCGCAATATAACAAGCGGGTTCGGTCAATACATCCGTATTATTATCTTGATTAAGGCGTGACATGGTCGCTACCTGGAGAGAGATAGAAGAAAACATTCAACGTATGCTCTTGCAAGATTAGATTGGTTATTAATATATCTAATCAGGATGTCTCCCACTGTTTTAGTCAAATCTTCATTCAAACCCTAAAAGGAAGGACTAGCCGGGATTAATTACACCCTACAAGTTCACCAATCTTTCAGCCAGGCCAGTGCCAGTACTTTGAGGAAGGTTCCCCGTGCTTTGGCATGGACCTAATTAAATTGAACCTTGTTTTCCCAAAGGCATAACCCCGTTGACACCATTCTAGACACCTACTTGATCGGCTAATTGTAATGTGTAAAACTCTCCCAGGAGTAACTCTTACTCGCAGCGGGTATTGGGATCCAACTATCTTATAGAAGGTATGAAATCTCATTGTAAATTTCAACACTTGAAATTCCCAATAATGCTTCTGCCCCTAACGTGCTATGACCTTGACAAATGTCAAACAACCCATAGTCCGCTAGTTAAGTTCAACCCGTACATTTCCTGATTGAATTAAACCCACCCGCACGACCCTTAACGAATGACAAACAACGCCGTACGAATACCCTAATCCAATCGCATCGTATGCTAGCAGATAAGCACTAGTTAGCTACCGTACACTACGCCTTGACGCATGCCAAACTACCACAGCACGAATACTAACTAGTACTTATCTGAAATGACGGAGGGCTACGCAGGTTTTTAAGAAAACCATGAGCGTAATGAACTTGATATCGTTGTACAATCGAGTGATTTTAAATGGAATGTTTTTTAGGCCTTTTCTAGTTTTGATAAAGTGGTCACTCCCGGTGAAGGGATCGTCGGCTCTTTCCTTATCGAATAAGGTGCAGGATATTTCACAAATACCACTATGCAAATCAAAAACTATAGAAACAATCAAAAAACAAACCGAGTTTGTAGTATCTGCTAGTTTCGCTAAAAAGGTCACTCCCGGTGAAGGGATCTCGGCTCTTTCCTTATCGAATAAGGTGCTGGATATTCTACAAGGAACACCGCTATGCAAAGCAAGAACTAGAGCTACCTGTTTTTGAGACAAGTTTCTACAACATCTTTAGGTTTCTTTTAGTTTCATTAATCTCATTAATGAAGTCCCATTTTATTATGCTTCACAAGCATCACATTTGAATGAAATCAACAATATACAATATATATCTCATATATATAATATAAACATTCGTCTCAGATAGTAATATGATCTCATCACAGAACATTGCAGCAGAAGATAACATATGAAATATTGGTTATACTAGGATTTCCGTGTTTTATGCGAGCCTGTATAAAACGCGGATTCCATGGTCGCGATGAATAGCCAAACCCACATCCCTAGACCCCTACGAGAGCGGCAAGCAACACTGCCAATTCTACGGTTAGGAGACCCGGTCTCGACTCCTCGAGATAGTCTCTCACTGGACCCCAGAACCCGGTTATTTGTGCTCCCCGCCTTGGGTCTACCTAATGCGGAAAAATAAATAATGTACAATGGTGACATCATTCTCAGCCCGGAAGTGCCCCAATAAAAGAATATTACATATAGTTGAATTTTACATGAATGAAAAAGAAAAACCCTCATAAACCCTCGGCTATTCAAAACGCGACGATCCAATATAACATATCACAGGAACACATAATATCTCATATCATCAACGTAAGCAACCATACGTATCCCGATTGTCGTTGATATATAGCAACGAAGCCGGCGATACACCACAAACTATGCTTACGGTCACAGAAAAGAAAGTGTAAAACTACAACAGTTGGAATCCGCAACCTCCTTAGACATCTCATGCCTAACCATATGAATTCCTTAGACATCGCATGCCTAATAATTATAAACCCCGCATTTTAGTCTCGATCTCGAAAACACTTTTCAATATCAAGTTGGGCAATTCAACAAGATTCCCGACATCCTGATCGAATGCTCGTCCCAAACTTTAGTAGACGGCCGCACCCCCGGATGCCGTCGACGAAGTGCCCTAAGGCGGAACACCGCTGCCGCGAGCACCCGAACGGATGCTTTTTGGTGACGGGGTTCTCCTACAGTCACTTGGTCGGGGCTATTTGGCATGGCTATCTATTAAGTTTACCCGGCGAGTATCCGCGTACGCTACGTGATTGCGACGGACTTTTGATCACATGAAAATCTCGTGGCAACCGATCAAATGAGACTAAACTGCTAGATTTATAACATTCAAATTAGTTATCTCATAACTACTTGTGGATTCCAAATATTGTATTACATTCCAGATAAATAGACAATGTTAAAATTTCCGATCAAATAAATAAACACCCAAGATTTCCCAAATAGCTCAATGCTTGAGCGGAGTTCAAAAAGTATCCATCACATACCACAGTACCAATGGTCCAACCATAGAAGGGTCAAACCAACGCCGTACTGCCCCAAACCCAATGGTTTAGAGGCGGTTCAGACGGTCACATAATCGAGTTAAGGTTTGTGTTCTTCTAGAGGGTCCACCGCGTTACTTGCATGACTATGTATGTTTTTTAATTAAGGAAAAAGTCCAAAACTTGGAAATTTTCCGGCAGGGGAAAAAGTGAGTTATTGATATCCGTTCGAACTTTTTAACACGTTCTAAATTATTCGGAAAAACATAAACGAAGTTAAACTTTCCGATCGAATCAACACATTCTAAAGATCTCTAGAACACTCAACACTTGAGTAATATTAAAGATTCCCAGAAGCATAATTTAATACCAACGGATCCACTCCTGAAGTACGATCCCTCAACACCCATGTACTGCCATGGAACCGCCGCCAATAGCTTTGTTTGGCCGCGGTTCCGCGGTGTCTTAGTGGGTTCAGGGGGTCATACTTCACAGATATCCATAGAATCACCTGCTTATTTTTCTGAGTATTTTTAATACAGAAAAAATCAACATTTTAAAAAATTTCCAGAGAGGGGGTAAAACATGATGTTTCGGGGTTCGATCGGACTTTTAACTTCGTATACACGTCGCCTAATGCTCTAGCTAGGCTCTGATACCACTGTAAGGTTACTAGGCACTGTCACAAGGGTCTATAAGGCATCAACCATGCCCGATTTAAAATTTAGACATGCCGAACAACCTAAAGCGAGGATCTTTGCTAGATGATTAGGGTTAAACATTCAAGTAAACAACTATACTTCTAAGAGTTAGGGATTATAACCTTTGTAGTCCGTTCCTTCACTTCTAAAGCTCCATGTTGAGGTCCCTTCGCTGAGATCATCAAGTACCCGGACTCTAGAGAGGCTCCATGAAGAGAAAGATGCAATCTTGCTTCCGATCTTCAATAACAAAGATGATCTACCTTGAAGATCATGCTTTGCTAATCAAATATTAGCAAAGCAAACACCCTAATCTAAGCGGTTAGAATAGATGAGGATGAAGAAATAGGAATTTAGCACTCTTTTATTTCAATTTCTCACTCATTATTATCACTTTGCAAAAAGCTAGAAAGTTTTTTCAAGAGGAAGAAGAAGAAGAATCTATTTGTGATGAATAATGAATATTTTTTGTCATAATTGCAAATGCAACCCATGGTTAATAATCAAAAGGGCTAACCATTGTAGAGATTTAACTAGGGTAAAGGGTTTGGGTTGGGTCAGGAAATATCTCCAAAATATTAATACATAATATCTTAGCTTAAAACAAAACAAAAGCTTCTAAAAGCTTCATGAAAGAGCTAACCCAAATCAAACCATAACTATGTTTAATCTCCACTAATCATGTTGCATTTGTAATCATAACTTGTTACAATATTATATATCACATATACAATATTTATTGTAACAAAATAAAATAATACAATTAACATATATCGCATATATATCAATGCATTACCCGAGTGAGAAAAAGAATCTTTAAGTGAGCTTATATTAGTTAATGTAATTTAATATATCAAATATATAATTATGCATTAAATTATCGAATCAACACTTGATCCGATAATCCGGCTATATCGCATATAACCGACTAATATAATCTGTATCAGTTCATCGAATCAACACTTGATCCGATGACCCGGGTATATCACATATACCCGGCCAATATCTCATATCGCGAGAATCTAATACGATATCACATATACATATTTTTCTCGATCCCACACATATCATATATGTTCTCCTACTCCGTTTTGCCTGAGCCAGGAAACCTCTCTGTAGGACTCTAAAGAATCGTCAATACGCCGGCAGTAGGTGATGATCATATCAAACACCCAAAAGCTGCAAGCGGTCAGCTAAACGTAACAGGCACCAAGGTATTGAGCAATCAGAAGATCAACAAGGAAGTCTGTACATACTCCTGTGAATCCAACCAATAACACTTCCGTACAGTCCGATTTCTTCGTCTGATATGTTGCATATCTCGCCTAGGGCTGGTAAACGTTAAACCCCAGTAGCTTGATAAGTCGTATCGATAAAAGGTCCATAACAGTTCGAGAAACTACTGATAACACTTACCAGTAAATCTCAGCAACCCTGACCAGGGATTTCCAGTTATAGCCAATCGAACACAGTGCAACATCAACTCCTTATACCGGGAGAGACGAAACCCCTCCTATCGATCATTGCCTCCATATGATTCGGGACTGCACCCAAAAGCCATCATTTTGCACGCCCTCTTGGACGTGGTATGATTGAAATCAAAGCACAGTGGGAATCACATAAGACTCTATGATGATCTCGGGTTCACAGACTAACATGTACCAGTGTCACCAGAGAACTGCCATCTGACGTGAGGTATAATACCATCTGGGAGTTCTTGGCGATTTCGTCCATTGTACCCAGTCTCCACTGAGCACCGTATACCTTCTCTGATGTCAAACACCAATGGATATGTGATCATCCATCGCCCATCATATGGGTTAAGAAGCGCATACGCTAGTCTACTCTGGAGTATCGATGCCCTGTCTCAGTACTCCCATGACTAAGAACATTTGAAGGATGTACTTGGCGACTACATTGTCCCCACTAGTATGATCTGTATCATAGTCCTGGTAGTCAAGTACTCATCCTAAAGGTTTTATCAACATGTGACATAGAGACAATCGGAGTACATGTTAAGATAAAGAGTAACCAGATAGCGTACTATCATGTCAAGCAAGAAAGTCCTCGCTATATATGTCCAAGAATCCACTACAATATACAACGTATGTACAGTAATGGCCTCTAGGGCATACATATAACTAACAGCACGAGTACAGATGCGTATGTTATACTACACATCGTTAGTATTGCCATGACACAGTAGAATTGATATGTTTATTTGCTTATATGTTTTATTTACGCACTTTACTTTATTATCTGGTAAGCATTATGAATACCAGTACGTAAGGTTACCCTGCGAGTATCCGCGTATACTACGTAATTACAACGGACTTTTGATCCACATCAAAATTCCTTGGCAACTTATCAAATGAGACTGAATTGCTATATTTATAAAATTCAAATTAGTTTTCATAAAACTAAATATTGTAGATTCCAAGTATTGTATCACAATCACAGATTGCTAGACGATGTTAAACTTTTCGATCGAATAAACAAACACCCAAAAGTTCCAAAAGAGCTCAACACTTAAGCAGAGTTTAAAAAGTACCCAGAACATACCACAACACCTATGGACCAACCGTAGAAGGGTCAACCCTTGTCTCACCTATGGCGCCGCGGAACTACCGTAAACCCTAGGGTTTGGTGGCAGTTCCGACGGTAACAGAATCGATTTAGAATTTCGTTCTTTTAAAGGGTCCATAGAAAACACCTGCATGATTTTCTGAAAATTTTAAACATGGAAAAATCTAAATATTGGAAAATTTCCAGCGAGGGAGAAAATGGGTTATTGATATCCGTTCAAACTTTTTAACGGCGTCTAAAATAACCCGAAATGATGTTAGAATTACGAGTACGAAACATTCCGAATTGCCTTTACAAAAATATAACATCATATGTAATATCAGAAAAAACAAGCAATACCTGAAACACCAAAACCTAAAGACCGGAACACCGACAAAAATTGAAGCCGAAAACCATGAACAAGGCCGGCCAGGCCGGATTTTCCCTTCATGTCGCCGGCTAAAATCCGGCGATGGGGGCTCAAATTTCTGTGGTGTTCATGTTACATCTCATATAACATTATGCAATTACTTAAAAAAAATTTAGACACTCTGAAAATTTCGACAGAAACTGGGTTTTTATTTCGTGTGTTTCGGAGTTGTTTCGGTTTCGTAATTCTATAAACATCGTCTAATTCTCCAGCATGGTTCTAATACCACTTCAGGGTTCACTAGGTCACCACTGGGTTTCGGGAGGCTTCGAACGTGCCATTTTCAAAAAAATGGCGCGCTAAAGAAACCTAACCTAGAATCTTAAAGATTTAGACGAAACTAGCATGCAAACAACTTTACATACAAAGTGAATAAGGAATACAACCTTTGTAGACCGGTCCTTCACTTCAATAGCTCCGTGTAGCAGTCCCTTCGCTCCAAATAGTGAACTCCCGGACTCTAGAAAGGCTCCACAAGATGAATGGAACAAGCTTGCTTGAAGTCTTCGAGACCGAAGATGATCAACGTCGAGGAGACACCGACTCAAGTTACCTCTTCACTAATATGGAATTAGTGAAGCAAACACCCTAAACTAAATGACTAGTATAGTAAAGGATGATGAAGTAGGAATTTCGCTCACTTTAGATTTATTTTTCTCACAATATTTCTTCACCTTGAGAAAAGCAAGAAAGCTTTTTCTTGATGAAGAATAAGATGAAAATGGTGAAGAGAATGAAACTCATGAGGTGAGAATGGCAACCATGGGTGAGTTTGTATCATATACTAACCCATGTAGAGACTAAACTATGGCTAAGGATAATGGTTAGGTTAATAAATATCTAAAGTAAAACAAATTAGTGGACTAAGTCAATGGACACTACAAGTTTCTACAAGCCTCAACTATGACTAATTCCACCAATTTGTGAATTACCAAAATAAATAAAAACCTTTAATTATCAAGAGCATGGTGTGAGTCTAATACACCTATGTTGCATATATCAATAACCATGACACAATAATATATATCATATATATATTAAAATGTACACAAAAGTGAGAAAAAGAAATGTTTAAGTGAGCTAATATTAGTTAATGTAATTCAATATATCAAATATAAAATTATACATTAAATTATTAAATCAAGACTTGATTTAATAATCCGGCTATATCACATATAACCGACTAATATCATATGTATCAACTTATCGAATCAACACATGATTCGATAACCCGGCAATATCACATATAATAGTCCAATATCACATATCGCGACAATAGAATATGGTATCACATACACGTATTAATCTCGGTCCCGCACATATCACATATGTGTTCCTACTTCGTTTCGCTTGAGCCAGGAAACCTATGTAAAGGACTCTAAAGACTCGTCAATACGCCGGCAGTAGATGGTGATCATATTAGTCACCCACAATCCGCAAGCGGTCTACTAAACGTAACAGCAACCCGGGTATTGACCGATCAGAAGATCAACAAGCAAGCCTGCTCATACTCCTGTGAATCCAATAAGTAACACTACCGTACAATCCGGTCTCTTCGTCAGATATGTCGCTTATCATAGCTTGGGGTGGTAAATGTCAGACTCCAATAGCCTGATAAGTCATGCCGATGTGTGGCTCATAACGGTTCGAGAAACTACTGATAACACTTACCAGTAGATCTCAGCAATCCTGTCTAGGGATTTCCTGTTATGGCCAATCAAGCATAGCGCAACATCAACCCCTAATACCGGAAGAGACGAAATCTCCTCCTATCTCTCATTGCCTCCATGTGACTCAGTACTGTACCTAAAAACCACCGTTTTGCACGATCTCTTGAACGTGGTAATGTGGAAATCAAAGTACTATGGGAATCACAAAAGACTCTATGACGATCTCGGTTCGACAGACCAACCTGTACCAGTATCACCAGAGAACTGCTATCTGACGATAGGTATAATACCTTTTAGGAGTTCTCGATGAGTCTGTACAGACCCAGTCTTCACTGAGAACCCGTATACCATCTCTGATGTCAAACACCAATGGATATGGGATCATCCATCGCCCATCATATGGGTCAAGAAGCATATACGCTAGTCTACTCTGGAATATCGATGCCCCGTCTCGATACTCCCACGACTAGGAACATCTGAAGGATGTACTTACCGACTACCCTTGCCCTACTAGTATGATCTTCATCATAATTCTGGTTGTCAAGTGCTCATCATAAGGGCTTTATCAACATGTAATATAGAGACGATAAGTATACATGTTAAGATCAAGAGCAACCAGATAGCATACTATCATGTCGAGCAAGAAAGTCTTCCCTATATATGTCCAAGCATCCACTATAATATACATCACAAGTATAATAATGGCCTCTAGGGCATACATATAACTAACAGTGCAGTTTTAAAATAAGGTTTACTGAAAATCAAACATTTTCTTGTTATATATACATAAGTAGTAATATATGAAAACACTATATTTGTATCTAACTTGAAAAACCATTTTTGTCGTTTGAAATTTGGGCAGCACCTCTTTGTAAAATTTACCCCGAAAACGGTACAAACAATATAATATAAGGCATCCCCAAGCGGGAGGTAGCACTTTGCCAAAAGGCGGAAACAACCACGCAAGTAAAGTAAATATACAACACTGAAGGCGAGGATCAAACTCAGAAATATAGTAAAGAAATCTAATATCATCAAGAAAACAAGAAATAGTAATAAATACACAAGCGCAACTCTAAGACCGAAAGAATATATAACTGTGGGTTTCTAAGTCTACTAAATATACAATTCTGGTTGATAGAGGTTTTAATTAGATACAACTGAAATAATATATATATATATATACACAAGTAGGAAAAATGGTGGTCACAATGCAATGTATCCCACCTACCAAGCAATCACCCGGAAGGGAACTATGTGCCATCAAACCGCAACGGAACCTGTATGGCCAAACCTGCAAGAAACTATGGCACAACGGGGGTGAATTGCCAACTTGTGAGTAGAAGGCATCACCGGGTAGAAATCGTATGAAAGATGATCCCCTAGATCATAAAGTATAATAAAAATACTACTAATATAACACCGATACATCAAGTAGTGGCAAGGACAGTAATATCAGCATAAGTGTAATACCAAGCACTCGTTTCCGTGTCACAAAGTAGCAACATGTCATGTATCTGATGTATGAATGCATCATGAATGAATAATTAACATGAACTAAGGATATATCTGGATAAGAAAGCTGTGTACTTATCTTAGTAAAATTTTGTATAAAAACTGCAGTATCATAAATGAAATTGACAGAAATCCGTGTCAAACATCGACACAAAATCCTCAATACCCCGAGCTCCGTCAGTTCAGATTGACCCATATCATCAAATCTCACGAATATGGTCGGTATCCTCCGGATATTCGCCACGCCAAATATCACCGGTAGGTAGTCTTCCCTTGCCAAGCTCATCGTTTACAATTCGAGCTTCTCTCCCCGGGGTACCTTACCGGGTCCACCATGTACCCGAAATGGTTCATCCTACTCCTCGAATCGGGTCTCGAAAACTAACTCAATCAAGAAAACTCATGGTGCACGCCATATACATCATATCACGAGAAAACCGCAACTTGCATTTTAAAAAGATAATAAGTTTATAATATTCATGCGGGTTTTCCCCCAAATCCAGAAATCTCATAGAAAATCCAAAATCTCAAAATTATGAGTCAATAAATAGTGAATATCGGCATAAAGCCCCGCAATATTGCATAACAGCATGAATATATAAATGCGTCGGTAACTAAGTAAGGAATGCATTATCTAAACTAACATATGAGAGCAAGCATACTAATAATATGTTGAACTACCAGCTAGCTGGTCATATCAATGAAGTAACGTTTTCTTAAGTGTATATGATATGGCAATTACCGATGATGATGTGTGTGAGCCGGCAAGCAAGTATACGTGGAATATACGCATTATCGGTAATGGTGCTAGTGTCCTAACAGACGGGATTCATATTAGCTTAAAAAACACATATAATAAATATGCAATGCAATGAGAACAAGATAAATAAAACAGAAAAGTTAATAGTAAAATTAACATTATAAAATATACATATCCGTGTACGAGTTATACTGTTTTAGTTTTTTGAAATAGCACACATCGTGGATTTTAGAAAAGTAAGGGCTACGGGGTTTTGAGAAAAGATATTTCTTTTGGAAAATCCGTAGCATCACTCGGGTTGTCTTTGAAAATACTCATGATTAGTTAGTTTTGAAAATACGTATAAATCTAACCTAGTCTAGCATCTTCCTAAACAACTAAAAGACTAACTAAGAACTAGTCGGACGGATAAGAATATCTAAATATATTCCGAGTCGATATACCTAGTAGTCGGCGATCTAGCCTCATAGCACCACGTACTGTATAATACATAATACGGCATCCTCGAGTCAAGGGTGCAGATCAATCATCATATCTATACCTCGTACGGTAAAATCCATCGTACGACATCTCTAAAATCGAGGGTACGGGTCAAATATCATCATTCGTATGATATCATCCTCGTACAATATCATGATCAGGGGTACGGATCTAAGGTCTCGTACATGCTAATATCACCAATTCACATATTATCGTATGTATGAATACATATTACCCAACCATCCATTATAATATCATATCATATACCATATCATGACTCAATCACATATCAAAATCTCACGACATCATGCCCGATCATATCGACTCATCTCCACATATCACATACTATCCTCATCACCCGTGTGTGTGTACACACACACACACAAACACACATACACATATACAACAATAACAACAACTAAGCCTTTTATCTCAAGCATATGGGGTAGGCTACATGAACCAACATGAGAATCACGCCAGGTCCAGCACATGAATCCTCCGCCCCCACTCACTCCTATCGAACAATATACTTTCATTGAGTCATTTGGCAACCATATCGTTTCGTATCACCTCCATCCATGTTTTCTTCGGTCCCCATTTTTCCCTTTTTCCATTGCCCATATCGAGAGTATCTATTCGTCGAACCGGTGCTTCCATAGGTCTGCGTCGCACATGACCAAACCATATTAGCCGGTTTTCCCGCATCTCCTCCTACACAGGTGCTACACCAACTTTTGCACGAATATCCTCATTTCACACCTTATCTTTTCTAGTGTTACCGCACATCCAACGAAGTATGCGCATCTCCGCTGCGTGCATCTTCTGTGTATGATGCTTCTTAGGAGCCCAGCATTCTGTACCATATAATAAGGCAGGCCGAATAGCGCTCCGATAAAACTCCCCTTTCAATTTTAACGGAAAGTTACGATCACACAAAATCCCTGTTGCACTCCTCCATTTAAACCAACCAGTTTGGATCCTTTGATTAACATAACTATCGATCTCCCCATTCTTTTGGATGATGGAACATAGATATTTAAACTGGTCGCTCGGTGATATCTCTTGCCCTTCTAATATTATACCAATATGGTTTTGACTTCTCTGGTTACTAAATTTGCAATGCTTATATGCTGTCTTGGACCTGCTCAATCTGAATCCCCGAGATTCCAATGTTTGCCTCCATAATTCCAATTTGGCATTAACCTCTGCTTTCGTCTCATTTACTAGAACAATATCATCAACGAATAGCACACACCAAGGTACCTCATCTTGGATAGTTCTAGCAAGCTCATCCATCACGATGGTAAACAGGAATGGACTTAATGCAGATCCTTGATGTAAACCAATTGTAATCGGAAAATCACATGTTAAGCCGCCGCAAGTTCTGACATTTGCCACTACTCAATCGTACATATCCTTGATTATATCAATATACTTGACGGGGACCCCCTTCTTCATCATTGTCCCCAATAATACCTCTGTAGGTATCTTGTCGTACGCTTTTTCTTAATCAATAAATATCATACTCAATTCTTTTCTCCTCTCTCGAAAACGCTCGACAAGTTGATGAAGCAAATGAATAGCCTCTATCGTCGATCGTCCAGGCATGAACCCAAACTGGTTCTCTGTTATCTTAATATCCTTCTTTAGCCTGTGTTCGATCACTATCTCCCAAAGTTTCATGGTGTGACACATAAGTTTTATTCCACGGTAGTTTGAGCAACTTTGAATGTCACCCATACACACACACACACACACACACACACACACAAAATCAAGTATGTGTGCGTGTGCGTGTGTATGTGTGACTAAATATAACCTGCGATTCGCCACCAAGGCAATCATCCTATGGATAGGTCTTCCTAGATCAACCTAATCTAATCTAAGGTCTTCTAAATACCCTATTCGCTAAGTAACCAAATATCGCATCCAAACATACTAATATAGTAAAACTCTGTTCTACTGTTGCGGGAGTGCTATACGCCATCCACCCGACTTCCCTCGTAGATATACATCTACTAACCTTGATCCTTGCTTGGCGAAGTCATTGACGCTACGCTCTCTCTTGTCGTCCCGAAGTCCATATGGAGGTACCTACATATCACAACATATCATATCGTATCGAATGTCCAATTCAAAACCGATACAACACGTGAGGTGCCTATAGGTTAGAACCAATAGCCTACGCATGCGAAACAATCATAAAACCCTCGTCGTTGATGTAAAAACGTCCTATGACTAAAACAACATTCAAACCATGTTTTAGAAATCAGCAAACATCGTTAAAACCAACTCAAAAGTGCTATCAGATTCTTACTCAAGTAAATAGGGACCAAACCAACATTAAAGAAGCTAGGTTATATGGGGTGTGTGTGTGTATATTATAGGACAAAACCCAACACCAGACCCTAACAATGGACCGGCGAGAAGGCTAATTCCACCGATGTCACCGGTCAAGAAGATGGTATTTGGTCTTGAATTTCGTGGGTAGTCCTCTAGTGGTCTATCTAGGTTACTGGAGTTGTTTGTGTTAGTGATATATGCCCTAGAGGACATTATTGTATCATACTGGATTGTATATTACTTAATGGGAGCTTGAGATATACACGGATGTAGTAACAGTCTTGCTCGAAATAGTAGTATGCTACCTGGTTTGTTTCTACCTCAATATGTGCATGTGTTTCATTTTGCATATCGCTTATACATATTGGTAGAGCCCTTAGGATCTTTGCTTGATTACCAGCGTTGTGATGGCAGTCATACTAGTGGGGGTTGGGTAATCTATAAGAACATCTTATACAAGTCCATAGTCATAGGATTATCGAGATGGGGCATCGATACTCCACAGTAGGCTAGTGTATATGCTTCTCATACCAGCAGGGGAGATGGTCTGTCCCATAGCTATCAGTACGCCGTACTTGAGATAGTATGCAGGTGCTCATTAGGTTATGAGTACACTGGACATGACTCGTTGGGAACTGTTGGTGGGTATTATACCTATCGTTGGGTAGCAGTTCCCAGGTGACATGAGTACAGCTTAGTCCGTCGACTTGACACTGCTGCTTCGCCTTGAGTGTGTTCCTACTGTACTTTGATTACTATTCTACCACGGCTCGAAGGAGTCGTGCAAACAGGTAGTAGTTGGGTACAGTCCCGAAGCACTTGGAGGCAGTGGCGGTTAGATAGGATCCGTCTCTCCTGGTATTGGGGGTTGATATCGCGCTGTGTTCGGAAGGCCATTACACCTATTCCTTGGCCAATGCAAGCGAGATTTACTGGTAGGTATTCCAGTAGTTTCTCAGGGTGTATTGGGCTACTCTCCGACATGACTTATTGCGCTATTAGGTGTCTGACGATTACCGCCCCCTAGGCTCGATATGCGATACTCTTAGACGAACAGACCGGACTGTACAGAGATTGTCACATTCAGGCTCGGTAGGAGTTCGGATGGTTTTCCTCATCGGCCTTCTTATTGACATCTACCTGGGGACCTTTACGTGCAGCAAGTACCACTTGTGGCCTATGGTTAAACCCACTGCCAGCGTAGTGTCGAGTCTTTAGAGTCCCATACAGAGAGTTTCCCTGCACTGGGCAAAAGGTGTAGAGACCGTATGGTTTTACGGCAAGGCTGTAAGTCCACATTGCCCACCCCGGTACTTGCGGGGAGGCGGAAAACGGAATAAAAATCGAATTTTTATGAGCTTAGGCAACATGGACTAGACAAAGAAGGATCTTTGCTAAACAAAAACAAGCTAAAGCTAACTAGAAACTAGCTAAGTGCTAGAAAGGTTATACCTTGGGCTTTATGTCCTTCTCTCCTTGCTCCTTGAAGTGGTGGAAGGAGGTCACCTTAGTCGTCTTCTCACGTCGAAGAAAGATCCACCCGAAAGCCTCGACCTTTGGCTTCAACTCCAAGCTAGAAGTAACTAGGGTGCAAGAAGTGCTAATCCTTGAACCCTAGATGAGAGTAGAGATTATCAAGAGAGGGTTTTTCTCAAGCTCAAGTGTTTCTCAACACATGAGAGGGGAGAGCTTGAGGGAGAGGAAGAACAAGAGAGAGAATGAGAATAATGGAATGAGAGAATAATATGAAGCATTCTCTCATATATGTGAATTATTGTAATTAGATAATTAGTGAGATAATTGTCATGGCTAAATCAAGATATGACCATTATCTTTTCATTTTTAATACAAATTGCAAGGATCAAAGAGCATCTTCCAAATGAAATGATGATGGTCAAAGTGTCAACCATGGTCAACAAGTCAAGAAGGTCAAATGGTCAACAACCATAACCATGCACAATTATTAAACTAATATCAATTAACCATAATACACACATAATCATTAGGGTTAATACAAATAACAATAGTCATTAACCCTAATCAAAGTCCTCTCCCTCTGTCTCAAGCAACTGTGCATACGCACCCGTATTCGTGATCCGAGGAACACGAATACAATGAGAAAAAAACAATCCCAAATCATATACTAGGATCCGGCTTAAACCAAAGCCCGCTAGTATAAGCTGTCCGGACAGCAAACGTGCACAAGTGCGCGGATGTGAACGAACCCTGTCGCAAAACCATGCGACCTCTACTCATTTTGCCTAAAGGCGAATAGCTCTCTGTGTGGGACTCTAAAGACTCGACACTACGCTGGCAGTGGGTTTAACCACAGACCGTAAGCGGCACTAGCTGTATGTAACGGTCCCCAGGTAGATGTCGACAAGAAGACTGACGAGGTGAACCCCATCTGAACTCCTACTGAGCCTGTATGTGACAATCTCCATACAGTCCGGTCTGTTCGTCTGATACATCGCATGGCGGGCC
Organism: Agapanthus africanus; assembly: GCA_030015575.1. Lineage (NCBI taxonomy): Eukaryota > Viridiplantae > Streptophyta > Magnoliopsida > Asparagales > Amaryllidaceae > Agapanthus > Agapanthus africanus. The sequence continues at coordinate 509,081,158 of CM057340.1, forward strand.
TAGGGGGCGGTGAACGTCAGTCCCCAAATAGCGGTACAAGTCGTGTCGGAGTGTAGCCCAGAACACCCTGAGATAACACTGGAAACCTACCAGTATATCTCGCTTGCCCTGGCCAGGGACTACTCGTGTAATGGCTCTCCTGGACACAGCGCGATGTCAACCCCCAATACCGGTAGAGACGAATCCTGTCTAACCGTCACTGCCTCCAAGTGCTTCGGGACTGCACCCAAAAACTACCTGTTTGCACGACTCCTTTGAGCCGTGGTAGGGTAGCAATCAAAGTGCAGTAGGAACACACTCGAGGCGAAGTGACAGTGTCAAGCCAGCGGACTAAGCTGTACTCATGTCACCTGGGAACTGATAACTGACGATAGGTATAATACCAACCAACAATTCCCGACGAGTCCTGTCCAGTGTACTCGTAACCTAACGAGCACCCGCATACTATCTCAAGTACGACGTACTGACGGCTGTAGGACAGACCGTCTCCCACACTGGGATGAGAAGCGCATACGCTAGTCTACTCCGGAGTATCGATGCCATGTCTCGATAGTCCAACGACTAGGGACCTGTATAAGGATGTGCTTATAGATCACCCAGCTCCCACGAGTGTGAGCGCCATCACAACGCTGGTAATCAAGCAAAGATCCTAAGGGCTCTACTAATATGTATATCAGCGATATGCTAAAAGAAACACATGCACATATTAAAGCAGAGACAAACCAAGTAGCATACTACCATTTCGAGCAAGATTGTATATACAACTGTGAATATCCCAAGCTTCCATCAAGTAATATACAAACTAGTATGATACAGTAATGGCCTCTAGGGCATATACACTAACAATCTCCCACTTACACTAAGGCCATGTACTGGCGTATCGAAGACCTATCATCTCGATCAGCCGCTCGAACTGAGTCTGGGGCAAGGCCTTGGTGAATAGATCTGCCGTGTTATCTTCTGAAGCAACCCTCCGAACCTCGATCTCCTGGCGATCCACGATCTCCCTGATCAGGTGATACCGCCTCAAGATGTGTCTGGATTTCTGATAGGACTTGGGTTCCTTCGCTAAAGCTATAGCCCCATTGTTGTCGCAATACAGAGGTATTGGGTCAACAATGGACGGAACCACCTGAAGTTCTTTCAAGAACTTCCTCATCCAGACAGCTTCTTTTGCGGCATCAGATGCAGCGATGTATTCCGCTTCCATAGTCGAGTCAGCAACGGTTTCCTGTTTGGAGCTCTTCCAACACACCGCCCCTCCGTTGAGGGTGAAGACAAAACCCGACATGGACTTGGAATCATCCTTGTCACTCTGGAAGCTGGAGTCAGCAAAGGCCTCAATCTGGAGGTCTTTTCCGCCATACACCAAGAACATCTCCTTAGTCCTTCTCAGGTACTTGAGAATGTTCTTTACTGCTATCCAATGTTTCTCCCCAGGGTTTGACTGATACCTGCTTAACACACTCAGTGCATAAGCCACATCCGGTCTGGTACACAACATCGCATACATTATAGAGCCTACCGCAGAAGCGTAGGGTATAATAGACATGCGATCCCTCTCCAAATCAGTCTTGGAAGACATCTCTTTGGAGAGGGTGGTCCCGTGACAAGCCGGTAGATTACCGCGCTTGGAGTCTTCCATACTGAATCTCTTCAGTATGGTGTCGATGTACCTGGACTGTGAAAGTCCTAATATCCTCTTGGATCTGTCACGGTAGATCCGGATACCCAGAATGTATGAGGCATCACCCAGGTCTTTCATGGAGAACCTGTGTAACAAGAACCCCTTGACAGATTGTAGCATAGGAATGTCATTTCCTATTAAGAGAATGTCATCCACGTATAAAACGAGGAATACTACAGTTCTCGCTACAAATCTACAATAGATGCATGGTTCATCTGGATTTTTGATAAAGCCAAATTCTTTGACCGTCTCATCAAAACAGATGTTCCAACTCCGCGATGCCTGCTTTAGTCCATAAATGGACTTAAGCAACTTGCACACCTTTCCGCTGCTCCCACTCTGAATGAAACCCTCTGGCTGATCCATATAGATACACTCCTCTAAATGTCCATTTAGAAAAGCTATCTTTACGTCCATCTGCCAAATCTCATAATCGTGGAAGGCACCAATGGCAAGAAGGATCTGAATGGATTTCAGCATAGCTACTGGAGAAAAGGTTTCGTCATAGTCCAAACCAGGTCGCTGACGAAAACCCTTTGCTACCAGTCTAGCTTTATAGGTCTCAACCTGTCCATCTACACCAATCTTCCTTTTGAAGATCCACTTGCATCCTACGGGTTTTACCCTATCTGGAGCAATGTCCAAGGTCCATACTTTGTTGATGTACATGGACTCAATTTCGGTCCGCATTGCATCCAGCCATTTTACTGAGTCGATGCTCTGAATGGCTTACTGGAAGCTAGTAGGCTCATCAAAGTCTATGATGCAATCCTCTCTATCCCCGTCAATGAGAAAACCGTAGTATCTCTCGGGCGGATGAGACTGTAAGTGCACGGCGGCGCCCCGGCCGTCAAACCGACGGCCAAATGCGAAAGTGGTGAATAACTTAAATTTTGCGGACTTAGCAAACCGGCACCACCGCGCACTTTAACCCGGATCGAACCATTAACTAGTCTAAGCCATCTACAAGAAAGGGAATAGAGATATACCGACGATCCAAGTCCTCCGGTCTTCTCGTCATCATCCCGATCTCCTGCGGAAAGTCCTGTCTCCTCCTCGTCGCCGGAAATGCACCACATCGCCTACTTTGTTTACGGGCTCCCACCTCAATGCCGAGGCAACTCGGGCACGAAGCCGGCTACTCGACGTGCCCAAGGTTCGCTGTAGAATATGTAGTAGAAGCTTGTGTCTCACTTTTGGGGTTGTGGAATTGCCTTTTTGGTGGAGGTATGATCTATGGAATATGGAGAGGGAACTAGTAGGGATTTTGCAACATGATATGAACCATAAACCCCTTCCCAAAAATTTGGACAGCCCTCCCTACAAGTTTGGCCGGCCACACACTTGGAGAGAGGAGAGTGAGAATGAGGGAGTGAGCAAAAAAAGAATGAGTGGAACAACCCTCTCATCCAAGAGAGAGAGAGAGAGAGGAATGGTTATGATGCAAAAACCCATCATGAAAGAACATCATCACAATATCAAAACCACACTCAACACCACCATCATCACCTCACAAAGTCCAACCATGATGAGAAAGGAAAAGTCAATGATGGTGCACATCATGAAAACCATCATGATGCTACAATAAGCAAAGACCCCCTCCACAAAAGCCTATTTGCAACAATGCAAATAAACCCTCCTCCACCAAACATCGGCCAATGAACGATACAAAGGAAAATTGGCCGAAACGAAAAACAAACTGGCAACTCCACAAAACTGGTCCCGTAATAAATTACAGGAAAACCCTGATACTGTGCATACACACCCGCATTTGTATTCCGACCGAAATACAAATGCAATGAGACAAAATCTACACTGTACTATACTAGGATCCGGCTTATACCAAAACCAGCCAGTAATATCTGTTCGATCCTGATCCATGCAATACCGCACGTATCTGATCGAACCCTGCCATATACCAATACGGCCTATAGAACAAACTGTCCGATCCTGATCCGTGCAATACCGCACGTATCTGAACGGACCTTGCCATATCTCCATACGGCTTCTACAACCTTTCGCCCGAAAGCTGAGTAACTGAATGTGGGGGACTCTAAAGACTCGTCAACACCTTGGTTGTGGATTTAACCACTAGCACGTTAGAGGTATAAGCCAATACGTAACGGGCTACCAGGTACTGACTAAAAGGGATGTCTGTGAGCGAACTCAGCCTGACAACCCTACTGAGCCTGTCAGTGACAATATCCGTGCAGTCCGGTCCGTTCGTCTATGAGTATCGCATGGCGGGCCTAGGGGGTTGGTAAAAGTCAGACCCCCAAAAGCGGTACAAGTCGTGTCGGAGTGTAGCCCAGAACACCCTGAGATACTACTGGAATACCTACCAGTAAATCTCCTTGCCTTGGCCAAGGACTTTGTGTAATGGCTCTCCTAGACACAGCACGACCTCACCCCCAATACCGGGAGAGACGAACCCCTGAAGATACGCTCACTGCCTCCATGTGGCTCGGGACTGTACCCAACTAAAAACTGTTTGCACGACTCCTTTGAGCCGTGGTAGGGTAGTAATCAAAGTACAGTGGGAACTCACACGAGACAAATGACGATCCCCAGGTCGATGAACTAACCTGCACACATGTCACCAGGGAACTGCCATCTGACGTCTGGTATATGACCAACTAGCATGTTCCCGGCGAGTCCTGTCCGGTGTACTCATAACCCAATGAGCACCTGTATACATCTTAGGTGATCCAACTGACACCAGTGACTTGTGAGACCGGCCACCGCCCCTCGTCAGGGTCTTGACTGTATACACTAGTCTACTAATGGAGTATCGATGCCCAGTCTCGAAACTCCCACGACTAGGGACCTTTTAAGGATAAGCTTATAGACCCCCAGCTCCCACTTATATGATCGCCCTCATACTGCTGGTGGTCAAGCAAGAATCCTAGGGGCTCTATCAACGTGTAATAGCGACGTGTCAGGTCACCTAAAGTAGTACACGATGATAAAGGTAAACCAGATAGCATACTATCATCTCGAGTAAGACTGTCCTACCGGGATAGGTCCTCCCTCAATCATTACAATCACGTACCTGTGACCTAATAATTGACTCTGAGGGCACTATCTCCAACAATCTCCCACTTGCACTTAAGGCTAATTATTGCGATGTCGCATACTCACAGCCCGTGTGATACCGAACATCCAACTCCTCTACTAGTCAGTCTTCACAAAGCTCGTTTGCGGAACTATTGCGTTCGAGGAATAGCCTCAGTGAGTGGATCCGCTTAGTTGTTTCTTTCTATGTCTCTCTATATCTCAAGTTCGCGGAGAAAGCCATCTCCCGAAATGAGCAACACCTGTCTTAGAATGTGTCTGGATGTCTGATTGGACATAGCTCATAAATGAACTCCAAATCCAAACTTCTTAGACTGTATCGTCAACTGAACTTAATCAGTATCCTGCGCCATGCCACCCTCAGTATTTCCTTGGACCACCTGTCCAAAATACTGCCCCTCGTCAGAAGGAAAACTATAACTCTGACAACCTCCTTGTCGTCCATGTCACCTTGGAAGCCTGGTATGATAACTGTCTCCCGAATGAGGCTGTCGTTATCATATCCCTAGAACATCCACTTATGTTCTAAAACTGCTTCCGACTGTTTCTCCAGGATTGGATCAATATCAACTTATTGCATCTAGTGCAAGAACAATATCTGGTGTGGTACTTGACATCTCATGATTGACTCAATTGCCTGAGCAAGTGATCTGCCAATCATGCACATCCCTCTCCCCTTTAGTCTGTAAGACACCTTTAGAGAGGGTGACTCCATCTTCTTCCGGTACACTACCGTGCATGGAGTCTTCCATTCTAAATACCCTTAGAATGCTGTCTAAGTACCCTGATTGGGAAACCACCCAAATCTAGATCTAATACCATAGATCCAGTAACCAGTATGTCTGATATAATGTCCAAGTCCTGTGTGGAGAAACCACTGTGTGACGACCAAAGTATAACCGATAGGAGTTTCTTTTCCTACTCTGTGTAGTGTATGTCATCCAAATACCAGGATATCACACCCTACTACCTTCTCAACAGATCCATCCCCTATTCTGATGAAGTCAAACCCATGACTGTCACGTCAGAAACAGATGATCTATCTCCGCTACATCTGCTCTAGTCTATAAATAGACATAAGCAACCTGTCCACCAATGCTTCCGCTGCTCCCACTGACTACGACAACCCTCTGGCAGAGTCATATAGATGTACACTTCTAAAACTGGTTTAGAACGACGCTATACTCATCCTCCCGCCGGGTCTCGTAACCTGGAACAACAGCAATGGCAATTGTGGGTAAACAAGAACTTCCCTGTCACCGTCCTTGAGGCTACCGGAGTACCTCTCGGGTGCCTGAGGTTACCCACCGTATCTGCGGAGTGGCCAGTGGAATGTCAATCCAGATTGAATCTTTAGGTTCCTTATCAAATCTTCAGTAATCGTTTGTGGTTCTGGAATCACTTCCAGTTCTACCATACTCCCACTACTGTTTTCTGAAAAAATCCATTTTTAATAAAACTGTGGCGAGTCTAGAACAATATTGCTATTGTTCATCCAGATGGCAGAAAGTCAACCCTCGTCATAGCCTGGGTCAACCCACAAACAGCCATTACAGAAACGTGCCTTGAGTTGTCCAGTGTCTGGTTTTAATCATAAACCGGATAACTCCCCGTACCTTAACATCGTTAAGATACGAACTGTTCTATATCCCATATGGGACCAGAGGCACTGATTTGATTGAACCAGATCCAAATCATGCAGCTGTCTCCAGCGCATGTCAACTAAATGGAAGGAGGCCGATCAGCGTTACTCAACTTAGGAATGCTTCCAATTATGAGTAACCTGAAAGAGAAGCAATTTCTCTTTATCATTACTATCAACTGAATACCATACACAAGTATCTACATCTTCGATCGCATTGAAGAATCCCGATACCTGCTATACCTGGTTCTCTACTCTATTCAAATACCTATAACTCCTCAAGACTTAGACCCTGTGTTTCTACGAAACACATGTCTAAGAACTAGAGAAGTTAAAAGTAAACAGAATATAGTATGAGGACCAACCCCTCTGTCCTAATGGACACTGGACAACATACAATACTCTGTATAAGTCCGCTGAGTCTAACAACTCTTTCACTGTGTGTCGTAGGTTGAAAACTGTACTTATGGTTAAGAAGAATTACACCGATGTTTAATGCTCCTTACCTAACCATCCATTGATATAGGTAAAAGTCGTAGACATAATTTCAAAAAGGTATATCTCACTCTATGAAAATAGACGTACAGATATATCGATTTGAAATTGGTGCATAACAGAGGATATTCAAAACCAAATATTTGCCGACCGGCAAACAGCCCAGGTGATTTCCTCAAATGTCACCGATTACAACGAATCCCGATATAATGAGGATAATCACCCAATTCCCAATAACTTACTCCCACTCATCATCTGTAAAACCATACAGATGTGAGAATCGTACCTGGTAAATACATACCCTGGAGTAAGTATCTAATCGGGAAATCAGTTTTCCTTTAACATTACACAGTGAAACTGAAACATTGAAATGTTCCGATGGGGTATTCTGGTATTCCTAGTAATGCCTCTTCCAAATTCACGACTGTAACCGTATAGTTCTTTGCCACCTCTCCAAATCCCTTCATATGTCTTTAGTCTTTACCTTCTGCACACCCTTTTAGGCCAAATGGTTTTCTTCCTTCCCTACCGTTCGGCACCAGCCTATGGTTTGGAAGAAGACTATCCAATAAGCATAATGGGTGTACTGTCCCAATCCTAGGAACACTCGCAATGAGAGAGGGTGAAGATAAAAGAAAACCGAATAAACCTTATTCCTATTTCTCCTGAACCAGAATCCATCCCCGAACTGGAACCAGTTCCATTCGAGTTCGTATATAACCATACGATGGAGTATCCAAATAAACTGTGGATCTTCGTAGTGATACGGAGTGTCCTGGAGAAATACAAAGGTGATGTGGGAGTGGTAACGAAATATTTGGTTTGGTCGTGAATATCTGTTGCAATTTACTTTGCCCTCTTACTAATCCCTTGCTTTGTCTGAACTTAATACCTTCTGCACACCATCGTTATGCTAATTGGTTTTCTTCATTCCCTACCGGTCGGCACCAGCCTAAGGTTTGGAAGAAGACAATCCAATTTGCGTAATAGGTGTACTACCCCTAAACCAAGGAGTACTCGTAACCTGAGAGAGGGTAAAAGGAAAAGACAACTGAATAATCCTATCCGTTTTCTCCAGAACCAGAAACCATCCTCGAATAAATTCTTTTGAGTTCGTATCTAACCATACGATGGTTTTGTCCAATGGAAGTGGACGTTCGTAGTAAAACGGGGTTTCCTGGAGAAAAGGGTAAAAGTAGGAGTGGCAATGAGGTTTGCAACTCTGACAATCCAAAAGCCGGTGTTTAAGAAGGTTCGGTCAACTTGGTCACTGAGTCAAAGTCTTAGGGTCGGGTCAATGGTCGCTGCCAAAGAGAGAGAGAAAAGAAACACTCAGCGTGCACTCTAACCTAGATCAGAATGGTTACCAATTTATCTAATCTGGAATCCTCCCACTGTACCTCAAATTCTCCTCCAAACCTGAAAGAAGAATTAGTCGGAGTCACCCGAGGAGTAAACTAACTCATCAGTGGGAATCGGGATCCAACTATCATCGCATGACAACGTGACGGAATCCGCTCACGGTATCACACTCCAGAAGGTCTGCGCATATCTGGCAAGTTTCAGTTCTTTTGAAACTCCCGATGTGATTTCTGCCCCATGCTCTTATGACCTTGACTTTGGCCAACATATCATAAGTCACATGTCAAGTTCTACCCGTCATTCTCCAGGTTAATTTGAACCCACCCGTACATACCCTTGACTTTGGCCAACATGGCAGTACGACTGTCCCAAACCAACGCATCTATCTATGCTGCATATGAATGCCCCAATAGCTACCAATCACTGTGCCTTGACTTTGGCCAACATACACAGCTTGAATACTATTGACCACCCATATGAAACGACGGAGGGCTACGAATGGTTTCTGGCGAAAACCTTTAACGTAATGAACTTGATATCGTTGAAGGAACGGATAGCTTTTTGAAAATATAGTGACGAAAACCATTGCTAAAGAGGTCACTCCCGGTGAAGGGATCTCGGCTCTTTCCCCGTAGAATGAGGTGCAGGATATTCCAACTGAATACCACGGTGCAAAGCAAAAGTAATCGGCTATAGTGAAGTTAATGCCCTGACGCAAACTTTTTGTCCAAGGGGTCACTCCCGGTGAAGGGATCTCGGCTCTTGCCTCGTCGACTGAGGAGCAGGATATTCCAAATGAATACCACGATGAAAAACAAAAGTGAACGTCCTTGCAATAACAGCTTTTGAAAAAGTGTTCCAACAACATCAGATTAGGTCTGTTTTTAACTTTGCATTGATCCGAATCAATGCAGTCCCATCAATTGATCACACCAAAAAGAACGAAAATATACTGATGTGCGTATATGCCATCCGCATTCGCCACTGGGTCCCGTCATTACCCGTTAGGTTAGCTTACTAACGACAGAGCGGGGACTGGACTAGCGCGGATGCAAAACATATACACCATCTACTAATATATTATATTTCGCTCAAGGCATGAATAAAATGCAACATCACAGAGAATGAACAACATCACAGAAACAATACAGATATCTGGGAACCCCGGGTTTCACAGAGCCGCTACTGAAACCCGACGTTCCCCTGGTCGTGTGGATAGCCTGTGCAATGAAAATCCTAGACCCCTACGGGCGCGGCAAGTCACCCGCCAAAACCTGAAGCGAGGCAGCCCCCTTCAGCACCGTGAATGGACCACCCAGCACTTCACGGAATCCGGTAACTTGGGCACCCCTCCTGGGTCAATCCTATACCCCCTACGAGTGCGGCGAATAGCCTGCCAATCCTAGAGTGAAGCCCCCTCCGTCTCAATGCCATGAGATACGGGCCCGTTGCCCTCTAGAACCCGGCTATCCGTGCACCCCTCCGCGGGGTACCCTAGTACAGAAAGTAAAATATACATACAACGGGTACATCGACCGCAACCAGGTCGTGCCCCAAAATAATAATACAAACTGGCTGTGACGGCAGTCCACATGTCGGACGCTCGTCCCGCAATATCAAATGTACATAATACAACAAAACTGTACTAGCATTGCATCCAGGCTATCCCCCACGACCGATCCGCAACATCACAGCAAATACATAGAACATCAACGTGAATGTCACGTTCGCAAATCCGTCTAACCGGGCTATAGCAATTAGACCGGATTTACCGATCGAGTGACATTCAAGGTCGCAGATATAATGTAAATACTGTGAAAAATGTGTTTAAAATATCCGACCGATCGAATATTAACAAGTGGGACCCAAAACAAAACTGTAGCAGTTACAGAAAATATGGGCCCAATTTTAATATTCCAAAACCCATATTTTAAGCCCAAAAAGCCTCTGGAAAAAAATGGTAAAGTGATGTCTACAGTACACCGCGGAAGGGCGGTGGGATGGTGGTTTATGCGGCTCTTCCGTGCTGTGACTGTGTAATCACTTCATCGAAATTTTACAGAGTTCTTAGATTTTCTAGTACATCAATATTTTACAACCTGAAAAATTTTTGGGGACCAAAAAATTTCAACAGAAAACTGTCGTGAGCAAATACGGGTTTTTGGACATTTCGATCGATCGGAACTCAAAAACACATTACACAAAGCTAGACTAAGTTAATGGGGAGGCTCTGATACCACTGTAAGTGCACGGCGGTGCCCCGGCCGTCAAACCGACGGCCAAATGCGGAAGCGGTGAATAACTTAAATTTTGCGGACTTAGCAAACCGGCACCACCGCGCACTTTAACCCGGATCGAACCATTAACTAGTCTAAGCCATCTACAAGAAAGGGAATAGAGATATACCGACGATCCAAGTCCTCCGGTCTTCTCGTCATCATCCCGGTCTCCTGCGGAAAGTCCTGTCTCCTCCTCGTCGCCGGAAGTGCACCACATCGCCTACTTTGTTTACGGGCTCCCACCTCAATGCCGAGGCAACTCGGGCACGAAGCTGGCTACTCGACGTGCCCAAGGTTCGCTGTAGAATATGTAGTAGAAGCTTGTGTCTCACTTTTGGGGTTGTGGAATTGCCTTTTTGGTGGAGGTATGATCTATAGAATATGGAGAGGGAACTAGTAGGGATTTTGCAACATGATATGAACCATAAACCCCTTCCCAAAAATTTGGACAGCCCTCCCTACAAGTTTGGCCGGCCACACACTTGGAGAGAGGAGAGTGAGAATGAGGGAGTGAGCAAAAAAAGAATGAGTGGAACAACCCTCTCATCCAAGAGAGAGAGAGAGAGAGATGAATGGTTATGATGCAAAAACCCATCATGAAAGAACATCATCACAATATCAAAACCACACTCAACACCACCATCATCACCTCACAAAGTCCAACCATGATGAGAAAGGAAAAGTCAATGATGGTGCACATCATGAAAACCATCATGATGCTACAATAAGCAAAGACCCCCTCCACAAAAGCCTATTTGCAACAATGCAAATAAACCCTCCTCCACCAAACATCGGCCAATGAACGATACAAAGGAAAATTGGCCGAAACGGAAAACAAACTGGCAACTCCACAAAACTGGTCCCGTAATAAATTACAGGAAAACCCCGATACTGTGCATACACACTCGCATTTGTATTCCGACCGAAATACAAATGCAATGAGATAAAATCTACACTGTACTATACTAGGATCCGGCTTATACCAAAACCGGCCAGTAATATCTGTTCGATCCTGATCCGTGCACTACCGCACGTATCTGATCGAACCCTGCCATATACCAATACGGCCTATAGAACAAACTGTCCGATCCTGATCCGTGCAATACCGCACGTATCTGATCGGACCTTGCCATATCTCCATACGGCTTCTACAACCTTTCGCCCGAAAGCTGAGTAACTGAATGTGGGGGACTCTAAAGACTCGTCAACACCTTGGTTGTGGATTTAACCACTAGCACGTTAGAGGTATAAGCCAATACGTAACGGGCTACCAGGTACTGACTAAAAGGGATGTCTGTGAGCGAACTCAGCCTGACAACCCTACTGAGCCTGTCAGTGACAATATCCGTGCAGTCCGGTCCGTTCGTCTATGAGTATCGCATGGCGGGCCTAGGGGGTTGGTAAAAGTCAGACCCCCAAAAGCGGTACAAGTCGTGTCGGAGTGTAGCCCAGAACACCCTGAGATACTACTGGAATACCTACCTGTAAATCTCCTTGCCTTGGCCAAGGACTTTGTGTAATGGCTCTCCTAGACACAGCACGACCTCACCCCCAATACCGGGAGAGACGAACCCCTGAAGATACGCTCACTGCCTCCATGTGGCTCGGGACTGTACCCAACTAAAACCTGTTTGCACGACTCCTTTGAGCCGTGGTAGGGTAGTAATCAAAGTACAGTGGGAACTCACACGAGACAAATGACGATCCCCAGGTCGATGAACTAACCTGCACACATGTCACTAGGGAACTGCCATCTGACGTCTGGTATATGACCAACTAGCATGTTCCCGGCGAGTCCTGTCCGGTGTACTCATAACCCAATGAGCACCTGTATACATCTTAGGTGATCCAACTGACACCAGTGGCTTATGAGACCGGCCACCGCCCCTCGTCAGGGTCTCGACTGTATACACTAGTCTACTAATGGAGTATCGATGCCCAGTCTCGAAACTCCCACGACTAGGGACCTTTTAAGGATAAGCTTATAGACCCCCAGCTCCCACTTATATGATCGCCCTCATACTGCTGGTGGTCAAGCAAGAATCCTAGGGGCTCTATCAACGTGTAATAGCGACGTGTCAGGTCACCTAAAGCAGTACACGATGATAAAGGTAAACCAGATAGCATACTATCATCTCGAGTATGACTGTCCTACCGGGATAGGTCCTCCCTCAATCATTACAATCACGTACCTGTGACCTAATAATTGACTCTGAGGGCACTATCTCCAACAGAGACTGCCTACTACTCCTGTGGAGTGGCGTGGGAATGTCTTGATCTTTCGAACCCTCTGGTTCTACTAAGCTTTCAGTAATAGCTCGTAGTTCTGGAATTTCTTCCAGTTCTATTGCGCTCCCATCTAATTCTTTTTCTATGAACTGGTGTTCTAGAAAGTGGGCATGGCGAGAAACAAGGACTTTTTGTTCCTCTTCGCAATAGAAGTAATATCCCTTGGAGTTCTTTGGATATCCCACAAACTTGCACTGTACTGAGCGTGCCTCGAGCTTGTCCGCATGCTGCTTTTTTTACAAAAGCTGGACATCCCCATGTCTTAATGTGATTAAGATAGGGTCTCTTCCCACACCACATCTGATATGGTGTAGTAGGCACAGTCTTAGTTGGAACTCGGTTCAAAAGGTATGCAGCTGATTCTAGCGCATATCCCCAGAACGATCGCGGTAACTCAGCGTTACTCATCATGGACCGTAACATATCCAATAGGGTTCGGTTCCGTCTCTCCGATACACCGTTATGTTGCGGAGTGTATGGAGGAGTAAGCTGAGAGAGAATTCCATTCTCTTTTAAGTAACCCAGGAACTCGGCACTTAAGTATTCACCACCTCGATCAGATCTCAGTGCCTTGATACTTTTGCCTGTTTGTTTTTCTACTTAATTCTTATATCCTTGGAATTTTTCAAAGGCCTCGGATTTATATTTCATTAAGAAGACATAACCGTACCTTGAAAAGTCATCCGTAAAAGTAATGAAGTAAGAATAACCACTTCGTGCATGTGTAGACATTGGACCGCACACGTCGCTGTGTACGAGTCCCAAGAGCTCGCTCGCTCCTACTCCGTGTCCAGTGAACGGAGTCTTTGTCATCTTTCCTTTGAGACAGGATTGACAAGTTGCATACGATTGATATTCGAACGAATCCAAATATCCTTCTGCATGTAACTTAGTCAACCTTCTCTCATTGATGTTACCCAGTCTACAATGCCATAAGAAAGTTTTATCGATTTCTGGAGACATTCTTTTGTGTGTATTCTGGACATTGAAAATCTGTGGCTGGTTTAATACGCATATACCGTTGTTCAATGTACCTGACCCAATCAAAACTTGATTAAGGTGAATGTTCACTACATTACTTACAAATGCAAATTCATAGCCTTCTTTAGATAATAAAGATACAGAAATGATATTACAGGTTGCATTTGGTACATAATAACAACTACGTAAAACCAAAAAGTGTCCATCAGACAATCCCAGGTGATAGTCCCCCACGGCCTCAGCATCCATGCTAGCACCGTTTGCAACTCTGAGGGTCATGTCACCTGCCTTCAAAACTCTACGCTTTCTCAACGCTTGCAAAGAATTACAGATATGAGATCCTGATCCGGTATCCAATACCCAGGATGTAGAGTTTATTGATAGACAGTTTTCAATAACATACACACCTGAAGCTGAAGCCGCAACTCGCTTCAAATCCTGTGTTCTGGCCTTCCAAGCCTTGCAATCCTGTTTCCAGTGACCACTTTTGTGACAATAGAAGCATTCTTCCTTCCCCACCAGCTTTCCCGCTACCTTTGTTGCTTTTCCTTTTCCCTTCGTATCCACTTTACTGACACCGCCTCTTGGTTTGGCGGGGTCTTTCTTCTTCTTGCCCTTGGCTTTCGCCCTGGACCTAGAAGAGGAAGATCCTCCTACAAACAAAGTGGATGTCTCCCTACCCTTCTGTAGGGTGCCCTCAGCACTCCTCAACATGTTCAGAAGCTCGGAAAGTTCAACCTCCTTTTCTTGCATGTTGAAGTTAAGAATGAACTGGGCGTAAGTGGAAGGAAGGGACTGGAGAATCAAATCAGTATAGAGTTCATTCTCCAACGTGGCCCCAAGGTCCGCGAGCTCCTCAATGTAGCCAATCATCTTAAGCACGTGTTCCGCTACCGATGATCCGACGGCCAACCTTGCCGAAAATAACTTCTTCGACACTTCGTATCTTACGATACGAGACTGCTCTCCATACAGTTCTTTTGTATGAAGAAATATGGACTCTAGGTCCATATTCTCGTGCCTCCTCTGATGTTCGTTGTCCATCGAGGCTAGTACGAGGCATCTGGCCTTCGCGCAATCTATTTCCCAGGCCTTGTAGATTTCCCTATCTACGACACTGGTTTTGGGACCTGGGACAGGGGGAGCTTTGGTGGTAAGGACATACCCCAACTTGTCGTAAGTGATAGCCATCTTGACATTCCTGAGCCAATCTTTGTAGTTTGGCCCTGTCAATATGTTTTTATCTAGTAATAACTTAAGTCCGGTCATGTTGAATGGTCGCTGCAATTAGGAGAGAGAAAAGAAACACTTTAGCATGATGCTCTTGCAAGTTTAGAGTGGTTTTTAATTTGTCTAAACTGGATGGCTCCCACTGTCTCTCAAATCCCTTCTTAAACCGTAAAGAAAGGATTAGTCAGGATCAATCTCACCGTACAATACTTGCTTAACCGTTCAGCCAGGCCAGTGTCGGTACTTCGAGGGAGGTTTTCCAACGCTTTCGCGAAGTTCCTTAATTAAGTAACCTTTTTTCCCTGTGGGCGTAGCCCCGCTAACACCTTTCTAGACACCTACTAAGTTTATAGCATTGATCGTTAAGTGAGAGTTTTCTCGAGGAGTAGCATATACTCACAGTAGGATCGGGATCCAAATATCATCGCGTGATAAAACCGAAGGAATCCTACCAGAATTATCACACTCCAAATGGTATGCAGCGCTAGCAAGTTTCAGTACTTATGAAACTCCCGATGTGGATTTTTGCCCCATGCTCTTATGACCTTAACTTTGGCCAAAATATCATAAGTCACATGCCAAGTTCTACCCGTCATTCTCCTGGTTAATTTGGACCCACCCGTACCTACCCTTGACTTTGGCCAAAATGGCAGCATGATTCCCAAACCAACGCATCTATCTATGCTGCACATGAATACCCAATAGCTACCAATCACTATGCCTTGACTTTGGCCAAAATACATAGCTTGAATACTTTTTGACCATTCATGTGGAATGACGGAGGGCTACGAATAGTTTTGGCAAAACCGTGAACGTAGTGAACTTGATATAATCGAAGGAACGAGATAGCTTTTAAAAGGAGTGGTCCAAGCTCCGCGTTTAAAAGTTTAGTTTTGAAAAGAACCGAGTGGTTTTCAAAGTGTTCCAATCGACTTTTAATTGGTTTATTTTCTTGCATTAGTTCTTTTAATGCGTCCCATCAATTAATCCTACCATTGCAGAAAACAACCAAAATATGACGTACGCTTATGCCATTTGCATTCGCCATGGGGCCCCGTCATCACCCGTTAGGTTACTTAACTAACGATAGAGCGGGGGCTGGGCTAGCGCGGCTGTAAAACATAAGCAACGCCTAAATAGTTATCATATATAAATATATAGCAATGATAGAAATTACAGATCACAGATGAATACATTGGATATACTAGGAATCCGCAATCCGTTCGAGCCTGCAACGAAAAGCGGATTACACGGTCGTGGTGAATAGCCAATACCCCACCCAAGACCCCTACGGGTGCGGCAAACTACCCGCCAAGTACCCGAAGCGAAGCAACCTCCCTCACCACCGTGAGTAGGCCACTCGGCACTTCGAGATACCCGGTAGTTTGTGCACCCCCTCCATGGGTCTATCCTAGGAGCAAAAACAGTAAAAAGAATTATACAATGACGGCTACAACCCCGACCCGGTTGTGCGGCCAAACAAATAATAATATTACATCAATTTGCATATTACAATGAATGAAAGAAAAAGCAACACTCATCTCACATCCACCCCGGCTATTCATCCGCGACAATCCAACCCATTCATATACACATACCATCATCAAATCACAGATCACAGATATGTATAACCCCGACTAATCGACATATAGCGATTAGCCGACGTTCAATACATGTAAACATCACAGGTATAACCTTTTAGTCAAAGTGTATTGAAGTTCGAAAAAAATACGGATTTATAGGCCCCCAAAAACAAATTTCTATTCTGGAAAATCTGGGCACATATAAACCATCTTAAAAATCCTAAAACCAAGCCAGAAATACACTGCAACAAACTCGACCCAGTGATGAGCCAAGACGGCCGCGGTTGCGCGGCAATAGCTTGCTATTGCCGCGGAACCGCGGCTCTTTGGTCGAATCACTGGATCGTTTTTGGTGGCTTTCTTTAAAAAACCCTGAGATGATTTTTGGAGTATGACAAATTAAATTTAACAGAAACTTAGGGTTTTGAAAACTCGGTTTTTTGATTTTTTTGATTCGAACTTCGATACACTCTACTACCTAGCTAGTTTATGTTTAGTTAGGCTCTGATACCACTGTAAGTCCACGTTGCCCACCCCGGTACTTGCGGGGAGGCGGAAAACGGAATAAAAATCGAATTTTTATGAGCTTAGGCAACATGGACTAGACAAAGAAGGATCTTTGCTAAACAAAAACAAGCTAAAGCTAACTAGAAACTAGCTATGTGCTAGAAAGGTTATACCTTGGGCTTTATGTCCTTCTCTCCTTGCTCCTTGAAGTGGTGGAAGGAGGTCCCTTAGTCGTCTTCTCACGTCGAAGAAAGATCCACCCGAAAGCCTCGACCTTTGGCTTCAACTCCAAGCTAGAAGTAACTAGGGTGCAAGAAGTGCTAATCCTTGAACCCTAGATGAGAGTAGAGATTATCAAGAGAGGGTTTTTCTCAAACTCAAGTGTTTCTCAACACATGAAAGGGGAGAGCTTGAGGGAGAGGAAGACAAGAGAGAGAATGAGAATAATGGAATGAGAGAATAATATGAAGCATTCTCTCATATATGTGAATTATTGTAATTAGATAATTAGTGAGATAATTGTCATGGCTAAATTAAGACATGACCATTATCATTTCATTTTTAATGCAAATTGCAAGAATCAAAGAGCATCTTCCAAATGAAATGATGATGGTCAAAGTGTCAACCATGGTCAACAAGTCAAGAAGGTCAAATGGTCAACAACCATAACCATGCACAATTATTAAACTAATATCAATTAACCATAATACACACATAATCATTAGGGTTAATACAAATGACAATAGTCATTAACCCTAATCAAAGTCCTCTCCCTCTGTCTCAAGCAACTGTGCATACGCACCCGTATTCGTGATCCGAGGAATACGAATACAATGAGAAAAAAACAATCCCAAATCATATACTAGGATCCGGCTTAAACCAAAGCCCGCTAGTATAAGCTGTCCGGACAGCAAACGTGCACAAGTGCGCGGATGTGAACGAACCCTGTCACAAAACCATGCGACCTCTACTCATTTTTCCTAAAGGCGAATAGCTCTCTGTGTGGGACTCTAAAGACTCGACACTACGCTGGCAGTGGGTTTAACCACAGACCGCAAGCGGCACTAGCTGTACGTAACGGTCCACAGGTAGATGTCGACAAGAAGACTAACGAGGTGAACCCCATCTGAACTCTTACTGAGCCTGTATGTGACAATCTCCGTACAGTCCAGTCTGTTCGTATGATACATCGCATGGCGGGCCTAGGGGGCGGTGAACGTCAGTCCCCTAATAGCGGTACAAGTCGTGTCGGAGTGTAGCCCAGAACACCCTGAGATAACACTGGAAACCTACCAGTATATCTCGCTTGCCCTGGCCAGGGACTACTCGTGTAATGGCTCTCCTGGACACAGCGCGATGTCAACCCCCAATACCGGTAGAAACGAATCCTGTCTAACCGTCACTGCCTCCAAGTGCTTCGGGACTGCACCCAAAAACTACCTGTTTGCACGACTCCTTTGAGCCATGGTAGGGTAGCAATCAAAGTGCAGTGGGAACACACTCAAGGCAAAGTGACAGTGTCAAGTCAGCGGACTAAGCTGTACTCATGTCACCTGGGAACTGATAACTGACGATAGGTATAATACCAACCAACAGTTCCCGACGAGTCCTGTCCAGTGTACTCGTAACCTAACGAGCACCCTCATACTATCTCAAGTACGACGTACTGACTGCTGTGGGACAGACCGTCTCCCACACTGGGATGAGAAGCGCATACGCTAGTCTACTCCGGAGTATCGATGCCCTGTCTCGATAGTCCAACGACTAGGGACTTGTATAAGGATGTGCTTATAGATCACCCAGCTCCCACGAGTGTGAGCGCCATCACAACGCTGGTAATCAAGCAAAGATCCTAAGGGCTCTACTAATATGTATATCAGCGATATGCTAAAAGAAACACATGCACATATTAAAGCAGAGACAAACCAAGTAGCATACTACCATTTCGAGCAAGATTGTATATACAACTGTGAATATCCCAAGATTCCATCAAGTAATATACAAACTAGTATGATACAGTAATGGCCTCTAGGGCATATACACTAACAAGGGCTTCGATCACTTACGTACACTTATGCACGTATGATGTTCGGGTGGATAAAACTAGTGGGCTTTAGTTTAAACCAGATCCTAATATTATATTGATGGATCAGTTTCGTCTCTTTGTATTCGTGTTTCTCGGAACACGAATGCTGGTATGTATATACGGATGAGAGGAGCACAAAAGGAGACACCTCTTCAGGCTTTTGACCATTTACTTGATTAAAACAATTATGAGGTGGAGGAAAGTATTTTTTATTTTTGTAAATGATAATTGAGGCATGGCTACTAGTTTTGATAACTTGACTTTGTTTGACCTTTTGACTTGGCTTGACAACTTGACTTGGCTTGACTATTTGAATTAGATAGTTTTGTGAGATATTTTGTGACCTAGATATTTTGATGCGATATTTTTCATGCCATGAATGTGGTCATGTCAAGTTAAGCATCTCATTTTCATTTATCATTATTTTTTATCAAAATCATTTCTCTTTCCTCAAGTGAGCTCTCATGTTAGCTCTCTTCTTCTTCCTCACATCAAAACCCTAAAAGATCTCATGTGTTGAGAATCCTAAGGTTTCAAGAGATAAATAAATCCATCTTCATACTTTACATTACCTAGGCCATCATGTTTAGCAAGCTTGTTGCCCTAGTTAACTCGGTTTTGAGGTGGAGCTCGGACTATAGACTCTCGGGTGGATCGTCTTTGACTTGAGGAGGCCGTTGAAGAAGCTACGATCCGGATCGATCCTTAGAGCCTACGACGATGAGGAGGACGGCGATGAAGACCTGAAGGACATGTATCATGAGGTATCACTTCGTATCTGCGTAGTTAATCCTCAAGTAGTTTGCAAGTTAGGGCTTATGGACGATTCTTGGTTCTAGTCGGTGTTGTGAAGCTCGTAAAAATTATTTTTTGCAAATTCCGCCTCCCCGCGAACATGTGGGGTGCGCGACATTGACTTACAGTGATATCAGAGCTTCTCATTAACCTTAGATAGCTTGTAGCTATGTTAGAATTCCACCGTTTTCGTCACGGAAAAACTGTCGACAAAAATAGTTTTCAAAAGAGATGTTTTGAGTTGTTTGCACACCCCACGGGCTTACGGTTTGAACCGAGAAGCCACGGGGTGGATCGTGCCCACCCCAAGGAAATCCTTTAGGGGACTGAATAGCTGGGCCCACTCCCCAAGACCACCACAAGGTCTTCTTGGCGGTGGGGATCCGAAACTGCCCCACCTTGGGCAGTTTCAGGTCTGCCCCACCCCCTAGCTACCTCATGGTGGCCTCGAAGGTGGGGTACCCCCTCTAGGCCCCCCGACTCGATGTTAATTTCGTATTCTAATTTCCCGCGAAGATTCGGGGGGGGGGGTTCGAGTTCGTTTCGACTCCCAGATTGGCTCAAAACTATTAGTTTTAGAACTTTAGCTCACTGAATTTTCAAGTTTTGGAAAATTTGTTAAGTTTGCTAATTGCGTGCGGAATTCTAATGTCGTAATTACTTTATAAGCTTTGTGATGTATATATGTGTTTGGAAATGTCGACTAATTGCTATACGTCGATTAGTCGAGGTTGCAAATATCTGTGATGTTGTTGTGATGGTTTGTGTATATGAACTTGTTGGATCGTCGTGGATGAATAGCCAGGGATATGAGATGGGGGTTTTCATTCTTTAATTCGATGTAAAATTTGTAAAATTATGTAAAATTATTTTTGAAGGGCACATCCAGGTTGAGGTTGTAGCCACCGTTTTATTATTTCTTTTACTGTTTTTGCTCTTAGGATAGACCCAAGGTGGGGTGCACAAACTACCGGATACTTTGAAGTGCCGAGTGGCCTACTCACTTTGTTGAGGGAGGTTGCTTCACTTTGGGTATTTGGCGGGTATTTTGTCGCACCTGTAGGGGTCTAGGGTAGGGTTTGGCTATTCATCACGACCGTGGAATCTGTCTTTCGTTACAGGCTCAAACGAAATGCGGAATTCCAAGTATATTCAATATGTTCATCAGTGATCTGGAATGCCTATCATTGCGTCTGACCAATGGATATTATTATATATGTATTATATAATAGACGTTGCTTATGTTTTGCATCTGCACTAGTCCAGCCCCCGCTCTGTCGTTAGTTAAGTAACCTAACGGGTGATGGCGGGGCCCCATAGCGAATACAGATGGCATAAGCGTATGTTGTATTTTCGTTGTTTTCTACAACTGTAGGTTAATTGATGGGACTTCATTAAATTAGTGGAAAGCAAACAAACCAAAGCTGAATCGTTGGAATAAATTTTAAAACCACTCGGTTATTTTAAAACAGGATACTTTTAAATGCGGAGCTTAAACCACTCCTTTTAAAAGCTATCAGGTTCCTTCGATTATATCAAGTTCACTACGTTCACGGTTTCGCCAAAACCATTCATAGCCCTCCGTCATTTCAGTTGAATATTCAGTAGTATTCAAGCTATGTATTTTGACCGTCGCCAAGGCATAGTGTTTGGTAGTTGCTGGATATTCATTTGTAACATAGATAGATGCATTGGTTCGGGACAGTCGTACTCCTATTTTGGCCTTCGTCAAGGGTATGTACGGGTGGGTTCAAATTAACCTGGACAATGACGGTTAGAACTTGACATGTGACTTATGATATATTGGCCTTCGTCAAGGTCATAAGAGCATGGGGAAAAAATCCACATCGGGTGTTTCTAAAGAAACTGAAACTTACTAGTGCTGCATACCATTTGGAGTTTGATAATGTTGGTAGGATTCCTTCAGCATTATCACACAATGATATTTGGGTCCTGATCCTACTATGAGTATCCGCTACTTCTCGAGAGATTCTTCACTTAACGATCAATGCTATAAACCAAGTAGAACAGTGTTAGCGGGGCTACGCCTCAAGGGAAAAGAGGTAATTTAATTAAGGAACTTCGTGAAAGCGTCATAAAACCTCCCTCGAAATACCGACACTAGCCTGGCCGAATGGTTAAGCAAGTATTGTACGGTGAGATCAATCCTGACTAATTCTTCTTTTATTGTTTGAGGAAAGATTCGAGAAACAGTAGGAGCCATCTTGTTTAGATAAATTAAAAAACAATATAAACTTGCAAGAGCATCATGCTGAGTGTATTCTTCTCTCTCTCCTAATATCAGCAACAAGATAACCAGATTAGGTTACAGATAGATAATAAAATGACCGAGTTATACTATAATGACTGGCAATGGTTTCTCCAGATATCCATTACCTATGACAAGTTGGACCACCTCATTACTACTCAAGTCCCCTCCATCCCAAGTCCAGTTTCCACCGTCGCGGATAAGGATATCCGTAAGACAAGGGAAAAAGACTGTGTGAATGCCAAGTGTTTCATGTTGGCCTCAGTTGATGGTGTATACCAAAGGCAGCACAAGAAGATGGACTTAGTTTCTATCTTCCTCCATAACAAAGTTTTATATGGAGAGTAATCTAATATCGCAAGATATGAGACCTCTAAGGAATTGTATCAAGCGAGGTTGGTTATTGGGTCATCTGTAGGGGACAACGTCTTTACGATGACTAGCTATATTGATGAGCTCAGGGGCCTGGAGACCACATTGGGAAACGGGTCATATACTGACTTGATTCTACAGTCCCTACTTCCTACTTAAGCCTAGAGGAAGAAAGTTATACTTCCAGTTGAGGGCACCCTGAAGGAAACCAAGGAGATACCCGCTCTGCTTATTGGGGAATCTTCCTCTTCTGGATCTAAGGCGGATGCCAAGGGTAAGAAGAAGAAGACCTCTACAAAGCCGATAGGCGGTGTCGATAAGGTAGAAGAAAAGGAAAGGGCAAAAGTTTCGGGGTTAACAGTAAGGAAGGAGGGATGTTCCTATTGTTACGGGATAGGGCATTGGCAGAAGAGATGCAGGGCTTGGAAAGCCAGAATCCAGGATTCGAAGCATGTTGTGGCTTCAACTTCGGGAGTGTTTGTGATTGAAAACAGTCTATCAATTAACTCTACTTCCTGGGTACAAGATACCGGATCAGGATCTCATATCTGTAATTCATTAAAGGTTTTGAGAAACCGTAGAGTTATCAAGGCAGGTGATATGACTCTTAGGGATGCTAATGGAATAAGCGTGGATGCTGTATTAGGGTATATCACCTAGGATTGACAAGTGGGCAGATATTGATTTTACGTATTCTTTTATGTGTACCAAGTCTAGTTTGTAAGCGATGTGGTTCAAATCCACCTAAATCAAAGTTTGATTGGGTCAGGTACACTAAAGGACAGTATATACATGTTTAATCATGCTCAGGTTTTCAACGTCCAGAACACACATAAAAGAAAGCCTCCAGAATTAAATAAAACTTTCTTATGGCATTGTAGACAGGGTCACATCAATAAAACACAGTTGTCGAAGTTACATAGAGAGGGATATTTGGATCTGTTCAAATATCAGTCTTATGCAACTTGTCAATCTTTTCTCATAGGAATGATGATAAAGAATCTGTTCACTGGATACGGAGTAAGAGCGATCTCGCTCTTGGGACTGATACACAGCGGCATATGTAGTCCAATATCTACAGATGCACGAATTGGTTATTCCTATTTCATTACTTTTATGGATGATTTCTCTAGGTTAGGACATGTCTTCTTGATGAAGCATAAATCCGAGACCCGTTGAAAAAATCAATGAATATAAGAATGAAGTGGAAAAACAAACAGGCAAAAGTATCAAGACATTGAGATCTGATCGAAGTAGTGAATACTTAAATTGCCGAGTTCCTGGATTACCTAAAAGAGAATAAAATTCTCTCTCAGCTTACTCGTCCATACACACCACAACACAACGGTGTATAGGAAAGGCGGAATAGAAACCTATTGGATATTGTTAGTTCCATGATGAGTAATGCTGAGTTTCCGCAATCCTTCTGAAGTTATGCACTAGAATAAGCTACATATCATTTGAATAAGGTTCCTACCAAGACCGTACCTACCACACCATATCAGATGTGGAGTTGGAAGAAACTCTATCTTCAGTATCTGAAGATATAAGGATGTCCAGCTTTTGTTGAAAAGCAGTATGCGGACAAGCTCGAGGCATGCTCAGTACTGTGTAAATTTGTAGGATACCCAAAGGACTCCAGGGGTATCTATCCTAATACGCAAAGGAACAAAAGGTTTTTTGTTCCTCGTCAAGCCCATTATTTTTAGAAAATCTTTTGTAAAAGGAAATAGTAGGAGTGTAATAGAATTGGAAGAAATTCCAGAACCACAAATTATTACTGAAAGTATGGTAGAACCAGAGGTTTCAAAAGAACCGGGCATCTCTACTCAAATCCGCAGGACTAATAGGTAGTCTCATCTACCCGAGAGATACTACGGTTTTCTCATAGACAGGGATCGAGAGGATTGCATCATTGACAATGATGAGCCAACTACCTTCTAGTAAGCTATTCAAAGTGGTGACTCAGAAAAATGGCTGGATGAAATACGGACCGAAATGGTGTCCATGTATACCAACAAAGTATGCACTTTGAACATTGCTCCAGAAAGGGTAAAACCCGTAGGCTAAAAATGGATCTCCAGAAAGAAGATTGGTGTAGATGGATATGTTGAAACCTATAAGGCTAGACTTGTTGCAAAAGGTTTTTTGTCAAAGACGTGGTTTGGACTATGATGAAACCTTTTCTCCAGTGACTATGCTCAAATCTATTCGGAACCTTCTTTCCATTGCCGCCTTCCAAGATTGTGAGATTTGGCAGATGGACGTAAATACGACTTTTATAAATGGTACTTTGGAAGGGTGCATCTATATGGATCAGCCAGAGGGTTTCAATCAGAGTGGGAGCAGCGGGACAATGTGCAAGTTGCTTAAGTCTATTTATTGACTAAAGCAGGCATCGATGAGTTGGAACATCTGTTTTTATTGAGACAGTGAAAGAATTTGACTTTATCAAAAATCCAAATGAACCATACATTTATAGTAAGAGAACTGTGGAATTCCTCGTTGAGTACGTGGATGATATTCACTTGATAGGAAATGACAATTCTATGCTACAATCAGTCAAACGATTCTTGTCACAAAGCTTCTCCATGAAAGACCTGGGTGATACCAACTACATTCTCGAGGTTCAGATCTGTCGTGATAGATCAAAGAGGATGGTGGGACTTTTACAGTCAAGGTACAATAACACCATACTGAAAATATTTAGTATGGACACGGTGGTCTACTGGCTTGTCACGGAATCACCCTGTCCAAAGAGATGTCTTCCAAAACTGATTTGGAAAGGGCTCACATGTCGATTATACCCTATGCTTCTGCGGTAGGCTCAATAATGTATGCGATGTTATGTACCAAAACAGATGTAGCTTACGCACTGAGCGTGGTAAGATGATATCAGTCAAACCCAGGGAAGAAGAACTGGGAAGAAGTAAAGAACATTCTCAAGTACCTGAGAAGGACTAAGGAGATGTTCTAGGTGTATGGCGGAAAAGGACCTCCAGATCGAGGACTTTGCTAACTCCAGCTTCCAGAGTGATAAGAATGACTCCAAGTCCATGTCAAGTTATGGCTTTACCTTGAGTGGAGGGGCGGTCTATTGGAAGAGCTCCAAGCAGGGCACCGTTGCAAACTCGACGTTGGAAACGGAGAAGTTCGCTGCATGAGACGCCACAAAAGAGGTAGTCTGGATATGGAAGTTCTTAATTGAACTTTAGGTGGTTCTTTCCATTTGTTGGTCCAATACTTTAGTATTTTGACAACATACGGCGCTATAGCTTTAAGGAAGGAACCCAGGTCCCATCAGAGATGCATACATATCTTGAGGCGCTACCACCTGATCATGGTGATCATTGATCCCCAGGGGATCGAGGTGAGGAGAGTAGATACGAAGAACAACACTGCAGATCCACTCACAAAGGACATCCCTCAGACAGTGTTCGAGAGGCTCTTCGAGACCTTCGGTCTGCGATATGCCAGTATATAGCCATAGTGCAAGTGGGAGATTATTAGTGATATATGCCATAGAGGCCATTATTGTATCATGTTGGATATATGTATGCCCTAGAGGCCATTATATGATAGTGAATGTATTTATACATGTATATATATATATATTCAGTGTACATTCTTGCTCGACATGATAGTATGCTATCTGGTTCTTCTTTATCTAACATGTTGATTTGATCATGCTTTTATTCATTCATACATGTTGATAAATCCCTGAGGATATAGGCTTGACTACTGTGATTATGATAGAGATCATACTAGTGGGACATCTGTAGTTTATAAGCATATCCTGGAATGTCCCTAGTCGCAGGTGTATCGAGACGGGAATCGATATACCAGAGTAGGCTAGCGTATATGATACTAGACCCATATGATGGGTGATGGATGTTCCCACATTCATCGATGTTTGACATCGAGATCGTATACGGGTGCTCAGTGGTGACTGGGTACACTGGACGGACTCACCGAGAACTCCTATATGGAATTATATCTATCGTCGGATAGCAGTTCTCAGGCGACACTGGTACAGGTTAGTCTGTAGAACCGAGATCGTCATAGAGTCTTGTGTGTTCTCCCACTGTACTTTGATTACCACCCTACCATGGCTCTACTGAGTCGTGCAAATAGGTGGCCGTTGGGTACAGTCCCGAGACACACGAAGGCGATGAGCGATAGGAGGGGTTTCGTCTCTCTCGGTATTTGGAGTTGATGCTGTGCTGTGCTCGATTGGCTATATCAGTAAATCCCTGGCCAGGGCTGTTGAGATTTACTGATAAGTGTTATCAGTAGTTTCTCGATCGATTATAGACCATTCATCGGCACGACTTATTGAGTTACTGGGGTCGACGTCACCATCCCTAGACTCGATATGCAGCATATCTGATGAAGAGACCGGACTGTACGGAAATGTTGCCGGTTGGCTCGACGGGTGTTGTGATAGGTTCGCTTGTTTTCTTCTGATCGCTCAATACCCGGGTGGCCATTACGTTTAGCTGACCGCTTGCGGCTTGGGGGTGCTTGATATGATCATCACCCACTGCCGGCCTATTGACGAGTCTTAGAGTCCCACAATGGAGTTTCCTAGTCCAGGCGAAACGATGTGGTTCGCATATGAGATATGCGTGTGGACCCGGTTAAAATACGCGTATGAGATACCGTATATTAATCGGGCGGTTTGCTTTTGGTCGGGTCGTATGACCGGATTGCTAAATCAAGTGTTGATTTATCATTGACCATTTGTTTCTCGCTTTAAACCCTTTCTTGTCTTTTTGTTGTATGCATGCATGTATGCATTTATTCTCATTCATGCACATGGGATATGCATGCACACGTACATGCATACATAATTCTATCATGGTTGTTGATATAGTGGATGGTGGCAATATAAGACTCACACCATATACATATAAATATATAGATATTATTTTTGGAAAAAGAAAAATGGAATTGGAAAATTGTTATCATGGTTTATTATTTTATTCATACACTAACCCCTTGGATTAACCATGATTCATTTTCTATGGCCATTTTTGTTCCAAACTAAATATCTAGATATTTTATAACTATGGTTAAGAATGAGAAAGAGAAAATATATATATTTTTTCATTTCTCATTTTTTGTAATTCTTATCATTATCTTGAGCTCATTACAAGCCATCATCTTCTTCCTCCTTTCTCTCTTGCTCTCTAGTTTTCTCTTGTGAGCAAAAGAGTCGCCAAGTTAGGTTTTTGAAGTGAGAAAACAAACCACATCACCATTCTACACTAGTCTTGCCCATTAGTGTAGAGTGTTAGTTTCCATTTCTTCTCTTGATCTAGTGGAGCTTCAAGCTTGGACAAAGAGAACTCCGGGTGGATCGTCGTGGACCTAGAGGATCTCAAGAGAACCCTTTTCCAACCCTCAAGTAGCCAATGAGTCTAGCGTAGGGAGCTACAAAGGTTGTACTATCAAAACCCTAGCTTTTACTACTTGTGTGCATGTTATAGTTATGTTACCCTATATTTTCTAGCATGATCCTTAAGATAGTTTCTTTAGCACCTTGTAAATTTTAAATATGGCATGTGTGTTGCCTCCAAACCCTTTTAGTGGTGCTGTAAGAAACCCTTCATGGTATCAGAGCCAAGCTAGAGCTTTAGGCGACGTTTAGGTGATGTTAAAACTCCGATCGAACCACGAAATACGGAATTAGACCCTTCTCTGGACATTTTTTAAAACTGTGTTTTTTCCTGAATTAAAAATACTTAAAAATTTATTCAGGGAAATATAAGCATAACTGTAAAAAATGACACCATGATCCGTACATATCGTGCTTGGGCCGCGGATCCGCGGCCGTACAAAAGCTTTATGGCATCGATTTTGTACAGTAATGTCAGTAGCTGCTTGTACATATTTTTGGGTAATTTTAATCTAACTCAAGTGTTGAGTGTTCTGGGAATTATTTTGGATTCGTTGATCCGATCGGAAAATTTAATTTCGTGTTGTTTTCGGGTAATTTAGAAAGTATTAAAAAGTTCGAACGGATATCATTAACTCACTTTTTCCCGGCACGAAAACTTTCAAATGTTGAATTTTTCTCGAGTTTGAATCTTTCGGAAATACGTGCAAGTAATGTGGTGGACCCTCTAGAAGAACACAAACCTTAACTCGATTATGTGACCGTCTGAACTGCCTCTAAACCTTAGGGTTTGGGGCAGTACGGCGTGCCACATGTGAGGCGTTAGCTTGACCCTTCTACGGATGGACCACTGCTACTGTGACACATTCTGGGATTTTTGAACTTCGCTCAAGTGTTAAGCTATTTAGGAAATCTTAGGTATTTGATTATTCGATCAGAAAGTTTAATACTGTCTATTTATCTGGAATGTGATACAATATGTGGAATTCATATAGTTAGGCATGAAATGCGAAGTATGCGATATTTCGGATTTACGATGTCTAAAGTTATTGTGGATTCCAAATGTTGTAGTTTTATACTTTCTTTTCTGTGACCGTAAGTGTAATATGTCGCATATCGCCAGTTTCGTTGCTATACATCAACGACAATCGGGGTACGCATACTTACTTACGTTGATGATATGTGATATTATGTGTTACTAAGATTTGACATGTAGGATTCTCGTGATCGAATATCCGGGGGGTTTCATGTGAGATGAGAGTTTTCTTTTCATTCATATAAAATTCAAATGTAATGTAATATTCTTTTATTTGGGGCACTTCCGGGTTGATGTTGATGTCACCAGTGTTGTATATTATTTACTTTTCCGTATTAGGATAGACCCAAGGAAGGGAGCACAAGTGACCGGGTTCTGGGGTTCAGTGGGAGGCCATCTCGAGAAGTCGAGACCCGGTCTCCTAAACTCCAGAATTGGTAGGGTCGCTTGCCGCTCTCGTAGGGGTCTAGGGGTGTGGGCTTGGCTATTCATCGCGACTGTGGAATCCGTATTTTCTATTATTGGCTAAATACTAAATACGGACGTCCTAGTATATCCTATATTATCATATCTGTGTTTCTGCTGCCTGTATACTGTGATGTGATATCTGAGATGAATGATATATTATATATAAGATATATAGTAGACGTTGCTTATGTTTTACACCCGCGCTAGTCCCGTCCCGGTATGCCGTTAGTTAAGTAACCTAACGGTGCATAACGGAACATTACGGCGAATGCAGATGACATAAGCGTACGTTGTATTTTCGTTTCTTTTCTGTGATTGGCTTAAGGACTTAAATGATGGGGCTACATTAATATGATTAATGTAAAGAAAATAAACATAAAAAGATGTTGTAGAATCGGATTTGAAAACCACTCAGCTCTTTATGAAAAAGCTACATTTCAAAACTGCGGAGCTCAAGCCACTCCTTTTGAAAACCATTTGATTCTACGACGATATCAAGTTCAAAGCATTAAAGATTTTCTTAAAAATCATCCGCAACCCTCCGTCATTTTAGGAAGTAGAGTACTTAGTATTTGTGCTATGTTTGTTGATTATAGTTAAGGTGTAGGGTTCCTAGGCACCCAACTGAGGTTCCACAAGGCATCAACCATGCCAAAATCAAATTTTTCTTGTGCCGAGAAACCCTAATGCTAGATCGTTAACTAGAGGCAAAGGCGAAACATGCAAGTAAACAACTTTATTGCTAAGTGAATCGAAATACAACCTTTGTATATCTGGTCCTCCACTTCCTTGGCTCCGTGATGACGTCCCTCCGCTGCAACCATCAGAATCCTGGACTCTCGCGGTGCTTTCATCGGAGAAAAGGTCGGGCCAGGTCGTCGACTTCGATGCTGAAGATGATCTATGTCGAAGCAACTCTAACTCGAGCTCCATCTTCACCAATTCATGAAACTTGTGAAGAAAACACCCTATACTAAATGGCAAGTGGTAGAGTATGAAGAAATAGGAAGTGGGTTCACTTTGGATTTGGATTTCTCACTTGATTTCATCACTTGACATTTTTCTAGAAAGCTTTTCTTTTCTTCACTAGAAGAAGAAGATGAAGAAGAAGAAAAAGAATAATGAATTAATTCCATAAAGAAAAATGAAGTGATGGTTATCATAATGCAACCATGGGTGAGGCTAACTCATGTAGAGAGCAAACTCTAGTTTAGGTAATGGTTAGGTTTAAAAGATAAAATAAAATGGTTACTTTATCAAAGCTTCATGAAGCTCAACAAAAATATAAAGCAAGCCACCATTTCATTTTAACTAAAATGAATAAATAAAATAAATAAATCAAATTAAAACCTAACCATTAACCTAAAGATGGTTTAAAGCAAGCATACACCCAAGTTTGCATGTATCATCAAATATGATACAAACAAGTACACAATTAAAATATATCATATATACAATGTGCACATTCAAGTGAGATAATCAATCTTAAGTGAACCAATACTAGTTAATGTAAAGTAATATATCAAATATATAATTATACATTAAATCATTAAATCAACACTTGATTTAACGATCCAGTCATATCGCATATGACCGACTAATATCAAGTGTATCAATGTACCGAATAAACACTTGATTCTGTATCCCGGCTATATCACATATAACCTGCCGATGATACAAATCGTGAGAATATAATATAGTTTCACATACTGGTATTATTCTCGGTCCCTCACATATCTCATATGCGCTCCTATTTCGTTTCGCTTGAGCCAGGAAACCTCTGTGTAGGACTCTAAAGAATCGTCAATACGCCGGCAGCAGGTGATGATCATATCAAACACCCACAACCCGCAAGCGGTCTGCTAAACGTAACGGCCAACCAGGTATTGAGCAATCAGAAGATCAACGAGCAAGCCCGCTCACACTCCTGTGAATCCAACCAGTAACACTTACCGAACAGTCCGGTCTGATCGTCTGATATGTCGCATATCTCGCCTAGGGGTGGTAAACGTCAGACCCCAGTAGCTCGATAAGTCGTGTCGATATGAGGTCTATAACAGTTCGAGAAACTACTGGTAACACTTACCAGTAAATCTCAGCAACCCTGGCCAGGGATTTCCGGTTATTGCCAATCGAACATAGTGCAACATCAACTCCCTATACCGGGAGAGACGAATCCCCTCCTATCGCTCATTGCCTCGATGTGATTCGGGACTGTACCCAAAAACCACCATTTTGCATGCCCTCTTGGATGTGGTAAGGTGGAAATCAAAGCACAGTGGGAATCACACAAGACTCTATGACGATCTTGGGTCAACAGACTACTATGTACCAGTGTCACCAGAGAACTGCCATCTGACGTGAGGTATAATACCATCTGGGAGTTCTCGGCGAGTACGTCCAGTGTACCCAGTCTCCACTGAGCACCCATATATGATCTCTGATGTCAAACACCAATGGATATATGATCATCCATCGCCCATCTGTATGGGTCGAGAAGGTATACGCTAGTCTACTCTGGTATATCGATGCCCCGTCTCGATACACCCACGACTAGGGACCTTGAAGGATGTACTTATGGACTACCATGTCCCCACTAGTATGATCTGCATTATAGTCCAGGTAGTCAAGTGCACATCTTAAGGGCTTTACCAACATGTAACAGAGAGACAATCAGTGTACACGTTAAGGTAAAGAGCAACAAGATAGCATACTATCATGTCGAGCAAGAAAGTCCTCCCTATATATGTCCCAGCATCCACTACAATATACATCCTATGTACAGTAATGGCCTCTAGGGCATACATATAACTAACAATCCCCCACTTGCTCTAGGGACATCTGTAGCATTGGTTGTAGTATCCCATACTCAACCATCCCATAAAAGTCTCTCTCTGGGAAAAGGCCTTTGTGAGTGGATCCGCCGTGTTGTCCTATGAGTCTGCTCTCCGAACCTCGATCCTCTGGAGATCAACCATCTCCATGATGAGGTGACACTGCCTTAGAATATGTCTGGATCACTGATGGGACGGGCGTTTCCTGGCATAAGCCATAACTCCATTGTCACACAATGGGAGGAACGACGTTCATCTCATGAACTACTATACATCCAGACTGCCTCTTTGGTAGCATCTTAAGTAGCGATGTATCCAGCCTTTATCGTCTAGTATGCCACGGTATCTAGCTTGGAACTCTTCCAACATACCGTCCCTTTACTGAGGATAAAGACAATGCCTGTGACTGACATTCAGTCGTCCTTATCACCCTGCAACCTTTCCAGTGATTCTCCCCAGGATCAATTGATACCATCTCACTACAACTAGTGAGTATCCTAATATCCAATTAGATCTATCTCATAGATCCAAAACCCAGGATTTAGTAGGTATCACTTTGATCCTATATGGAGAATCCTTGTGATAAGCGGAGATTGACCGAGTGTAGCAAAGGAAACTCCTTCCCCATCAAGAGTATGTCATCCACGTACTTTACGAGGATCATCACCATACTCCCTACTACCTTTTTGTATATACAAGGTTCATCTACCATTCTGATGAAGTCAAACTCTTTGACAACTACATCAAAACAGACGTTCCAACTCCGCGATGCCTGCTTTATTCTGTAAAGCAAATGGCACACGTTTCCACTGCTCCCACTGTTTACGAAGCCCTCTGGCTGTGTTCTTATAGACGTTCTCTTCTAAATCATTATTTAGAAAAGCAGTCATGACACCCAACCACCAGATATCGTAGTCATGTTATGTAGCCGTGGCAAGTAGGATCCGGATGGACTTAAGCATAGCCACTGGAAAAAGTTTCATCATTGTCCACGCCTGGTCGATGACGAAAACCTTTAACAAGTCTAGCTTTGAAAGTCTCAACTTTTCCATCTACACCAAGTAACCTTCTCAAGATATACTTTCTCCTGATGGGGATTTAACTCTTCAGATATAGCAACCAAAGTCCATACTTTGTTGATGTATAAGGATTCCTTCTCAGATCGCTAAGCATCCAGCCATTCTTACAGAGTCCGCACTCTCGATGGCCTGCTCGAAACTAGTTGGGTCATCATCTCATGATGCATTCCTCGCTCCCACTGTCATCGAGAAACCGAAGTATCTCTCAGGCGGATGAGGAACCCTGCTAGCTCGGCGGAGAGGCTGAGGTTCGTCGGGGAATATTGAATCCTTTGGTTCTTTCAAATCATCAGCTACAGTTTTATATAGCTGGAACCTTTCTAATTCTACAGAACTGACCTTGCCTCGATTCTTGTCCGGATTCTGCTTTAGACATAGGCCGGACAATCCCAGATCTTAACTTACTTAAGAGATAGGCTCTTCCCATACCATATCTTATATGGAGTTGTAGGCAGTGATCTGATTCGAACCTAATTCAATAGGTATGCAGCTTCTCAAGTGCACAACCCCAAAAGGAAATAGGTAACTCAGTAGTACTCATCATAAAGCACACCATATCTAATACGGTGCGATTGCTCCGCCCTGATACACCGTTGTGCTGTGATGTATTCAGTGGAGTAATACTGAGAGAGAATCTCATTCTCCTTTAGAATAGTCCAGGAATGCCATGCACAAGTATTCTCCTCCCTGATCTTATCATAGGACATAATACTTATACCTGTATTTTGGTTCTCTACTTCTAACTTATATTCTGTGAATATCTCAAAAGGTTCGGACTTATGTTTCAACAGGAACATATGGCTGAATCTTGAGAGACTATGAGAGAATGTATTGAAGTACAAAGAACCGGTCCTGGCATGTGTAGACAGGGGACCTTACATACATCAACATGTATCAATCCCAAGAGTTTACTAACTCTTTCTCTGTTTCCAATAAACAGAGCTATGGTCATCTAATCTTTGTGACATGACTGGCAAGTTTCATAAGATGTAAATTCAAACTGATTTAAATATGCATCTAAATGTAACTTCAGTCAGCCGAGTCGCATTGATATGACCTAGTCTACAATGCCTCAAGAAGGATTCGTTCATTTCTGAACTCTTCCTCTTGTGTGTGTTCCGTATACTAAGAACTGTAGTTTGATTTAGAACATCAATACTTTTAGATAACGTGCCTGAACCGATCAACTTTTGATATAGGAAATGTTCAAAACAATATCCAACACTACAAAATTATATCGTTTCTTTACTAGTAAAGAGACTGATATGATTTTGTATATCAGGTTCGGTATCTAATAGCATTTGTTCAGAATCAATATATTGGTAATACAGGGTGACAGTGACCAACAGACCTGGCTGCAACTCTTGCACCATTTTCTGTCTCATGAAACTTATCACCCGTTCTCAGTTCTCTGCCTTTCTGTAGCCCTATGTAACAGATTACATTTCTGGGATCCTGATCCGGTATCAGATACCCAGGACGCAGAGGATACTGAGAAACAGTTCTTTATAATGAACACACCCGAAGGAGATGCATCATATGCACTTTCTTCGTTTGGGCGGCATAGGAATTCTGGTATTCCCTTATTTCCTGCTCTTCCTTATAACAATTATAAGTTGGAGCAGGACCAACGTTCCCCAGCTCAGTATAACAAGCGGGTTCGGTCAATACATCCGTATTATTATCTTGATTAAGGCGTGACATGGTCGCTACCAGGAGAGAGAGAGAGAAGAAAACACTCTGCGTGCGCTCTTGCAAGATCAGATTGGTTATTATTTTATCTAATCAGGATGGCTACCACTGTTTTTATCAAATCTTTCATCAAACCCTAAAAGGAAAGACTAGCCGGGATTAATTACACGCTACAAGTTCGCCAATCTTTCAGCCAGGCCAGTGTCGGTACTTTGAGGGAGGTTCCCCGTGCTTTCGCACGGACCTAATTACAGTAAACCTCATTTTCCCAGAGGCGTAACCCCGTTGACACCATTCTAGACACCTACTAGATCGGCTAATTGTAATGTGTAAAACTCTCCCAGAAGTAACAATTACTCGTAGTGGGTATCGGGATCCAACTATCTCATAGAAGGTATGCAATCTCATTGCAAATTTCAACACTTGAAATTCCCGATAATTTTGCCCCTAGCGTCCTATGACCTTGACGCAGGCCAACAAACCATAGTGCGCTAGTCAAGTTCAACCCGTCATTTCCTGATTGAATTAAACCCACCCGCACGACCCTTGACGCAGGCCAACAAAGTCGCACGACTACCCTAATCCAATCTGCATCATATGCATAAGCAGATAAATACTAGTTAGCTACCGCACACTACGCCTTGACGCAGGCCAACAAACGTAGCACGAATACTAACTACTACTTATCTGAAATGACGGAGGGCTACGACAGGTTTTTCTGAAAACCTATTGCTTAATGAACTTGATATCGTTGTAGGATCGAATGAATTTTGAAATGGAGTGTTTTTTAGGCTTTTCTAGTTTTGTTAAAGGGGTCACTCCCGGTGAAGGGATCGTCAGCCCTTTCCTCATCGAATAAGGTGCAGGATATATCATATATACCGCTGTGCAAAGCAAAAATTATAGAAGCAATCAAAAGACAAACCCAGGGGTGTAGCATCTGCCAGTTATTGCTAAAGGGGTCACTCCCGGTGAAGGGATCTCGGCCTTTTCCTTATCGAATAAGGTGCAGGATGTTCTACAAGGAACACCGCGATGCAAAGCAAGAACTGTAGCTACCTGTTTTTGAAAATTCGATTCCACAACATCTTAGGTTTCTTTTTCTTTCTTTCATTAATCACATTGATGAAGTCCCATCATTTAAGTACCTAAACATCACAGATAAATACGACGTACACTTATGCCATCCGCATTCGCCTCGATGTCCCCTCGTGCACCGTTAGGTTAGGTAACTAACGGCAGAGCAGGATAGGGCTAGCGCGGGTGTAAAACATAAGTAACGTCTATATAATATATCATATATACTATATACTGTATCTATCACAGAACATCACATGATCACATCACAGATATCGCAGCAGAAGATATCATATGAAATATTGGATATACTAGGACGTCCGTGTTTTCAATACGAGCCAGTATAAAACACGGATTCCATGATCGCGATGAATAACCAAACCCATACCCCTAGACCCCTATGAGAGCGGCAAGCAACCCTACCAATTCTAGAGTTAGGAGACCCGGACTCGACTCCTCGAGTTGGTTTCCCACTGGACTCCAGAACCCGGTTACTTGTGCCATCCTCCTTAGGTCTATCCTAGTGCGGAAAAGTAAATAATATACAAACGGTGACATCTTCCGCAACCTGGAAGTGCCCCAATAAAAGAATATTACATACAAGTTTTTATATGAATGAAAATGAAAAACACTCATCTCACATAAAACCCCCCGGCTATTCAAACACGACGATCCAATATAATATATCCAGCAACTCATAACATCACATGTCATCAACGTAAGTAAACATGCGTATCCCAATTGTCGTTGACATATAGCAACGAAACCGGCAATATCACATATTACACTTATGGTCACAGAAAAGAAAGTGTAAAACTACAGCAGTTGGAATCCGCAACCTGCATAGACATCGCATGCCTAATCAAATGAATTCCTCAGACATCGCATGCCTAACAATTATAAACCCAGTATTTTAGTCTCATTATCGAAAACTCTTTTCAATATCAAGTCGGGCAATTCAACAAGATTCCCGATATCCTGATCGAATGCTCGTCGCAAACTTTAGTAGGCGGCCACACCCCGATACCGTCGACGAAGTGCACTAAGGCGGAACACCGCTACCGTGAGCACCCGAACGGATGCTTTCGGCGACGAGGTTCTCCTACAGTCACTTGGTCGGGGCTATGGGGTGTAGCAGTCTATTAAGTTTATCCGGCGAGTATCCGCGTACGCTACGTGATTGCGACGGACTTTTGATCGCATCAAAATTCCGTGGTAATCAAGTGAGACTAAAGTGCTATGTTTATAACATTCATATTAGTTATCTCATAACTACATGTGGATTCTAAATATTGTATCACATTCCAGATAAATAGAAAATGTTAAAGTTTCCGATCGAACTATCAAACACCCAATGTTTCCCAAAACAGCTCAACTCTTGAAATAAGTTTAAAAACATCCACTTCATGCCACAGTACCAACGGTCCAACCGTAGAAAGGTCAAGCCAACGCCTCACATGTGGCACGCCGTACTGCCCCAAACCCTAAGGTTCAAAGGGCAGTTCAAGACGGTCACATAATCGAGTTAAGTTTTGTTGTCATCTAGAGGGACCATCGCGTTACTTGCACTACTTAGAACGCTATTAAACCATGGAAAAATCCAACACTTGGAAATTTTCTGGCAGGCGAAAAATTGGGTATTTATATCCGGTCGAATTTTTTAACATATACAAAAATTATCCGGAAAAACACATAGACGAAGTTAAATAAACCGATCGAATCATCGAATCCCCAAAACAACCCAGAAAATTCAACTGTTGAATATAATTTAAAATTACCCAGAAAACACAGGATTCAGTATAAGACATTACTATGCAAAGAACGTGCCAAGAATCACCAATTTGGCCGCGGAACCGCCGCACATGCTAGGGTGGGGCCGCGGTTCCGCGACGCTTTGGTCGACATGGACTCACGTGCTTCACAGTAACTCTTATAATTCTCTACTGTAATTTTTGGATATTTTTAATTTGGAAAAATCCACATTTTCAGAAAATGTCCAGAGAGTGGTTTTGAATTAGGGTTTCGGGTTCAATCGGGTTTCTAACATCGTCTACACATCGTCTAAGGCTCTAGCTTGGCTCTGATACCACTGTAGGGTTCCTAGGCACCCAACTGAGGTTCCACAAGGCATCAACCATGCCAAAATCAAATTTTTCTTCTGCTGAGAAACCCTAATGCCAGATCCTTAACTAGAGGCAAAGGCGAAACATGCAAGTGAACAACTTTATTGCTAAGTGAATCGAAATACAACCTTTGTAGATCTGGTCCTCCACTTCCTTGGCTCCGTGATGACGTCCCTCCGCTGCAACCATCAGTATACGCTAGTCTACTCTGGTATATCGATGCCCCGTCTCGATACACCCACGACTAGGGACCTTGAAGGATGTACTTATGGACTACCATGTCCCCACTAGTATGATCTGCATCATAGTCCAGGTAGTCAAGTGCACATCCTAAGGGCTTTACCAACATGTAACAGAGAGACAATCAGTGTACACGTTAAGGTAAAGAGCAACCAGATAGCATACTATCTTGTCGAGCAAGAAAGTCCTCCCTATATATGTCCCAGCATCCACTACAATATACATCCTATGTACAGTAATGGCCTCTAGGCATACATATAACTAACATAAGATAGCTAAGTGATGTCTTCCTACACTGCATATGATGCAGATTAATTAGGACATTCATGCGACTTTGTTGACCATAGTTAAGGGTCATGTGAGTGGGTCTAATTAATCAAGAAATGACGGGTAGAACTTGACTAGTACTTATGATTTGTTGACCATAGTTAAGGTCATAGGTACCAGGGGTAAAAACCACATCGGGAATTTCAATAGTTGAAATTTGCAATGAGATTGCATACCTTCCATATGATGGTTGGATCCCAATCCCACTGTGGGCAATAGTTGCTCCCTCGATAATTTTGCTGTTTACAATTAGCTAACCCATTAGGTGTCTAGAAAGGTGTTAATGGGGCTACGCCTCTGGGAAGACAAGATTTACTTTAATTAGGTCCGTGCGAAAGCACGGGGAACCTCCCTCAAGTACCGACACTGGCCTGGCTGAACGGTTGGCGAAGTTGTAGACTGTAATTAATCCTGGCTAGTTTTCTTTTTAAAGTTTGAAAGAAAAACTTGATTAAAGCAGTGGGAGACATCGATTAGATAAGACAATAACCAATCTGATCTTTGCAAGAGCTTTCGCTGAGTGTATTCTTTTTTCTCTCTTAATGGCAGATACCAATGACAGGACTCAAGCTTCTACTAGATAAAAATAAACTGAATGGGACCAATTATAAAGAATGGCTGAGGAATCTGAACATTTCCTTGACTTATGATAAAGTATCATATGTCCTCACGGCTCCAGCCCCGCCCGTCCCACGTCCAAAATCCTCAGTTGTGGATATTGATGTCCGCAAGACATGGGACGCTGACTGTGCCACGGCCAAATACCTCGCGCTTGCATCGATGGATAACACACATCAAAAGCAGCACGAGAATATGGACGTTCACGCCATATTCCTCCATACAAAGGAGTTGTATGGAGAGCAATCCCGCGTATTATGATACGAAGCATCAAGGAAACTGTTTCAGATGCGAATGGCCCCTGGCACACCAGTAGGAGACCATGTTTTGAAGATGATAACTCTCATAGAAGAGCTTGAGGACCTTGGATGGATGATGGACAATGAACAATATACGGATATTATTCTGCAGTCCCTCCCCTCCAACTTTGCTCAATTTATAGTTAACTTCAGCATGCACAACATGGAGAAGGAACTACCTGAACTCCTTAATATGTTAAGGAGTGCAGAGAGCACACTGAAATCAGTGAAAACTCCCATTTTGAGTGTTGGGCAATCTTCCTCTTCTCGCTCAAAGGCTAAGGCCAAGGGAAAGATGAAGAAGAAGCCCACCAATCCTAGGGGTGGAGTTAAAAAGGTTAAAGGGAAGAACAAGTCCAAAGCTGGAGAATCGGGGAAAGGGGAATGTTACCACTGCCACAAAACAGGACATTGGAAGCGCAACTGCACGGAGTACTTAAATCTCAAGAAGGAGCATGGGGATGCTTCCGCTTCAGGTGTGTTTATGACAGAAAACTGTTTTTCAATAAACTCTGCTTCCAGGGTATTAGATACCGGTTCAGGTTCTCACATTTGCAATTCTATGCAGGGGCTGAGAAATAGCAAGGTTTTGAAGACAGGTGACCATACTCTCCGTGTTGGAAATGGTTCCAATGTACATACAGTTGTAGTGGGAGAGTATCATTTGGGGTTTCCGTCTGGGTGTATATTAGTTTTGAACCCATGTTATTTTGTACCTAGTATGTTTTGTAATATAATATCCGTTTCTTTGTTAGACAATGAAGGATATAATTTTGTATTGTAGAACAATGTTATGAACATTCACCTGAATCAAATGTTGGTTGGGTATGGTACGCTTAATAACGGGATATACGTCCTAAATCAACACACAGTTTTCAGCATACAACACACTAATAAAAGAAAACTTTCAGAAATAAATGAAACTTTTCTTTGGCACTGTAGACTTGGTCATATTAACGAAACAAGACTAAACAAGTTACACAAAGATGGATATTTAAACCCTTTTGAATATAAATCTTATGCGACTTGCCAGTCTTGTATCAAGAGTAAAATGACGAAAACTCCTTTTACCGGACACGGAGAAAGAGCTACTGAGCTCCTAGGCCTCATACATAGTGATGTATGTGGGCCAATGTCTACACAGGCTAGAGGCGGTTTTTCATACTTCATTACTTTCACTGACGATTTCTCAAGATTCGGTCATGTATTTTTATTAAAGCACAAATCCGAAGCTTTCAAGAAATTCATTGAATATAAACTCGAAGTAGAAAAACAAACCGGCTTGAGTATCAAAATGCTTCGATCAGATCGAGGTGGAGAGTATCTCAGTACAGAATTTGCAAACTTCCTAAAAGAGAATGGGATTCTCTCTCAGCTCACTCCTCCTTACACACCACAGCACAACGGTGTGTCAGAACGACGGAATTGGAACCTATTAGATATGGTCCATTCTATGATGAGTGATGCTGAGTTACCCGTCTCATTTTGGGGGCATGCATTGGAGACTGCAGCGTTTCTACTGAACAGGGTTCCAACCAAAACCGTGTCTATCACGCGATATGAGATATGGCATGGGAAGAGACCATCTCTTAAGAGAATTAAGATTTGGGGTTGTCCGGCCTATGTTAAAAAGCAGAATCCGGACAAACTCGAGACACGGTCGGTCATGTGTAATTTTGTGGGATATCCAAAGAACTCTTATGGATATCTATTCTACCACAAGGAGGAAAAAAACGTGTTTGTTTCTCAGTATGCCACATTCTTGGAAAAAGAGTTTTTCACAAATGAAACTGATAGCAATGTGGTGGAGCTAGAAGAGGTTCTAGAGACACAAACTACAAATGACGACTTGGTTGAACCGGCTGTTCCAATAGAAACTGAGGAACCTCGACCACTCCGTAGGTCTGGTAGGACTTCTCGCCCACTGGAGAGGTACTACGGTTTCCTCATTGATGGTGACAGAGAAGGCTGCATCATGGAGGATGATGATCCTACCAGTTTTCAGCAAGCTATCACGAGTGGAGACTCTGTGAAGTGGCTGGATGCCATGAGATCCGAAATGGAGTCTATGTACACCAACAAAATATGGACTTTGGACGTTGTACCCCCTGGGGTAAAACCTGTGGGGTGCAAATGGATCTTTAAAAGAAATATTGGTGTAGATGGGCAGGTAGAGACCTATAAGGCAAGACTTGTGGCGAAGGGTTTTTGTCAAAAACCAGGTTTGGACTATGACGAGACTTTTTCTCCCATAGCCATGCTTAAATCCATTCGGATCCTACTTGCTATTGCTGCTCACTATGACTATGAAATCTGGCAGATGGACGTTAAAACGGCATTTCTAAATGGAGATTTAGAAGAATGCGTTTATATGGATCAGCCAGAGGGCTTCATTGACAGTGGGAGCAGCGGGAAAGCATGTAGATTGCTTAAATCCATATATAGGTTAAAGAAGGCATCACGGAGTTGAAACATCTGTTTCGATGATCTTATCAAAGAGTTTGATTTCATCAAAAATCCAGATGAACCTTGTTTTATAAGAAGGCTGTAGGGAGAGCTGTCACATTTCTCGTATTGTACGTGGATGACATTCTTCTGATAGGAAATAATATTCCTATGCTACAGTCGGTCAAATCTTTCTTATCACTAAGGTTCTCCATGAAGGACCTGGGTGATGCCACATACATTCTGGGCATTAGGATCTATAGGGATAGATCCAAGAGGTTATTGGGATTTTCCCAAACCAGGTACATCAACACCATCCTAAAAAGGTTTAGTATGGAAGACTCCAAGCGGGGTGCCTTACCCGCTTGCCATAGGGTCACTCTCTTTAAGGACTCTTGCCTAAAAGACCGATGAAGAAAGTGCTCGCATGAGCATTATACCCTATGCTTCGGCAGTAGGATCTATAATTTATGTGATGTTATGTACACGCCCAGATGTAGCTTATGCACTTAGTGTTGTAAGCAGGTATCAATCCAACCCAGGGGAGAATCACTGGATAGCTGTGAAGAACATTCTTAAGTACTTGCGAAGGACTAAAGAATTGTTCTTGGTGTATAGTAATGGAGATCTCCAAATGGAGGCTTTTACTGATTCGAGCTTCCAGAGCGATAAGGACGACAGCAAATCTATCTCCGGGTTTGTATTTACCCTCAATGGAGGTGCGATAAGTTGGAAGAGTTCCAAACAGGATACCGTTGCAGACTCTACGATGGAGGCTGAGTACATTACTGCGAATGATGCCGCCAAGGAAACCGTCTGGATGAGGAAGTTCGTCTCGGAGCTAGGAGTAGTTCGAACCATTATTGATCCAATACCATTGTATTGTGATAATAATGGGGCTATGGCGTTAGCCAAGGAGCCCAGGTCCCATCAGCGGTCCAGACACATCCTGAGGCGTTTTCATTTGATCCAGGAGATTGTAGATCGCCGCGAGATCGAGATTAGGAGAGTAGACACAAAGAATAACGTCGCGGATCCACTCACCAAGGCCCTCCCTCAGCCGCGGCATGAGCGACTCTCTGAGATGTTGGGTATGAGATACGCCAATAACTGGCCTTAGTGCAAGTGGGAGATTGTTGGATATATGTATGCCCTAGAGGCCATTATATGATAGTGGATGTATTTATACATGTATATATATATATATATTCAGTGTAAATTCTTGCTCGGCATGATAGTATGCTATCTGGTTCTTCTTTATCTAACATGTTGATTTGATCATGCTTTTATTCATTCATACATGTTGATAAAGCCCAGAGGATATAGGCTTGACTATTGTGATTATGATAGAGATCATACTAGTGGGACATCTGTAGTTTATAAGCATATCCTGGAATGTCCCTAGTCGCAGGTGTATCGAGATGGGGCATCGATATACCAGAGTAGACTAGTGTATATGACACTAGACCCATATGATAGGCGATGGATGTTCCCACATTCATCGATGTTTGACATCGAGATCGTATACGGGTGCTCAGTGGTGACTGGGTACATTGGACGGACTCACCGAGAACTCCTATATGGAATTATATTTATCGTCGGATAGCAGTTCTCAGGCGACACTGGTACAGGTTAGTCTGTAGACCCGAGATCATCATAAAGTCTTGTGTGTTCTCCCACTGTACTTTGATTACCACCCTACCACGGATCTACTGAGTTGTGCAAACAGGTGGCCGTTGGGGACAGTCCCGAGACACACGAAGGCGATGAGTGATAGGAAGGGTTTCGTCTCTCCCGGTATTGGGAGTTGATGTTGTGCTGTGCTCGATTGGTTATATCAGTAAGTCCCTGGCCAGGGCTGTTGAGATTTACTGATAAGTGTTATCAGTAGTTTCTCGATCTGTTATAGACTATTCATCGGCACGACTTATTGAGTTATTGGG
Organism: Agapanthus africanus; assembly: GCA_030015575.1. Taxonomy (NCBI): domain Eukaryota; kingdom Viridiplantae; phylum Streptophyta; class Magnoliopsida; order Asparagales; family Amaryllidaceae; genus Agapanthus; species Agapanthus africanus. Next base: position 509,125,392 of record CM057340.1, read on the forward strand.
GTTGACGTCACCATCCCTAGACTCGATATGCAGCATATCTGACGAAGAGACCGGACTATACGGTAATGTTGCCGGTTGGCTCGACGGGAGTTGTGACAGGTTCGCTTGTTTTCTTCTGATAGCTCAGTACCCGGGTGGCCGTTACGTTTAGCTGACCGCTTGCGGCTTGGGGGTGCTTGATATGATCATCACCCACTGCCGGCGTATTGACAAGTCTTAGAGTCCCACAATGGAGTTGCCTAGTCCAGGCGAAACGATGTGGTGCACACATACATGCATACATAATTCTATCGTGGTTGTTGATATAGTGGATGGTGGACCCGATTAAAATACACGTAAGAGATACCGTATATTAATCGGGCGGTTTGCTTTTAATCGGGTCGTATGCGATATGACCGAATTGCTAAATCAAGTGTTGATTTATCATAGACCATTAGTTTCTCACTTTAAACCCTTTCTTGACTTTTTGTTGTGTGCATGCATGTATGCATTTATTCTCATTCATGCACATGGGATGCGCATGCACACATACATGCATACATAATTCTATCGTGGTTGTTGATATAGTGGATGGTGGAAATATAAGACTCACACCATATATATATAAATATATAGATATTATTTTTAGAAAAAGAAAATTGGAATTGAAAAATTGTTATCATGGTTTATTATTTTATTCATGCACTAACCCCTTGGATTAACCATGATTCATTTTTTATAGCCATTTTTGTTCCAAACTAAATATTTAGATATTTTATAACTATGGTTAAGAATGAGAAAGAGAAAATATATATATATATTTTTTCATTTCTCATTTTTTTCTAATGCTTATCATTATCTTGAGCTCTTTACAAGCCATCATCTTCTTCCTCCTTTCTCTCTTGCTCTATAGTTTTCTCTTGTGAGCAAAAGAGTCACCAAGTTAGGATTTTGAAGTGAGAAAACAAACCACATCACCATTCTACACTAGTCTTTCCCATTAGTGTAGAGTGTTAGCTTCCATTTCTTCTCTTAATCTAGTGGAGCTTCAAGCTTGGACAAAGAGGACTCCGGGTGGATCGTCGTGGACCTAGAAGATCTCAAGCGAACCATTTTCCAACCCTCAAGTAGCCAAGGAGTCTAGCATAGGGAGCTACAAAGGTTGTACTCTCAAAACCCTAGTTTTTACTACTTGTGTGCATGTTATAGTTATGTTACCCTAAATTTTCTAGCATGATCCTTAAGATAGTTTCTTTAGCACCATATAAATTTTAAATATGGCATGTGTGTTGCCTCCAAACCCTTGTAGTGGTGCTGTAAGAAACTTTTCATGTATCGTACTGAATTGTATATTACTTAATGGGAGATTGGGATATACACGGATATAGTAACAGTCTTACTCGAAATGGTAGTATGCTACCTGGTTTGTTTCTACCTCAATATGTGCATGTATTTCTTTTAGCATATCGCTTATACATATTAGTAGAGCCCTTAGGATCTTTGCTTGATTACCAGAGTTATGATGGCAATCACCTTAGTAGGACTGGGTAATCTATAAGCACATCCTATACAGGTCCCTAGTCGTAAGATTATCGAGACGGGGAATCGATACTCCATACTAGACTAGTGTATACTCTTGTCATACCAGTAGGGGAGATGGTCTGTATAAGGCTACTCCAGCATCCCGGCCATCAATCTGTGGCCAAACACGGAATAAAACTTTTAAAACTTGGCGCTAACGAAACCCTAAATCCCAGATCGAACCATTAACCCTATACTAGTTAACTGTAAAAGGAGTTTAAGAGATTATACCGATCAATCGTACCCTTCGATCTTCATCCTCTGTCCAAGCTCCTCACGGCTTTCTCGATCGAGTTCGCTCTCCGGTCTCCCTCGTTGAAAAGGATCCACGTCAAGGATTCTTTATACGGGCTCCCGCTTCTAAATCGAAGCAACTTGGACATCAAGTTTGCTAGCCTAGATGCTCAAGGTGAAGTAGAGATAGTGTGTGAATACTTTGTCTCATAACACCCATGGATTATCAACTCTTGAGAGAGATGGGTAGAGGTTGAAGAAGATGCCCATGATGGAAAATGTGAAGCTTAAAGAAAAAGCAAGTGACTAAGCCAAGAGAAAAGAAATGAGATGGCTGCCATCTTTTTTGTGTGTGTGTTGTGTGATATTGTGATGGCTACAAAAAAAAAAGTCACTCCAAAAATATCTTACATGCCTTCACAAAATATCTCATAACACTATTCACAAATATCTTAGCCAAGAAAAAGGTCTAGCCATGCCAAGAATGAGTCACAATTTCCACCATTAAACATTTAAACCAAAATGTTTATCCAAAAAGAAATAGCATCAACTAAAGTTATCTTGTAACGAAATACAAGAATACCCCTCATCTTTATATACATACCCGCATCCGTATTCCGACTAAATACGAATACAACGAGACAAAAGTAGTCCAACAATATAATATTAGGATCCGGCTTAAACCAAAGCCCACTATTATTATCCGTCCAATCATGATCCGTGCATAAATGCACGTATATGATCGAACCCTTCCATAAAACCATACAGCCTCTACAACATTTCGCACAAATCAGGGAAAACCTCTGTGTAGGACTCTAAAGACTCGTTGGTACACTGGCAGTGGGTTTAACCACAAGCACGTCAGTGGCACTAGCTGTACGTAACGGCTGCCCAGGTATTGAGCGAAAGGCGCTCTATGAAGAGTACTACTGAGTTACCTTTTTCCTTTTGGGGGTTATGCACTTGAGAAGCTGCATACCTATTGAATTAGATTCGAATCAAATCAGTGCCTACCACTTCATATGTGATATGGAAAGGGAAAAGCCCATTTCTTAAGTTAGTTAAGATTTGGGGTTGTCCGGCCTATGTCTAAAAGCAAAATCTGGACAAGCTCGAGGCAAGGTCAGTTATGTAGAACTGGAATGGTTCCAGCTATACAAACTACAGCTGATGATTTGATAGAACCAAAGGATTCAATAGTCCCCGACGAACCTCAGCCTCTCCGCCGATCTAGTAGAGTTCCTCACCCACCTGAGAGATACTTTAGTTTCTCTATGACAGTGGGAGTGAGGACTGCATCATGAGATGATGACCCAACTAGTTTCGAGCTGGCCATCAGGAGTAGGACTCTGTAAGAATGGCTGGATGCTTAGTGATCTGAGATGGAATCCATGTACACCAACAAAGTATGGACTTTTGTTGCTATATCTGAAGGGTTAAATCCCCATCAGGAGCAAGTATATCTTGAGAAGATTACTTGGTGTAGATGGAAAAGTTGAGACTTTCAAAGCTAGACTTGTTAAAGGTTTTCGTCATCGACCAGGCGTGGATAATGATGAAACCTTTTCCAGTGGCTATGCTTAAGTCCATCCGGATCCTACTTGCCACGGCTACATATCATGACTACGATATCTGGCGGTTGGGTGTCATGACTGCTTTTCTAAAATGATGTTTTAGAAGAGAGCGTTTGTAAGTACACAGCCAGAGGGCTTCGTAGACAGTGGGAGCAGCGGAAACGTGCACAAGTTGCTTTATAGGATAAAGCAGGCATCGCGGAGTTGGAACGTCTGTTTTGATGTAGGAGTCAAAGAGTTTGACTTCATCAAAATGGTAGATGAACCTTGAATATACAAAAGGATAGTAGGGAGTATGGTGATGATCCTCGTAGAGTACGTGGATGACATAATCTTGATAGGGAAGGAGTTTCCTATGCTACGCTCAGTCAATCTCCGCTTATCACAAGGATTCTCCATATAGGATCAAAGTGATGCCTCCTAAATCCTGAGTTTTGATCTATGAGATAGAAGTAACTAGATGTTAGGATACTCACTAGTTGTAGTGAGATGGTATCAATCGATCCTGGGGAGAATCACTAGAAGTGTTCCAGGGTGATAAGGACGACTGAATGTCAGTCACAGGCTTTGTATTTACCCTCAGTGGAGGGACGGTATGTTGGAAGAGTTCCAAGCTAAATACCGTGGCTAACTAGATGATAAAGGCAGGATACATCGCTACTTAAGATATTACCAAAGAGGCAGTCTGGGTGTATATTGGTTCATGAGATGAACTTAGTTCCTCCCATTGTGTGACAATGGAGTTGTGGCTTATGCCAAGGAATGTCCGTCCCATCAGTGATCCAGACATATTCTAAGGCAGTATCACCTGATCATGGAGATGGTTGATCTCCAGGGTGATTGAGGTTAGGAGAGTAGACTCAGAGGACAATACGGCGGATCCACTCACAAAGGCCTTTTCCCAGAGAGAGACTTTTATGGGATGGTTGAGTATGAGATACTACAACCACTGCTATCAGATGGCCCTCGTGCAAGTGGGAGATTGTTAGTTATATGTATGCCCTAGAGGCCATTACTATACATAGGATGTATATTGTAGTGGATGCTTAGACGTATATAGGGAGGACTTTCTTGCTCGACATGATAGTATGCTATCTGGTTGCTCTTTACCTTAACGTGTACACTGATTGTCTCTCTGTTACATGTTGGTAAAGCCCTTAGGATGTGTACTTGACTACCTGGACTATGATGTGGATCATACTAGTAGGGACATGGTAGTCCATAAGTACATCCTTCAAGGTCCCTAGTCGTGGGTGTATCGAGACGGGGCATCGATATACCAGAGTAGACTAGCGTATACCTTCTCGACCCATATAGATGGGCGATGGATGATCCCATATCCATTAGTGTTTGACATCAGAGATGATATACGGGTGCTCAGTGGAGACTGGGTACACTGGACGGACTCGCCGAGAACTCCCAGATGGTATTATACCTTACGTCAGATGGCAGTTCTCTGGTGACACTGGTACAGGTTAGTCTGTAAACCCGAGATCGTCATAGAGTCTTGTGTGATGCCCACTGTGCTTTGATTTCCACCTTACCACGTCCAAGAAGGCGTGCAAAACGGTGGTTTTTGGGTACAGTCCCGAATTACATGGAGGTAATGAGCGATAGGAGGGGATTCGTCTCTCCCGGTATAGGGAGTTGATGTTGCGCTGTGTTCGATTGGCTATAACCGGAAATCCCTGGACAGAGTTGCTGAGATTTACTGGTAAGTGTTACCAGTAGTTTCTCGAACTGTTATAGACCTCATATCGACACGACTTATCGAGCTATTGGGGTCTGACGTTTACCACCCTTAGGCGAGATATGCAACATATCAGACGACGAGACCGGACTGTACGGAAAGTGTTACTTGGTGGATTCACAGGAGTGTGAGTGGGCTTGCTCGTCGATCTTCTGATCGCTCAATACCCGGGTGGCCGTTACGTTTAGCAGACCGCTTGCGGCTTGTGGGTGTTTGATATGATCATCACTTGCTGCCGGTGTATTGACGAGTCTTTAGAGTCCTACACAGAGGTTTCCTGGCTCAAGCGAAACGAAATAGGAGCGCATATGAGATATGTGCGGGACCGAGAATAATACCAGTATGTGATACTGTATTCTATTCTCGCGATTTGTATCATTGGACGGTTATATATGATATAGCCGGGTTACCGAATCAAGTGTTGATTCGATACATTGATACACTTTATATTAGTCGGTTATATGCGATATGACCGGATCATTAAATCAAGTGTTGATTTAATGATTTGATGTATAATTATATATTTGATATATTACTTTACATTAACTAGTATTTGTTCACTTAAGATTGATTTTCTCACTTGATGTGCACAAGTAGTATATGTGATATATTTTTGTGCACTTGATTGTATCATGATTGATGATACATGTAAACTTGGGTGTGTATGATTAAACCATGGTTATGTTAATGGTTAGGGTTTTGATTTATTTATTTATTTATTTATTCATTTTGGATATAATAAAATGGTGGCTTTTTGTTTTATACTTGAAACTTCTTGAAGCTTTGAAAAGCTTTGACCATTTTGTTGTTTTCCTTAACCCTAACCATTCACATAAACCATAGTTTATTCTCTACACTCTACCATGGTTGGATTATGATAAGAATGAATGGGATTTTCTTTTTAAGATAATCCTTTTTATTCTTTCATCTTCATCTTCTTCATCAAGCTTTATGAAAGCTTGCAAGCTTCAATGGTGAAATGAGAAAAAGAGTGAGAAATCCAATTCTAAAGTGAACCCACTTCCTATTTTTTCATCCTCTACCACTTGCCAAGTAGTATAGGGTGTTTTCTTCACAAGTTTCATGGCTTGGTGAAGTTGGAGCTTGATCTTGTGTTGCCTCGACGTAGATCATCTTCGGCATCGAAGTCGACGACCTAGCCCGCCCATTTCTCCGATGAAGCCGACGCTAGAGCCCGGGATCCGATGATCGCAGCGAGGGGACTTCATCACGGAGCTATGGAAGTGGAGGACCGGATCTACAAAGGTTGTGTTTCCGTTCACTTTTAGAGTAAAGTCGTTTATTCGCATTTGTTTCGCCTATTCTCTAGTTAACGATCTTTGCTTAGGGTTTCTCGGCATATAATTTTTGAATTTGGCATGGTTGATGCCTTGTGAGACCTCATTAATGAGCCTAGGAACCCTACATTATCCGCCCGCAACCCACTTTCTTCGCCAACACAACTTTAGGGCCGTCCCCTTCATTCTATGCTGACCCCGGCCGGGGCTGGCTTTTTGGTAAGCCCGTTCCCACCACGCTCACAGCCCGGCTGGCCTGCCAGCGGTAGTGGGAATTCTCCCGTTCACTGGTAAAACAAAGGGTTGGTTGGATGCGGGATCTACTCCACGAGGAGCGGTACGGACATAGATGATATCATCACAACCTCTCTTTGCGTACCACTAGGGATGCTTAACGCCATTTTTCCAACTGGCATTACCCGTGCTTTCGTCTCTCTCAGTGTGGTCAGCACTGGGTGTTTCCGAGCAGCGTGGCTTACACCCATTTGCATTAATTCATCCAAAGTTCCTTACCCTTATGCACGAATTTTGGAATAAGCCATCTTCCTATCAAGGTTAAGGAGTCAATTGAGCATCTCAGCGGCGGGATTGAATACCCGGATCGAATCAGAGTTCACGCCGCCTGCCCTGAACAAATAGGAGGCGTGGGCCACAGGTCACACATAAGCCACCGGTTCGCACGACAGAAGAACACCTAACATAAAGATGCACACTCCTCCATGTGAAATAGGAAGATGAATCTTCACTTTTTTGTAGTAGCCGTGACCAACAGCCATTAGCAGTCGGCTCGTTGGTAAGGAGAGAGCTTCAAGCCCGATTTCTGGTGGCACACCCCCTAAGCAAGCACCACTCGATGAAGGGGGGGCAGGGAAAGCTACAGGCCCAAAACCTTCAACCCTTCTTTCTATATAGGGGTGCTCGGGGCACCTCATCTTGTCATTTCGTCGTTGCTCATTCCCGTTAGGCCGAAGTGTCTGGCCTTTCCTTCTCCGCGCCCGCTCACGCTTCGATGACCTATCACGGGGTAAAGATAAGAGAGTACGAAAGAATTGTAAACAGAGCATACTGCAGAAAGATTCTAAATATGACAAGTCCCCCATGGATTCGAGAAGAAGGAAATGAAGAACGGGAACAAAACGAAATAAAGTATTTCTAGCGGATGAGCTTCTACCAATTATATTTGGTAATAGAATAGGGCGGCTTGCTCTGACCAACACTCCACTTTTTGCTCTGTCCATGGACCGTATGAATTTCCTGGAATGTAGATAGTCCAAAAAAAGGAATTCAGGGATAGGAATAGGAATTATAGTACCAATGGAAAAAGGGGCACCAGTAGGAACATCTCTACTGACGAACCATTTCAATACTACGGGTGCTGCCGTGCCATGAGGCATGACCATGGAAGTAATGAAAAAGAAGAAGTTCTGTAGTTGGACCATCTGCTCTATCCGTTCGATTTTAGCTTCTCTAGAGAAGATGAGACGCTAAAAATAAATGAAAGTGTTCGCAACGCATACCGAAAATCCATGTTGTCGAACATTAATGACTAGTTCGAACACCAGGAGCAGGGTTGAAACCAAGAAGAATTTGTTACTTTCCTGATGTTTCCGAACGTTTTCAATTAAACTTTCTCGTAGGATTATTTTAACAATGTTTTCGATGATATTAGTGGATGCTATTCGAACCGTTCCATTTTTACTCATGTCAGCATTTCTTATAGAAGTTATTATATCAACAATCGCGTCTCTGCCCATAATGAATTCATATTATTGGTGCTTCCTAATTTTGATATAATCAACATGTTATTTTACTTGAATTATTCAATCATTAATTATGAAATTCATTATTTAAAGTATATGCATGAGACACAATCTACTAATTTGATCCATTTCAGATATGCTACTATAACTATATCATAGTTTCATCTACAAGTATTTATAATACCTCGGGAGCTAATAAAACCATTTTAGTCAAATGCAGATTCAGGGTAAGCTTAATTCCCGAGCAATCACGCCAAAAACTCGAGTTCCTTTTGGATTTCCTTCTTGATCAATGACAACCGCTGCATTGTCATCATATCATATTATCATAGCGTTGTCACGTTTGAGCTCTTTACATGTACGTACAATTACAGCTCTAATTACTTCCGATCTTTCTAGAGGGCACTGCTTGTTTGATTACAGCAACAATAACGTCACCAATATGAGCATATCGGTGATTATCGGCTCCTATGTTTCGAATACACATTAATTCTCGAGCTCCGCTGTTATCTGCTACATTCAAAAGGGTCTGAGGTTGAATCATATCATTTTTATTAGAATTGATTAACAGGAAAGATTATTGGTAGCCCATGCTACCTCCAGGCTCAACATACCTCCTTCTTGAGTTTGGGGCATAACTGCATCTCCAGCGGTCTTTCATGGCAATTTCTTTACTCTTCGACGAAATTCCTGCATCAGATTTGCTTTGGGTCTCCTTCCTTCTTTTATATGGCTCACCCCCATTTCTGGACCCAGCATTTGCTCTCATTGGCCCCTTTTCCTCTCGGCTGATTCACATTTTGTATCTGGCTTGGGTCGGGACACCTATCCACGATCCGGCACTCAGTCCTTTTATTTTGCACATGAATCAGAGAAAAGTGAGAGGGTCACACTAAACGTACGCGCTTATGTGCGCACTACTGGGATACGAACGCTTAGAACCAATTGGAGTCAATTGGATGAAAGTTCATTTAAAGCTTGCCGACCCGTGGTGAGCGTATACATTACGTTATGTATAATAAAGTCCAAAACGAAGTCAGGAGGGTTAGTAGTATTTGTCTAGCTCCGGATGTAGGGCTGACTTACCCGGCCCGGTTAGCGAGATGTTTACTTTACACGGGGATGCGAATCCACGATCTTATCCTGTCTGAAACCTGTCATTTGTCTCATCCATCGTTCACAAACCTTGTATGGTTTTGGTCTAGAAAGACGACATTAAATTGGGAGGAGCTTTCAAAGGGCAATGCTCTGCTATGAAAGGCCACCGTGCGTCTAGTGCGGATCACGTAGAACCAGCTGGGTCTTGTACGGATGGTCCTAATCAATCTCACGATTTGTAAAATGGTTAGGCTGCGTCTGTGAGGTGCGGCTCTACCAACGAAGGAGCCACCCACCAACTTGCTAGTGAAGCATCACATAAGAAGAAGATTGATGTATCAAGATCGCTATCTGTGAGATAGGGCGGGACCAACCGACTGAATCTCTCGATCGAAGAAGAAAAGGCTCATTATTTTCACCCTAATACGAGATTCTAGAAATAATAAGAAGGTTGTCGGCATCAGTATGAGAGAAAAGATCTTGTATATATGTCGTTATATTATAGAAGTACTTCTTCGTCCATCCTTCTGCAAGCAAGCGGATTCTCCAATTCTTCAGAGGCCAAGCTAGCCTATGTTGAGCGATCGCTCACTTGAAGAGAAAGAGATGTGTGGCTGAGCGATGGAAGAAAGATAGCTTTCAGGAAAGGAATGGTCCTTCTCCTTCGTTGGAATTAGTCTGGATGATCGATCACCACTTCTTTATTGAAAGGAATGCATAAGGAGCTTTTTCATTTTATGGAGGACGGCTTAATAAGTATAGACTGAGGAAATCCTCTTTCGATATATAGGAAAGGTGAAGCGCTTTGCTCATCTATTCATTCCGTAGAAGCATGCACTATTGTCATTATAGCAATAAGTAATTGGGATGGAGATCATATGACGTAACAGAACAAGACCGCTTTCTAAGACGGCTGAGTAGAATGAGGTAAGAAAACGTGCCTTTGACTCGGGCGCGGCAACAAAGCGCGAAATTCCATTATCCGCGTAGAGGGCGGTACGAAAGTGACTCATAGCGGAGAAGCGGCTCGGCTTATTGTAGCAAGCGCGTCTTTAGTAATCAACAATGCATAGGGGAAGAGCACGAAGTGATGATATATTTCGTAAGCAAATGGTTCAATTCAATGTAGTGGAAGGCCAGCGCTAATGCCCTTACGTCACTCGAATTACCGATCAATCGGATGAGCAGAAGATCTTGGAGACAAATCATATTTACCCGTGTATATAGTCTCATCCGAATTGTTAACTCGCCCGAGATAATCGATCACGTCAGACATCATTGATTTCTCCATCTCAGTGGAATCATATCGAATGCATTACCCAGTTGCAGAATCTACTTTTTCCATTTCATTCATTCTTTTACGAAATTCTATTAATTTCATTAGGATTTTCCAGGCAAGACTATAATGAGGAGGACAACAGCCTCACGACCGACTTTCGATAAGTAGTTAGTAAGAGGGAATTTTGTCATTGGTTCGAGTTCAATTTGTGAGCATGCGTATCTTGATAACATTCGCCTTATGGCTTCCTTTGCGGTTGCATATTCCCCAATGTTGACCTTGGAGGTAGTTCTTAATGTCAAAGAACCAAGGATTTCCATCATTAGGGTCATCTGTGGTCGTATCTACTTCCGGGTTTCATTCATTATTCTCTTGAGTGATATGATGTCTTTCAGTAAATTCATGGTCGAGACTTTCTCAATGACGAGGGACTCGATCCCATTGAGCGATATACGGGCAACTGAATAACTAACTCTAGCATGGCCAAAGCTTCTGCTAACTTGTTTTCTTCTTTCTACACATGCGATCATTCTAACTCTTCAAATCCTTTGACTAAGTGTTCAGCCAAAGTGTGATACGCTTTTGAAATGGTCTTGGTTCTTTGGTTTTCCAGGATTCCAAAACTTGACTGATGACTAACTTAGAGTCACCAATGACCTTGAGACTTTTTGCTATTAGTTGTTGGGCTACTGTTAAGCCCGCGATGAACGCTTTATACTCGGCCACGTTGTTGGTTGCTGGAAAAACCAATTGGGTTGCTTTAGGTATGAGTACTCCTTCAGGTGAGAGGAGGACGATTCCTATGCCTGTTCCAGTTTCTTTACGTGCACCATCGAAAAAAGGGGGTCCAATTTTTCCCTTCATCTTTTTCTTCGGTTTAAAATAGGATATCTTCATCAGGGAAGTTAGTATGAACTGGTTCGTATGACTCCTCTGGGGGGTTGGCTAAGCTATCTGCTACTGCTTCCCCTGGCTTGCTTTCTGAGTGAAATAAGTCATTTCAAATTAAGATAACATTCTTTGCCATTGAGATCTTCGTCCAGTAATAGAATAGCAGGTTTTTCAAATATCTATTTGATAGGATCCATTCGGGCCAGTAACTTCACAGGATAGGACGGTATGGTTTGACAGAGTTTTTTAGTTGCCCACACTACAACAAGACAATGCTTTTCTATTTGCGTGTAGCTAGTTTCATAGTCGAGGAGGGTTTGACTATAACTGTATAAGTCAATTGCCCCCTTCTTTCCAGTGTCGTCATGTTGTGCCGAGACTGCACCCATTGCGGTGTCAGTAATAGACACATAAAGGAGTAGTGGCCTTCCAGGGATTGGAGGTGATAATACCGGCGTATGAATGAGGTACCTTTTAAGCTGAACATAATGTATTCCTTTGTCACTTATCGGTCAAAAATTTTATAGTGCTTCGCGTTCTTCTTGAGAAGCCGGTTCATGGATGCACATCCAGTGCTATCTTGTGAGAGAAAATCTTTTCAAGGGCGCCGATGAACTCTGTAATCTTTGCAAGCCCAAGTATTAGTGTTTTTTGTGAAGATCTTACCTACAAAATCGCACACCCTAACTCCACATATCGGCCGCGGATCTGCCGCACATAGGGGTTATTTGCCGCTGAAGCGCCGCGCTTTGGAGTGATCTTGGTTCCAAACTTTTGGGGCCTTCTTGTATTAACAAGTGGAGATTTATATGATGTCCGGAATCTTCATATCTTCTCTGAGTCTCTGCCAGTATTGATTCTTCGATTTTAACTAAACTTCATCGGCAGATTTTTGATTCCCGACATCTCGATATCCCGATCTCCTGACCTGAGCCAAATCTTGCACAATATCTCCATGAATAATGTTAGTAATATTTGTTATAGAGATATTATTCTAACCATTTATATGATGTTATATCTTTTAAAGAATCTTGATTAGAATATTTGATATGATATGCATAATAAAAAATATTATATGCATATATTTTCCTTCATAATGTTAATTATATAAATATATGACAATAGATATTTTTACAGATAAACCCAAATATGTTAAATATTTATAATAAACACCTTTTAAATATTTATCAAAAGTAAGGAAAATGCTATATCAAATGTGCGATATTTTCGACTGAAAAATACCCCCAAACATAAATTTGATCGTCCTGATCAAACTAGTTATTAAAGAGAGGGAGAAAAAGAAAAAGAAAAAAGAAAAACCTAAGTAGCACACTTTCATAGGCAACACGATTGCACTGAGCACGTGCAATAAGCCGTTAAACCTCTAGGTGTCCCTAGTAGGACGAGTGTTGTCTCCTGAGGGTTATCAGTGGATTACACTCACAAAATCCCATAATAAAAGAAAGAAGATGAAAGTTACGTACAAAGATAAGAACTATAAAAGAAAGAACTTGAAAAGAAGAGTTTCCAGCTACACTAGCTTTTCAGTTTCCATGAGCCCTATCTTAATGGTCATGAAAAGATGTTAGCAATCATATCATCTCTCAATAAAATATCGCCTTTAGTCTTCCTCCCTACCTTTCTTCCAAACATCGATCATACACCCCTACGTGTGTGTAAAAGACATCCCTACACTTAGAGAATTCAATTCAAGCTATCAAACTCTTATCCATCTTTCTTAGTACTTTTTAGTTGGTGAATATTATCAGATGGAATTGCTAACACATCCTTCATGCGACCGTTAATATTTCTTGAGGTACTAACCGACCGATTACTAAATGTGTTCGCGCATTTAAGCGTAATTGCTCATCTTACAATACCTAAGGCTTAGCAGTGGCTCCCAAACCAGTTGGTCCAAGGCATTAGGTGATAAAGCACCATCGCTATATATTTTTTATGTTGCCTTAAGCAATTACAAACCAGTGTTAATTTTTCTTCACCGTTTTTTCCTCATACTAAGGCTTTTAAACAAGAGCATTTCAAGGTATCCTTTACTATCCCAAATTTCAAGATATGTGCAAGTGCGTATAGTAGGGTATCAACGTTCAAATGTGTGGCCTCAAGAATAGGGACTATTTTCAGACTTATTTTTATCCTCAGATTAGCAATTTCCTTTATCTTACTAACCCTTGGGATAACGGCTCATAACTACTTATTACTAGTTTCGTTTAAGAAAACATCTAACTTTCTTACTTTTCTTAAACTATTCCTATCTTTTATATGTAAATATTTACTTTCAAACTTCATTATCAAAAAAAATTTTGTGCTTATATTTATGATAATGCAAAATAATATATGAATAAGCACAAACCTCCCCCAAACCTGTTTGTAGCAGTGTCCTCACTGATATCATCTATTGAGCTTAAAAAAAACCTGTAGACTTGGGAGGAAAAGTTAGTAAAGGGGACATGAATAATGAAAGTGAAATTCTCTCCCAAACATATTTTTGGCTCAAAATTTTGTACAAATTTATTTTCTTTCAAGAGCCAAAAGGTTTTTCTCCCTCCCCCCCCCCCAAACTTGAGTAAAATTGAATTAAGCATTTAAAATTATGAGGGGGAGTTAAAGTTATTGGTCAATATAAAGTTTTATAAAGACCAAAAGTCAACACCAACCATTCAAATATTTTATCGATGTAACGCACTGGTTGGTATAAGATCATGTCACCTATAGACGTGAAGAAGTGGGGTGGGGATAAGGGGTGGAATAGAACGGGTTTACATCTCGGTTGATAGAGACGGAACAATAATAGTGATCAGAAATGAGAATGCGAATGATTAGGAATGGGAAGAATAGTCACATTCTCGTATGGGATGAGAAGAAATCATGGTGGTTCAACTTCTTCGGGTGGAGGTTGACTAATCACAAAATCCATGTCATTTAGGAATGCGAATTCGTCGGCGTAAATATCTTTGAAACTTTTATCGATGGTCCGATTAAACGTTTTAATGTCAATAAGTGTCGTGCCAGAATTCAACACACTTTATTTGCCAAAATTTATGGAGGTAGGAGCCATGAAAAACTCATCTACCTCATTTTCAAAGGGGTCTAAATCAAGGGGTCTTTCAAGAATCATAGAACTCGAAATATCGGATTGTGATTCATCAACACTCGCTAAAATTAAAGGAAGATTTAGAAGAAGAACCAAAGAAAGTGGGTGATGAAATGGGTAAACAAATCGGGGTGTCCAGTATTGTTGAACCAGATGTGGGAAATGAAGGCTGGATATCGTTCTGCTTTTCGTTCATGCATTTATCATCAATTTCCAGACGCATATTGGGTTCGGGAAAAATAGTTAAAGTTTCGAGATGATGTCCACACGGAAGTGAAAGGACCTGATGAATTGGTGAGGAAAACTCATCCAAAATTGTGGGTTCATCCAATATATCCTCAATGTCAATATCCTCAATCAAGTAAAGGTTAAAATTCTCAGTCACCTCATCAAAAGCATGGTTTTCAATCAATTTCGGTTCTAGAGTGGAGGTGTAGAGATCACAAGGATTGGGTATGGTTTCACTTGAAATGGACCCTTCATAATCGGGTAAATCAAACATTACAAAGTCGCATAACTCATCAAACCTTCTATTTTCAATTGGTGAATCATTTGGTGTACTCGATAAATTTATGAAACTGGAGTTGTGGATTTCAATTTGGGATGGGGAGGTTTGATTTGGAAGGGTGTACTGCTCTCTCTCACTACCTAAATTCTCAATTTGTCCTATTGCCGTATCATACATTGAAAAAATTTGATCTAGTTGGAAACTAGTTGCTAGTTTGTTGGGTTGTATGAGGGCAGTCATGGACGCATTCAATTCCTCTATGTGGCGGCGTGACGCTACCCGATATTCTTCCACTGTCCGTTCAAGACTAGATATGGGTCGGTAAGTGGTTTCGGCAGAAGATTGAAATTCTTATGGATAGGTAAAACTCCCAAACGGTTGATTAGAAGAAATGTCTAGAGAAGATGTAAAAGTCGGGTCGGATTGATAGGAATCGAATGGTTGTGAAAATTGGACAGGAGTAGGATCAACATTGTGATACGAAGAATATTGATATTGATTGGTTGGTTGGCGACTGGCAACAGATGTCATATACACCGCAAAACGAGTAGCAATATCTTCTTTAGAAAGTGATGGTGTTTGTTGTCCTAACGGTTTGACCGGATTGAAACTTTGGCCTTTAGCCCTCGCCATATGCTCAGCGATGGACATGCATTTAGGAGTTCCCTCACATGCTTTAAATGGAGTATCAACATAAGAAGATGTAGAATTTTGATGCGGTTGATATGACCTGGAGTGAGGTGTCCAACTGTTTCTTTTCTTTTGCTCTATCCGATCTCTTAATGATATGATAGAGTCGGATGGTATACCGAAGCGATTAAGAAAAAAAGAAATATCTGGTTCTGGATAACAAAGCTCGGCAAGAGTTCGTCTATTTGGGTTTACCATTATAAGAAGGTGAAAAGAAAATAGGAAGGGGAAAGATTTAAGCTCTAGTTGGATTGTTTTGCTTTGAAAGTGGGACTTGAGGGTTGACTCAAAAAATCGCAAAATGCACAAGCAACTCTAGAACTAAGGTCACCTAGGTCAAGTCACTAGACCGCTCCTATACTTCTAAAGGACAAGCCACAAGATCAATCCTCTACCACCTCTTTATCGCTCTTGTGGCCAGATAAGTGCCAAGTAAGTAGGAGGTATCCGCTATACGAATCACCGAAATTAGCGGGCCTAATTAAGTAATCACTTTCCTAGACGCATTTCCTTAGACACCATAAAAGAAATGCGGATAAGCGATAAATTATCCACGACCTTTCTCTGTCCTAAATGAGCGCGACGGTCCTTAGAGTCTTTATCTAGATATTTTTTAATTAATATAGGGTTATGCGCATGCACGTTTAGTGATTTGTGGGGCCTAGGAAGGCTGATGAAATCCCCACCTAATCTGAATTTTTGTCTTGCCCTTAAAATCCGTATTAAAATATGCAAAAAACAACCTGCAAATCAAAACACGCAAAATGATTTTTGAGCGGCGATATTTTGCAAAGAATCCTGCAGAAAAATATATTATAGGATTTTCAGAGGGGAGAGAGAGAGAGAGTTGAGGAATATATCAAAGAAGTTTGGTGCTCTAACTCCCCAACTCCACCGCGGTTCCGCCGCCAATAGCATACTATGGCCGCGGTTCCACCGCGGAAAGTAAGGTTATTTTGAAAAAAAAATTATTCACTTTCCCCCTTTGCTCTTCTGGGATTTACTTGATGCCTCTGAAACTTTATCTCCTCTCTACAGTGACTCCATATTCCCTAGAAAAAATCACACATTAATCGTTAAATACACAATTTGCTATTTTATTTTATTTTTATGATATGGATCGAATGAGAATTCAACACGAATAGCAAGAAAAAAAATTGCGCACGGATCCCCGGCAATGGCGCCATTTGATTGATTCTGTGAAAGTGTGTAGTAGTAACCGCAATCAATAACGGTGTCGCGTGTAGCTAGCCGAGATGAATACGGGTCGTCCTCAGGGATGCGTGGAACTTTTAATCTTTCTTTAGACTAGTTGATTAGAGTAAAAGAATAAAGGAGAATAGATTCTAGATCTATATTAAACACGGATGTATAATATATATAGTTTTAAGATCTAGTTTAAATACGGATGTAGAATCTATAAAGAAGAGGTTTGCAGGGTACGTTAGGATTTAATAGCCATGGATGACTAATAAAAATTACTCCTTTTATCTTTTGATAGATTTAAAACTAGATAGATAATGATGAATGAGGATTAGGGTTCTTGGAAGAAATTAGGGTTTCCCCACTATTGACCCTTGTCCATTCATTGATCTCTATTCATGTCTAGCCCTTAACAAAACAATTGTTAATCTGATCTCCAATCACGGTCGATACTAGCAATAAATTGGTAGCACGCCCGATAAGGATGTTAACGATTCTTTTGCTAAAGTTTATAAACTTCATAAGACTTAAAAGAAGTTAAAATATTTTCTCATCCATTATTCTATCCTAATCCTACGAACCCTATCAAGCGGAGAATTACTCGCGCATGACGGAGATAGAAAAAGAATGGATAGAGAATGAAATCATAATTATAATGCAGAAATTAAATACTAAATAATTAAACTAATGATCTATCTTTATTAATCAACTTCACAAGTACAATTCTTCAAGTTTAGATTACAAAAGGAAGAAAAAGTTGCTCTCGATCTCTGCATCGTAGGAAGTAGATGTTCCGTCGAATCTTGCGTCGCCTTAGCACATCGAATCGTGGACCTACCGTGGATTACTTTTTCTTTGACAGTGATTTGCTTCGTGAAAAAGGTGATGATTTCTAAGTTTAGCCCTCGGTCCTTTATATAGCCGTGGAAGCAGAAACCCTAGATCCCAAGTATTAGGGTTTGTTGTGAAGATCTTACCCATAAAATCTCACACCCTAACTCCACATATCGGCCGCGGATCCGCCGCTCATAGGGGTTATTTGCCGCGGAAGCGCCGCGCTTTGGAGTGATCTTGGTTCCAAACTTCTGGGCCTTCTCGTATTAACAAGTAGAGATTTATATGATGTCTGGAATCTTCATATCTTCTCTGAGTCTCTGCCAGTATTGATTCTTCGATTTTAATTAAACTCCATCGGCAGATTTTTGATTCCCGACATCTCGATATCCCGATCTCCTGACCTGAGCCAAATCTTGCACAATATCTCTATAAATAATGTTAGTAATATTTGTTATAGAAATATTATTCTAACCATTTATATGATGTTATATCTTATAAAGAATCTTGATTAGAATATTTGATATGATATGCATAATAAAAAATATTATATAAATATTATATGCATATATTTTTCTTCATAATGTTAATTATAATATATAAACATATGACAATAGATATTTTTACAGATAAACCCAAATATGTTCTATATTTATAATAAACACCTTTTAAATATTTATCAAAAGTAAGGAAAATGATATATCAAATGTGCGATATTTTCGACTGAACAATTAGCGATACGTTAAAATAAACATATATACATATTAAGATAGAATCAAACCAAGTATCATACTACCATATTGAGCAAGACTGATATTATATCCGTGTATATTCCAAGCTTCCAAAATATAATATACAAACCGGTACTATACAATAATGGCCTCTAGAGAATATATCACTAACAATCTTCCACTTGCACTAAGGCCATGTATTGGCATATCGCAGACCTATCATCTCGATCAGCCTCTTGAACTGCGTCTGAGGGATGGCCTTTGTGAGTGGATCTACAATGTTGTTCTCCATATCTACTCTCCGCAGCTCGATCTCCCGGCGATCAACGATCTCCCAGATCAGGTGGTACCGCCTCAAGATGTGTCTGGACTTCTGATGGGACCTGAGTTCCTTCGCTAAAGCTATAGCCCCATTGTTGTCACAATACAGAGGTATTGGATCAACAATGGACGGAACTACCTGAAGTTCTGTTACGAACTTTCTTATCCAGACTGCTTCTTTTGCGGCGTCACATGCAGTGATATACTCCGCTTCCAGCGTCGAGTCAGCAACGGTGTCCTGCTTAGAGCTTTTCCAATATACCGCCTCTCCATTGAGGGTAAAGACATAACCCGACATGGACTTGGAGTCATCCTTATCACTCTGGAAGCTGGAGTCAGTAAAGGCCTCGATCTAGAGGTCTTTTCCGCCATACACCAAGGACATCTCCTTAATCCTTCTCTGGTACTTGAGAATGTTCTTCACTGCTATCCAGTGCTTCTCCACTGGGTTTGACTGATACCTGCTTACAACGCTCAATGCGTAAGCTACATCTGGTATGGTACACAACATCGCATACATTATAGAGCCTACCGCAGAAGCATAGGGTATAATAGACATGCGATCCCTTTCCAAATCAGTCTTGGAAGACATCTCTTTGGAGAGGGTGATTCCATGACAAGCCGGTAGATTACCGCGCTTTGAATCTTCCATACTAAATCTTTTCAATATGGTGTTGATGTACCTGGACTGTGAAAGTCCCAACATCCTCTTAGATCTATCATGATAAATCTGGATCCCCATAATGTAGGAGGCATCACTCAGGTCTTTTATGGAGAACCTTTGTGACAAGAATCTTTTGACTGATTGTAGTATAGGAATGTCATTTCCTATCAAGAGAATGCAATCTAAGTACAAGACGAGGAATACCACAGCTCCCGCTATAATCTTACTATAGATGCATGGTTCATTTAGATTTTTAATAAAGTAAAATTCCTTGACCGTCTTATCAAAACAGATGTTCCAACTCCATGATGCCTGCTTTAATCCATAAATGGATTTAAGAAACTTGCATACTCTTCCGCTGCTCCTACTCTCTATGAAACCTTCCGGCTGATCCATATAAACACACTCTTCCAAATTTCCATTCAGAAAAGCGGGTTTTACGTCCATCTGCCAAATTTCATAATCATGGAAGGTAGCAATGGCAAGAAGAATTTTAATGGATTTGAGCATAGCCGTTGGAGAAAAGTTTTCATCATAGTCCAAACCAGGTCATTGACGAAAACCTTTTGCAACAAGTCTAGCGTTATAGGTTTCAACCTGTCCATCTACACCAATCTTCTTTCTGAAGATCCATTTGCAGCCTACGGGTTTTACCCCTTCTGGAGCAATGTCCAAAGTCCATACTTTGTTGATTTACATGGACACCATTTCGGTCCGCATTACATCCAGCCATTTTACCGAGTCTCTTCTCTGAATGGCTTGCTGAAAGCTAGTTGGCTCATCATCGTCGATGATGCAATCCTCTCTATCCCCGTCTATGAGAAAACCGTAGTATCTCTTGGGCGATGAGACTACCTACTAGTCCTGCGGAGTGGCGTGGGAATGTCCGGTTCTTTCGAAACTTCTGGTTTCACCATGCTTTCATTAATAGCTTGTGGTTCTGAAATTTCTTCCTGTTCTATTGCGCTCCCACTTATCTCTTTTTCTAAAAATTCAGTTTCCAAAAAGTGGGTATGCCGAGAAACAAAGACCTTTGTTCCTCTGCATAATAGAAAAGATACACCTTGATGTTCTTTGGGTATCCCACAAACTTACACACTACTAAGCGTGCCTCGAGCTTCTCCGCATGCTGCGTTTTTACAAAAGCTGAACATCCCTATATCTTCAGTTACTGAAGATAGGGTTTCTTCTCACTCTACATCTGATATGGTGTGGTAGGCACAGTCTTGGTAGGTACCTTGTTCAAAAGATATGCAGCTGATTCTAGTGCATAGCCCCAGAAGGATCGCGACAACTCAGCATTACTCATCATTGAATGTACCATATCCAATAAGGTTTGGTTCCATCTTTCCGATACACCGTTGTGTTGAGGTGTGTATGGATGAGTAAGCTGAGAGAGAATTCAATTCTCTTTTAATTAATCCAGGAACTCGACACTTAATTATTCACCACCTCAATCAGATCTAAGTATCTTGATACTTTTGCCTGTTTTTTTTCCACATCATTCTTATATTCCTGGAATTTCTCAAAGGCCTCGGATTTATGTTTCATCAAGAATACATGTCTATACCTTGAGAAATCATCCGTAAAAGTAATGAAATAGGAATAATCACTTCTTGCATGTGTAGACATTGGACCACACACTTCGCTGTGTATGAGTCCCAAAAGCTCTCTCGCTCTTACTCCGTGTCCAGTGAGCGGAGTCTTTGTCATCTTTCCTTTGAGACGTGATTGACAAGTTTCATAAGACTGATATTCGAACGGATCCAAATATCCCTCTTTATGTAATTTTGTCAACCGTGTTTCATTGATGTAACCCAGTCTACAATTCCATAAGAAAGCTTGATTAATTCTGGAGACTTTCTTTTAAGTGTTTTCTGGACGTTGAAAACTTGGTGTTGGTTTAATACGTATATACTGTTATTTAGTGTACCCGACCCAATCAAACCATGATTTAAGTGGATGTTTACGACATCGCTTACAAATATAAAATCATAACCTTCTTTAGATAATAAAGATACATAAAAGATATTACAAGTAAAACTAGGTACACAAAAACAGTTACGCAAAACCAAAATATTCCCACTTGTCAATCCTAAGTGATATTCCCCTACGGACACAGCATCCACGCTCGCTCTGCTAGCAACCCTGAAGGTCATATCACCCGCCTTCAAAACTCTACGGCTTCTCAGTATCTGCAATGAATTACAGATATGAGATCCTGATCCGGTATCCAATACCCAGGAAGTAGAGTTGATTGACAGACAGTTTTCAATCACAAACACACCCGAAGCCGAAGCCACAACTTATTTCGAATCCTGGTTCTGGGCTTTCCAGGCCCTGCAGTCCTTCTTCCAATGGCCCTTTTTGTGACAATAGAAGCATTCTTTCTTCCCTACTATCAGCCCCTCAACGTTTGCCTTGCCCTACCACTGTACCTTACCTTTCGGCTTGGTAGGGGTCATCTTCTTCTTCCCCTTGGATTTTGCTTTGGATCCAGAAGAGGAAGATCCCTCAATAAGCAGAGCGGGTGTCTTCCTGGATTTCAGCAGGGTGCCCTCAACACTCCTCAACATGTTGAGGAGTTCTGGAAGTGTAACTTCTTTCTCTTGAATGTTGAAATTCCAAATAAACTGGGCGTAGGTAGAAGGGAGGGACTGTAGAATCAAGTCCGTGTGTAACTCATTCTCCAACGTGGTCCCCAGGTCCGCGAGCTCCTCAATGTAGCTGATCGTCTTAAGGGCGTGGTCCTCGCTTGAAATAATTTCTTCGAGATCTCGTATCTTACCATACGAGATTGCTCTCCATATAAATCCTTGGTATGGAGGAAGATGGAAGAAAGGTCCATCTTCTCGTGCCGCCTCTGGTGTTCATTATCCATAGAGGCCAACACGAGGCACTCGGTTTTCGCACTGTCAATTTCCCAGGTCTTCTGGATCTCAATATCTGCGACGCTGCAATCTGGACCTGGGATGACATGGGCTTTAGAAGTAAGGAGATAGCCCAGCTTGTCATAAGTTATGGCCATCTGGACATTCCTAAGCCAATCTTTATAGTTTGGGGCCGTCAATATGTTTTTATCTAATAGTAACTTAAGGCCGGTCATCTTAGAAGCTGCAATTAGGAGAGAGAGAAGAAACACTCAGCATGATGCTCTTGCAAGTTTAGATTGGTTATTAGTTTATCTGAACAGGATGGCTCCTACTGTTTCTCAAATCCTTCCTCAAACCATAAAAGCAGAATTAGTCAAAATTAATCTCACTCTTACAATTCTTGATTAACCTTTTGGTCAGGCTAGTGTGGGTACTTCGAGAGAGGTTTTCCAACGCTTTCATGAAGTTCCTTAATTACATAACCTCTTTTCCCTGGAGGCGTAGCCCCGCTAACATCGTTCTAGACACCTACTTGATTTATAGCATTGATTGTTTAGTGAAAAAATCTCCCGAAGAGTAGCGGATACTCACAGTAGGATCAGGATCCAAATATCATCGTGTGATAACCTTGAAGGAATCCTACCAAAATCATCACACTCCAAATGGTATGCAACACTAGCAAGTTTCAATTTCCTTAGAAACTCCCGATGTGGGTTTTTGCCCCAAGCTCTTATGACCTTGACGAAGGCCAACATATCATAAGTCGCAAGTCAAGTTCTACCCGTCATTGTCCAGGTTAATTTGAACCCACCCGTACATACCCTTGACGAAGGCCAAAATAGTAGTACGACTATACCAACGCATCTATCTATGCTACAGATGAATACCCCGCAGCTACCAATCATTATGCTTTGGTGAAGGTCAAAATACATAGTTTGAATACTACTGAATACCCATTTGAAATGACAGAGGGCTGTGAATGGTTTTGGCGAAACCGTGAACGTAATGAACTTGATATATTCGAAGGAACCATGATAGCTTTTAAAAGGAGTGGTTTAAGCTCCGCATTTAAAAGTTGCTTTTTGAAAAAAACCGAGTGGTTTTGAAACTGTTCCAACGATTTAAGTTTTGGTTTGTTTTCCTTGCATTAATCAATGTTAATGCGGTCCCATCTATTGATCCTATCATTACAGAAAAGAACCGAAAATACAACGTATGCTTATGCCATCCGCATTTGCCATGGGGCCCGTCATGCACCGTTATGTTACTTAACTAACGGCAGAGTGGGGGCTGGACCAGCATGGGTGCAAAACATAAGCAACGTCTACTGTATATCATATATATATATATCCATTCGTCTCATGCAATAATAGGTATTCCAGATCACAGATGAATATATTGGATATACTAGGAATTCCGCGTTTCGTTTAAACTTATAACGAAAGACGGATTCCACGGTTGTGATGAATAGCCAAACCCCACCCTAGACCCCTACGGGTGCGGCAAACTACCCGCTAAATTCCCGAAATGAAATAAACTCCCACAGTAAAATGAGTAGGCCACTCGGCACTACAAGAACCCGGTAGTTTGTGCACCCCACCTTGGGTCTATCGTAGGAGCAAAAACAGTAAATGAAATAATACAACGGTGGCTACAATCTCAACCCGGATATGCTCCACAAAATAATTTTACATCATATTTACAAATTACATCAATGAAAGAAAAGAAAACACTCTTCTCACATCCCCTCGGCTATTCATCCACGACGATCCAATATTTCATATCCACAAACCACAATCACAGAAAGATATGTGCAACACCTACTAATCAACGTATAGTGATTAGCATACGTTTAGCATCATATATCCAAACACAGAAAACCCGATTAGCCAAGTAACTTAGAATTTCGATCAATAAACTAAATCCGTGTCTACGCCATGCACAATCCAGTACATAAACAATCTGGGTAGAAACCAAATATTCCAGAAATCACAATTCTACAGAATATACCCACAGTAGAAAATCGTAGCTACTTGGCCTTGACTCGGCCGCGGAACCGCGCTGAAACGCACTGTTTCGCCGCGCTTCCATAATGGTCTTGGCGAATTACCTCCTCATTTTTCTTCTGTGTTCTTAGAAAACCCTACTTGTAATTTTAAGGCCACTGAAATAATTTTTTCATCAATTTTGAAAATCGACAGAAAACAAGGTTTTGAATCGTGATTTCGGGATTTTTCCGACGATCGAATTTCTAACTACTTGCTAACTAGCTAGTTAAGGTTTAGTAGGCTTTGATGCCGCTGTAAGTCGATATCGCGCACCCTGCGGGTTCGCGGGGAGGCGGAATATGCAAAAAACGATTTTTTCAAGCTTCGCAACACCTTACTTGAACCTTAACTAACAAACTACTAGAGTTTTAACTACTATGTAAGAGTGTTATACCTCCGTGTACTAGTCCTTCGGGTTTTCTTGTTCTCCTCTCCTTGGCTCCTCAAAGATTGGATCAAGCTTGAAACGTCAGCCTCCTCGCATCAAAGACGATCCAGCAGAGAGTATGTACTTAAAGCTCCAATCTCTAAACCGAGATAACTAGGGTACCTAGTTCGCTAAACTAAGTAGCCTAGAAGATATAGAGAATGATGATGGATTAATTTGCCTCAAAATACCCTAGGTTTCTCAACACATGAGACTTTTAGGGTTGAAGAAGAAGAAGAAAGCTTGAGGAGATGAAGGTGTTGAAGATGATCATTGAAGTGAGAACGGCTAAGTGTTGTGAATAATGAAGCATACCGATAATTCAAACCAATGAATCAAGTATGCTTCAATAGTCACCAAAGCATGAGTCACCAAAGTAGCCATGCATCATTAATGTACAAAGGACACCTCACACTTCCACCTCATTAACCATTTAACAAAATGGTTAAATCCACAAATGAAGTGTCTTCTTCTAGAAGCACTCTTGCAAAATTACAAGAATACCTCTCACCGTATATACATACCCATATCCATATTCCGAAAAATACGAATACAAAGAGACAAAAATAATCCAAGAATATAATACTAGGATCTGGCTTAAACAAGAGCCCACTAGTATTATCCGCTCGAAAATCATCCGTGCACAAGTACACATATGTGATCGAAACTCTTCCGTAAAACCATACGGCCTCTACATCGTTTCGTCCGAAGCAGGGAAACCCTCTGTGTG
This sequence comes from Agapanthus africanus, assembly GCA_030015575.1. NCBI lineage: Eukaryota > Viridiplantae > Streptophyta > Magnoliopsida > Asparagales > Amaryllidaceae > Agapanthus > Agapanthus africanus. The sequence continues at coordinate 509,150,977 of CM057340.1, forward strand.
GGACTCTAAAGACTCGACAGTACGCTGGCAGTTGGTTTAACCATAAGCATGTCAGCGGTACTAGCTGCACGTAACGGCTACCCAGGTATCTGTCGATAAGAAGGATGATGAGAAAACTCATCCGAACTCCTACTGAGCCTATCTGTGACAATCTCCATACAGTCCGGTCTATTCGTCTAAGAGTATCGCATATCGGGCCTATAAGGGAGGTAACCGTCAGACCCCTAATAGCGCAATAAGTCATGCCGGAGTAGAGTCTAAAACACCCTGAGAAACTACTGGAGTACCTACGAGTAAATCTCGCTTGCCCTGGCCAGGGACTTTGTGTAATGGCTTTCCGAACACAGCGCGATATCAACCCCAAATACCGGGAGAGACGAATCCTATCTAACCGCTACTGCCTCCAAGTGCTTCGGGACTGCACCCAACTACTACCTGTTTGCACGACTTTGAGCCGTGGTAGGGTAGTAATATAAGAACAGTGGAAACACACTCGAGATGGAATAGCGGGGTCAAGTCGACGGACTAAGCTGTACTTATGTCACCTGGAAACTACTACCTGAAGATAGGTATATTACCAACCAGCAATTCCCCACAAGTCATGTCCAGTGTAACTCATAACCCAATGAGCACCTTTATACTATCTTCAGTACGGCGTACTAATGGCTGTGGGACAGACCATCTCCCCTACTGGGATGAGAAGCGTATACACTTGTCTACTCTGGAGTATCGATACCCCGTCTCGATAATCCTATGACTAGGGCCCTGTATAAGGATGTGCTTATAGACTACCCAGCCTCCACTAGTGTGACTTCCATCACAACGCTGGTAGGCAAGCAATGATCCTAAGGGCTCTATCAATATGTATTAGCGATACGTTAAAAGAAACATATATACATATTAAAATAGAATCAAACCAAGTAGCATACTACCTTATTGAGCAAGACTATTATTATATCCGTGTATATCCTAAGCTTCCAAAATATAATATACAAACCAGTACTATACAATAATGGCCTCTAGGGTATATATCACTAACAAAATTAATATGAAAGAAGCCCAGTACACTCTGCATGCCGTCGCGGTCACGTTTAAGGACATAGACCTTCTATTAGGAATAGATGAGCATAACTGGCCGCTTTATATGACCGGGTACAGCGACGGAGATCGGATTAATCGCATATTGATTGATCCGGGATCCTCAGTGAACATCATGAACTTGCGAGCTCTGAAGTGTTTGTCAATGGGCGTCCGACACCTGTCAAGGGAAATGATTGTCATTCAAGGCTTAAATCAAAATTGCCAGCAAGTTCTGGGATCCATAGCTCTACCGATTAGGTTCGGGGACCTACAAACCGAAGCCAAGATATACGTGATCAATGCCGACACTTCTTATAAAATTCTCCTGGGACGGCCGTGGATCCACGATTATGGTATCGTTCCGTCAACTCTCCATCAATGCATGAAGTATACAAAAAATAGTGAAGAAAGACGTATTGATGGAGACATCCGGCTGTTCGGTGTGCATGAAGTCCGATATGAAGATTCTCGGTACTTCATGAACCCCCAAAATACTGAGCCACGACTGACCAAAGACAGAATGGCTCCGAAACTCAAAAGCAAATCTGAGCCGGCTGTCACTTTCAAAAGCAAAAAACCCCAGGTGCGTTCGTGTTTCGGCAGTGACACTGATGAATCCGATGCTGGAAGTCCATCATTCCATAAACCTCACCCTCATTTTGGTAGTGATACAGATGAGTCTGATACTGAAAGCCCATCCGGCAGCAAAATTCTCCCCCATTTCGGCAGTGACACTGAAGAGTCGGAGGAAAAAGACCCGCCTTGAAACAGCTATGCAGATTGGGCCCTCATTCAAAAAGCAAAGCTAAGAGAAACCTTCGAGATTACAGAAGAGTCCCTAGATATCACAAGGGTGCCAGAACAGATGTACAAGGAGCTAGATGCTTTGTCGGTCTCTACTGTGAACTAACAGCAAACTTTCTACATTCCCGGAAGGAAAAGTGGACAGAAAGGCATCCTGTTTTATGGGTCAAATCCTATCCTGCACCCGGACGATTTGTCTGTCACGTGCCTTTCCTATGAAAGAGGCATAAGAGCCGTCCTCAATCCCAGATGTTATGCGCCCGAGATGCGGGAATATTTTAAAAAGTGAGATGTCGGTTATATCAGACGGAATCCGAAGCGAAATTTTATGAGGGGCTGTGGCATCCGCCTCAGGTTCGAGCACTCATCGATGGACGAATCCTAGATAGACGGGGCATAGGTTTCATTCACCCTGACGTCAAAGTATGCTGCATGATTTATGTTGATGAAGCTGTAAGTCCACGGTAGCGCCCCGGCCGTCTAACAGACGCCAAATGCGGAACAAAAACTTTTTACAACTGGCGCTATCGCGTACCGTAACCCGGATCTGCCATTAAAGCTAAACTAACAAATTACAAATGGGTAGAAACATTATACAGAATGATCCGAGTCCTTCGGTCTTCAACCATCATCCAACGCTTTGTTGCGGCGGCTTCGATCTTCTGAAACTCCAGTTTCGTCGTCCTGGTGGCACCACGTCGACGGATCTTTAAAGGGGCTCCCGCCTTTGAACCGAGGCAACTCAATCGTCAAGTTTGCTAAAAGAGACGACCAAGATGAAGTAGAGAATGAGTAGAACACTTTTCCTCATTACGTCCAAGCCTATGGACGAACGGTTAATGAAGTTGCCCTTTGGATCGATACGAAATGAGAAATGGAGTATATCAATTTCCATGAACCAAAATCCTTAATCTTTTCAAACAACAACCATGAGCTATGAGAGGGGGAAGGCCGGCCACTTTTAGATGAGGAGGAGGGTGAGTGTAGGATGTAGGGTTCCTAGGCACACTAATGAAGTCTCACATGTTATCAAGCATGGCTAATTCAAATTTTACAAGTGCCTACAAACCCTAATACGGATCGTTAACTAGATATATAGGCGATGCAAGCATGTAAACGAATAAAATGCTAAAGGAAAGTGACTACAAACTTTATAGATCCGGTCCACCACTTCCTAAGCTCCATGATGATGTCCCTCCGCTGTCCAAATCGGAATCCGGACTCTAGCATCGGCTTCATCGAAGAAATGAGCGGGCTTGGTCGTCGGCTTCGATGCCGAAGATGATCTACGTCGAGGCATCACAAGATCAAGCTCCCACTTCACCAAGTCATGAAAATTGTGAAGAAAACACCCTATACTACATGGCAAGAGGTAGAGGATGAAGAAATAGGAAGTGGGTTCACTTTAGAATTGGATTTCTCACTTGTTTTCATCACATGCCATTGATGTGGCAAGCTTTTCTTCATGGAAGAAGAAGATGAAGAAGAAGAAGAAGATATGATAAGTCTTTTTTATAAATAGATAAATAAATCAATACTTATCATATATTAACCCTTGGTTAATTGTAGAGAATGGACCATGGTTAACTTGAATGGTTAGGGTTAAGGAAGAGACAAGAATGGTGGACTTGTTCAAAGCTTCAAGAAGCTTCAAAGAAAAAACAAAACAAGCAACCATTCTTTTCTCTTTATCTTTTCAAATGAAATAAATAAAATAAACAAATAGATAAATGAATAAGTAAATGAAATGAAACACTAACAACTAACTAACCACGGTTTAACTCTTTACACAAAACCAAGCTAGAATGCATCATCAAACATGATACAATCAAGTGCACAAAAAAATATATCACATATACAATGTGCATTTCAAGTGAGTAAATCCATTTAAAGTGAACTAATACTAGTTAATGCAAAGTAATATATCAAATATATAATTATACATTAAATCATTAAATCAGCACTTGATTCAATGATCCGGTCATATCGCATATAATCGACTAATATTCAATGTATCGGTTTATCGAATCAATCCTTGATTCGATAACTAGGTTATATCGCATATAACCTAATCGATACATTCCTCGCGAGAATGAAATACGGTATCACATACACGCATTATTCTCGGTCCCGCACATATCTCATATGCGCTCCTATTTCGTTTCGCTTCAACTAGGAAACCTCTGTGTAGGACTCTAAAGACTCGTCAATACGCCGGCAGCAGATGATGATCATATCAAACACCCACAAGCCGCAAGCGGTCTGCTAAACATAACGGCCACCCGGGTATTGAGCGATCAGAAGATCGACGAGCAAGCCCGCTCATACTCCTGTGAATCCAACCAGTAACACTTACCGTACAGTCCAGTCTGTTCGTCTGATATGTCGCATATCTCGCCTAGGGGTGGTAAACGTCAGACCCCAGTAGCTCGATAAGTCATGCCGACGTGAAGTCCATGTCATGTGTGAAGCTACTGATAACACTTACCAGTAGGTCACTGCAACCCTGGCCAGGGATTTCCTGTTATGGCCAGTCGAGCATAGCGCAACATCAAACCCCAATACCGGGAGAGACGAATCCCCTCCTATCGATCATTGCCTCCATGTGAATCGGGACTGCACCTAAAAACCACCTATTTGCACGACTCAGTAGAGCAGTGGTAGGGTGGAAATCAAAGCACAGTGGGAGACACACAAGACTCTATGACAATCTCGGGTCAACAGACTAAGCTGTACCAGTGTCACCAGAGAACTGCCATCTGACGTGAGGTATAATACCATCTGGGAGTTCTCAGCGAGTCCGTTCAGTGTACCCAGTCTCCACTGAGCACCCGCATACCATCTCCGATGTCAAACACCAATGGATATGGGATCATCCATCGCCCATCGCATAGGTCGAGAAGATATACGCTAGTCTACTCTGGAATATCGATGCCCCGTCTCGATATTCCCTCGACTAGGAACATTGAAGGATGTACTCATGGACTATCCAGGCCCCACTAGTATGATCTGCATCACAGTCCTGGAAGTCGAGTACACATCCTAAGGGCTTTATCAACATGTAACAGAGAGACAGAAAGTATACACGTTAAGATAAAGAGCAACCAGATAGCGTACTATCATGTCGAGCAAGAAAGTCCTACCTATATATGTCCCAGCATCCACTACAATATACATCCAATGTACAGTAATGGCCTCTAGGGCATACATATAACTAACAATCTCCCACTTGCACTAGGGCCATCTGTAGCAGTGGTTGTAGTATCACATACTCAACCATCCCCTAAAAGTCTCTCTTTGGGAAAAGGCCTTCGTGAGTGGATCCGCCGTGTTGTCCTCTGAGTCTACTCTCCTAACCTCGATCATCCTGGAGATCAACTATCTCCATGATCAGGTGATGCTGCCTCAGAATATGTATGGGTCACTGATGGGACCAGGGTTCCAGGGCCAAAACCACACTTCCATTGTCATACAATGGCAGGAACCTAATTCATCTTATGAACCAATATACACCCAAACTGCCTCTTTGGTAGTATCTTTAATAGCGATGTTACCAGCCTTTATCGTCTAGTTTGCCACGGTATCTAGCTTGGAACTCTTCCAACATACCGTCCCTTTACTGAGGGTAAAGACAATGCCTGTGACTGACATTCAGTCGTCTTTATCACCCTGGAACCCTTCCAGAGATTCTCCCCAGGGTCGATTGATACCATCACACTACATCTAGTGAGAATCCTAGCATCCAATTACATCTATCTCATAGATGAAAACTCAGGATTTTAGGATGTATCACTTTGATCCTATTGGAGAATCTTTGTGATAACAGGAGATCGACCGATCGTAGCATAGGAAACTCTTTTCCTATCAAGAGTATGTTGTCCACGTACAATACGAGGATAACTACCTTACTCTCTACTACCGTTTTTTATATACAAGGTTCATCTACTATTTTGATGAAGTCAAATACTTTGACTACCACATCAAAACAGATGTTCCAACTCCGCTATGCCTGCTTCATCACATAAAACATCTTGCACACGTTTCCGCTGCTCCCACTGTTTACGTAGCCCTCTGGCTGTGTTCTTATAGACGTTCACTTCTAAATCATTATTTAGAATAGTCATGGCACCCAACCACCAGATATCGTAGTCATGGTATGTAGCCGTGGTAAGTAGGATCTGGATGGACTTAAGTGTAAGTCCGTGTTGCCCACCCTGGTGCTTACGGGGAGGCGGAAAACACAATAAAAATCGGATTTTTATCAACTATAGGCAACATGGACTATGCTTTAAGGATCTTTGCTAAACATAAACTTGCTAACCCTAACTACAAAGTAGCTAAGTGATGGAAAGGTTATACCTTGAGCTCAAAGTCCTTCTCTCCTTGCTCCTTGGAATGGTTGAAAGAGTTCACCTTGCTTGTCTTCTCCCGTCAAAGAAGGATCCACCCGAAAGCCACCACCTTTAGCTTCAACTCCAAGCTAGGAGTAACTAGAGTGCAAGAAATGCTAAGACTTGAACCCTAGAAGAGAGTAGAGAAGATCAAGAGAGGGTTTTTCTCAAGCTTTTTTGTTTCTCAACACATGAGAGGGAGAGAGCTTGAGGGAGAGGATGAACAAGAGAGAGAAATAAAATGAGAGAATGAATTATTAGTGAGCCATTCTCACTAATATGTGTGGATAATTTTAATTGGATAATTAGCTTGAAAATTGTCATGATAAATCATGACATGACCATTATCATTTCAATTTTGCAAAGATCAAAGAGCATCTTCCAAATGAAATGATTATGGTCAAGTTGTCAACAAGGTCAACAAGTCAATGAAGTCAAATTGTCAACAACAACCATGCACAATTATTAAGCTAATTATCAATTAACAATAATCCACACAAAATCAATAGGGTTAATAAAATGACAAAAGCCATTAACCCTAAACAAGGTCCTCTCCCCCAATCTCAAGCAACTGTGCATACGCACCCGCATTCGTGATCCGAGGAACACGAATACTCTGAGAAAAACCAATCTCAAATCATATACTAGGATCCGGCTTAAACCAAAGCCCGCTAGTATAAACTGTCCGGACAGCAAACCTGCACAAGTGCGCGGATGCGAACGAACCCTGTCGCAAAACCATGCGACCTCTACTCATTTTGCCTAAAGGCGAATAGCTCTCTGTGTGGGACTCTAAAGACTCGACACTGCGCTGGCAGTGGGTTTAACCACAGACCGCAAGCGGCACTAGCTGTACGTAACGGTCCCCAGGTAGATGTCGATAAGAAGACTGACGAGGTGAACCCCATCTGCACTCCTACTGAGCCTGTATGTGACAGTCTCCGTACAGTCCGGTCTGTTCGTCTGATACATCGCATGGCGGGCCTAGGGGGGCGGTGAACGTCAGTCCCCTAATAGCGGTACAAGTCGTGTCGGAGTGTAGCCCAGAACACCTTGAGATAACAGTGGAAACCTACCAGTATATCTCGCTTGCCCTGGCCAGGGACTACTCGTGTAATGGCTCTCCTGGACACAGCGCGATGTCAACCCCCAATACCGGGAGAGACGAATCCTGTCTAACCGTCACTGCCTCCAAGTGCTATGGGACTGCACCCAAAAACTACCTGTTTGCACGACTCCTTCAAGCCGTGGTAGGGTAGTAATCAAAGTGCAGTGGGAACACACTCGAGGCGAAGTGACAGGGTCAAGTCAGCGGACTATGCTGTACTCATGTCACCTGGGAACTGATAACTGACGATTGGTATATTACCAACCAACAGTTCCCGACGAGTCCTGTCCAGTGTACTCGTAACCTAACGAGCACCCGCATACTATCCCAAGTACGACGTACTAACGGCTGTGGGACAGACCGTCTCCCACACTGGGATGAGAAGCGCATACGCTAGTCTACTCCGGAGTATCGATGCCCTGTCTCGATAGTCCAACGACCAGGGACCTGTATAAGGATGTGCTTATAGATTACCCAGCTCCCACGAGTGCGAGCGCCATCACAACGCTGGTAATCAAGCAAAGATCCTAAGGGCTCTACTAATATGTATACCAGCAATATGCTAAAAGAAAAACATGCACATATTAAAGCAGAGACAAACCAAGTAGCATACTACCATTTCGAGCAAGATTGTATATACAACTGTGAATATCCCAAGCTTCCATTAAGTAATATACAAGCTAGTATGATACAGTAATGGCCTCTAGGGCCTATACACTAACAATCTCCCACTTGCACTAAGGCCATGTACTGGCGTATCGAAGACCTATCATCTCGATCAGCCGCTCGAACTGAGTCTGGGGCAAGGCCTTGGTGAATGGATCTGCTGTGTTATCCTCTGATGCAACTCTCCGGACCTCGATCTCCTGGCGATCCACGATCTCCCTGATCAGGTGATACCGCCTTAAGATGTGTCTGGATTTCTGATGGGACCTGGGTTCCTTCGCTAAAGCTATAGCCCCGTTGTTGTCGCAATACAGAGGTATTGGGTCAACAATGGACGGAACCACCTGAAGTTCTTTCAAGAACTTCCTCATCCAGACAGCTTCTTTTGCGGCATCAGATGCAGCGATATATTCCGCTTCCATAGTCGAGTCAGCAACGGTTTCCTGTTTGGAGCTCTTCCAACACACCGCCCCTCCATTGAGGGTAAAGACAAAACCCGACATGGACTTGGAATCATCCTTGTCACTCTGGAAGCTGGAGTCAGCAAAGGCCTCAATCTGCAGGTCTTTTCCTCCATACACCAAGAACATCTCCTTAGTCCTTCTCAGGTACTTGAGAATGTTCTTTACTGCTATCCAATGTTTCTCCACAGGGTTTGACTGATACCTGCTTACCACACTCAGTGCATAAGCCACATCCGGTCTGGTACACAACATCGCATACATTATAGAGCCTACCGCAGAAGCGTAGGGTATAATAGACATGCGATCCCTCTCCAAATCAGTCTTGGGAGACATCTCTTTGGAGAGGGTGATCCCGTGTCAAGCCGGTAGATTACCGCGCTTGGAATCTTCCATACTGAATCTCTTCAGTATGGTGTCGATGTACCTGGACTGCGAGAGTCCTAATATCCTCTTGGATCTGTCACGGTAGATCCGGATACCCAGAATGTATGAGGCATCACCCAGGTCTTTCATGGAGAACCTGTGTGACAAGAACCCCTTGACAGATTGTAGCATAGGAATGTCATTTCCTATTAAGAGAATGTCATCCACGTATAAAACGAGGAATACTACAGTTCTCGCTACAAATCTACAATAGATGCATGGTTCATCTGGATTTTTGATAAAGCCAAATTCTTTGACCGTCTCATCAAAACAGATGTTCCAGCTCCGTGATGCCTGCTTGAGTCCATAAATGGACTTGAGCAACTTGCACACCTTTCCGCTGCTCCCACCCTGAATGAAACCCTCTGGCTGGTCCATATAGACACACTCCTCTAAATGACCATTTAGAAAAGCTGTCTTTACGTCCTTCTGCCAAATCTCATAATCGTGGAAGGCAGCGATGGCAAGAAGGATCCGAATGGATTTCAGCATAGCTACTGGAGAAAAGGTTTCGTCATAGTCCAAACCAGGTCGCTGACGAAAACCCTTTGCTACCAGTCTAGCTTTATAGGTCTCAACCTGTCCATCTACACCAATCTTCCTTTTGAAGATCCACTTGCATCCTACGGGTTTTACCCCGTCTGGAGCAATGTCCAACGTCCATACTTTGTTGGTGTACATGGACTCCATCTCGGTCCGCATTGCATCCAGCCATTTTACCGAGTCGACGCTCTGAATGGCTTGCTGGAAGCTAGTAGGCTCATCACAATCTATGATGCAGTCCTCTCTATCCCCGTCAATGAGGAAACCGAAGTACCTCTCGGGCGGATGAGACTGCCTACTACTCCTGCGGAGTGGCATGGGAATGTCTTGATCTTTCGAACCCTCTGGTTCTACTAAGCTTTCAGTAATAGCTTGCGGTTCTGGAATTTCTTCCAGTTCTATTGCGCTCCCACTTAATTCTTTTTCTATGAACTGATGTTCTAGAAAGTGGGCATGGCGAGAAACAAGGACTTTTTGTTCCTCTTCGTAATAGAAGTAATATCCCTTGGAGTTCTTTGGATATCCCACAAACTTGCACTGTACTGAGCGTGCCTCGAGCTTGTCCGCATGCTGCTTTTTTACAAAAGCTGGACATCCCCATGTCTTAATGTGATTAAGATAGGGTTTCTTCCCACTCCATAACTCATATGGTGTGGTAGGCACAGTCTTAGTGGGAACACGGTTCAAAAGATATGCAGCTGTTTCTAGCGCATACCCCCAGAACGATCGCGGTAACTCAGCGTTACTCATCATGGACCGTACCATATCCAATAGGGTTCGGTTCCGTCTCTCCGATACACCGTTATGTTGCGGAGTGTATGGAGGAGTAAGCTGAGAGAGAATTCCATTCTCTTTTAAGTAGTTCAGGAATTCGGCACTTAAGTATTCTCCTCCTCGATCCGATCTTAAAATCTTGATACTTTTGCCGGTCTGTTTTTCTACTTCACTCTTATATTCCTGGAATTTTTCAAAAGCCTTGGATTTATGTTTCATTAAGAAGACATAACCGTACCTTAAAAAATCATCCGTAAAAGTTATGAAGTAAGAAAAACCGCTTCGCGCATGTGTAGACATTGCACCGCACACGTCGCTGTGTACGAGTCCCAAGAGCTCGCTCGCTCTTTCTCCGTGTCCAGAAAACGGAGCCTTTGTCATCTTTCCTTTGAGACAGGATTGACAAGTTGCATACGATTGATATTCGAACGAATCTAAATATCCTTCAGTATGTAACTTAGTCAATCTTCTCTCGTTGATGTGACCCAATCTACAATGCCATAAGAAAGTTTTATTAATTTCTGGAGACTTTCTTTTGTGTGTATTCTGGATATTGAAAATCTGTGGTTGGTTTAAAACGTATATACCGTTGTTCAATGTACCTGACCCAATCAAAACTTGATTAAGGTGAATGTTCACTACATTACTTACAAATGCAAATTCATAACCTTCTTTAGATAATAAAGATACAGAAATGATATTACAGGATGCATTTGGTACATAATAACAACTACGCAAAACCAAAAAGTGCCCATCTGATAATCCCAGGTGATAGTCCCCCACGGCCTCAGCATCCATGCTAGCACCGTTCGCAACTCTGAGGGTCATGTCACCTGCCTTCAAAACTCTACGCTTTCTCAACGCCTGCAAAGAATTACAGATATGAGATCCTGATCCGGTATCCAATACCCAGGATGTAGAGTTTATTGATAGACAGTTTTCAATAACATACACACCTGAAGCTGAAGCTGCAACTCGCTTCAAATCCTGTGTTCTGGCTTTCCAAGCCTTGCAATCTTGTTTCCAGTGACCACTTTTGTGACAATAGAAGCATTCTTCCTTCCCCACCAGCTTCCCCGCTACCTTTGTTGCTTTACCCTTTCCCTTCGTATCCACTTTACCGACACCGCCTCTTGGTTTGGCGGGGGCTTTCTTCTTCTTGCCCTTGGCTTTCGCCCTGGACCTAGAAGAGGAAGATCCTCCTACAAACAAAGTGGATGTCTCCCTACCCTTCTGTAGGGTGCCCTCAGCAGTCCTCAACATGTTCAGAAGTTCGGCAAGTTCAACCTCCTTTCCTTGCATGTTGAAGTTAAGAATGAACTGGGCGTAAGTGGAAGGAAGGGACTGGAGAATCAAATCGGTATAGAGTTCATTCTCCAACGTGGTCCCAAGGTCCGCGAGCTCCTCTATGTAGCCGATCATCTTAAGCACGCGGTCCGCTACCGATGATCCGACGGCCAACCTTGCCGAAAAGAGCTTCTTCGACACTTCGTATCTAGCGATACGAGACTGCTCTCCATACAGTTCTTTTGTATGGAGAAATATGGACTCTAGGTCCATATTCTCGTCCTCCTCTGATGTTCGTTGTCCATTGAGGCTAGTACGAGGCATCTGGCCCTCGCGCAATCTATCTCCCATGTCTTACGGATTTCTACATCCGCGATGCTGGAGGTGGGACCTGGGACGGGGGGAGCTTTGGTGGTAAGTATATACCCCAGCTTGTCATAAGTGATAGCCATCTTGACATTCCTGAGCCAATCTTTGTAGTTTGGCCCTGTCAATATGTTTTTATCTAATAGTAACTTAAGTCCGGTCATCTTGAATGGTCGCTGCAATTAGGAGAGAGAAAAGAAACACTTTAGCATGATGCTCTTGCAAGTTTAGAGTGGTTTTTAGTTTGTCTAAACTGGATGGCTCCCACTGTTTCTCGAATCCCTTCTCAAACCATAAAGAAAAGGATTAGCCGGGATCATTCTCACCGTACAATACTTGCTTAACCGTTCAGCCAGGCCAGTGTCGGTACTTCGAGGGAGGTTTTCCAACGCTTTCGCGAAGTTCCTTAATTAAGTAACCTCTTTTCCCTGTGGGCGTAGCCCCGCTAACACCTTTCTAGGCACCTACTAGGTTTATAGCATTGATCGTTAAGTGAGAGTTTTCCCGAGGAGTAGCATATACTCACAGTAGGATCGGGATCCAAATATCATCGCGTGATAAAGCCGAAGGAATCCTACCAGAATCATCACACTCCAAATGGTATGCAACGCTAGCAAGTTTCAGTACTTATGAAACTCCCGATGTGGATTTTTGCCCCATGCTCTTATGACCTTGACTTTGGCCAAAATATCATAAGTCACATGTCAAGTTCTACCCGTCATTCTCCTGGTTAATTTGGACCGACCCGTACCTACCCTTGACTTTGGCCAAAATGGCAGCACGACTGTCCCAAACCAACGCATCTATCTATGCTGCACATGAATACCCAAACGCTACCAATCACTATGCCTTGACTTTGGCCAAAATACATAGCTTGAATACTTTTGACCATTCATGTGGAATGACGGAGGGCTACGAATGGTTTTGGCGAAACCGTGAACGTAGTGAACTTGATATAATCGATGGAACGAGATAGCTTTTAAAAGGAGTGGTTCAAGCTCCGCGTTTAAAAGTTTAATTTTGAAAAGAACCGAGTGGTTTTCAAAGTGTTCCAATCGACTTTTACTTGGTTTATTTCTTGCATTAGTTCTTTTAATGCGTCCCATCATTTAATCCTACCATTGCAGAAAACAACCAAAATATGACGTACGCTTATGCCATTCGCATTCGCCACGGGGCCCCGTCATCACCCGTTAGGTTACTTAACTAACGACAGAGCGGGGGCTGGGCTAGCGCGGCTGTAAAACATAAGCAACGCCTAAATAGTTATTATATATAAATATATAGCAATGATAGACATTACAGATCACAGATGAATACATTGGATATACTAGGAATCCGCAATGCGTTCGAGCCTGCAACGCAAAGCGGATTACACGGTCGCGGTGAATAGCCAAAACCCCACCCAAGACCCCTTCGGGTGCGGCAAACTACCCGCCAAGCACCCGAAGCGAAGCAACCTCCCTCACCACCGTGAGTAGGCCACTCGGCACTTCGAGATACCCGGTAGTTTGTGCACCCCCTCCATGGGTCTATCCTAGGAGCAAAAACAGTAAATAGAATTATACAATGACGGCTACAACCCCGACCCGGTTGTGCGGTCATACAAATAAAATTATTACATCAATTTACATGTTACAAATGAATGAAAGAAAAATAACGCTCATCTCACATCCAACCCGGCTATTCACCCGCGACGATCCAATCCATTCATATCCACAAACCAATAACAATCACAGATCACAGAGATGTATAACCCCGACTAATCGACTTATAGCGATTAGCTGACGTTCAATACATACAAGCATCACAGATATAACCGATATAGTTAAAGTGTAGTGAAGTTCCGAAAAAAATACGGAATTATAGGACCCCAAAAGGAAATTTCTTTTCTGGAAAATCTGGGTACATATAATATATTTCAAAAATCCCAAAACCAACACAGACAAACACTGCACGAAAAACGATGCACAGAAGACGACAAACCGCGGCGCTTCCGCGGCACATGCCTACCTCGTGCGGCGGAAGCGCGGCGGTTTGAACGAATCACTGCATCGTTTTTCTTGGGTGTTCATACAAAACCCTGAGACGAATTTACAAGTATAAAGTTTTTCATTTTGACCAGAAAAAATTTTAACAGAAACTTGGATTTTGAAAAAGTTTGGTTTTTGGGTTTTTCGGTTTCGAAACTTCGTTACACTTAACTACTTAGCTAGTTTAGGTTTAGTTAGGCTCTGATACCACTGTAAGTCCGTGTTGCCCACCCCGGTGCTTACGGGGAGGCGGAAAACACAATAAAAATCGGATTTTTATCAACTATAGGCAACATGGACTATGCTTTAAGGATCTTTGCTAAACATAAACTTGCTAACCCTAACTACAAAGTAGCTAAGTGATGGAAAGGTTATACCTTGAGCTCAAAGTCCTTCTCTCCTTGCTCCTTGGAATGGTTGAAAGAGTTCACCTTGCTTGTCTTCTCCCGTCAAAGAAGGATCCACCCGAAAGCCACCACCTTTAGCTTCAACTCCAAGCTAGGAGTAACTAGAGTGCAAGAAATGCTAAGACTTGAACCCTAGAAGAGAGTAGAGAAGATCAAGAGAGGGTTTTTCTCAAGCTTTTTTGTTTCTCAACACATGAGAGGGAGAGAGCTTGAGGGAGAGGATGAACAAGAGAGAGAAATAAAATGAGAGAATGAATTATTAGTGAGCCATTCTCACTAATATGTGTGGATAATTTTAATTGGATAATTAGCTTGAAAATTATCATGATAAATCATGACATGGCCATTATCATTTCAATTTTGCAAAGATCAAAGAGCATCTTCCAAATGAAATGATTATGGTCAAGTTGTCAACAAGGTCAACGAGTCAATGAAGTCAAATTGTCAACAACAACCATGCACAATTATTAAGCTAATTATCAATTAACAATAATCCACACAAAATCAATAGGGTTAATAAAATGACAAAAGCCATTAACCCTAAACAAGGTCCTCTCCCCCAATCTCAAGCAACTGTGCATACGCACCCGCATTCGTGATCCGAGGAACACGAATACTCTGAGAAAAACCAATCTCAAATCATATACTAGGATCCGGCTTAGACCAAAGCCCGCTAGTATAAACTGTCCGGACAGCAAACGTGCACAAGTACGCGGATGCGAACGAACCCTGTCGCAAAACCATGCGACCTCTACTCATTTTGCCTAAAGGCGAATAGCTCTCTGTGTGGGACTCTAAAGACTCGACACTGCGCTGGCAGTGGGTTTAACCACAGACCGCAAGCGGCACTAGCTGTACGTAACGGTCCCCAGGTAGATGTCGATAAGAAGACTGACGAGGTGAACCCCATCTGCACTCCTACTGAGCCTGTATGTGACAGTCTCCGTACAGTCCGGTCTGTTCGTCTGATACATCGCATGGCGGGCCTAGGGGGGCGGTGAACGTCAGTCCCCTAATAGCGGTACAAGTCGTGTCGGAGTGTAGCCCAGAACACCCTGAGATAACACTGGAAACCTACCAGTATATCTCGCTTGCCCTGGCCAGGGACTACTCGTGTAATGGCTCTCATGGACACAGCGCGATATCAACCCCCAATACCGGGAGAGACGAATCCTGTCTAACCGTCACTGCCTCCAAGTGCTTCGGGACTGCACCCAAAAACTACCTGTTTGCACGACTCCTTCAAGCCGTGGTAGGGTAGTAATCAAAGTGCAGTGGGAACACACTCGAGGCGAAGTGACAGTGTCAAGTCAGCGGACTATGCTGTACTCATGTCACCTGGGAACTGATAACTGACGATAGGTATATTACCAACCAACAGTTCCCGACGAGTCCTGTCTAGTGTACTCATAACCTAACGAGCACCCGCATACTATCCCAAGTACGACGTACTAACGGCTGTGGGACAGACCGTCTCCCACACTGGGATGAGAAGCGCATACGCTAGTCTACTCCGGAGTATCGATGCCCTGTCTCGATAGTCCAACGACCAGGGACCTGTATAAGGATGTGCTTATAGATTACCCAGCTCCCACGAGTGCGAGCGCCATCACAACGCTGGTAATCAAGCAAAGATCCTAAGGGCTCTACTAATATGTATACCAGCAATATGCTAAAAGAAACACATGCACATATTAAAGCAGAGACAAACCAAGTAGCATACTACCATTTCGAGCAAGATTGTATATACAACTGTGAATATCCCAAGCTTCCATTAAGTAATATACAAGCTAGTATGATACAGTAATGGCCTCTAGGGCATATACACTAACATTAAGCATAGTCCCTGGAAAAGGTTTCATCATTATTCGTGCCTGGTCGATGACGAAAACCTTTAACAAGTCTAGCTTTGAAAGTCTCAACTTGTCCATCTACACCAAGTAATCTTCTCAAGATATACTTGCTCCTGATGGGGATTTAACCCTTCAGATATCGCAACCAAAGTCCATACTTTGTTGGTGTATATGGATTCCATCTCAGATTGCTAAGCATCCAGCCATTCTTACAGAGTCCCACTCTTGATGGACAGCTCGAAACTAGTTGGGTCATCATCTCATGATGCAATCCTTGCTCCCACTGTCATCGAGAAACCGAAGTATCTCTCAAGCAGGTGAGGAACCCTGCTAGATCGGCGGAGAGGCTGAGGTTTGTCGGGAACTATTGAATTCTTTGGTTCTGTCAAATCATCAGCTGCAGTTTTGTATAGCTGGAACCTTTCCAGTTCTACACAACTGACTTTACCTCGATGTTGTCCGGATTTTGCTTTTGACATAGGCCAGACAACCCCAAATCTTAACTAACTTAAGATATGGGCTCTTCCCTTTCCATATCACATATGAAGTGTTAGGCAACTGATTTGATTTGAACCCAATTCAATAGGTATGCAGCTTCTCAAGTGAACAACCCAAAAAGGAAATAGGTAACTCAGTAATACTCATCATAGAGCACACGATATCTAATATTGTGCGATTGCTCCGCCCCGATATACCGTTGTGCTGTGGTGTATTCAGAGGAGTAATACGGAGAGAGAATCTCATTCTCCTTTAGAATGGTCCAGGAATGCCATGCATAAGTATTCTCCTCCCTGATCTTATCATAGGACATAATACTTATACCCGTATTGGTTCTCTACTTCTAACTTATATTCTGTGAATATCTCAAAAGGTTCGGACTTGTGTTTCAACAGGAACATATGTCTGAATCTTGAGAGATTATCAGAGAATATAATGAAGTATAAAGAACCATTCCTGGCATGTCTAGACAGGAGACTTTACATACATCATCATGTATCAGTCCCAAGAGTTCATTAACTCTTTCTCTGTTTCCAGGGCTATGGTCATCTAATCTTTGTGACCTGACTGGCAAGTTTCATAAGATGTAAATTCAAACTGATTTAAATATGCATCTAAAATGTAACTTCAGCTAGTCGGGTCGCATTGATGTGACCTAGTCTACAATGCCTCAAGAAGGATTCGTTCATTTCTGAACTCTTCCTCTTGTATGTGTTCTGCATACTAGCAACTGTAGTTTGATTTAGAACGTCGATGCTTTTAGATAACGCGCCTAAACCGATCAACTTTTGATATAGGAAATGTTCAAAACATTATCCAACAATACAAAATTTTATCATTTCTTTACTAATAAAGAGACTGATATGATTTTGTATATAAGGTTCAGTATCTAATAACATTCATTCAGAATCAATGTATTGATAATACAGGGTGACAGTGACCAACAGACTTGGCTGCAACACTTGCCCCGTTTTCTGCCTCATGAAACTTATCACCCGTTCTCAGTTTTCTACCCTTTTGTAGCCCTATGTAACAGATTACATATCTGGGATCCTGATCCGGTATCGAATACCCAGGATGCAGAGGATACTGAGAAACAGTTCTTTATAATGAACACACCCGAAGGAGGTATATCATATGCACTTTCTTCGTTTGGGCGGCATAGGAATTCTGGTATTCCCTTTATTTCCTGCTCTGTCTTATAACAATTATAAGTTGGAGCGGGACCAACGTTCCCCAGCTCAGTATAACAAGCGGGTTCGGTCAATACATCCATTTTATTATCTTGATTAAGGCATGATATGGTCGCTACCAGGAGAGAGAGAGAAGAAAACACTCAGCGTGCGCTCTTGCAAGATTAGATTGGTTATATATTTTATCTAATCAGGATGGCTCCCACTGTTTTTATCAAATCTTCCTTCAAACCCTAAAAGGAAAGACTAGCCGGGATTAATTACACTCTACAAGTTCGCCAATCTTTCAGCCAGGCCAGTGTCGGTACTTTGAGGGAGGTTCCCCGTGCTTTCGCACGGACCTAATTACAGTAAACCTCGTTTTTCCAGAGGCGTAACCCCGTTGACACCTTTCTAGACACCTACTTGATCGGCTAATTGTAAAGTGCAAAACTCTCCCAGGAGTAACAATTACTCGCAGTAGGTATCGGGATCCAACTATCACATAGAAGGTATGCAATCTCATTGCAAATTTCAACACTTGAAACTCCCGATAATGGTTTTTACCCCTAGCACCTATGACCTTGGCTAAGGTCAACAAATCATATGTACTAGTCAAGTTCTACCCGTCATTTCGTGATTAATTAGACCCACCCACATGACCCTTGGCTAAGGTCAACAAAGCCACATGACTGTCCTAATTAATCGCATCATATGCTGTGTAGGAAGACATCACTTAGCTACCGCACACTACGCCTCGGCTATGGTCGACAAACGTAGCACAAATACTAAGTACTCTACTTCTTAAAATGACGGAGGGTTGCGAATGGTTTTTATGAAAACCTTTAACGCTTTGAACTTGATCTCGTTGCGGAATCAAATGGTTTTTAAATGGAATGTTTTCGAGGCTTTTCTAGTTTTGCTAAAGGGGTCACTCCCGGTGAAGGGATCGTCGTCCCTTTCCTCGTCGAATGAGGTGCGGGATATATCATATATATCACTGTGCAAAGTGGAAACTATAGAAGCGATCAAAGACAAACCGAGGGTTGTAGCATCTGCCAGTTATTGCTAAAGGAGTCACTCCCGGTGAAGGGATCTCGGTCCTTTCCTCATCGAATAAGGTGCAGGATGTTCTATAATGAACACCGCGATGCAAAGCAAGAACTGTAGCTACCTGTTTTTATTTTGAAATTCGATTCCACAACATCAATTAGGTTTATTTTCTTTCATTAATCTCATTAATGAATATTCCATCATTTAAGTCCACCTAAACATCACAGAAGAGTTGAATTTTCTGGGTTGTATTGGGGACTCGGTGTATCGATCGGATTGTCTAATTTTGTCAGTGTGTTTTTCCTGGTATTTTTAGAATATGTTAAAAAGTTCGACCGGATATAAATACCCACTTTTTCCCCTGTCGGGAAATTTCCAAGTGTTGGATTTTTCCGTAGTTTAACGACTTTCTAAGTAGTGCAAGTAACACGATGGACCCTCTAGAAGACAACAAACCTTAACTCGATTATGTGACCGTCTTGAACTGCCCTTTGAACCTTCGGGTTTGGGGCAGTACGGCGTGCCACATGTGAGGCGTTGGCTTGACCCTTCTACGGCTGGACCGTTGGTACTGAGGCACGAACTGAATATTGTTAGACTTATTTCATGTGTTGAGCTGTTTCGGGAAAACTTAGGTGTTCGATTGTTCGATCAGAAAGTTTAACATTTTCTATTTATCCGAAATGTGATACAATAATTGGAATTCACAAGTAGTTATGAGATAACGGAATGAATGTTATAAACATAGCAGTTTAGTCTCACTTGATCGGTTGCCACAGAGTTTTGATGTGATCAAAAGTCCGTCGCAATCACGTAGCGTATGCGGATACTCGCCGGGTAAACTTAATAGACAGCCTCACCCCATAGCCCCGACCAAGTGACTGTAGGAGAACCCCGTCGCCGAAAGCATCCGTTTGGGTGCTCGCGGTAGCGGTGTTCCGCCTTGGTGCACTTCATCGACGGTATCAAGGGTACGGCCGCCTACTAAAGTTTGCGACGAGCATTCGATCAGGATGTCGGGAATCTTGTTGAATTGCCCGACTTGATATTGAAAAGAGTTTTCGATAATGAGACTAAAATGCGGGGTTTATAATTGTTAGGCATGGGATGTCTAAGTATTTCATTTGATTAGGCATGCGATGTCTAAAGAGGGTGCAGATTCCAACTGTTGTAGTTTTACACTTTCTTTTCTGTGACCGTAAGTGTAATATGTGATATCGCCGGTTTCGTTGCTATATGTCAACGACAATTGGGATGCGCATATTTACTTACGTTGATGACATGTGATGTTATGTGTTGCTGGATATGTTATATTGGATCGTCGTGTTTGAATAGCCGGGGGGGTTTTTTATGTGAGATGAGTGTTTTTCATTTTCATTCATGTAAAAACTTTTATGTAATATTCTTTTATTGGGGCACTTCCAGGTTGCGAGAGGAGACAAAAGGGCCGCGGAACCGCCGCATTAGCATGCTAATGCCGCGGTTCCGCCGCGCTTTAATGGATTCAGGGGCCCCGTTTTATACAGTAATTCTTAGAATCTTCTACTGAGTTTTCTGCATATTTTTAATCTGGAAAAAACCACGTTTTTCAAAAATGTCCAGAGAGCAAAATGCGATTGGGGTTTCGGTTCAATCGGACTTCTAATTCCGTCTACACATCGCCTAAGGCTGTAGCTAGGCTCTGATACCACTGTAGAGTTCCTACGCACACTAATGAAGTCTCACATGTGATCAAGCATGGCTAATTCAAATTTTACAAGTGCCTACAAACCCTAATACGGATCGTTAACTAGATATATAGGCGATGCAAGCATGTAAACGAATAAAATGCTAAAGGAAAGTGACCACAACCTTTGTAGATCCGGTCCACCACTTCCTAAGCTCCACGATGATGTCCCTCCGCTGTCCAAATCGGAATCCGGACTTTAGCATCGGCTTCATCGAAGAAATGGGCGGGCTTGGTCGTCGACTTCGATGCCGAAGATGATCTACGTCGAGGCATCACAAGATCATGCTCCCACTTCACCAAGTCATGAAACTTGTGAAGAAAACACCCTATACTACTTGGCAAGAGGTAGAGGATGAAGAAATAGGAAGTGGGTTCACTTTAGAATTGGATTTCTCACTTGTTTTCATCACTTGCCATTGATGTGGCAAGCTTTTCTTCATGGAAGAAGAAGATGAAGAAGAAGAAGAAGATATGATAAGTCTTTTTTATAAATAGATAAATAAATCAATACTTATCATATATTAACCCTTGCTTAATTGTAGAGAATGGACCATGGTTAACTTGAATGGTTAGGGTTAAGGAAGAGACAAGAATGGTGGACTTGTTCAAAGCTTCAAGAAGCTTCAAAGAAAAAACAAAACAAGCAACCATTCTTTTCTCTTTATCTTTTCAAATGAAATAAATAAAATAAATAAATAGATAAATGAATAAGTAAATGAAATGAAACCCTAACCACTAACTAACCATGGTTTAATTCTTTACACAAAACCAAGCTAGAATGCATCATCAAACATGATACAATCAAGTGCACAAAAAAATATATCACATATACAATGTGCATTTCAAGTGAGTAAATCCATTTAAAGTGAACCAATACTAGTTAATGCAAAGTAATATATCAAATATATAATTATACATTAAATCATTAAATCAACACTTGATTCAATGATCCGGTCATATCGCATATAACCGACTAATATTCAATGTATCGGTTTATCGAATCAATCCTTGATTCGATAACTAGGTTATATCGCATATAACCTAATCGATACATTCATCGCGAGAATGAAATACAGTATCACATACATGCATTATTCTCGGTCCCGCACATATCTCATATGCGCTCCTATTTCGTTTCGCTTGAGCTAGGAAACCTCTGTGTAGGACTCTAAAGACTCGTTAATACGCCGGCAGCAGATGATGATCATATCAAACACCCACAAGCCGCAAGCGGTCTGCTAAACGTAACGGCCACCCGGGTATTGAGCGATCAGAAGATCAATGAGCAAGCCCGCTCACACTCCTGTGAATCCAACCAGTAACACTTACCGTACAGTCCGGTCTGTTCGTCTGATATGTCGCATATCTCGTCTAGGGGTGGTAAACGTCAGACCCCAGTAGCTCGATAATTCATGCCGACATGAAGTCCATGACATGTGTGAAACTACTGATAACACTTACCAGTAGGTCACTGCAACCCTGGCCAGGGATTTCCTGTTATGGCCAGTCGAGCATAGCGCAACATCAAACCCCAATACCGGGAGAGACGAATCCCCTCCTATCGCTCATTGCCTCCATGTGAATCGGGACTGTACCCAAAAACCACATGTTTGCACGACTCAGTAGAGCCGTGGTAGGGTGGAAATCAAAGCACAGTGGGAGACACACAAGACTCTATGACGATCTCGGGTCAACAGACTAAGCTGTACCAGTGTCACCAGAGAACTGCCATCTGACGTGAGGTATAATACCATCTGGGAGTTCTCGGCGAGTCCGTTCAGTGTACCCAGTCTCCACTGAGCACCCGCATACCATCTCCGATGTCAAACACCAATGGATATGGGATCATCCATCGCCCATCGCATGGGTCGAGAAGATATACGCTAGTCTACTCTGGAATATCGATGCCCCGTCTCGATATTCTCTCGACTAGGAACATTGAAGGATGCACTCATGGACTATCCAGGCCCCACTAGTATGATCTGCATCACAGTCCTGGAAGTCGAGTACACATCCTAAGGGCTTTATCAACATGTAACAGAGAGACAGAAAATATACACGTTAAGATAAAGAGCAACCAGATAGCGTACTATCATGTCGAGCAAGAAAGTCCTACCTATATATGTCCCAGCATCCACTACAATATACATCCAATGTACAGTAATGGCCTCTAGGGCATACATATAACTAACATAGGAGAGGGGGGTGACCACAAGCATAAAGAAGAGAGTGAGTCACTAAGACACCTAGTATGAACTCAATAATGAAAGTGATGATTCATAACCATAGTCATCAACTCAATTAATGCACTATTAATGAACAAAGCCACCTCACCATCCTAGTCACCTCTTCTAGAAGCTTCCACACAAATCCCAAGTAAAGATAAATCTGTATTTTAACCGAATGTCAAAATACGGCTGATAGAAAACTGGAAACTGGCAACTTCCAAAAGTGATCCTGAAACGAATCTCGGGATAACCCCGTATCAGTATAAACATACCCGCATTTGTATTACGACCGAATACAAATGCAACTGAGACAAAGATATTATATCTACACGGTATAATACTGGGTTCCAGCTTAAACCAAAGCCTACCAGTATTATCTGCCCGAAAAACGACACGTGCGAAACGCACGTGCTTTTTCCGAACCCTGCCATATCACCATACGGCCTCTACAACGTTTCACCCGAACTTGGGAAAGTATCTGTGGGGGACTCTAATGACTCATCAACACACTGGCACTGGGTATAACCTCTAGCATGTCAGAGGTACAAGCTGTACGTAACGGTTTGCCTATGTATTGATTGGAAGGGAAGCTGACGAGCGAACTCATCTATAAACCCTACAGAGCCTGACAGTAACAATGTATATACAGTCCGGTCCATTCGTCTAAAGAGTATCGCATATCGAGTCTACGGGGTGAATAAAGTCAGACCCCTAATAACGCGATAAATCGTGTCGGTATGAAGCCCATCACCACCTGAGAAACTACTGATCCAAATCAGTAATTCTCCACTACCTCGGCCGAGGATTCCTAGTGATGGCCACCCGTGCACTGCGCGACATCAATCCCCAATACCGGGAGAGACAAATCCCCGACGATCCGCTCACTTGCCTCCAATGTGGCTCGGGACTGTACCCAACTAAAACCTGTTTGCACAACTCCTTTGAGCGGGGTACGGTAGTTATCTAAGCACAGTGGGAACTCACACGAGACAAATGACGATCTCAGGTCGATGAACTAACCTGTACACATGTCATCATGGAATTGCTATCTGATGATATGTATAATACCAACTAGCAGATTCCCGGCGAGTCCTGTCCGGTGTACTCATAACCCAATGAGCACCTGTATACATCTTAGGTGATCCAACTGACACCAGTGGCTTATAAGACCGGCCACCGCCCCTCGTCGGGGTCTCGACTGTTAGTGTTTATGCCCTAGAAGGCCATTACTGTATCATACTAGCTTGTATATTACTTAATGGAAGCTTGGGATATTCACATGTATATAACAGTCTTGCTAAACATGGTAGTATACTACTTGGTTTTTCTATCTTAATATGTGAGTGTACGTATTGATAGAGCTCTTAGGATCTTGCTTGTCTACCAGCGTTGTGATGGCAGTCACACTAGTGGGGGCTGGGTAGTCTACAAGCACATCCTTATTCAGGTCCCTGGTCGTTGGATTATCGAGACAGAGCATCGATACTCCGGAGTAGACTGGTGTGTACGCTTCTCATCCCAGTTGGGGAGATGGTCTGTCCCACAGCCGTCAGTACGTCGTACTGGAGATAGTATACAGGTGCTCGTTAGGTTACGGGTACACCGGACAGGACTCACAGGGAACTGTTGGTTGGTTTGATACCAGTCGTCAGTGAGCAGTTCCCAGGTGACATGAGTACAGCGTAGTCTGCAGACTTGACACTGCTACTTCGCCTCGAGTGTGTCCCACTGTTCTTAGATTGCTACCCTACCACGGCTCAAAGGAGTCGTGCAAACAGGTAGCAGTTGGGTGCAGTCCCGAGCACTTGGAGGCAGTGGCGGTTAGACAGGATTCGTCCCTCCCGGTATTGGGAGTAGATATCGTGCTGTGTCAGAGAGCCATTACGCAAAGTCCCTGGCCAGGGCAAGCGAGATTTACTGGTAGGTTCCAGTAGTTTCTCAGAGTGTAATGGGCTTCACTCCGACACGACTTATACCGCTATTAGGGGACTGACGCTTGCCGCCCCCCTAGGCCCGATATGCGATAGTCTTGGACGAACGGACCGGACTGTATGGAGATTGTCACATCAGACTCAGTAGGAGTTCGGATGGGTTTCCTCATCGGCCTTCTTATCGACAACTACCTGGGGACCGTTACGTACAGCTAGTGCCGCTTGCGGTCTGTGGTTAAACCCACTGCCAGCGTAGTAGTCGAGTCTCTAGAGTCCCACACAGAGAGTTTCCTACTCCAGGCGAAACGATATAGAGGTTGCATGGTTTTGCGACAAAGGGTTCGGACGCATACGTGCGTTTACGCGCGTACGACTTTCGGACAGTTTTTACCAGTCGGCTTTGGTTTAAGCCAGTTACTGGTATCCGGTTATTGGATTTTTACAGTCTAAAGTTTTTCCGTATTTTTACGGATCGGAGGGCGTTCTCGTAATTGTTCGAGAAGCTTCTAGAAGATGGTGACTAAGGAGGGTTATGTGTCATATTCATTAAATGAGGTTGTGAGTCATGGTGGTGATTCATTCATTTCATTAAATGCACATTTATTGCTTAATGACTCATGCTAATGAATCACCACTAGATATTATGAAGCATGATTTATCATCACTCTTTATTCTTTTCTCATTATTAGAAAATGCTTCATAATATATTATGATAGACTCTCTCTCATCTCATTATCATATCTCACATTCTCTCTCCTCAAGCTCTCATCTTCAAACCCTAATCCTTACACCTCATGAGTTGAGATCAAAGGATTAGTTAGACTAAACAATCCATAACCATCACTCTATATCATCCTTTCATCTTTGATTAGCAATCAAAGTTGATTAGTTACCTCAAGTTAGAGGTTTAGCTTGGAGTTTTGCTCTCGGGTGGATCGTCTACTACTTAGAGAAGGCCGAGGAGAACAAGGAGATCGTAAAGACGAAGGACTAGTATCGATAGGTATAATCCCTTAACACTATAGTTTAGTATAGCTATGTGTTTGGTTATTAGTTGTTTAGCTTCGATTTAAGCGGTTAGTCGATGTTCGTTCTTTAAACTTGATCGTTTTTTGAAAATTCCGCCTCCCCACAAGAACTGGGGTGTACTACATCGACTTACAGTGGTATCAGAGCCTCGCTAAACACTAAATAACTTGATTGCAAATTTGTACGAATTTCGAACGGAAAAACGAAGCCGGAAAACCCTAAAAGTTACAAGTTTCTGTCGAATTTAAAATGATGTCCTAAAATTTTTCAGGTAATCTCAGAAAGCTTGTATATGGTCCAGAAGAACACCCAAGAAATTAGAGCCCATGAATCGGCTAAAGAGCCGCGGAAGGGCGGCGGATCGCACCGATCCGCCGCGCTTCCGCGGCCGAGTTGCCGAGTCATGGACTCGTATTTCTTGTGTGGGTCCTCTCTGGTATTTGGAGTTCTCTGGAATTTTTAATTATTGCTCAGGTTACTGTTTAACAGAGCAGATTTTGGAGCAATATTGATGTTGTTTATTCGATCGAAATTGTACAGTATTTGCATATGGATTATATCTGTGATTGTTTAATGTGTTCGTAAACCTCCCCTAACTGCTAGTATGTCGGTTGGCAGGGGGTTGCACATTTCTGAAATGGTTATATCTGTTTGTGCATATAAACTGTATTGGACTGTTGTGGTGTATAGCCGGGGTTTGCAATGGGTTATTGTTTAATTCATTTGTTGTAAATGTAAATTGTTGTAATATTATTTTTTGCGGGGCACTTCCAGGTTGCGGTTGTAGCCACCGTTGTATTATTTCATTTTACTGTTTTTGCTCCTAGGACTGACCCAAGGTGGGGTACACAAACTACCGGGCGGGTAGTTTGCCGTACCCGTAGGGGTCGAGGGTGGGGTAACGGCTATTCATCACAACTGTGTAATCTGTCTTTTCTTGCAGGCTCAAAAGAAATACAGATTGCTTGCAAATCCAATATTGTTTATCTGTGTTCTGGAATGAATATCATTGCGTCAGACGAATGTAAAATATCTATATATATTGTAGCTATTTAGACGTCACTTATGTTTTACACCCGCGCTAGCCCAGCCCCCGCTCTGTCGTTAGTTAAGTAACCTAACGAGTGATGACGGGACCCCGTGGCGAATGCGGATGGCATAAGAGGACGTCATATTTTCGTTGTTTTCTGCAATGATAGGTTAATGATGGGACGCATTATCTATAATGCAAAGAAAATAAACCAAGTTTAAATCGTTGGAACAATTTAAAAGAAAACACTCGGTTATTTTTAAAACAGATATTTTTTAAATGCGGAGCTTTAACCACTCCTTTTAAAAGCTATCAGGTTCCTTCGGTTATATCAAGTTCACTACGTTCACGGTTTCGCCAAAACCATTCGTAGCCCTCCGTCATTTCATTTGGGCATTCAGTAGTATTCAAGCTATGCATTTTGGCCAAAGTCAAGGCATAGTGTTTGGTAGCTGCTGGGTTTTCATTTGTTGCATAAGATAGATGAGTTGGTTTGGGACAGTCGTATTACCATTTGACCAAAGTCAGGGGTATATACGGATGGGTTCAAATTGACAAGATAATGACGGGTAGAACTTGACATGTGACTTATGACATTTTGACCAAAGCCAAGGTCATAAGAGCATGGGGCAAAAACTTATATCGGGAATTTCTAAAGAAATTGAAATTTGCAAAGAGATGCATACCATTTGGAGTTTGATGAATGTTGGTAGGATTCCTTCAACATTATCATACGATGATATTTGGATCCCGATCCTACTGTGAGTATATGCTACTTATCAGGATATTCGTCACTTAACGATCAATGCTATAAACCTAGTAGGTGTCCAGAAAAGTGTTAGCGGGGTTACGCCCCCAGAGAAAAGAGGTTATTTAATTAAGGAACTTCGCGAAAGCGTTGGAAAACCTCCCTCGAAGTACCGACACCAGCCTGGCTGAACGGTTAAGCAAGTATTGTACGGTGAGAATAGTCCTGGCTAATTCTTCTTTTATGGTTTGAGGAAGGATTCGAGAAACAGTGGGAGCCATCCAGTTTAGATAAACTAAAAACCACTCTAAACTTGCAAGAGCATCATGCTAAAGTGTTTTCTTCTCTCTCTCCTAATTGCAGCGACCCTGAAAATGACTGGACTTAAGTTACTTTTAGAAAAGAATATACTGACGGGGCCAAACTATAAAGATTGGCTGCGGAATGTCAAAATGGCCTTGACCTATGACAAATTGGGGTACGTCCTCACCGCTACGGCACCTGCTGTCCCTGGTCCCAAATCCAGCAATGCAGATAAGGAAATCCGCAAAACCTGGGATTTAGATTGCGCGAGAGCCAAGTGCATCGTGCTTGCCTCTATGAACAACGAACATCAGAGGAGGCACGAGGATATGTCTCTAGATGGCATATTTCTCCATACAAAGGAACTTTATGGAGAGCAATCTCGTATTGCAAGATACGAGACCTCGAAGAAATTATTTCGAGCGAGGTTGGCTGTCGGGTCATCGGTAGGTGAACATGTCCTACAGATGATCGGCTATATTGAGGAGCTCGCAGACCTTGGGACGACTTTGGATAATGAGCTCTATACAGACCTTATTCTCCAGTCCCTTCCTCCCACCTACGCCCAGTTTATCCTCAACTTCAACCTTCAAGGAAAAGAAGTTGAACTTGCGGAACTCCTGAACATGTTAAGGAGTGCAGAGGGCACCTTACAGAAGGTAAGGGAAACACCCGCTATGTTTGTTGGCGGTGCATCTTCTTCCGGGTCTAAGGCTAGGGCCAAAGGAAGGAAGAAGAAGGCCGCACCCAAACCTAGAGGAGGTGTTAGTAAGGTGGGAAAGAAGGGAAAGAAAAAGATAGCAGTACCGATAGTTGGCCAGGATGAGTGCTTCCATTGTCACAGGAAAGGGCACTGGAAGAAGGATTGCAAGGCGTGGATCGCCAAGAACCAGGAACCGAAGCAAGCTGTGGCTTCGACTTCAGGTGTGTTTGTAATTGAGAATTGTCTGTCAATCAACTCTACTTCCTGGGTATTGGATACCGGATCAGGATCTCATATTTGCAATTCATTGCAGGCACTGAGAAACCGTAGAGTGCTGAAGGAAGGTGATATGATCCTCAGGGTTGCTAACGGAGCTAGCGTGGGAGCTGCGTCCGTCGGGGATTATCACCTAGGGTTGACGAGTGGACATATTTTGGTTTTGCATAACTGTTATTTTGTACCAAGCTTAACGTGTAATATCATATCAGTTTCCTTGTTATCTAATAAAGGTTATGATTTCACGTTTGTAAGAGATGTTGTTAACATCCACCTTAATCATGGTTTGATTGGGTCCGGTACTCTAAATAACGGCATATATGTGTTAAACCAACTCCAAATTTTCAATGTCCAGAACACACTAAAAAGAAAGTCTCCAGATTTAAATAAAGCTTTCTTATGGCATTGTAGACTGGGTCACATCAATGAGAGAAGGTTGACTAAGTTGCATAGAGAAGGATATTTGGACACGTTCGAATATCAATCTTATGACACTTGTCAATCTTGTCTCAAAGGAAAGATGACAAAAACTCCATTTACTGGACAAGGAGTAAGAGCAAGCGAGCTCTTAGGACTCATACACAGCGATGTATGCGGTCCAATGTCTACACATGCGAGAGGTGGTTTTTCCTATTTCATTACTTTCACGGATGATTACTCAAGATACGGATTCATTTATCTGATGAAACATAAATCCGAGGCTTTTGAGAAATTCCAAGAGTATAAGAATGAAGTAGAAAACCAAACCGGCAAAAGTATTAAGACACTAAGATCTGATCGAGGTGGTGAATACTTGAGTGCCGAGTTCCTTGGTTACCTAAAAGAGAAAGGAATTCTCTCTCAGCTTACTCCTCCATACACTCCACAGCATAACGGTGTATCGGAGAGACGGAATCGAACCCTATTAGATATGGTACGATCCATGATGAGTAATGCTGAGTTACCGCGATCTTTCTGGGGTTATGCGCTAGAATCAGCGGCATATCTTCTGAACAGGGCTCCTACCAAGACTGTGCCTACCACTCCATATCAGATGTGGACTGGGAAGAAACCCCATCTTCAGCATATGAAGATTTGGGGATGTCCAGCTTTTGTTAAAAAGCAGCATGTGGACAAGCTCGAGGCACGATCAGTAAAATGTATGTTTGTGGGATATCCAAAGAACTCCAAGGGATATTATTTCTATTACGCAGAGGAACAAAAGGTTTTTGTTTCTCGTAATGCCCATTTTCTGGAAAATCAGTTTTTAGAAAAAGAAATAAGTGGGAGCGAAATAGAACTGGAAGAAATTCCAGAACCACAAACTGCTACTGAAAGTTTGGTAGAACCAGAGGTTCAAGAAGAACAGAACATTCCCGCACCCCTCCGCAGGAGTAGTAGGCCGTCTCATCCGCCTGAGAGATACTACGGTTTTCTCATAGATGGGGATAGAGAGGATTGCATCATAGATGATGATGAACCTACTGACTTCCGGCAGGCCATCCAGAGCGGCGACTCGGTACGATGGCTAGATGCAATGCGGACCGAAATGGAGTCCATGTACACCAACAAAGTATGGACTTTGGACTTTGCTCCAGATGGGGTAAAACCCATAGGATGCAAATGGATCTTCAAGAAAAAGATTGGTGTAGATGGACAGGTGGAAACCTATAAGGCTAGACTTGTTGCAAAGGGTTTTCGTCAAAGACCTGGTTTGGACTATGACGAAACTTTTTCTCCAGTGGCTATGCTCAAATCCATTCGGGTCCTTCTTGCTATTGCTGCCTTCCATGATTATGAAATCTGGCAGATGGACGTAAAGACGGCTTTTCTGAATGGAAATTTAGAAGAGAGCGTCTATATGGATCAGCCAGAGGGTTTCAATCAGAGTGGGAGCAGCGGGAAAGTATGCAAGCTGCTTAAGTCCATTTATGGACTAAAGCAGGCATCGCGGAGTTGGAACATCTGTTTTGATGAGACAGTCAAAGAGTATGACTTTATCAAAAATCCAGATGAACCGTGCATATATAGTAAAGTTGTGGCCAGAAGTGTCGTATTCCTCGTCTTGTACGTGGATGACATTCTATTGATAGGAAATGACATTCCTATGCTACAATCTGTCAAAGGATTCTTGTCACACAGGTTCTCCATGAAAGACCTGGGTGATGCCTCGTACATTCTGGGGATCCGGATCTATCGTGATAGATCCAAGAGGATGTTGGGACTTTCGCAGTCCAGGTATATCGACACTATACTGAAAAGATTCAGTATGGAAGATTCTAAGCGCGGTAATCTACCGGCTTGTCACGGAATCACCCTCTCCAAAGAGATGTCTCCCAAGACTGATTTGGAAAGGGAACGCATGTCTATTATACCCTACGCTTCTGCGGTAGGCTCTATAATGTATGCGATGTTGTGTACCAGACCAGATGTAGCTTACGCACTGAGCGTGGTAAGCCGGTATCAGTCTGACCCAGGGGAGAAACACTGGATAGCAGTAAAGAACATTCTCAAGTACCTGAGGAGGACTAAGGAGATGTTCTTGGTTTACGGCGCTAAAGACCTCAGGTTGGAGGCCTTTGCTGATTCCGGCTTCCAGAGTGATAAGGACGATTCCAAGTCCATGTCGGGTTATGTCTTTACCCTTAATGGAGGGGCGGTGTGCTGGAAGAGCTCCAAGCAGGACACCGTTGCTGACTCGACGATGGAAGCGGAGTATATAGCTGCTTGCGATGCCGCAAAAGAAGCAGTCTGGATGAAGAAGTTCCTAACAGAACTTCAGGTTGTTCCTACCATAGTTGATCCAATACCTCTGTATTGCGACAACAACGGAGCTATAGCTTTAGCGAAGGAACCAAGGTCCCATCAGAAGTCCAGACACATCTTAAGGCGGTATCACCTGATCAGGAAGATCATTGATCGTCGGGAGATCGAGGTTCGGAGAGTTGCTACTGAAGAGAACATTGCTGATCCATTCACGAAGGCCCTACCTCAGATTCAGTTCGAGAGGCTACTCGAGATCATCGGTCTGCGATATGCCAGTACATGGCCCTAGTGCAAGTGGGAGATTGTTAGTGTTTATGCCCTAAAAGGCCATTACTGTATCATACTAGCTTGTATATTACTTAATGGAAGCTTGGGATATTCACATGTATATAACAGTCTTGCTAAACATGGTAGTATGCTACTTGGTTTTTCTATCTTAATATGTGAGTGTACGTATTGATAGAGCTCTTAGGATCTTGCTTGTCTACCAGCGTTGTGATGGCAGTCACACTAGTGGGGGCTGGGTAGTCTACAAGCACATCCTTATTCAGGTCCCTGGTCGTTGGATTATCGAGACAGAGCATCGATACTCCGGAGTAGACTGGTGTGTACGCTTCTCATCCCAGTTGGGGAGATGGTCTGTCCCACAGCCGTCAGTACGTCGTACTGGAGATAGTATACAGGTGCTCGTTAGGTTACGGATACACCGGACAGGACTCACAGGGAACTGTTGGTTGGTTTGATACCAGTCGTCAGTGAGTAGTTCCCAGGTGACATGAGTACAGCGTAGTCCGCAGACTTGACACTGCTACTTCGCCTCGAGTGTGTCCCACTGTTCTTAGATTGCTACCCTACCACGGCTCAAAGGAGTCGTGCAAACAGGTAGCAGTTGGGTGCAGTCCCGAGCACTTGGAGGCAGTGGCGGTTAGACAGGATTCGTCCCTCCCGGTATTGGGAGTAGATATCGTGCTGTGTCAGAGAGCCATTACGCAAAGTCCCTGGCCAGGGCAAGCGAGATTTACTGGTAGGTTCCAGTAGTTTCTCAGAGTGTAATGGGCTTCACTCCGACACGACTTATACCGCTATTAGGGGACTGACGCTTGCCGCCCCCTAGGCCCGATATGCGATAGTCTTGGACGAACGGACCGGACTGTATGGAGATTGTCACATCAGACTCAGTAGGAGTTCGGATGGGTTTCCTCATCGGCCTTCTTATCGACAACTACCTGGGGACCGTTACGTACAGCTAGTGCCGCTTGCGGTCTGTGGTTAAACCCACTGCCAGCGTAGTAGTCGAGTCTCTAGAGTCCCACACAGAGAGTTTCCTACTCCAGGCGAAACGATATAGAGGTTGCATGGTTTTGCGACAAAGGGTTCGGACGCATACGTGCGTTTACGCGCGTACGACTTTCGGACAGTTTTTACCAGTCGGCTTTGGTTTAAGCCAGTTACTGGTATCCGGTTATTGGATTTTTACAGTCTAAAGTTTTTCCGTATTTTTACGGATCGGAGGGCGTTCTCGTAATTGTTCGAGAAGCTTCTAGAAGATGGTGACTAAGGAGGGTTATGTGTCATATTCATTAAATGAGGTTGTGAGTCATGGTGGTGATTCATTCATTTCATTAAATGCACATTTATTGCTTAATGACTCATGCTAATGAATCACCACTAGATATTATGAAGCATGATTTATCATCACTCTTTATTCTTTTCTCATTATTAGAAAATGCTTCATAATATATTATGATAGACTCTCTCTCATCTCATTATCATATCTCACATTCTCTCTCCTCAAGCTCTCATCTTCAAACCCTAATCCTTACACCTCATGAGTTGAGATCAAAGGATTAGTTAGACTAAACAATCCATAACCATCACTCTATATCATCCTTTCATCTTTGATTAGCAATCAAAGTTGATTAGTTACCTCAAGTTAGAGGTTTAGCTTGGAGTTTTGCTCTCGGGTGGATCGTCTACTACTTAGAGAAGGCCGAGGAGAACAAGGAGATCGTAAAGACGAAGGACTAGTATCGATAGGTATAATCCCTTAACACTATAGTTTAGTATAGCTATGTGTTTGGTTATTAGTTGTTTAGCTTCGATTTAAGCGGTTAGTCGATGTTCGTTCTTTAAACTTGATCGTTTTTTGAAAATTCCGCCTCCCCACAAGAACTGGGGTGTACTACATCGACTTACATCGACTGTATACACTAGTCTACTCTGGAGTATCGATTCCCTATCTCGAAACTCCCACGACTAGGGACACTTTTAAGGATATACTTACAGACCCCAGCTCCCACGTATATGATAGCCATCATACTGCTGGTAGTCAAGCAAGAATCCTATGGGCTCTATCATCATGCAATAGTGAACTAAAGCATGTATACGATGATAAAGACAAACCAGATAACATACTATCATCTCGAGCAAGACTGTGATATCGGTATAGGTCCTTCCTCAATCATTGCAGTCACGTACCTGCGATCCAATAATTGACTTTGAGGGCACTATCTCCAACAATCTCCCACTTGCACTTAAGGCTAATTATTGCGATGTAGTATACTCACAGCCCGTGTGATACCGAACATCCAACTCCTCTACTAATCAGTTTCACAAAGCTAGTTTGTAAAACTCTTATGTTCGAGAAATAGCCTCAGTGAGTGGATCCGCCCTGATGTTTCTTTCTATGTCTCTCTAAATCTCAAGTTCGCGGAGAAAGCCATCTCCCGAATCGAGTAATACCTGTTTTAGAATATGTCTGGATATCTGATGGGACCTAGTTCATAAATGAACTCCAAATCCAAACTTCTTAGACAGAATCGATAACTGAACCTAATCAGTATCCAGCACCATGCCTCCCACAGTATCCTCTTGGACCTCCTGTCCATAATACTGTCCCTTGTCAGAGGGAAAACTATAACTCTGACAATCACTCTGTCATCCATGTCACCTTGGAAGCCTGGAATGATAACCGTCTCCCGAAGGAGGCTGCCGTCATCAAATCCATAGAACATGTACCATATGTTCTAAAACTGCTTCCTTACGTTTCTTAAGGATTGGATTAATACAAACTTATCGCATCAAGTGCAAAAGCTACATCTGGTGTGGTACTTGACATCTCATGATTGACTCAGTTGCCTAAGCAAGTGATCTGCCAATCATGCATATCCCTCTCCTCTTTAGTCTGTAAGACACCTTTAGAGAGGGTGACTCCATCACCTGCAGGTACACCACCATGCCAGGAGTCATCTATTCTAAATACTTTTAGAATAGTGTCAAAGTACCCATATTGGGAAACTACCCAAATCTAGATCTAAAACCATAGATCTAGTAACCAAAATGTCTGATATTATATCCATATCCTTTATGGAGAAACAACTGTATGACGACCAAAGTACAACCGATTGTAGTATAGGAATTTTACTTCCTATTCTGTGTATGTCATCAAAATACCAGGACATCACACCCTACTACCTTCTCAACAGATCCATCCCCTATTCTGATGAAGTCAAAGCCATGACTGTCTCATCAAAATTAGATGATCTATCTCCGCTATAACTGCTAAAGTCTATAAATAGACATAAGCTACTTGCCCACTACGCTTCCGCTGCTCCCACTGACTACGACAACCCTCTGGCAGAATAATATACACGTACACTTCTAAAGCTAGTTTAGAACGACGCTATACTTATCCTCTTGCCGGGTTTCATAGTCTGGAACAACAGTAGTGTCAAGTCTGGGTAAACAAGAACCTCCCTGTCACCGTCCTTGAGGCTACCGGAGTACCTCTCGGTTGTCTGAGGTTACCCACTATATCTGCGGAGTGGCTAATGGAATGTCAAATCTAATTGAGTATATAGGTCCTATTAAATTTTTCGTAATCGTTTGCGGTTCTGGAATCACTTCCAATTCTACCATACTCCCACTACTGTTTTTCTGAAAAAATCCATTTTACTAAAACTGTGGCGAGTCAAGAACAATATCACTATTGATCTTCCGGATGGTAGAAAATCAACCCTCGTCAAAGCCAGGGTCAACCCACAAACTTCCATTACAGAAACGTGTCTTGAGTTATCCAGTGTCTGGTTTTAAGCATAAGCTGGACAACTCCCCGTACCTTAACATCGTTAAGATATGAACCATTCTATATCCAATATAGAAACAGAGGCACTAATTTAATTGGAACCAGATTCAAATCATGCAGCTGTCTCCAGTGCATAACAACTTAATGGAGAGAGGCTAATCAGCATTACTCAACTTAGGAATCCATCCAATTATGAGTAACCTGAAAAAGAAACAAGTTTCTCAAAACTATTACTATCAACTGAATACCAATCACAAGAATCTACATCTTCAATCTCTTTGAAGAATCCCGATACCTGGTTCTCTACTTTATTCTTATACCCACAACTTCTCAAAACTTAGACTTTGTATTTCTACGAAACACTTGTCTAAAAACTAGAGAAGTCATAAGTAAACAGAACACAGTACGAGGACCTACCCCTTTGTCCTGACGGATACTGGACAACATACAATACTCTGTATAAGTCCGCTGAGTTTGAATAACTCAAAATCTGTGCATCGTAGGTTGAAAACTGTACCCAGGTGATTTCCTCAAATATCACCAATTACAACGAATTCCGATATAATGAGGATGATCACCTAATTCCCAATAACTTACTCCCACTCATCATCTGTAAAACTATACAGATATGAGAATATTAAAACCTGGTAAATACATACCCTGGAGTTAGTATCTAATCGGGAAATCAGTTTTCCTTTTAACAATGCGCAGTGAAACTGAAACATGAAAATGTCTCGTAGCGGTATCCTGGTATTCATAGTAATGCCTCTTCCATAATCCTATTCATGACTGTAACCGTATATTTCTTTGCCATCTCTCCAAATCCCTTAATTTGTCTTTAGTCGTTACCTTCTGTACACCATCGTTAGGCTAAATGGTTTTCTTCCTTCCCTACCGTTCGGCACCAGCCTAAGGTTTGGAAGAAGACTATCCAGTAAGCATAATAGGTGTACCCTCCTAATCCTAGGAGTACTCGCAACTTATGAGAAGGTGATGATAAAAGACAATCTGAATAATACCTTATTCTATTTCTCCCGAACTGGGAAAAAAGCAAAGGTGAAATAGGAGTAGCGATGAAGTACGCGGTTTGGTCATGAATGATAACAGTCGCAATTGACTTTGCCCTCTTTCTAATCCCTTTACTTTGTCTTTACATATTACCTTCTATACACCCTACTTAGGCTAATTGGTTTTCTTCATTCCCTACCTTTCGGCACCTGCCTATGGTTTGGAATAAGACTATCTAATAAGTGTAATAGGTGTACTCTCCTAAATTAAGGAGCCCTCGCAACCTGAGAGAAGGTGATAATAAAAGACAACTGAATAAACCAATTCTATTTCTCCTGAACCTGGATCCATCCTCGAAGTAGTACCTTCGAGTTCGTATATAACCATACGATGGATCTATCCAATGGAAGTGGATGTCCGTAGTAATACGGGGTGTTCTGAGAAATACAAAGGGTAAAAGAAGGAGCGGCAATGACTTATGCAACTCGGACAATCCAAAAGTCAGTATTTTAAGAAGGTTCGGTCAACTTGGTCACTGAGTCATAGTCTAGGGTTGGTCAAAGGTCGCTATCAAAGAGAGAGAGAAAAGAAACACTCTGCGTGCACTCTAACCTAGATCAGAATGGTTATCACTTTATCTAATCAGGAAACCTCCCACTGTAATCTGAAAATTCTCCTCCAAACCTGAAAGAAGAATTAGTCGGGATCACCCGAAGAGTAGACCAACTCATCAGTGAGAATCGGGATCCAACTATCATCGCATGATAACTTGATGGAAACCACTCAAATTATCACACTCCAGAAGGTATACGCATATCTGGCAAGTTTCAGTTTCTTTAGAAACTCCCGAAGTAATTTTTGCCCCATGCTCTTATGACCTTGGCATTAGGTCAAAATATCATAAGTCACATGTCAAGTTCTATCCGTCATTATCTAGGTTAATTTGAACCCATCCGCACATGCCCTTGACGAAGGGCTAAGTATGACAGAACGACTGTCCCAAACCAACGCATCTATCTATGCAACAAATGAATACCCAGCAGCTACCAATCACTATGCCTTGGCGTTAGGTCAAAATACATAGTTTGAATACTACTGACCATCCACAAGAAATGACGGAGGGCTACGGCTGGTTTTTGGCGAAAAACCTTTAACGTAATGAACTTGATCTCGTTGAAGGAAACTGATAGCTTTTATAAAAATATAGTGACGAAAACGTTTTGCTAAAGAGGTCACTCCCGGTGAAGGGATCTCGGCTCTTTTCTCGTGGAATGAGGTGCAGGATATTCCAGCTAAATACCGCGATGCAAAGAAACTTGTAATAGACTATATTAAAGTTACTACCCTGACGTAAACTTCTGCCCAAGGGGTCTTTCCCGGTGAAGGGATATCAGCCCTTGCCTCGTCGAATGAGGTGCAGGATATTCTGACTGAATACCGCTATGCAAAACAAAAGGAAACATCTTTGTAATAACACCTTTTAAAAATTGGTTCCAACAACATCAAATATAGGTTTGTTTTATCCTTGCATTGATCAGAATCAATGCAGTCCCATCAATCAATCACACCAGAAACGAACGAAAATAAAATATACGTATATGCCATCCGCATTCGCCACTGGGTCCCGTCATCACCCGTTAGGTTACTTAACTAACGACAGAGCGGAGGCTGGACTAGCGCGGGTGTAAAACATATATAACATCTAATAGTATATATACCTGTAGCGTTTTAAAAATCGTTTCGGTGAAATTTCGGAAAATCGGTAAAATGAAGGGGTTTTCTGTAAAAAGTCAAAATACAAATATCTTATTATAAAAATTAAATATACATATTCTAGCTATGTAATTGCTATTATTTGGTGTTTATTGAGCCGCTGGTGAAATTTCAAATTTTCTGAAAAAAAATATTATTTTATTATTATTTTAAGCCGTCACTAATACATTTAATTAGGGAAAATTACAAATTGGAATGAGTTGAAACAAATTTTGTGCATCATAAAACATTAAATAAAAATTTATCATGTGGTTTTTGGAACGAAATCATTTGCCAAAACGGTTTAGAAATTATTGAAGTAAAAAGGCTTTTTTTTAGCGTAAATGGATGTTTGGGGTATTGTATTTATCATTTTTCATCACCCCACACCCGTACCCACACCCACACACCCTCATTCACTCATCCCCATGGCTGAATTCAGCAGCCCCACCCATTTTCTCCACTTGAATTTCTATGTTAAGATGAAAAGAAATGAGAAGAAAGGGTATATAGATATAAGTATTGGTTGGGTTGACTTGGACTCCCTTTGACTTAGACCTCTCTACCCACTCTCACTCCCACACCCACACACCCTCACCCCTCTCATTTTCGGCCAGAACTCAACAGCAGCCCCTCTTCATTCTTCTCCTCTCTTTTCCTCATCAAAAGTCTTCAAAAATCCATCAAATTTCCATCAAAATTAAACTAAAACTCAAATCTAACTCCTACCCATTTTTCATTTGCTATTCTTGCATGGATCTAGGGAGCAAGTTGGCATTTTAGTGGCTTGATTTTCATAATTGATCTCTTGATCATGAGGTATAATTCTAACCTTTTCTTAAATTGTGCTAATTGTTTCATGTTAGCTTAATTAGGTTTTTTTAATTAGTTCTAGGTGCTTGAATTAAAATTCAAGAGAAGGGTTTTGAATTAATGACTAGGGTTTGTGATCAAGTGAGGTTTTTATCAATTGCTTATGGTTGTAATGAGGAGATTAGCATGTAGTTGTATGCAAAATCTAAGTTAGTTGCTATTTGCTAATTTGTTAATTTAAAATTGTGATAACTTTGCTAATTGCTAACTAGGTTTTATAATTTGTCTAATAATTAGGTTTAAAAACCTAATTAGGGTATTCATAGCATTATTAACATTTTAAAGTGTAGTTTAATACTTTAGTTCATGAAAAACCAAGATTAATTGATGAATTGTGAATTTTGCTTTAAAATGTGTTAAAAATTGATATTTTTGCAAACTAGGATTTTGGAAATTATGCAAATTTATGTGATTAAATTATGGAAATGGTTTTATTGACTTATTTAAGATATATAATAAATATATTGGCCGCTAAATTCATTTAAACATCGAGTTTTGTACTAAAACGGGTAATTTTGCTTGCTAGTTTTTCGGAAAAACGGCTTTTAGAGTGAATTTGGGGTTTTCGTGAGTTTTAACCTATTCTATATTAAAATTAGTGTTCGTGAATGTGCAAATGAGTGTATTTGGGTTTTTCTCGATGGTCTGGCGTTTGTACGCCGACGTTGAGGGTTTTTGGGTCGATTTGTGAAAGCAACCATAGGTTTTGACCTATGTGGGATTCGTGCGTCGTTTTGATCATGGGTCGGATTTTAATGAGATATGGTGCGTTATGATATGTAGGTACCCCCATATGGACTTCGAGACGATAAGCAAGCGCGTGGCAACGTCGGCACCGGCTAGCGAAGACCAGGTGAGTAGATTTATATCTACGGGGAGAAGTCGGGTGGATGGCGTATAGCACCCCCGCAGTCCGTAATTAGTACTATGTAGTATATTTTTATGTGTGATAGTGTGTTATGGTTAGTTAGGGGTAGAAATAACTAGCGTAGTTCCTAGTTGCGAACCATAGGATAGATTTGCACCCACACGCATACACTTGTATGTTTCTTATACTTGCACGGTGTTTGATGATATGGGATGACTTTGGAGTTGAGTCGATGATGTGGGCTTTGTACCGCGAGATCGGTGATTTGATATGATTCGTATTTGGGATACGAAATGTGATTCTTGCGGGTTCGGGATGTGTGTTTACCCCCGCATTCTACTTTGAAAATGATATCAGTTGTACTAGACTTAGATCAGTACCCCAGATTATGATATGATAAGTGATATCTGAAATGTGATGAGATAGTGTGATATTGAACCATACCCAGCTTTTAGGATGCCGTACGACGATTTACCGTACGAGCCTATATTGATGATAGATCCGCGCTCATGACTCGAGGATGTCAGATGATATACTGTATCGTACGCGATACTATTGAGGCGGGATCACCGACTTATATATATTTATATATCGACTCAGATGTTAGGCGGTTCCCTTACCTGTAGTTCAGCTTGTTAGTTCAGCCGTATAGTCTAGTGTAGTTGTTTGATTAGATTAGACTTCTTACCTATTTCAAAAACTAACGAATCGTGGGCATTTTTAAAGACAGCTCAAGGGAATCTACGGATATTTCAAAAACGACGTATCTTTTCATAAAAACACCGTAGCCCCTATTTTCAAAACCCCATGATTCGTGTTATTTCAAAAGGCACCATTCGTAGGACTTATATTAGATTATTGCAGATTAGTTATCGTTGTGTCTAGTATTCAGCTCCCGCACATTATTGTTGTTCGCTCTGCCTCGCATATTTATTTTGCTGCATATTCCATTATTGATATCATGTTGTTAGGACACCAGCACCATTACCGATGATGCGTATGTACCACGTACACCTACTTGCCGGCTCACACACATCTTCATCGGTAATTGCCATGTCACGTACACCTTAGAAAATATATTATTGCTTGACATAGCCTATTTGCGAATAGTTTAGACATTGTAGTTATTACCTGCTACTTCATGCATACTGTTATTCATTGTTATGCCGCATTCATGGATTCTCATGCATATATTCACTATTTTGCATGCTATTGAGGTTTGGATTTGGATTTCTATGAGATTTTCTGGATTTGGAGGAAAACCGCAAAAACACAAATAAACATATTCTCTCTTTTAAAATAAAAAGTGCGGTTTTTCCCATGATGTATGAGTCGTCCACCATGAGTTTGCTGATGGATTTGGAAACCCGATTCGAGGAGACGGATGAACCGTTTCGGGTACATGGTGGACCCGGTGCGGTACCCCGGGGCAAGAGGAATGTGGTGATGACGTTGAGCCTGGCAGGGGAGTACTACCTACCGGTGATTTTACCCGACGCGTCGGATATCCGGAGGATACCGTCGTGGTCTTGAGATTTATGGTAGGGGCCGGTCCGGATTGACGGCGCCCTAGATATTGAGATTGGGACATTGATATTTCGAGACAGTGAGATTTATGTTTTGTGTCGATGCTAGACACTATTGATGCTGATTTCATTTATGATACCTCAGTTTAAAAATACGAAGGAAATCTTACTAATTTATGAAAACAGTTTCTTCATTTACATGTATTCTGTTTCATGCATTCATACCTCATTCATATGATATATTGCTACTTGAGGCACTGACACGGGCATATGAGATTACACTCGGGTTAGATATTTACCCTAGCCTTGTTATAGGCTGCATGTTATATACTTATTTTGAGGATATATTATGATCATTGACCTAGGATTGCGTTATTTATGCGATTTCTGTGCGTAGATGTTTTTCTATTCACGAGTTGGCAACTCACCCCCGTTGTGCCCCAGTTTCTTGCAGATTTGCCGTACAGGTTTCATTACGGCTTGCGGGCTCAGTTTCATTCGGGTGATTTGCTAGTAGGTGGGTTTACTTGTATCATACCCACATTATATACTTTGTATATCATTATTCTGTTGTATCTAGAAGTTCCATCAACCAAACATGTATTTTTTTTGATATAGAGACCAGTGTTGGTTATTCTTTCGACCTTAGAGTCGCTCGTCATTTTTCTGGTGGTTTTGAGTTTACTTTTGAGTTTTTGATCCTCGCCGTTGGCGTTGTATATTATATTGCTTGTGTGATTGTGACCGTCGATTGACGAAGAGCTAGCTCCCGCTTGGGGATGCCTTTTATTGATTTCGTATACTATTCATGTTGTATCCCGTTTGGGAGCCAGTATTTACAAAGGAGACTCTGCCGAAATTTTCAGTAAAATTTTGATGCTTTTAAAAACCGCATAATTCGGCTTATGCTATTGAAACTACTTGCTTTAATTTGGTTTTTCCTTCACTCTACTACTTTTCTTGGTTTGGATTTCTGGGTTTTCGGTTTACTTAGATTACGTACGCCTCAAGACGTTCGTAGTTTAAGTGCCGGTCATGTTCCGTACTTTCGGGTCGTGACAAGTTGGTATCAGAGCGTTAGGTTTTACCTTCGGAGCGTAGGATGACCCTTGGTTGATGGAATAGGTGACTAAAGTAGAGTGACGTACCGTTGATATGTTCCGCGGCATATTTACGACACGCCACTCCACTTATGAAGCCTTAGGATGTACATTTCCTTGTTCAGTATTATATTCCTTCCTGATCTACCCTCATCGGTACCAGTTTGGTTTTGCTGCTACGGTTACGGCAGGGAGAGCTACGGCTAGAGTTATGGTCAGCATGAGCTCGTTATGAACGAGGACTGACCATGGCGTGATTCCGGCGACACACGATTGCATAGATGTGTCTTTTTACTGTGTTTCCGCGCCATGAGCGTTTGGCGGATCGCCTTTATGAGACTTCTCGGACGTGCCGATCAGTATCAGAGGATTGAGCCAATGATAGAGGCCAGCCAAATCTTGATGACCGTTGGTGTGTTGCTTATTCATGATGATTGAGGCACGGTTCAGCGTGCAGATGAGTGAGCCCGTTATTGCTGCGAACGACGAGATATCGCCCCAGATGTTGGAGCTATTGCAGTACGAGTTGTACTAAGAGATGATTGAAGGTCGCTAGTCACCGAGGATGAATGACTAAGACATGTGGTTCGTTCGCTACCCCGATGCGAGGTCATCAGACAGATTGATTCCAGCTAGAGACGACTTTACGCGGAGACGTTGGGAGTCGACAGAGACGATCGAATGTCAGAAACCTATTTATCCAAGTTTAAAGTAGTCGGAAAGACATGCAGGCAATTCTATGGTCCCTCTAGAAGAATGAAACCCTAACTCGACTTAATGACCGTGTGAAAGCCTTTGAACCTTCGGGTTTGCGGCAGTTCTGCGGCGCCATTAGTGAGGCTTGGGTTTGCCCTTCTACGGCTGGACCACCGATGCTGTGGTATGTACTCGATACTATTAAACTGTGCCTAAGATGTTGAGCTCTTGGGGGATTATGAGGTTTTGACGACTCGATCGGATGGCTCGACTTAATTCGGATGCTAGGTGGTGAGATGCATTTCTTGGGAGACTCCCGATACGAGGATAGCCGTTGGAGCTCAGTCCATGCAGCCGCGACG
This sequence comes from Agapanthus africanus, assembly GCA_030015575.1. Taxonomy (NCBI): domain Eukaryota; kingdom Viridiplantae; phylum Streptophyta; class Magnoliopsida; order Asparagales; family Amaryllidaceae; genus Agapanthus; species Agapanthus africanus. The sequence goes on from CM057340.1 coordinate 509,194,890, forward strand.
AGACGAGTCCAAAGCAGACGACATTAGAGAAAAGTGGAGTAAGAGGTTCGCACCAGATCTAGATGAGATGACGTTCCACTCCGCCGACATTAGAGATGCTATGCGCATGCCAAGGCATGGTACTTGGACTTACCTTCCAGAAGGAGTCGCGATGGGTATGCAGCCGTTCCAGAGCAAGATGCAGATATAGGAAAGGACGATGACTTCCGGACAGTTAGCAGAGACGAGACATGGAAGAGACCGTGAGCAGGATTCCTTCCAGGACACTGCTGCAATGATACTTGCACCCAGGATCAGATGTGTCACGTACATTCAGAGAGCCAGAGGCCGACGCCAGTGATATGCTGTCTTACGAGTGGTCGCGATGATTGACCAAGAGATGACTAGAGAAGTGCCAGAACGGAATCGTCCCCGTTAGCACACCTGACAGGGCCGATGAGCCGATGGACCGAAAGATTGGTAATTCACAGTGAAAACTTTGACCCAGGAGTGGTCATGGTTACGCACCCCAGCAGGACAGAGTTCATGATCATCGACGAGACGTCCCACTAGTGACCGCGACAGTTGGCCGAGATTCTTAGAGGATGCGCTGGAGCGGTACTATTCCGCCATTATTGATTTTGGGTATTTTGGGCGATCTATTCGCAGGATTGATTTTGATGATTGAGTTTCATGATAATTGTTTTCATGGACCATGGTTGCACCTACTGAGTATTTACGATTTTGCACAGTGTTGCACTTGATATCGTTTTCGTTCTTTAGTTCACATGTTTGTGATTTTACGGTTTTAGACATTTGAGTTGATTTTGTGCATATGCACGCACACGATTTGGTTCCTGCACTCTGTATAGTTGATATATGCTTGCAGTGCAGTGATACGCCTCTCGTGCACTTAGATGCACTGGACTTCGATTTCGATGGTGATACTCGATATTTGTTTTGTGCACCTTGTGCACCTGATTGATTTTGCGCACGTTCGGCGCTTGATATTGGATTTCATGATTTCGTGCATGATGGATACACCTGATTTGGATTTTTAGCGCCTGTTGGGCGCCTGTTACAAGATGCGATTTGGCGCACACCAGATGCACTAATTCGAGATTTTTTTCGTGCATGTTAGATGCACCTGATTTTGCTGTCAGGCACACATGTTGCCTACGACAGATGTTTCGTGCACACCCGATGCACTTAGATGTTGTTTCTGTGCACATGTATAGCATATTCATGGATTTGATTTCCGTGCGCACCAGACGCACGTAGTATTCATGTGCATATTTTGGGATTGATTTCTTATAGAGTAGTACGTTTTTATGATATTGCTATGTGTTTTCGTACTGAGCAGGACTAGTCAGAGGACAGTACCTGAATATATTTTGCATGCATTGATAGTTATTGAAGGGATTTCCAAAAGCGAGCTATAGCCTCAGTATTTACCTACATGTCTGATATGACACGAAATGTTTAAAACAAGAAGACCCTTCTAAATTGTTTCCAAAACGGCGGAACGTACAATTCAAACAAAAGTATATATGTATATAGTTATTTTCTTATGGTAGACGTCCGCCACTGTGCAGTGTTATACGCGTTGCACAGCGACTTAAAGAGATTTGGCATGCATTTCCTTCAGATGCTTACAGATATAGATTCGATATTTACATTTATAGTTTTGAGTTATATCATATTGGTTTTGATTTGGATTTGGCATTGATGTCTTCTCCACGACTCCGATGATCGCGGGATGCTTGGAGGAGTTTTGATTTGAGTTATATATTCATTTTTCAAGCGCATGCGCTGCGCTACGACTTGTTTTATGTATTCATGATTTCGGAGCCCCGACGACTTGATGGGTTTTCTTAGATGTTTTAGTATTTGGGGGAGTTTGAATTTAAATTCGGGGACCGAATTTCTTTAAGGGGGGAAGATTGTAGCGTTTTAAAAATCGTTTCGGTGAAATTTCGGAAAATCGGTAAAATGAGGGGGTTTTCTGTAAAAAGTCAAAATACAAATATCTTATTATAAAAATTAAATATACATATTCTAGCTATGTAATTGCTATTATTTGGTGTTTATTGAGCCGCTGGTGAAATTTCAAATTTTCTGAAAAAAAATATTATTTTATTATTATTTTAAGCCGTCACTAATACATTTAATTAGGGAAAATTACAAATTGGAATGAGTTGAAACAAATTTTGTGCATCATAAAACATTAAATAAAAATTTATCATGTGGTTTTTGGAACGAAATCATTTGCCAAAACGGTTTAGAAATTATTGAAGTAAAAAGGCTTTTTTTTAGCGTAAATGGATGTTTGGGGTATTGTATTTATCATTTTTCATCACCCCACACCCGTACCCACACCCACACACCCTCATTCACTCATCCCCATGGCTGAATTCAGCAGCCCCACCCATTTTCTCCACTTGAATTTCTATGTTAAGATGAAAAGAAATGAGAAGAAAGGGTATATAGATATAAGTATTGGTTGGGTTGACTTGGACTCCCTTTGACTTAGACCTCTCTACCCACTCTCACTCCCACACCCACACACCCTCACCCCTCTCATTTTCGGCCAGAACTCAACAGCAGCCCCTCTTCATTCTTCTCCTCTCTTTTCCTCATCAAAAGTCTTCAAAAATCCATCAAATTTCCATCAAAATTAAACTAAAACTCAAATCTAACTCCTACCCATTTTTCATTTGCTATTCTTGCATGGATCTAGGGAGCAAGTTGGCATTTTAGTGGCTTGATTTTCATAATTGATCTCTTGATCATGAGGTATAATTCTAACCTTTTCTTAAATTGTGCTAATTGTTTCATGTTAGCTTAATTAGGTTTTTTTAATTAGTTCTAGGTGCTTGAATTAAAATTCAAGAGAAGGGTTTTGAATTAATGACTAGGGTTTGTGATCAAGTGAGGTTTTTATCAATTGCTTATGGTTGTAATGAGGAGATTAGCATGTAGTTGTATGCAAAATCTAAGTTAGTTGCTATTTGCTAATTTGTTAATTTAAAATTGTGATAACTTTGCTAATTGCTAACTAGGTTTTATAATTTGTCTAATAATTAGGTTTAAAAACCTAATTAGGGTATTCATAGCATTATTAACATTTTAAAGTGTAGTTTAATACTTTAGTTCATGAAAAACCAAGATTAATTGATGAATTGTGAATTTTGCTTTAAAATGTGTTAAAAATTGATATTTTTGCAAACTAGGATTTTGGAAATTATGCAAATTTATGTGATTAAATTATGGAAATGGTTTTATTGACTTATTTAAGATATATAATAAATATATTGGCCGCTAAATTCATTTAAACATCGAGTTTTGTACTAAAACGGGTAATTTTGCTTGCTAGTTTTTCGGAAAAACGGCTTTTAGAGTGAATTTGGGGTTTTCGTGAGTTTTAACCTATTCTATATTAAAATTAGTGTTCGTGAATGTGCAAATGAGTGTATTTGGGTTTTTCTCGATGGTCTGGCGTTTGTACGCCGACGTTGAGGGTTTTTGGGTCGATTTGTGAAAGCAACCATAGGTTTTGACCTATGTGGGATTCGTGCGTCGTTTTGATCATGGGTCGGATTTTAATGAGATATGGTGCATTATGATATGTAGGTACCCCCATATGGACTTCGAGACGATAAGCAAGCGCGTGGCAACGTCGACACCGGCTAGCGAAGACCAGGTGAGTAGATTTATATCTACGGGGAGAAGTCGGGTGGATGGCGTATAGCACCCCCGCAGTCCGTAATTAGTACTATGTAGTATATTTTTATGTGTGATAGTGTGTTATGGTTAGTTAGGGGTAGAAATAACTAGCGTAGTTCCTAGTTGCGAACCATAGGATAGATTTGCACCCACACGCATACACTTGTATGTTTCTTATACTTGCACGGTGTTTGATGATATGGGATGACTTTGGAGTTGAGTCGATGATGTGGGCTTTGTACCGCGAGATCGGTGATTTGATATGATTCGTATTTGGGATACGAAATGTGATTCTTGCGGGTTCGGGATGTGTGTTTACCCTCGCATTCTACTTTGAAAATGATATCAGTTGTACTAGACTTAGATCAGTACCCCAGATTATGATATGATAAGTGATATCTGAAATGTGATGAGATAGTGTGATATTGAACCATACCCAGCTTTTGGGATGCCGTACGACGATTTACCGTACGAGCCTATATTGATGATAGATCCGCGCTCATGACTCGAGGATGTCAGATGATATACTGTATCGTACGCGATACTATTGAGGCGGGATCACCGACTTATATATATTTATATATCGACTCAGATGTTAGGCGGTTCCCTTACCTGTAGTTCAGCTTGTTAGTTCAGCCGTATAGTCTAGTGTAGTTGTTTGATTAGATTAGACTTCTTACCTATTTCAAAAACTAACGAATCGTGGGCATTTTTAAAGACAGCTCAAGGGAATCTACGGATATTTCAAAAACGACGTATCTTTTCATAAAAACACCGTAGCCCCTATTTTCAAAACCTCATGATTCGTGTTATTTCAAAAGGCACCATTCGTAGGACTTATATTAGATTATTGCAGATTAGTTATCGTTGTGTCTAGTATTCAGCTCCCGCACATTATTGTTGTTCGCTCTGCCTCGCATATTTATTTTGCTGCATATTCCATTATTGATATCATGTTGTTAGGACACCAGCACCATTACCGATGATGCGTATGTACCACGTACACCTACTTGCCGGCTCACACACATCTTCATCGGTAATTGCCATGTCACGTACACCTTAGAAAATATATTATTGCTTGACATAGCCTATTTGCGAATAGTTTAGACATTGTAGTTATTACCTGCTACTTCATGCATACTGTTATTCATTGTTATGCCGCATTCATGGATTCTCATGCATATATTCACTATTTTGCATGCTATTGAGGTTTGGATTTGGATTTCTATGAGATTTTCTGGATTTGGAGGAAAACCGCAAAAACACAAATAAACATATTCTCTCTTTTAAAATAAAAAGTGCGGTTTTTCCCATGATGTATGAGTCGTCCACCATGAGTTTGCTGATGGATTTGGAAACCCGATTCGAGGAGACGGATGAACCGTTTCGGGTACATGGTGGACCCGGTGCGGTACCCCGGGGCAAGAGGAATGTGGTGATGACGTTGAGCCTGGCAGGGGAGTACTACCTACCGGTGATTTTACCCGACGCGTCGGATATCCGGAGGATACCGTCGTGGTCTTGAGATTTATGGTAGGGGCCGGTCCGGATTGACGGCGCCCTAGATATTGAGATTGGGACATTGATATTTCGAGACAGTGAGATTTATGTTTTGTGTCGATGCTAGACACTATTGATGCTGATTTCATTTATGATACCTCAGTTTAAAAATACGAAGGAAATCTTACTAATTTATGAAAACAGTTTCTTCATTTACATGTATTCTGTTTCATGCATTCATACCTCATTCATATGATATATTGCTACTTGAGGCACTGACACGGGCATATGAGATTACACTCGGGTTAGATATTTACCCTAGCCTTGTTATAGGCTGCATGTTATATACTTATTTTGAGGATATATTATGATCATTGACCTAGGATTGCGTTATTTATGCGATTTCTGTGCGTAGATGTTTTTCTATTCACGAGTTGGCAACTCACCCCCGTTGTGCCCCAGTTTCTTGCAGATTTGCCGTACAGGTTTCATTACGGCTTGCGGGCTCAGTTTCATTCGGGTGATTTGCTAGTAGGTGGGTTTACTTGTATCATACCCACATTATATACTTTGTATATCATTATTCTGTTGTATCTAGAAGTTCCATCAACCAAACATGTATTTTTTTTGATATAGAGACCAGTGTTGGTTATTCTTTCGACCTTAGAGTCGCTCGTCATTTTTCTGGTGGTTTTGAGTTTACTTTTGAGTTTTTGATCCTCGCCGTTGGCGTTGTATATTATATTGCTTGTGTGATTGTGACCGTCGATTGACGAAGAGCTAGCTCCCGCTTGGGGATGCCTTTTATTGATTTCGTATACTATTCATGTTGTATCCCGTTTGGGAGCCAGTATTTACAAAGGAGACTCTGCCGAAATTTTCAGTAAAATTTTGATGCTTTTAAAAACCGCATAATTCGGCTTATGCTATTGAAACTACTTGCTTTAATTTGGTTTTTCCTTCACTCTACTACTTTTCTTGGTTTGGATTTCTGGGTTTTCGGTTTACTTAGATTACGTACGCCTCAAGACGTTCGTAGTTTAAGTGCCGGTCATGTTCCGTACTTTCGGGTCGTGACAATACCAATATACAATAATCGCTCCAGGAGTGATAATATGCAACATTACAGAAAAGTAATAAGCATCACAAAACAATACAGATCCCCAAGTTTCACAGAGCCGCTGCTGAAACCCGACGTTCCCCTGGTCGTATGGATAGCCTGTGTAATGAAACCTAGACCCCTACGGGTGCGGCAAGTTACCCGCCAAAACCTGAAGCGAGGTAGTCCCCCACAGCATAGTGAATGGAACACCCGGCACTTCACAGAATCCAGTAAATTGAGCACCCCTCCTTGGGTCAACCTGTACCCCCTACGAGTGCGGCGAATAGTCTGCCAATTCTAGAGTGAGGTCCCTCTGCCTCTCAAAGCCATAAGATACGGACCCGTTGCCCTCCAGAACCCGGCTATCCGTGCACTCCTTCACGGGATAAACCTAGTACAGAAATAAAAATATGTACAACGGGTACATCGACCTCGACCCGGTCGTGCCCCAAAAGAATATTATACAAACAGGCAGTAACGGCAGTCCACATGTTGGACGCTCGCCCCGCAATATCAAATGTACAAATAAATCCAAACTGCACTATCATTTCACCCTGCTATCCACCACGACATATCCGCAACATCACAGCACAACACAAAACATCAACGCGAATGTCACGTTCGCAAACCCGTCTAAAAGAACTATAGCAATCAGACGCGGTTTACCGATCAAATGACATTCCCGGTCGGAGATATAATGTAAATACTGCATACTAACAAGTTAAAAATTTCGATCGACTAAATTTCCCGAAGTGGGCCCTACGTACATCTGGTGTACAGTAACCAAATCTGGGACCAAAAGATATATACCAGAAACCATAATTTTCTCAGAAGAAACAACAGAAGAAATATTACCCTCTGAAGCTCCAATATGGTCGCAGATCCGCGGCCAAAGCATGGATTTGGCGGCGGTTCCGCGGCCGCACGGACGAATCAGGGAATCAAATTTCTGGAGTTTTCTTCAAAAAGCCTGCATGTTTTTCTGTGATACTTAAAATAATTTTTAGACCCTTTTAAAAATCGACAGAAACTTTAGTGCAGAAAATTGTAGTTTCGGAAATTCCGTTCGATCGATCTTTTAAACGCGTTAGCACAAGTTAGTATAGCTTAATGGTGAGGCTCTGATACCACTGTAAGTCCACGGTAGCGCCCCGGCCGTCAAACAGACGCCAAATGTGGAACAAAAACTTTTTACAACTGGCGCTATCGCGTACCGTAACCCGGATCTGCCATTAAAGCTAAACTAACAAATTACAAATCGGTAGAAACGTTATACCGAATGATCCGAGTCCTTCGGTCTTCAACCATCATCCCATGCTTTGTTGCGGCGGCTTCGATCTTCTGAAACTCCAGTTTCGTCATCCAGGTGGCACCACGTCGACGGATCTTTAAACGGGCTCCCGCCTCTGAACCGAGGCAACTCGATCGTCAAGTTTGCTAAAAGCGACGACCAAGATGAAGTAGAGAATGAGTAGAACACTTTGTCTTATTACGTCCAAGACTATGGACGAACGGTTAATGAAATTGCCTTTTGGATCGATACGAAATGAGAAATGGAGTATATCAATTTCCATGAACCAAAATCCTTAATCTTTTCAAACAACAACCATGAGCTATGAGAGGGGGGAAGGCCGGCCACTTATAGATGAGGAGGAGGGTGAGTGTAGGAGAGGGGGTGACCACAAGCATAAAGAAGAGAGTGAGTCACTAAGACACCTAGTATGAACTCAATAATGAAAGTGATGATTCATAACCATAGTCATCAACTCAATTAATGCACCATTAATGAACAAAGCCACCTCACCATCCTAGTCACCATCCTAGTCACCTCTTCTAGAAGCTTCCACACAAATCCCAAGAAAAGATAAATCCGCATTTTAACCGAATGTCAAAATACGGCTAATAGAAAACTGGAAACTGGCAACTTCCAAAAGTGATCCTAAAACGAATCTCGGGATAACCCCGTATCAGTATAAACATACCCGCATTTGTATTACGACCGAATACAAATGCAACTGAGACAAAGATATTATATCTACACGGTATAATACTTGGTTCCGGCTTAAACCAAAGCCTACCAGTATTATCTGCATGAAAAACGACACATGCGAAAACGCTTGTGCTTTTTCCGAACCCTGCCATATCACCATACGGCCTCTACAACGTTTCGCCCGAAGTTGGGAAAGTATCTGTGGGGGACTCTAATGACTCATCAACACACTGGCATTGGGTATAACCTCTAGCACGTTAGAGGTACAAGCTGTACGTAACGGTTTGCCTATGTATTGATTGGAAGGGAAGCTGACAAGTGAACTCATCTATAAACCCTACAGAGCCTGACCGTGATAATGTATATACAGTCCGGTCTATTCGTCTAAAGATTATCGCATATCGAGTCTAGGGGGGTGGATAAAGTCAGACCCCTAATAACGCGATAAATCGTGTCGGTATGAAGCCCATCACCACCTGAGAAACTACTGATCCAAATCAGTAATTCTCCACTACCTCGGCCGAGGATTCCTAGTGATGGCCACCCGTGCACTGCGCGACATCAACCCCCAATACCGGGAGAGACAAATCCCCGACGATCCGCTCACTTGCCTCCAATGTGGTTCGGGACTGTACCCAACTAAAACCTGTTTGCACAACTCCTTTAAGCGTGGTAGGGTAGTAATCTAAGCACAGTGGGAACTCACACGAGACAAATGACGATCTCAGGTCGATGAACTAACCTGTACACATGTCATCAGGGAATTGCTATCTGACGATATGTATAATACCAACTAGCAGATTCCCGGCGAGTCCGGTCCGGTGTACTCATAACCCAATGAGCACCTGTATACATCTTAGGTGATCCAACTGACACCCGTAGCTTGTGAGACCGGCCACCACCCCTCGTCAGGGTCTCGACTGTATACACTAGTCTACTCTGGAGTATCGATGCCCTATCTCGAAACTCCCACGACTAGGGACACTTTTAAGGATATGCTTACAGACCCTAGCTCCCACGTATATGATCGCCATCATACTGCTGGTAGTCAAGCAAGAATCCTATGGGCTCTATCATCATGCAATAGTGAACTAAAGCATGTATACGAAGATAAAGACAAACCAGATAGCATACTATCATCTCGAGCAAGACTGTGATATCGGTATAGGTCCTTCCTCAATCATTGCAATCACGTACCTGCGATCCAATAATTGACTTTGAGGGCACTATCTCCAACAGAAGCTAGTGGGAAATCAAATGATGAAGACGAGCTAGCTGAGCTAGAAGAAGCCCCTCAAGAGCTTGAAGATGGCAGACAAGCGATCTTCGACAAGCTAACCGAGATTGATTTGGGAATGCCCGATAATCTAAAGCCGGCCTACATCAGCTCACTTTTGTCAGAGGAAATGAAAGAACAAATAATCGCCCTTCTATATTAGTTCGTCGACTGCTTCGTGTGGACTTGCAAAGAAATGTCCGGCCTCTCTCCTGAAGTGGCCATGCATAAGCTGGCTATAACTCCCGATGCCAATCCAGTCAAATAAGCCCCTCAAAGAATGAGAAGGGAGCTAGAAGAAAAGGTCATCGAGAAAACTAAGAAACTTATTGATGCTGGCTTCATCAGAGAAGAGAAATACACGGGCTGGATCGCATGCTTAATCCTGGTGAAAAAGAAGAATGGACAGATACGAATTTGCATCGATTTCAGAGACCTCAACAAGGCAGCCTTAAAGATGATTTCGTGCTTCCGGTAATAGAATTGGTGGTCGATGATACCTCAAATTACGAGCCGTTCACTTTCATGGATGGTTCGTCTGGGTACAATCAGATAAAAATGTCGCCTGAGGATGAGAAGCATACAATATTTCGAACCCCGATCGACATATTCTGTTACAAAATGATGCCATTCGGACTGAAGAATGCAGGTGCTACATATCAAAGGGCAATGACCAATATCTTTGATGACCTAATCCATAAAGTCGTCGAATGTTATGTTGATGATTTGGTCATCAAGACTAAAGCCAAGGCCGATCACATCCAAGATCTCAGGACCGTTTTCACCGGACTGAGGGAATACGATCTGAAGATGAATCCTCTGAAGTGCGCTTTTGGTGTGTCATTGGGAAAATTCTTAGGCTTCATAGTCCGACATCGAGAGATCAAAGTTGACCCATCAAAGATAAAGGCCATCATGGAGATACCCCCTCCGAGGAATCTGACGCAGTTGAGATGTTTTCAAGGCAAGCTTGCTTATATACGAAGGTTTATATCAATGTCCCCTTCAAAACACAATACACGCACACTGCACATTGAGTTCACATGACCAGTTTTACCAGTCAATCGAAAGTTCCCTCGGTCCAAAAGCGAGGGGTAATTAATGGCAGTTTAGTCCATGGCTGTTAGAGATTCGGATCCCCACAATCAATAAATCCCAGCCTACCCCAGACAGGAGAATCTGTAATACGCCTGACAAGAGCATGCATTTCTCATCTCAATAGGGTGACGTAAAACACCCTATACTCCTAACTTGTGTTGGACTCCATTGTAGGCTCTATAAACTCAATGGAACATGCTTACTAATCCATCTCCTCCATAATAAATGATCCACCTTGAAGGTTCAAGTGCAAGGGCTCCAAACTCAAACTAAAGTTAACCTAAGTAGTTAGGTTGCTAAGTTAAGTAGCTAGGAGTTGTAGTTCAAGCTCACTACTAATTTTCACTCTTTTTATTTTCCTTTTTCTAATTTGTTTTCTCATAAAATAGGAGGAAGAAGGAGAGTGTCATGGCTAAAAGAGAGGAATAAGAAGAGAATAGAATTTTTCTAACCTTCACTTAAAAAAGAAAAAGGTTAGAAATAATCAAGAAAACAAGTGTCCAAGCTTTTCTCCCTCCTCCACATGTCACTACATGGAGATAGGCAAAGGATATGTTATTCTCTTGGAATAGCATAGGCTTAAGAAAACAAAAGAAAAAAAATAACCAAAACAATATATATATATATATATATATATATATATATATATATATATGTAATTATACATACTAAAGACATATACTTGTAATTGTTATCCAAGGTATTTAAAATACATAAAAGAGAGATTAATTAATGGTGATATAATACTAGTAAATACATATACAATATATATGTAAAAAAATATTAAATCGGTACCCAATTTAATATCCGTCTTTCCAAAAAGACCGGCTAGTACTACAGCCGTCCGATTACCGTCAGTGTATAAAATACACTAGTTTTAATCGAACCCTAGCGCATACCAATGTACCGCAACTACAATATTTCGCCAAAGCCGGAAACCCTCTGTGTGGGACTCTAAAGACTTGACAGTACGCTGGCAGTGAGTTTACTAAAGAAAACCCTAAAAAACACACAAGCACATCTGCGGCACTAGCTGTACGTAATAACTACCCAGGCATCTATCGAAAAGGAGATCGACAAATAACCTCGTCTGAAACCCTACTGAGCCTAACAGCGATATGTACCATACAGTCTGGTCTGCTCGTCTTAAAGTATCATATATCCGGTCTAGGGGGTAGATAACGTTAGACCCCTAATAACCTGATAAGTCATGCCGATATCAAGCCCTATCACCAATCGAGAAACTACGGATCGCAATCAGTAAATTCCATCTGCCTAGGCCTAGGTCTTATGGTGATGGCTAGCCATACACTGCGCGACATCAACTCCCAATACCGGGAGAGATAAATCCCCTCTATTGCTCACTGCCTCCAAGTGGTTCGGGACTGCACCCAAAAACTACCCGTTTGCATGACTCTTTAAAACTGTGGTAGGGTAGAAATCAAAGTACATTAGGAACACACTCGAGACAAATGACTATTTCGGGTCGACAGACTATGTTGTACTCTTGTCACCTGAGAACTGCTATCTACTAATAGGGATAATACCATCTAGCATGTTCCCGGCGAGTCCTTCAAGTGTATCTCATAACCCAATGAGCTCTTGTATATAATCTTTGGTGCCTGACTGACACCAATGGCTGTGAGACCGGCCATCGCCCCTTGTCGGGGTCAAGAAACGTATACACTAGTCTACTGTGGAATATCGATGCCCAGTCTCGATATTCCTACGACTAGAGACATTTAAGGATGTGCTTATAGACTACCCAGTTTTCACAAGTGTGATCGCCATCATAACCCTGGTAGTCAAGCATGAATCCTTTAGGCTCTATCAATATGTAATAGTGATATGCTACACCAACAAGACATGTACATGATGATAAAGTCAAACCAGATAGCATATTATCATTTCGAGTAAGAATGTTTTAACCATATAGGTCCCCCCTGAATCATCATAATCATTTACTTGTGATTACAATAATTACCTTGAGAGCGCTATATCCAACAATCTCCCACTTGCACTTAAGGCTAATTATTGCGGTATCGCATACCTACAGCTTATATGCTACCGAATAACCGACTTCTCTACTGATCAGTTTCACAAACTGTGTTTGTGAAATATTCATGTTCGAGAAATAGCCTCAGTGAGTGGATCCGCTCCAATGTTTTTATCTTTATCTCTCTTTATCTCAATTTCACGGAGAACGTCTATCTTCCGAAATAAGTGATACCTGTCTTTGAACTTGTATGCATATCTGATATGACCAAGTTCATAACATGAACACCAAATCTAATAAACTTGTTAGACAGTATCATCCACTGAATTTAATTAGTATCCTGCGTTATGCCTACCTCAATATCCACTTGGATCCCTATCCAACATATTGTCCCCTATTTAAGGGTAAACTTATAACTCTGACAGTCACTCTATCACCTGGTCACCATGGAAGCCATAACCGGTAACCGTCTCTTGCAGGAGGCTGTCGTTCTCAAATACGAAGAACATCATCTTATGTTCATATCTGCTTCCCATTGTTTCTCCAGGATTGGATTAATATATGCTTACTACATATAGTGTAAAAGCAATATCTGGTTTGGTACTTGATATCTCATGATTGACTCAATTGCCTAAGCAAGTGATATGTCATTCATGCAAATCCCTCTCATTATTAGTCTAAAAGACATCTCTTTAAGGAGGGTGACTCCATTATCTGCGGATACATCACCAGGACAAGAGTCGTACATTCTAAAACACTTTAGAATAGTGTCAAAGTACCCTGATTAGGACACTTCCCAAATCTAGATCTAAAACCACAGATCTAGTCATCAGAATCCCTGATATTTTATCCAGATCCTATGTGGAGAAACATTTGTGATAACCACAGTTTAACCGATCGTATTATAGGAACACTACTTCCTATTCAGAGTATGTCATCCAAAAATCCGGACAGTACTCCTTACAAAACCTTCTTTCCAGGTCATCTGTTATTCTGATGAGGTCAAACACCATGACTATTACACCAAAAATAGATGATCCATCGCTGCTCTGCCTGCTTTAGTCTATAAATAGATATAAGAACCTTGCCCACCACGATTCTGTTCCTCCCACTGACTACAACAACTCTCTGACAGAGTTATATACACATGCACTTCTAAAGTAAATTTAGAAAGATTATTGTCATCCGCATGCTAGATCTGATAGTCAGGGACAGCAGTAGTGATAAACTTGGGTCATCAAAACTTCCTTGTCACCGTCTTTAAGGAAACTAAAGTACCTATCGGGTAGCTGAGGTTACCCACTAAATCTGTGGAGTGGCTAAATGGATTGTCGAATCCAATTGAATTCTTAGGTTCTACTAAATTTTCAGTAACTGTTTGTGGTTCTGAAATCACTTCCAGTTCTACCATACTCCCACTAAAGTCTTTTGAAAAGAATACATTTTAATAAAAATGTGGTGATTCAATAACAAAATAAATTTTGATCTTGCAAATAGTAGAAAGTTAATCCCTTGTCAATGTTCGGGATAACTCACAAACTGTTAGTTTGTTGTGCTCGCGCCGCGGAAGCCGCGGCTAAGACTGAAGTGAAAATAATGGTTTTTAGCAAGCACAAAACACATATCACCTAGGAATCAAACCATACAACTATACCAGCAAATTTAGCATGCAAGGTTAGGGAATACAACTTTTGGAGCGTGTCCACCGAATTGTGGAATACCCCTCCAAGCTCGTAGCCCCCGGGAATGCACTTGAGAGGCAACTGCCCTTGCCGAAAATGATCCACCCAAGGGAAACCAATCCAAGCTTCGACCGATGCTCCAAACTTACTAGGAATGGATTGTGGGTGATGTAGAAATTTTTTCACTAATTTTTTCTCTCAATTTTTTATGCTCAAGAGAGCAATAAGAAGGAGGAGGATGTGAGGAAACTTAGACATCTCAAGAATACGCTAAGTGTAAATTTTGTAGAGAATGGAATGGCTTCATTTTCAACCATAATAGAATAGTAAATCCAAATGATTTTATGAATATAAAATCGAAGCCACGCCTCTCTACAATGCTCCCTTTATACCTCAGCCTCCACCTCATCTCTATTTGATTTTCTTAAAAGTAAATCGAATATAAGGTGTCCTTCTTCTAGAATCATTCCCGTACAAATACGGAATACTTCGCCCGGTATATGTATCACTACATATACGTGTATCTGTATAAAAATATGAATAGCACCAAAGAGAGAATGAATAGTGAACATTAATACTAAAATATATATATATCAAAATATATATTTTTAAATCAAAACCTAATTCAATAACCCGGCTGAATCCTAAACCGGCTAGTATTATCAACTGTTCGATTAATGTCCGTGTATTCCATACACGTATTTAATCAGACCCCTGCATATACCAACGTACGGCCTCTACATCTATCGTCTGAACTGGGAAAACCTCTATGTAGGACTCTAAATACTCGACAATACGCTGACAGTGATTTTAAGCATAAGCATGTCAGCGACACTAGTTGTACGTAACGGCTACCTAGGTACTTGCCGAAAGGGAGGTCGACAATCAAGTTCGTTAGTACCCTATTGAGCCTAAATATGAAAATCTTCATACTGTCCGGTCTCTTTATCTAAGAATATCGCATACCGAGTCTAGGGGTGTATAACATCAGACCCTTAATAAGCTGATAAGTCGTGTCGGAGTCAAGCTCATCACCAACAGAGAAACTATTGAACTACTATTAGTAAATCTCATCCACCGTGGCTACGGATTTAGGGTGATGGCCAACCGAACACAGCACAATATCAACTCCTAATACCAGGAGAGACGAATTCCTGGCATTCGACCACTGCCTCCATGTGGCTCGGGACTGTATCCAACTAAAACCTGTTTGCATGACTCCTTTAACCCAGGGTAGGGTAGTAATCTAAGTATAGTGGGAACTCACATGAGACAAATGACGATCTCAGGTTAAAGGACTAACCTATACTCATGCCACCTGAGAACTTCCATCTGACGATTGATACAATACCATCTAGAAGGTATCGGCGAGTCCGTCCGGTGTACTCACCTCCAGTGAGCACCTGTATACTATCTTAGGTGACACAATACCAATGGTTTGTGAGACCGGCCATCGCCCATCGTCGGGGTCTGGAAACGTATACACCAGTCTACTCCGTAATATCGATGCCCAGTCTTAATACTCCCATGACTAGGGATATTTAAGGATATGGTTATGGACTACTCAGCTCCCACGTATATGATCGCCATCATAATGCTGATAGTCAAGAAAGAATCTATGGGCTTCATCAATGATGAAGAAAAACCATATTATCATCTCAAGTAAGACTGTTCTACCTGTATAGGTCCTCCCTCAATTATCATGATCATCAACTTGCAATTACAATAATTGCCTTGAAGGCACTATATCCAAAATAACTCACAGGCTCTCATTACTGAAACCTGCCTTGAGTTTATCCGGATTCTGATTTTAAGTATAACCCGGACAACTCCATTTACATTAATATCGTTAAGATAAGAATCCATTCTATGTCCAATATAGAAACAAAGGCACAGATTTAGATGAAACCAGATTCAAATAATATGCAGTTGTTTCCAGTGCACATCACTTGAATGGAAGAAGGCCATGCAGCATTATTCATCAAGGAGCGCACTTACGGATGAGTAACATGTGAGAGAAACAATATTCTCATCATTACTTTAGTGGAATACTTAGCATAAGTATCGACATCTTTGATCACCTCAAAAAATCCTGATACTTCAATACGAATGGTTTTCTACTTTATTCCTATACCTATCAACTTCTCAGGGTTTTGGACTTTGCTTAAATGCGTGTCCAGAAGAAGAGAAGTTATAAGTAAACGGAATAGTACAAGCACCAACCCCTTGTCCTAATGGACACTGGACAACATACAATCCTTTGTATAAGTCCCCAGAGTTTACTAACTCAAACTCTGTGTGTAGTAAGTTGAAAATTGTATTTTGGTTAAGTAGAATTACACCGTTATTGAATGCACCTTACCTAATCATCATCTGATAAAGGTAAATATTGTAAGTCGATGTCGCACACCCCACGGGTTCGCGGAGAGGCGGAGTTTGCAAAAAAAGATTTTTATATGCTTCGCAACACCGACTAAACTCCAGGATCGATACTAAACCCTATCTAACAAAACAACTATGAGGTTTAACTACTATGTAAGAAAGTTATACCTCAAGAATTAAGTCATTCTTCTTCTTGTACTCCTCCTCCTCTTCGTGAGCTCCTTAAAGGGTGTACGGATCGCGCCTCCTTGTCGGCTTTCTCGAGTCAAAGAAGATCCACCCAAGAGTGTCTACTAAGAGCTCCTACCTCTAAGATGAGGTAACTAGAGTACCTAATGTGCAAATCTAAGTAGCCTAGAGGATTTAGAGAGTGATTATGGATAGATTAGTCTTAATAACCCTAGATTTCTCAACACATGAGACAATTAGGGTTTGAGGAAGAAGAAGAGAGAGCTTGTGGAGAGATAGTGTGTTTAAGATAATAATGAAATGAATATGGCTACTTATGATGACTATGAAGCATGCCAAAATATCTTACAAAATATCTCAGAAAATACTAAGTCCACCCTTGCTTCAATAGTCATCCATGAGTCACCAAGTGGCCATGCTTCATTTATCACAAAATAACACCTCATTAACCATTTAACCTAAATTGTAATACAAGTAATGAGGTGTCTTCTTCTAGAAGCACTCTTGAACAAATTACAAGAATACCCCTATCGTATATACATACCCATATCCGTATTCCGAAAAACACGAATACAATAAGACGAAACTAATCCAATAATCTAAAGCTAGGATCCGGTTTAAACCAAAACCCACTAGTATTATCCGTCCGAACATGATTCATGCACAAGTACACGTATATGTTCGAACCCTATCGTAAAACCATATGATCTCTACATCGTTTCGCCCGAAGCAGGGAAACCCTATGTGTGGGACTTTAAAGACTCGACAATATGCTAGCAGTGGGTTTAACCACAAGCACGTCAGCAGTACTAGCTGCATGTAATGGCTACCCAGGTAACTGTCGATAAGAAGGCCGATGAGCAAACTCACTCGAACTCCTACAGAGCCTATTTGTGACAATCTCTGTATTGTCCGGTCTGTTCGTCTAAGAGTGTCGTATATTGAGCCTAGAGGGGCGGTAACCATCAGAACCCTAATAGCGCAATAAGTCATGTCGGAGTAGAGCCCAAAAACACCGTGAGAAACTACTGAAGTACCTACCAGTAAATCTCGCTTGCCCTGACTAGGGACTTTGTGTAATGTCTTTCCGAACACAGCGCAGCATCAAACTTCAATACCCGAAGAGACGAATCCTATCTAACCGCTACTGCCTCCGAGTGCTTCGGGACTGCACCCACTACTACCTGTTTTCATGACTCACCAGAGCCATGGTAGGGTAGTATTCTGAGAACAGTGGGAACATACTCGAGGCCAAGTAGCAGTGTCAAGTCAACAGACTACGCTGTACTCATGTCACCTGGGTACTGCTTGTTAGGTCCACGTTACCTCTCCTGGTACTTTCGGGGTTGCGGAAACGGTAGAACAAAAAATTTTCTAGACTTGGTAACATGGACCGTAAAAGCCGGATCTTTGCTAAACAAGAAACTAGCAAACTAAGAGAGGTGCTGACTACTATGCCGTAGAAATTATACCTCACGACACCGGTCCTTCGGGTCTTCACTCCGCTGCGCCGTTTGTCCATCCATGCTCTAAGGGTTGATCCGGACTTTGGTCACCTCCGCGGCCTTCTTGAGTCGAAGACAATTCACCCGAGAGATGTACACCGAGCTCCACCTTGAGCCGAGGTAACTAGGGCAACAAGATAGCTAGTCTTGGTACCCTAGGTTGTGTAGAAGAGAAAGATGGAGGTGTTTGTCTTTGTGGGATCTTTATCTGTCAACACATGAGATCAAAAGATGAATCAAGAGGAGGAAGAAGGAGGAGCTAGCAACCATGGAGCATTTCTTTTCTTCTCATGAGAAAAGAGTAAGAGAGAGAATGAGAAAAGAAAAATGAGCTCAAGAAAATGAACCATGGTTCAATAATGCACTAAAACATCATTACCAATCCTATCAAGATAAAGTTGATGGCTACATTAAAATGATCATTATCATAAGCAAAAATTAAAAAGAAAATCAAAGCAGAGTGTAGACCTCTCTTGAAGGTCAATGGTCAACCTCGATCAACCGGTCAACAAAGTCAAGAGAGGTCATGGTGGTCAAATGGTAATTGCAATTAGCCATCATAAAATTATCACTAAAAGGATTAGTAAATGATGTCCGCGGCTCATAATGGTTTTGACCAAACGAATTTCCAAAACCCTAATGAGTCCGCCTCAAAATGGTTTTGACCGAATCAACTGTCAAAACCCTAATGAGCCAGCCACATAACGGTTTTGGCCGAACTAACTGCCAAAACCCTAATGAGGCACCTCCTCCTTCATCGCTCCGCAAAACTGTGCATACACACCTGCATCCGCATTCCGTAGAATGCGGATGCACAGAAGACAAAACAAATCCATCCGTGCAATATTAGGATCCAGCTTAAACCAAAGCCCACTAGTATTGCCTGCCCGAACACTACACACACACAAGTGTACGTAAGTGATCGCAGCCCTATCGTAAAACCATACGGCCTCTACACGTTTCGCTCAGTGCAGGGAAACTCTCTATGTGGGACTCTAAAGACTCGACACTACGCTGGCAGTGGGTTTAACCACAGACCGCAAGCGGCACTAGCTGTACGTAACGGTCCCCAGGTAGATGTCGATAAGAAAGCCGATGAGTTAAACACATCCGAACTCCTACTGAGCCTGTATGTGACAATCTCCGTATAGTACGGTCTGTTCGTCTTATACATCGCATGGCGGGCCTAGGGGGCGGTAAACTTCAGTCCCCTAATAGCGGTACAAGTCGTGCCGGAGTGAAGCCCAGAACACCCTGAGATAACACTGGAAACCTACCAGTATATCTCGCTTGCCCTAGCCAGGGACTACTCATGTAATGGCTCTTCTAGACATAGCGCGATGTCAACCCCCAATACCGGGAGAGACGAATCCTGTCTAACCGTCACTGCCTCCAAGTGCTTCGGGACTGCACCCAACTACTACCTGTTTGCACGACTCAGTAGAGCCGTGGTAGGGTGGTAATCAAAGAACAGTGGGAACACACTCGAGGCGAAGTGACAGTGTCAAGTCAGCGGACTAAGCTGTACTCATGTCACCTGGGAACTGATAACTGACGATAGGTATAATACCAACCATCAGTTCCCGACGAGTCCTGTCCAGTGTACTCATAACCTAACGAGCACCCGCATACTATCTCAAATACGACGTACTGACGGCTGTGGGATAAACCGTCTCCTGTGCTGGGATGAGAAGCGCATACGCTAGTCTACTCCGGAGTATCGATGCCCTGTCTCGATAATCCCACGACTAGGGATGTGAATAAGGATGTGCTTGTGGATTACCCAGCCCCCACGAGTGTGATCGCCATCACAACGCTGGTAATCAAGCAAAGATCCTAAGGGCTCTACTAATGCGTATAGGTGATATAATAAAGAAACACACATGTACACATTAAATTAGAGACAAACCAAGTAGCATACTACTATATCGAGCAAGATTGTCTATACAACTGTGAATATCTCAAGCTTCCATCAAGTAATATACATAATAGTATGATACAGTAATGGCCTCTAGGGCATATACACTAACAATCTCCCACTTGCACTAAGGTCATATACTGGCGTATCGAAGACCTATCATCTCGATCAGCCGCTCGAACTGAGTCTGGGGCAAGGCCTTCGTGAATGGGTCCGCTGTGTTGTCCTTCGTGTCCACTCTCCGCACCTCGATCTCCTGGTGATCAATGATCTCCCTGATCAGGTGATACCGCCTTAAGATGTGCCTGGATTTCTGATGGGACCTTGGTTCCTTCGCTAAAGCTATAGCCCATTATTATCGCAATACAAAGGTATTGGGTCAACAATGGACGGAATCACCTAAAGTTCACTAATGAACTTCTTCATCCAGACCGCCTCTTTTGCGGCATCGCTTGCAGCAATGTATTCAGCCTCCATCGTCGAGTCTGCGACGGTATCCTGTTTGGAACTCCTCCAACATACCGCCCCTCCGTTGAGGGTAAACACAAAACCCGAGACAGACTTGCTGTCATCTTTGTCACTCTGGAAGCTTGAATCGGTAAAGGACTCGAACCTAAGGTCTCCATTACCGTAAACCAGGAACATCTCCTTAGTCTTTCTCAGGTACTTGAGAATGTTCTTCACTGCTGTCCAGTGGTCCTCACCTGGGTCTGACTGATACAGGCTTACCGCTCTTAGCGCGTAAGCTACATCTGGTCTTGTACATAGCATCGCATACATTATAGATCCTACCGCCGAAGCGTAGGGTATAATGCTCATGCGAACCCTCTCCTCGTCAGTCTTAGGAGACATCTTCTTGGAGAGGGTAATTCCGTGCAATGCGGGTATGTTACCGCGCTTGGAATCCTCCATACTAATTCTCTTTAGTAAGGTCTCTATGTACCTGGATTGCGAAAGTCCCAGTAGTCTCTTGGATCTATCTCTGTAGATCTTGATCCCCAGAATGTACGAGGCATCACCCAGGTCCTTCATGGAGAACCTTTGTGACAAAAATAGCTTGACCGATTGTAGCATAGGAATGTCATTTCTTATCAAAAGAATGTCGTCCACGTACAAGACTAGGAATACGACAGTTTGTCCTACAATCTTCTTATAGACACAAGGCTCATCTTCGTTCTTGATGAAATCAAATTCCTTGATTGCCTCATCAAAACAGATGTTCCAGCTCCGCGATGCCTGCTTTAATCCATAAATGGATTTAAGCAATTTGCACACCTTCCCGCTGCTCCCACTGTCTACGAAACCTTCTGGCTGATCCATATAAACGTACTCTTCTAAACAACCGTTTAGAAAAGCCGTTTTAACGTCCATCTGCCAGATTTCATAGTCATGGAAGGCAGCAATGGCAAGTAGGATCCGAATGGATTTGAGCATAGCTACCGGAGAAAAAGTTTCGTCATAGTTTAAACCAGGTCTTTGACGAAAACCTTTTGCAACGAGTCTAGCCTTATAGATTTCCACCTGCCCATCTACACCAAGTTTTCTTTTGTAGATCCATTTGCATCCAACGGGTTTTACCCCAGGTGGAGCAATATCCAAGGTCCACACTTTATTGGCGTACATGGACTCCATTTCGGATTGCATTGCTTCCTGCCACTTATCAGAGTCCCTACTGATAATGGCCTGCCTGAAACTGGTAGGGACATCTTCTTCCAAGATGCAATCCTCTTGATCCCCGTCTATAAGAAAACCGTAGTATCTCTCGGGCGGATGAGAAATCCTACCAGATCTGCGGAGTGGCTGAGGTTCGTCTGGGGTTATTGAATCCTGAGGTTCTGTCAAATTTTCAGTTTCAGTTTGTGGTCGCTGAATTTCTTCCAATTCTACCGTGCTTTCACTAATTTCTTTTGCAAGAAACTCCGTTTCTAAGAAAACGGCATGCTGAGCAACAAACACCTTCTGTTCCTCGGTGTGGTAAAATAGATATCCATAACCATTCTTTGGATATCCCACAAACTTACATAAAACTGACCGTGCCTCTAGTTTATCCGGTTTATGCGTTTTAACATAAGACGGACAACCCCATATCTTAAATCTTTTAAGATATGGCCTTTTTCCATTCCATATCTCGAACGGAGTCTTAGGCACTGATTTAGACGGAATATCATTCAATAGATATGCCGCTGTCTGAAGCGCATGTCCCCAGAATGAAAGAGGTAACTCAACACTACTCATCATGGAGCGAACCATATCCAATAGGGTACGATTCCTCCGCTCCGAAACACCGTTGTGCTGTAGTGTATAAGGAGGAGTAAGCTGAGAGAGTGCCATTCTCTTTTAAGTAATCTAGGAATTCCGTGCTTAAGTACTCCCCTCCTCTATCAGACCGGAGGACCTTGATACTTTTGCCAGTCTGGTTCTCTACTTCCTTTCTGAATTCCTTGAATTTCTCAAAAGCTTCAGATTTGTGTTTCATCAGATACACATATCCGAACCTAGAGAGATCGTCAGTGAATGTAATGAAGTACGAGAACCCACCCCTTGCATGTATAGATATCGGACCACATACATCACTGTGTATGAGTCCCAAGAGCTCTGTTGCTCTTTCTCCATGTCCGGTGAACGGAGATTTGGTCATCTTCCCTTTGAGACAAGATTGACAAGTTTCATAAGATGAAAACTCGAACGCATTCAAGAGTCCATCTTTATACAACTTACTTAGTCTTTTCTCTCCGATATGACCAAGTCTACAATGCCACAAGTAGGATTCATTCGTATCTGAATTCTTCCTCTTGCGTGTGTTTTGTATATTGAGAACTGTATTCTGATTTAGAACGTAGATACCATTACACAGTGTACCCTCTGCAACCAGTACCTTATGAAGGTAAATATTCATGATATTTCTATCAAGAACAAAGTTATATCCATCTTTATCGAGTAAAGAAACTGATATGTTGTTGCAAACCATGGAGGGTACATAGTAGCAATCATTCAAAATCATAGTCTTGCCATTTGGCAATACTAGGTGATATTCACCGACGGCTGCCGCATTAACTTGTGATCCGTTCGCTACTCTGAGCGACATATCACCCGGTGCAACTTTGCTACTTTTTCTCAGTCCCTGCAATAAATTACAGATATGAGATCCTGATCCGGTATCAAGTACCCAGAAGGTAGGGCTGACCGTAAAACAGTTCTCAATTACAAGAACACCTGAAGTAGATGCAAAACCATGCTTCTTCTTCAACTGGGTATCCTGGGAATCCATACAATCCCCTTTCCCTTGCTCATACTTATAACTGTTGTCACAAGTTAGAGCTGAACCACCGTTCCCCAGCTCCGAATAAGAATTCGGATCGGTCAAGCGATACATTTTATTATCTTGATTAGGGCGTGAAATGGTTGCTACCTGGAGAGAGAGAAAAGAAACACTCTGCGTGCGCTCTTGCAAGATTAGATTGGTTTATTAGTTTATCAAACCAGGATGTCTCCCACTGTTTCCTCAAATTCTTCTTAAAACCTTTTAAAAGAAGAACTAGTCGGGATTTAATTCACGTCACAATACTTGCTTAACCTTTTAGCCAGGCTAGTGTCGGTACTTCGAGGGAGGTTTTCCAACGCTTTCGCGAAGTTCCTTAATTTAAGAACCTCTTTTCCCTGGGGGCGTAGCCCCGCTAACACCTTTGTAGACACCTACTAGGTTTATAGCATTGATCGTTAAGTGAAATAATCTCCCGAGAGTAATCCAACTCATCAGTGGGATCGGGATCCAAATATCATTATGTGATGACCTAGATGGAATCCACTCTGGTCACCACACTCCAGAAGGTATGCTAAATCTGCAAGTTTCAGTTTCTTTAGAAACTCCCGATGTGGTTTTTGCCCCTAACGGTTTATGACCTTGACTAGGTCAACAAGCCACAAACCGTTAGTCAAGTTCTATCCGTCATTATCCTGATTGCATTAGACCCACCCGTACGTGCCCTTGACTAGGTCAACAAGGCCGCACGACTTTCCTAACCAATCACATTTGCAATCCACAGAAAAATATCATTTAGCTACCGTTCACTACGCCTTGACTAGGTCAACAAACGCAGCACGAATACTAAATAATATTAATCCGAAACGACGGATGGCTACAGCTGGGTTTTTGGCGAAAAACCCGTTAACGTAATGAACTTGATATCGTTGAAGGAACATGATTGTCGTTTTGAAAATATAGTGGTGAAAACTTTTACTAAAGAGGTCACTCCCTGTGAAGGGATCTCGGCTCTTTCCTCGTCGAGTGAGGTGCTGGGCATTCATAAGATGAATACCTCGATGCAAAGCAAGAATGATCGACTATAGTGAAGTTATCATCCTGACGCAAACTTTTGTCCAAGGGGTCACTCCCGATGAGGGGATCTCGGCCCTTGCCTCGTCGAATGAGGTGCTGGGCATTCATAACCGAATACCTCGATGCAAAACAAAAGAAAACGTCCTTGCAATAACAGCTTTTTGAAAAATTGTTCCAACAACGTCTTTTAGGTTTATTTTCTTTCATTAGTTCTTTTAATGCGTCCCATCATTTAAATCCTACCATTGCAGAAAACAACCAAAATATGACGTACGCTTATGCTATTTGCATTCACCACGGGGCCCCGTCATTACCTGTTAGGTTACTTAACTAACGACAGAGCGGGGGCTGGGCTAGCGCGGCTAAAAAACATAAGCAACGCCTAAATAGTTATTATATATAGATATATAGCAATGATAGCCAATCCAGATCACAGATGAACACTTTGGATATACTAGGAACCCGCGATTCGTTCGAGCCTGCAACGAAAAGCGGATTACACGGTCGCGATGAATAGCCAATACCCCACCCAAGACCCCTACGGGTGCGGCAAACTACCCGCCAAGTACCCGAAGCGAAGCAACCTCCCTCAACACCGTGAGTAGGCCACTCGGCATTTCGAGATACCCGGTAGTTTGTGCACCACCTCCATAGGTCTATCCTAGAAGCAAAAACAGTAAAAAGAATTATACAATGACGGCTACAACCCCGACCCGGTTGTGCGGCCATACAAATAATATTACATCAATTTACAAATTTATTTACATGAATGAAAGAAAAAAGAAACTCTCATCTCACATCCACCCCGGCTATTCATCCGCGATAATCCAACGAGTTCATATACACAAACCATCAATCATTACAGATCACAGATATGTATAACCCCCACTAATCAACGTATAGCGATTAGCAGACGTTCAATACACATATAATATCACAACAACCCATTTGTCAACGTCTACAGAAAATCGACCAAAAATACGGATTTTTAAGTCCCAAAAACAAATTTTGCTTTCTGGAAAATCTGGGCAGAAAAATCATATTGTAAAAATCCCAAAATACCCATATAAGAACACTGCAGGAAACCAATTCCTCAACCGAGCTAACTCGGCCACGGTTCCGCGGCGCTTTAGCCGAGTTAGGGGATCGAATTTCTCCAGTTTTCTAAAAAAAGCCTGAGCCGATTTTTAGTGCATGATTTATTAATTTTGGAACAGATCTAAAAATCAGCATAAACTAAAAATTTCCGGGGTGTTTTGCGGTTTTTCGTCCGGTCAAAATTCTAGATACTTTGCTAACTTGCTAGTTTATGTTTAGCTAGGCTCTGATACCACTGTTAGGTCCATGTTACCTCTCCCGGTACTTTCGGGGTTGCGGAAACGGTAGAACAAAAAATTTTCTAGACTTGGTAACATGAACCGTAAAAGCCGGATCTTTGCTAAACAAGAAACTAGCAAACTAAGAGAGGTGCTAACTACTATGCCGTAGAAATTATACCTCACGACACCGGTCCTTCGGGTCTTCACTCCGCTGCGCCGTTTGTCCATCCATGCTCCGAGGGTTGATCCGGACTTTGGTCACCTCCGCGGCCTTCTTGAGTCAAAGACGATCCACCCGAGAGATGTACACCGAGCTCCACCTCGAGCCAAGGTAACTAGGGCAATAAGATAGCTAGTCTTGGTACCCTAGGTTGTGTAGAAGAGAAAGATGGAGGTGTTTGTCTTTGTGGGATCTTTATCTCTCAACACATGAGATCAAAAGATGAATCAAGAGGAGGAAGAAGGAGGAGATAGCGACCATGGAGCATTTCTTTTCTTCTCATGAGAAAAGAGTAAGAGAGAGAATGAGAAAAGAAAAATGAGCTCAAGAAAATGAACCATGGTTCAATAATGCACTAAAACATCATTACCAATCCTATCAAGATAAAGTTGATGGCTACATTGAAATGATCATTATCATAAGCAAAAATTAAAAAGAAAATCAAAGAAGAGTGTAGACTTCTCTTGAAGGTCAATGGTCAACCCCGGTCAACCGGTCAACAAAGTCAAGAGAGGTCATGGTGGTCAAATCGTCAATGCAATTAGCCATCATAAAATTATCACTAAAAGGATTAGTAAATGATGTCCGCGGCTCATAATGGTTTTGACCAAACGAATTTCCAAAACCCTAATGAGTCCGCCTCAAAATGGTTTTGACCGAATCAACTGTCAAAACCCTAATGAGCCTGCCACATAACGGTTTTGGCCGAACTAACTGCCAAAACCCTAATGAGGCACCTCCTCCTTCATCGCTCCGCAAAACTGTGCATACACACCTGCATCCGCATTCCGTAGAATGCGGATGCACAGAAGAAAAAACAAATCCATCTGTGCAATACTAGGATCCGGCTTAAACCAAAGCCCACTAGTATTGCCTGCCCGAACACCACACGCACACAAGTGTACGTAAGTGATCGCAGCCCTGCCGTAAAACCATACAACCTCTACTCGTTTCGCTCAGTGCAGGGAAACTCTCTGTATGGGACTCTAAAGACTTGACACTACGCTGGCAGTGGGTTTAACCACAGACCGCAAGTGGCACTAGCTGTACGTAACGGTCCCCAGGTAGATGTCGATAAGAAGGCCGATGAGGTAAACACATCCGAACTCCTACTGAGCCTGTATGTGACAATCTCCGTACAGTCCGGTCTGTTCGTCTTATACATCGCATGGCGGGCCTAGGGGGCGGTAAACGTCAGTCCTCTAATAGCGGTACAAGTCGTGCCGGAGTGAAGCCCAGAACACCCTGAGATAACAATGGAAACCTACCAGTATATCTCGCTTGCCGTGGCCAGGGACTACTCGTGTAATGGCTCTCCTAGACACAGCACGATGCCAACCCCCAATACCGGGAGAGACGAATCCTGTCTAACCGTCACTGCCTCCAAGTGCTTCGGGACTGCACCCAACTACTACCTGTTTGCACGACTCCGTAGAACCGTGGTAGGGTAGTAATCAAAGAACAGTGGGAACACACTCGAGGCGAAGTGACAGTGTCAAGTCAGCGGACTAAGCTGTACTCATGTCACCTGGGAACTGATAACTGACGATAGGTATAATACCAACCATCAGTTCCCGACGAATCCTGTCCAGTGTACTCGTAACCTAACGAGCACCCGCATACTATCTCAAGTACGATGTACCGACGGCTGTGGGACAGACCGTCTCCCGTGCTGGGATGAGAAGCGCATACGCTAGTCTACTCCGGAGTATCGATGCCCTGTCTCGATAATCCCACGATTAGGGACGTGAATAAGGATGTGCTTGTAGATTACCCAGCCCCCATGAGTGTGATCGCCATCATAACGCCGGTAATCAAGCAAAGATCCTAAGGGCTCTACTAATGCGTATAGGTGATATAATAAAGAAACACACATGTACATATTAAAGTAGAGACAAACCAAGCAGCATACTACTATATCGAGCAAGATTGTCTATACAACTGTGAATATCCCAAGCTTCCATCAAGTAATATACATACTAGTATGATACAGTAATGGCCTCTAGGGCATATACACTAACACTGCTACCTGACGATAGGTATAGTACCAACCAACAGTTCCCCACGAGTCTATCCAGTGTAACTCATAACCCAATGTGCACCTGCATACTATCTCCAGTATGACGTACTATTATCTGTGGGACAGACCATCTCCCTTTCTGGGATGAGAAGCGTATACACTAGTCTACTCTAGAGTATCGATACCCTGTCTCGACAATTCTGCGACTACGGACCTGTATAAAGATGTGCTTATAGTCTACCCAGTCCCCAATAGTGTGACTACCATCTCAACGTTCGTAGTCAAGCAAAGATCCTAAAGTCTCTACCAATATGTATTAGCGATATGCTAAAAGAAACATATACACATATTAAGATAGAAACAAACCAAGTAACATACTACCATATTGAGCAAGACTTTCATAAAATTCGTGTATATCCCAAGCTTCCAAAATGTAATATAAAACTAGTACTATACAATAATGGCCTCTAGGGCATATATCACTAACAATCTCCCACTTGCACTAAGGCCATGAGTTGGTGTTCATATCAGATTTTTGCATTTTCATACCGCCCAATTTTTATCGCATTGCATATCGGTAGATACTCTTGAGCCGTGTTTGCTAGTCAATTGCAGGATACAGGTTCTCGGTTCTAAAAACGGTGAAATTCGTGGAAAACACGACAAAACCCGGGTTCGTGCCATTCACAGATAAAACACGGATCTCCGCTCTTTACCCGTCTGTTTCCACACACCAGTTTAAGAGATAAAATGGCAAATCAATGTCATTTTCATGCACAAGGCTCAAGGGAAACACAAGATCCAAGAAATCTACGCGGAGCTCAAGAAAATCTTGACAAAAAGTCCACCTTTCCCTCAACAGAAATTCTGGAAGAAATGTGGAAGTATTTTCAGAAAATACATGTACCGGACAAGAGGGGACAGCAGACCAGGGAAGTACCAAGAACCCCATGCCCTGACTCTACTAGAGTGCGGCGGATCCGCGGCATAAGGAGGCTTAGGCCGCGGATCCGCGGCCATACTGGCGAGTCAGATGGTCGTATTTCAGGGGTAGTTTGTACTTTTTGTATAGAGGCAGGATTTTGCCCTACGTTTTCATTTTTCAGCCTATAAATAGCCCAAAACTTTGTGAAGGAAAGGGTCCATAATCTTGTATTTTTTCTCTAGGTTTTAGAATACATGTTCTTCTTCCTCTTCTCATCTCTTCTCCATTAAACTTATAGTGAGCTTTTGAGTGAAGAATGATGAATAAAGAAGAACCGTTTATTATTATGCTTGTCTTGTTCTCTTGTTAATTGTTGTAATTTTCATTTGTTAACTTAGTTGTTTTTATTTTTCTTGTTGTTTCTTTCTTCTCTCTTTTCTTTATCCTTAAAGCAACCATGATGCTTACGCTTGATCCTCGCCAAGGTGAGGTCGCAAATAGCTAGTTGTTATCTTCTAATCTCTTTCTCTCTATCTTCCTCTTTTGTTTTGTTTTATTTTTCCGTATCATGATGTGTGAGTAGTTTCATACTTGTTAGGGTAGGATAAGGGAAGTTTGAGAGAAGGAAATCTCTCTCACTCTTTTCTTGCCCAACAGCTTAATTCGACTCCCGTCAATTGAACCACAATCCGCTCCTTACGGTACCCTATCCTATATGATAGCGGTGATTCCGTAGTGAGACCGGTTGTGGTTGAATTAACCGGAGGTTATGACTAAGAGCCAAGAACGGACGGACAAGCACCAAAAGGAAGAACTTATGCGTTGGAAAACCTAGCTTATACTCGCAAGTTCCTTCCTAGTCGTGCTAATCCCCGTTGTTGCCGATTACCGTAACACCGATATTAAGAGGGGCAACGAAAGATGTGGGAGACTCCTAACTCAAACTAACCTAATCCTAACCCTAACAAGTTCTCTTTACATATCATTTTACCACTTTGATAATCACAAACAAAATCTGAACCTTCGGACTTAACTCGTTAAAACATATAGAAAAAGATTCCCATCTCCCTGCGGACGACCCGTACTCAACCGGCTAGCTACGAGCGAAACCGTCTTGATTGCGGTATTTAACTAAACTTGAACACGCAGAACCGCTAACAATCAGTTGGCATATCGCAGACCTATTATCTCGAATAGCTTATCGATCTGTGTCTGAGGGATGGCCTTTGTGAGTGGATCTGTAGTGTTTTTCTCCGTATCAACTCTCCGCACCTCGATCTCCCGGCAATCCACGATCTCTTTGATCAGGTAATACCACCTTAAGATATGTCTAGACTTCTGATGGGACTTGGGTTCCTTCGCTAAAGCTATAGCCCTGTTGTTGTCACAATACAAAGGTATTGGATCAACAATGGACGGAACCACCTGAAGTTCTGATAAGAACTTCCTCATCCAGGCTGCTTCTTTTGCGGCGTCACATGCGGCGATGTACTCCATTTCCATCGCCGGGTCAGCAACGGTGTCCTGCTTGGAGCTCTTCCAATAGACCGCCCCTCCATTGAGGGTAAAGACATAACCTGATATGGATTTAGAGTCATCCTTGTCACTCTAGAAGCTAAAGTTAGCAAAGGCCTCGATCTGGAGGTCTTTTCCGCCATAAACCAAGAACATCTCATTAGTCCTTCTCAGGTACTTGAGGATGTTCTTTACTGCTATCCAGTGCTTCTCCCCAGGGTTCGACTGATACCGGCTTACCACGCTTAGTGCGTAAGCAACATCTGGTCTAGTATACAACATCACATACATTATAGAGCCTACCGCAGAAGTGTAGGGTATAGTTGACATGTGATCCCTTTCCAAATCAGTCTTTGGAGACATCTCTTTGGAGAGGGTGATTCCGTGATAAGAAGGTCGATATACCTAGCTGTGAAAGTACTAACATCCTCTTAGATCTATCACGATAGATCTGGATCCCCGGAATAGAAGAGGCATCACCCAGGTCTTTCATGAAGAACCTTTGTGACAAGAATCTTTTGACTGATTGTAGCATAGGAATGTCATTTCCTATCAAGAGAATTTCATCCGCGTACAAGACGAGGAATACCACAGTTCTCGCTACAATCTTACTATAGATACATGGTTCATCTGGATTTTTGATAAAGTCAAATTCTTTGACTGTCTCATCAAAATAGATATTCTAACTCCGCGATGCCTGCTTTAATCCAAAATGGAGTTAAGCAACTTGCACAATTTCTCGCTGCTCCCACTCTGAATGAAACCTTCTGGCTGATCCATATAGACGCATTCTTCTAAATTTCCATTTAGAAAAGTGGTCTTTACGTCTATCTGCCAAATCTCATAATCGTGAAAGGCAACAATGGTAAGAAGGATCCGAATAGATTTGAGCATATCCACTGGAAAAAAGGTTTCATCATAGTCCAAACCAGGTCTTTGATGAAAACCTTTTGCAACAAGTCTAGCCTTATAGGTTTCAACATGTCCATCTACACCGATCTTCTTTCTGAACATCCATTTGCAGCTTATGGGTTTTACCCTTTCTGGAGTAATGTCCAAAGCCCATACTTTGTTGGTGTACATGGACTCCATCTTGGTCCGCATTACATCCAGCCATTTACCGAGTCTCCACTCTGAATGGCTTGCTGGAAGCTAGTTGGCTCATCATTGTCAATGATGCAATCCTCTCTATCCCTGTCTATGAGAAAACCGTAGTATCTCTCAAGCGGATGAAATAGCTTACTACTCCTGTGGAGTGGCGCGGAAATGTCCTGTTCTTTTAAAACCTCTGGTTCTACCATGCTTTCAGTAATAGCTTGTGGTTCTGGAATTTCTTCCAGTTCTATTGCGCTCCCACTAGTTTCTTTTTCCAAAAATTGATTTTCCAAAAAGTGGGCATGACGATAAACAAAAAACCTTTTGTTCCTCAGCATAATAGAAAAGATACCTCCTGGAGTTCTTTGGGCATTCCATAAACTTACACAGTACTAAGCGTGCCTTGAGCTTGTCCGCATGCTGCTTTTTAACAAAAGCTGGACATCCCTATATTTTCAAATACTAAAGAAAAGGTTTCTTCCCACTCCATATCTGTATGGTGTGGTAGGCACAGTCTTGGTAGGAACCTTGTTCAAAAGTTATACAGCTGATTCTAGTGCATATCCCCAGAAGGATCGCAGTAACTCAGCGTTACTCATCATGGAACGTTACATATCCAATAAGGTTCGGTTCTGCCTTTCCGATACACCATTGTATTGTGGAGTGTATAGAAGAGTAAGCTGAGTGAGTATTCCATTCTCTTTTAAGTAATCCAGGAACTCGGCACTTAAGTATTCACCACCTCGATTAGATTTAAGTGCCTTGATACTTTTGCCGGTTTGTTTTTCCACTTCATTCTTATATTCTCGAAATTTCTCAAAGGCCTCGGATTTATGTTTCGTCAAGAAGACATGTCTATACCTAAAGAAATCATCCGTAAAAGTAATGAAATAGGAATAACTACTTCTTGCATGTGTAGACATTGGACCACACATGT
This sequence comes from Agapanthus africanus, assembly GCA_030015575.1. Lineage (NCBI taxonomy): Eukaryota > Viridiplantae > Streptophyta > Magnoliopsida > Asparagales > Amaryllidaceae > Agapanthus > Agapanthus africanus. Next base: position 509,227,600 of record CM057340.1, read on the forward strand.
CGCTGTGTATGAGTTCCAAGAGCTCGCTCGCTCTTACTCCGTGTCCAGTGAACGGGGTCTTTGTCATCTTTCCTTTGAGATATAGTTAACAAGTTGCATAAGACTGATATTCGAACGGATCCAAATATCCCTCTTTATGTAACTTGGTCAACCGTGTTTCATTGATGTGACCCAGTCTACAATGCCATAAGAAAGCTTGATTTAATTCTGGAGACTTTCTTTTGTGTGTGTTCTGGACGTTGAAAACTTGTAGTTGGTTTAATACGTATATATCGTTGTTTAGTATACCCGACCTAATCAAACCATGATTAAGGTGGATGTTTACGACATCGCTTACAAATGTAAAATCATAATCTTCTTTAGATAACAAAGATACAGAAATGATATTACAAGTCAAACTAGGTACACAAAAACAGTTGCGCAAAACCAAAATATGTCCACTTGTCAATCCTGAGTGATATTCCCGTACGGACACAGCATCCACACTCACTCCATTAGCAACTCTGAAGGTTATATCACCGGCCTTCAAAACTCTACGACTTCTCATTGCCTATAAAGAATTACTGATATGAGATCCCGATCCGGTATCCAATACCCAGGAAGTAGAGTTGATTGACAAACAGTTTTCAATCACAAACACACCTGAAGCCAAAGCCACAACCTGCTTCGTACCCTGATTCTGGGCTTTTTAGGCCCTACAATCCTTCTTCTAGTGACCCTTCTTGTGACAGTAGAAGTATTCTTCCTTCCCTACTGTCGGCCCCCCAACTTTTGCCTTGCCCCTTCCCTTTACCTTACTAACACCGCCTTTCAGCTTGGTAGGGGCCTTCTTCTTCTTCCCTTTGTCTTTCACCTTGGATCTAGAAAAGGAACATCTCACAACAAGTAGAGTGGGTATCTTCCTGGACTTCTGTACGATGCCCTCAGTGCTCCTCGACATGTTGAGGAGTTCTGGAAGTGTAACTTCCTTCCCTTGAATGTTGAAATTCAAGATAAACTGGGTGTAGGTAGAAGGGAGGGACTGTAGAATCAAGTCTGTATACAGCTCGTTCTCCAACATGGTCCCCAGGTCCGCGATCTCTTCAATCAAGCTAATCATCTTAAGGACATGGTCACCTACAGATGACCCGATAGCCAATTTCGCTTGATATAATTTCTTCGAGGTCTCGTATCTTGCGATACGAGATTGCTCTCCATATAAATCTTTGGTATGGAGGTAGATGGATTCAAGATCCATCTTCTCATGCTGCCTCTGTTGTTCATTATCCATAGAGGCCAGCACGAGACACTTAGCTCTCGCACTATCAATTTCCCATGGCATACGGATCTCTTTATCCGCGATGCTGGAATCTGGACCTGGGACGGCGGGGGCTTTTGCAGTAAGGAGATAACCCAGTTTGTCATATGTTATGGCTATCTGGATATTCCTGAGCCAATCTTTATAGTTTGTCCTCTTCAATATGTTTTTATCTAAAAGTAATTTACGGCCGGTCATCTTGGTCGCTGCAATTAGGAGAGAGAGAAGAAACACTATAGCATGATACTCTTGCAAGTTTAGATTGGTTTTTAGTTTATCTAAACAGGATCGCTCCTACTGTTTCTCGAATCCTTCCTCGAACCATAAAAGAAGAATTAGTCAGGATTAATCTCACCCTACAATACTTGCTTAACCTTTCAGCCAGGCTGGTGTTGGTACTACGAAGGAGGTTTTCCAACGCTTTCGCAAAGTTTCTTAATTACATAACCTCTTTTCCCTGGAGTCATATCCCTGCTAACACCGTTCTAGACACATACTTGGTTTATAGCATTGATCGTTTAGTGAAAAAATCTCCCGAAAAGTAGCGGATACTCACAGTAAGATCGGGATCCAAATATCATTGTGTGGTAGCCTTAAAGGAATCCTACCAAAATTATCACACTTAAAATGGTATGCAACACCAACAAGTTTCAGTTTCTTTAGAAACTCCCGATGTGGATTTTTGCCCCAAGCTCTTATGACCTTGACGAAGGCCAACATATCATAAGTCGCAGGTCAAGTTCTACCCGTCATTATCCAGGTTAATTTGAACCCACCCGTACATACCCTTGATGAAGGCTAAAATAGTAGTACGGTCGTCCCAAACCAACGCATCTATCTATGTAACAGATGAATATTCAGCAGCTACCAATCACTATGCCTTGGCGAAGGTCAAAATACATAACTTGAATATTACTGAATACCCAGCTGAAATGACAGAGAGCGATGAATGGTTTTGTCTAAACCGTGAACATAATGAACTTGATATGATCGAAGGAACCATGATAGCTTAATAAAGGAGTAGTTTAAGCTCCACATTTAAAAGTTGCTTTTTGAAAAAACTGAGTGGTTTTTGAAATTGTTCAAACGATTCAGTTTTGGTTTGTTTGGTTTGCATTAATCAATGCAGTCCCATCAATTAACCAACCATTGGTTAAGGTTAACTGTATCATATCATCATGAAGACACCTCCTTCTTGCATGAAAGTACCACCCCTTTCATGCTCACACCTCCTCCTTCCTCTCATGCCACCTCCACCTCTTAACATGCACCTCTTGCTTGCTCTACATGCATCCTCATCTATTTACCTATGATACTCAGAAATTCTTCAGAAATCCTAACTGAAATAATACATTCTTCATCCCCAAAACCAAAAATATTCTAAGTGTACCTACCAAGAGAAAGAGAGCAATGAATTCCTTCTTCAAGTATGCAATTCTCCAAACTTGTGATACTACAAACCATAGATGTTTCCATATACCATCCTTGAACTGGTGTTCTCTTGTGAATTATTCAATAGGTATAAGTTCAACCCTATAGTTCTTAGTTCAATACTGTTTTTGTGTGATATCGGTATATATCGTATTTTGATAGATTATGCTCTGTTTATGAATCTGCTATAGTTTAGGTGATAACTAAAGTAATCAAACAATTACATCATCTTATAAACTAGACCTAGAATAAGCCATAAGAATACGAACCCAAGTGATCGTATTTTGGCCGGCGACACGAAGGAAATTTCCGATATCGCTGGATTTCTGGTGGAGTTGGACATTGTGGTTTTTAGGGTAGTTCTATATAGATATATAAGTGTGTTTGGTATTGTTTAATTGTTTTAGTTTAGTATTATAAGAAATCTGAAAGCAAATATCAGTTTTGGGGTTAAGATTCTTAGATACGACACGGATATATCGTACCATGAGTTCTGTCATGACCAGGGAAGGGTTAGATCAGATTAACTTAAGTTCTGTAACTCACTATATCATCACATAGCGTGTTTAGTTGTGCAGTATCACAAACTAGGTTTTTGTGTTATCTAGTTCGCTGTAAATAAATCTGGAACTAATAAGTAAAATCAATAGAAAAACTGGCAAGACCAAAAGTATAATGAGCCAATTAGAAGCCCTCACTTAAAACCTGAGCTCCAAACTCCGCACAAAATCCGGCGACCCACCCCAAAAATCCGGCGACGCCGGCCCCCTTGTACCATTTTGTGTTAGTTTTTCTTTTGTGGCCTATTTTGGGTATTTGATAAGTCTCTGTATTGTTTGGGTTGTTTAAATATTTACACTATAAAATCTGGGAACGTTTTAGAAATGGTTTATCAAATTTTAGATATTTATGATATGGAGTTTTCTTATTTTGATTTTTCAGCTGAACCGTTGACGTTTATTCGTTAACGACAGAGTTTTGTTGTCGTGTTTGGGTTAAGTGTACTGTAGGTTTTAACCTACGGGCGTTTAGCTTGTTGCTTTGGTTTTCGATATGATATTTATATCAATACGATTTAAATACGAATATAGGTACGATTCGAGGATTTCGAGACGGAGTGGGCATGGATTCAACTGGCTTCTAAGTTGGTGAGTAGATTTACATCTACTGGGGAAGTCGGGTGGATGGCGTATAGCACCCCCACAACCTTATAAGTATTATTATGATATCTAGTTAGTTTAGTATTTATTCAAAATATTTATATAGTATCGCATCTAGTATGTCCTTCAATTTCATACGATTTCATGCATAGTTATAGATGAGATATAGTGATACGATATGGATATGGTTTGGTGGATTGTACGAGGAATCATGCCATACTTGTGATGTTACAGATACAGTGATATGATGTGGATATGGTTTGATGGATTTGTACGAAGGATCATGCTAGACTTGAGATGATACAGATACAGTGATATGATGAAATGTTATACAAGATATTATATGATGAAATTTGTATGCCGAATAACGGCCAATATATCTTTTGACTCGTAGAGTTACGTTATATTCTGTTTTAGGATGTAATACTTGTGTGAGCTATATTCTTTCAAAAACTACGATTCGTTGTCTTTTAAATAAAAATACTAGGATGTGTGCCGGTTTCTAAAATGGATATCTATTTTAAATCTAGGGCAGCTTCCTTATTTCAAACTTAACGTTTCGATCATTTCTAAAGAAAATGGTATAGCTCATAGCAAGTAATTACAATAAGTACGTTTAGATTACTTTACATGTTTGCATTATATTATCTTTATTATATGTTTCTGCGTTACGCACACTCTGATAGAACACTACACAAATACCAATGAGTACTATGCTACACAAACACGTGAATATATGTTACACTACAACTCATTGTGTTAGTGTATATGCCCTAGAGGCCATTACTGTATCATACTAGTTTGTATATTACTTGATGGAAGCTTGGGATATTCACCTTGTATAAACAATCTTGCTCAATATAGTAGTATGCTACTTGGTTTGTTTCTACTTCAATGTGTACTTGTGTTTATTTCAGTATATCACTTATACGCATTAGTGGAGCCCTTAGGATCTTTGCTTGATTACCAGCGTTGTGATGGCAGTCACACTAGTGGAGGCTGGGTAATCTATAGGCACATCCTTATACAGGTCCCTAGTCGTAGGACTATCGAGACAGGGCATCGATACTCCGGAGTAGACTAGCGTATGCGCTTCTCATCCCAGTGTGGGAGATGGTCTGTCCCACAGCCATCAGTACGTCGTAATGGAGATAGTATACGGGTGCTTGTTGGGTTACGAGTACACTGGACAGGACTCGTCGGGAACTGACAGGTTGGTATTATACCTATCGTCAGTTATCAGTTCCCAGGTGACATGAGTACAGCTTAGTCCGCTGACTTGACACTGACACTTCGCCTCGAGTGTGTTCCCACTGCACTTTGATCACTACCCTACCACGGCTCAAAGGAGTCGTGCAAACAGGTGGTGGTTGGGTGCAGTCCCGAAGCACTTGGAGGCAGTGACGGTTAGACAGGATTCGTCTCTCCCGGTATCGGGGGTTGACATCGCGCTGTGTCTAGGAGAGCCATTACACGAGTAGTCCCTGGCCAGGGCAAGCGAGATATACTGGTAGGTTTCCAGTGTTATCTCAGGGTGTTTTGGGCTTCACTCCGACACGACTTGTACCGCTATTGGGGGACTGACGTTTTACCGCCCCCTAGGCCCGCCATGCGATGTATCAGACGAACAGACCGGACTGTACGGAGAATGTCACATTCAGACTCAGTAGGAGTTCAGATGGGGTTTCACCTCGTCAGCCTTCTTATCGGCATCTACCTGGGGACCGTTATGCACAGCTAGTGCCGCTTGCGGTCTGTGGTTAAACCCACTGCCAGCGTAGTGTCGAGTCTTTAGAGTCCCACACAGAGGGTATTCGCCTCTGGGCAAAACAGAGTAGAGGTCGCATGGTTTTGCGACAGGGTTCGTTCTCATCCGCGCACTTGTGCACGTTTGGAGTCCGGACGGATTATACTGGCAGGCTCTGGTTTGAGCCAGATACTGGTATATGTTTTGGGGGTTGCTTTTATCTCTTGGTATTCTTGTTCCTCGGAACGAGAATGCAGGTGTGTATGCACAGTTGCTTGAGGCGGAGAATGAGGTTTTTCATTAGGGTTTCGGAACGGGTGCGTATGCACAGTTGACAGTCTTCATTTTCCAAACCCTAATGGATTTATATATTATCTATTAATAATAGTAATTAAATGAGAATTATGTTATGGTTGATTTTTTTGTTGACTTGTTGACCTTGGTTGACTTGTTGACCATTGACCACCATCATGCCTTGAAAGTCTTCCTTGATTCATGCTTACACTTCATTTAAAGAAGTATGATAGTGGTCATTCCATATTTACCATCAACTATTCTTATTTCAATTATTATCATTTAGATAATATTTTTCTTTTGCATTATGGTTGCAAGAAAGAGAAAAGATATCTCATTCTATCATAACCTCTCTCTCTCCTCATTTCATCTTCTTCTTCCTCTAGCAAAGAGAAACCTTCTCATGTGTTGAGAATCCTTCTCTTTGAAAAGAAAAGCAAACCCTAGTCACTCTCTACTCACTCTAGGTTAAAGGTTTAGCAAGCCGGAAACCCTAGTTCACTCAAAGATCGAGGAAGAGCCCAAAGGTCGAACCTTCGAGGTGGATCCATCTTCGACGGAAGAAGGCGACGAAAAGAGAACCATCAACCTCTACAAGGTTTGAAGAAGAAGGAGTTCAAGTTTAGGTATAACCATCTTCCATAGTAGCTAACTCTCTTTAGCAAGTATACTAGTTTTAGTTTAGACAACGATCCCGACCTTGTTTAGTCCATGTTGCCTCTTGCGATAAAAATTCGTTTTTTATACCGTTTCCGCCTCCCCGAAAGCACCGGGGGTCGCAATATGGACTTACAGTGGTATCAGAGCCTAACTAAACTTAAACTAGCTTGGTAGTGAGGTGTAACGAAGTTCGGAACCGAAAAATCGCAAAACCGGAAAACCAAAACCCTAAGTTTCTGTTGAAATTTTTTCTGCTCGAAATGAAAAACTTTATACTTGTAAATTCGTCTCAGGGTTTTCTAAGAACACCCACGAAAAACGATAGCATGATTCATCCAAAGCGCCGCCCTTCCGCGGCCTCACCTCTTCATCTGGCCGCGGAACCGCCGCAGTTTGGCTTCTTCTCTGCATCGTTTTTCGTGCAGTGTTCTTCTGTGTTGGTTTTGGGATTTTTAAAATATATTATATGTGCCCAGATTTTCCAGAACTGAAATTCACTTTTGGGGTCCTATAATTCCGTATTTTTTCCGAACTTCACTGCACTTTGGCTATGTTGGTTATATCTGTGATGTTTGCATGTATTGAACGTCGGTTAATCGCTATAAGTCGATTAGTCGGGGTTATACATGATCTGTAATGTGCTGGAATATGTATATGAATGTGTTGGACTGTCGCGGGTGAATAGCCGGGGTGGATGTGAGATGAGCTTTTGTTTTTCTTTCATTCATTGTAAATGTAAATTGATGTAATAATATTATTTGTTTGGCCGCACAACCGGGTCGGGGTTGTAGCCGTCATTGTATAATTCTTTTTACTGTTTTTGCTCCTAGGATAGACCCATGGAGGGGTGCACAAACTACCGGGTTCTTGGCGGGTAGTTTGCCGCACCCGTAGGGGTCTTGGGTGGGGTATTTGCTATTCACCGCGACCGTGTTATCCGCTTTTCGTTTCAGGCTCGAAAGGATTGCGGATTGCTAGTATATCCAATGTATTCATCTGTGATCTGTAATGTCTATCATTGCTTTCTATTTAGGCGTTGCTTATGTTTTACAGCCGTGCTAGCCCAGCCCCCGCTCTGTCGTTAGTTAAGTAACCTAACGAGTGATGACGGGACCCCGTGGCGAATGCGAATGGCATAAGCGTACGTCATATTTTGGTTGTTTTCTGCAATGGTAGGATTAAATGATGGGACGCATTAAAAGAACTAATGCAAGAATATCACGCATTAAAAGAACTAATGCAAGATAATAAACCAAGTTTAAGTCGATGGAACACTTTCGAAAAACCACTCGGTTCTTTTCAAAAACTAACTTTTAAATGCGGAGCTTGAGCCACTCCTTCTAAAAGCTATCTCGTTCCATCGATTATATCAAGTTCACTACGTTCACGGTTTCGCCAAAACCATTCGTAGCCCTCCATCATTTCAGTTAAATATACGGTAGTATTCAAGCTATGTATTTTGACCTCACGCCAAGGCATAGTGATTGGTAGCTACCGGATATTTATCTGTTGCATAGATAGAATGCGTTGTTTTGAGACAGTCGTACCACCATTTTGGCCTACGTCAAGGGTAGGTACGGGTGGATTCAAATCAACCGGGATAATGATGGGAAGAACTTGACATGTGACTTATGACATTTTTGACCTCACGCCAAGGTCATAAGAGCATGGGGCAAAAATCCACATCGGGAGTTTCATAAGTACTGAAACTTGCTAGATTTGCATACCATTTGGAGTGTGATGATTATGGTAGGATTCCTTCATTTTCGTCACGCGATGATATTTGGATCCCGATCCTACTGTGAGTATATGCTACTCCTCGGGAAATTTCTCACTAAACGATCAATGCTATAAACCTAGTAGGTGCCTAGAAAGGTGTTAGCGGGGCTACGCCCCCAGGGAAAAGAGGTTCTTAAATTAAGGAACTTCGCGAAAGCATTGGAAAACCTCCCTCGAAGTACCGACACTGGCCTGGCTGAACGGTTAAGCAAGTATTGTACGGTGGGATTGATCCCGGCTAATTCTTCCTTTATGGTTTGAGGAGGGATTCGAGAGACAGTGGGAGCCATCCTGTTTAGACAAATTAAAAACCATTCTAAATTTGCAAGAGCATCGTGCTAAGTGTTTCTTCTCTCCCCCTGCAGCGACCAAATCGAAATGACTGGACTTAAGTTACTTCTAGATAAAAACATATTGACAGGGCCAAACTACAAAGATTGACTCAGGAATGTCAAATTGGCAATCTCTTACGACAAGCTGGGGTATCTTCTTACCACCAAAGCTCCCCCCGTCCCAGGTCCCACCTCCAGCGTCGCGGATAAGGAAATCCATAAGACCTGGGAGATTGACAGCGCGAAGGCCAGATGCCTCGTACTTGCCTCGATGGACAATGACCATCAGAGGAGGCACGAGAATATGGATTTGGAATCCATATTTCTTCATACAAAAGAACTGTATGGAGAGAAGTCTCGTATCGCAAGATACGAAGTGTCGAAGAAGTTATTTTCGACTAAGTTGGCCGTCGGATCATCGGTAGCGGACCACGTGCTTAAGATGATTGGCTACACTGAGGAGCTCGCGGAACTTGGGACCACGTTGGACAGTGAACTCTACACGGATATAATTCTCCAGTCCCTTCCATCCACTTACGCCCAGTTCATACTGAATTTCAACTTGCAAGAAAAGGAAGTTGAACTTTCAGAACTCCTCAACCTGCTGAGGAGCGCAGAGGGCACCCTACAGAAGGGTAGGGATACATCCACTTTGTTTGTAGGAGGATCTTCTTCTTCTAGGTCCAAGGCGAAAGCCAAGGGAAAGAAGAAGAAAGCCCCCGCCAAACCAAGAGGCGGTGTTAGTAAAGTGGGTGCGAAGGGAAAGGAAAAGGCAACAAAGATAGCGGGGAAGCTTGTTGGTAAAGAGGAATGCTTCTATTGTCACAAGAGTGGACACTGGAAGAAAGATTGCAGGGCTTGGAAAGCCAGGACACAGGAACTGAAGCAGGTTGCGGCTTCAGGTGTGTATGTTATTGAAAACTGTCTTTCTATAAACTCTACTTCCTGGGTATTGGATACCGGATCAGGATCTCATATCTGTAATTCTTTGCAGGCGTTGAGAAACCGTAGGGTTTTGAAGGCAGGTGACATGACCCTCAGAGTTGCGAACGGAGCTAGCATGGATGCTAAAGCCGTGGGGGACTATCACCTGGGAATGTCAGATGGGCATGTTTTGGTTTTGCGTAATTGCTTTTTTGTACCCAACGCAACTTGTAATATCATTTCTGTATCTTTGGTTTCTAAAGAAGGTTATGAATTTGCGTTTGTAAGTAATGTTGTTAACATTCACCTTAATCAAGTTCTGATTGGGTCAGGTACATTGAGCAATGGTATATACGTATTAAACCAACCACAGATTTTCAATGTCCAGAATACACACAAAAGAAAGTCTCCAGATATCAATCAGACTTTCTTATGGCATTGTAGACTGGGTCACATCAATGAGAGAAGGTTGACTAAGTTACATACAGAAGGATATTTGGATCCGTTCGAATATCAATCGTATGCCACTTGTCAATCCTGTCTCAAAGGAAAGATGACAAAGACTCCGTTCACTGGACACGGAGTAAGAGCGAGCGAGCTCTTGGGACTCGTACACAGCGACGTGTGCGGTCCAATGTCTACACATGCGCGAAGCGGTTATTCTTACTTCATTACTTTTACGGATGATTTTTCAAGATACGGTTATGTCTTCTTAATGAAACATAAGTCAGAATCTTTTGAAAAATTCCAGGAATTTAAGAATGAAGTAGAAAAACAAACCGGCAAAAGTATCAAGATTCTAAGATCGGATCGAGGTGGAGAATACTTAAGTGCCGAGTTCCTGAATTACTTAAAAGAGAATGGGATTCTCTCTCAGCTTACTCCTCCATACTCCCCGCAACATAACGGTGTATCGGAGAGACGGAATCGGACCCTATTGGATATGGTAAGGTCCATGATGAGTAACGCTGAGTTACCGCGATCATTCTGGGGGTATGCGCTAGAAACAGCTGCATACCTATTGAACCGAGTTCCTACTAAGACTGTGCCTACCACACCATATGAGTTATGGAGTGGGAAGAAACCCTATCTTCAGTACCTGAAGATTTGGGGATGTCCAGCTTATGTCAAAAAGCAGCATACGGACAAGCTCGAGGCGCGCTCAGTACTGTGCAAGTTTGTGGGATACCCAAAGAACTCCAGGGGGTATCTTTTCTATTACGCAGAGGAGCAAAAAGTCCTTGTTTCTCGTAATGCCCATTTTCTGGAACATCAGTTCTTAGAAAAAGAAGTAAATGGGAGCGCAATAGAACTGGAAGAAATTCCAGAACCACAGACTGTTACTGAAAGCTTAATGGAACCAGAGGGTTCAAATGAACAGGACATTCCTATGCCGCTCCGCAGAAGTAGTAGGCAGTCTCATCCGCCCGAGAGATACTACGGTTTTCTCATAGACGGGGATAGAGAGGATTGCATCATAGACTATGATGAGCCTACTAGCTTCCAGCAGGCCGTTCAGAGCATTGACTCGGTAAAATGGCTGGATGCAATGCGGACCGAAATGGAGTCCATGTACACCAACAAAGTATGGACGTTGGACATTGCTCCAGACGGGGTAAAACCCGTAGGATGCAAGTGGATCTTCAAAAGGAAGATTGATGTAGATGGACAGGTTGAGACCTATAAAGCTAGACTTGTAGCAAAGGGTTTCCGTCAAAGACCTGGCTTGGACTATGACGAAACCTTTTCTCCAGTGGCTATGCTGAAATCCATTCGGATCCTTCTTGCCATTGCTGCCTTCCACGATTATGAGATTTGGCAGATGGACGTAAAAACCGCTTTTCTAAATGGAAGTTTAGAGGAGTGTGTCTATATGGATCAGCCAGAGGGTTTCATTCAGAGTGGGAGCAGCGGAAAGGTGTGCAAGTTGCTTAAGTCCATCTATGGACTAAAGCAGGCATCGCGGAGTTGGAACATCTGTTTTGATGAGACGGTCAATGAATTTGACTTTATCAAAAATCCAGATGAACCATGCATCTATAGTAGATTTGTAGCGAGAACTGTAGTATTCCTTGTTTTATACGTGGATGACATTCTCTTAATAGGAAATGACATTCCTATGCTACAATCTGTCAAGGGTTTCTTATCACACAGGTTCTCCATGAAAGACCTGGGTGATGCCTCTTACATCCTGGGGATCCGGATCCATCGTGATAGATCCAAGAGGATATGAGGACTTTCACAGTCCAGGTACATCGACACCGTACTGAAAAGATTCAGTATGGAAGATTCCAAGCGCGGTAACCTACCGGCTTGTCACGGGATCACCCTCTCTAAAGAGATGTCTCCCAAGACTGATTTGGAGAGGGATCGCATGTCTATTATACCCTACGCTTCTGCGGTAGGCTCTATAATGTATGCGATGTTGTGTACCAGACCGGATGTAGCTTATGCACTGAGTGTAGTAAGCCGGTATCAGTCAAACCCTGGGGAGAAACATTGGATAGCGGTAAAGAACATTCTCAAGTACCTGAGGAGGACTAAGGAGATGTTCTTGGTGTATGGCGGAAAAGACCTCCAGATTGAGGCCTTTGCTGACTCCAGCTTCCAGAGTGACAAGGATGATTCCAAGTCCATGTCGGGTTTTGTCTTTACCCTCAATGGAGGGGCGGTGTGTTGGAAGAGTTCCAAACAGGAAACCGTTGCAGACTCGACTATGGAAGCGGAATACATCGCTGCATCTGATGCCGCAAAAGAAGCTGTCTGGATAAGGAAGTTCTTAAAAGAACTTCAGGTGGTTCCGTCCATTGTTGACCCAGTACCTCTGTATTGCGACAACAACGGGGCTATAGCTTTAGCAAAGGAACCCAGGTCCCATCAGAGATCCAGGCACATCTTGAGGCGGTATCACCTGATCAGGGAGATCGTGGATCGCAAGGAGATCGAGGTTCGGAGGGTTGCTTCAAAAGAGAACACTGCAGATCCATTCACTAAGGCCCTACCCCAGACTCAGTTCGAGCGGCTGATCGAGATGATAGGTCTTCGATACGCCAGTACATGGCCTTAGTGCAAGTGGGAGATTGTTAGTGTATATGCCCTAGAGACCATTACTGTATCATACTAGTTTGTATATTACTTGATGGAAGCTTGGGATATTCACCTTATATAAACAATCTTGCTCAATATAGTAGTATGCTACTTGGTTTGTTTCTACTTCAATGTGTACTTGTGTTTATTTCAGTATATCACTTATACGCATTAGTGGAGCCCTTAGGATCTTTGCTTGATTACCAGCGTTGTGATGGCAGTCACACTAGTGGGGGCTGGGTAATCTATAGGCACATCCTTATACAGGTCCCTAGTCGTAGGACTATCGAGACAGGGCATCGATACTCCGGAGTAGACTAGCGTATGCGCTTCTCATCCCAGTGTGGGAGATGGTCTGTCCCACAGCCATCAGTACGTCGTACTGGAGATAGTATACGGGTGCTCGTTGGGTTACGAGTACACTGGACAGGACTCGTCGGGAACTGACAGGTTGGTATTATACCTATCGTCAGTTATCAGTTCCCAGGTGACATGAGTACAGCTTAGTCCGCTGACTTGACACTGACACTTCGCCTCGAGTGTGTTCCCACTGCACTTTGATCACTACCCTACCACGGCTCAAAGGAGTCGTGCAAACAGGTGGTGGTTGGGTGCAGTCCCGAAGCACTTGGAGGCAGTGACGGTTAGACAGGATTCGTCTCTCCCGGTATTGGGGGTTGACATCGCGCTGTGTCTAGGAGAGCCATTACACGAGTAGTCCCTGGCCAGGGCAAGCGAGATATACTGGTAGGTTTCCAGTGTTATCTCAGGGTGTTTTGGGCTTCACTCCGACACGACTTGTACCGCTATTGGGGGACTGACGTTTTACCGCCCCCTAGGCCCGCCATGCGATGTATCAGACGAACAGACCGGACTGTACGGAGAATGTCACATTCAGACTCAGTAGGAGTTCAGATGGGGTTTCACCTCGTCAGCCTTCTTGTCGGCATCTACCTGGGGACCGTTATGCACAGCTAGTGCCGCTTGCGGTCTGTGGTTAAACCCACTGCCAGCGTAGTGTCGAGTCTTTAGAGTCCCACACAGAGGGTATTCGCCTCTGGGCAAAACAGAGTAGAGGTCGCATGGTTTTGCGACAGGGTTCGTTCTCATCCGCGCACTTGTGCACGTTTGGAGTCCGGACGGATTATACTGGCAGGCTCTGGTTTGAGCCAGATACTGGTATATGTTTTGGGGGTTGCTTTTATCTCTTGGTATTCTTGTTCCTCGGAACGAGAATGCAGGTGTGTATGCACAGTTGCTTGAGGCGGAGAATGAGGTTTTTCATTAGGGTTTCGGAACGGGTGCGTATGCACAGTTGACAGTCTTCATTTTCCAAACCCTAATGGATTTATATATTATCTATTAATAATAGTAATTAAATGAGAATTATGTTATGGTTGATTTTTTTGTTGACTTGTTGACCTTGGTTGACTTGTTGACCATTGACCACCATCATGCCTTGAAAGTCTTCCTTGATTCATGCTTACACTTCATTTAAAGAAGTATGATAGTGGTCATTCCATATTTACCATCAACTATTCTTATTTCAATTATTATCATTTAGATAATATTTTTCTTTTGCATTATGGTTGCAAGAAAGAGAAAAGATATCTCATTCTATCATAACCTCTCTCTCTCCTCATTTCATCTTCTTCTTCCTCTAGCAAAGAGAAACCTTCTCATGTATTGAGAATCCTTCTCTTTGAAAAGAAAAGCAAACCCTAGTCACTCTCTACTCACTCTAGGTTAAAGGTTTAGCAAGCCGGAAACCCTAGTTCACTCAAAGATCGAGGAAGAGCCCAAAGGTCGAACCTTCGAGGTGGATCCATCGTCGACGGAAGAAGGCGACGAAAAGAGAACCATCAACCTCTACAAGGTTTGAAGAAGAAGGAGTTCAAGTTTAGGTATAACCATCTTCCATAGTAGCTAACTCTCTTTAGCAAGTATACTAGTTTTAGTTTAGACAATGATCCCGACCTTGTTTAGTCCATGTTGCCTCTTGCGATAAAAATTCGTTTTTTATACCGTTTCCGCCTCCCCGTAAGCACCGGGGGTCGCAATATGGACTTACACATTGGTACTGCCATGTCACTGTAGAACCGTGCTGTTATATGTATTAAAATAAATAGGTTGTTACACCGTAGAACACTTGCACAAATACTAATGATTGCCATGTTGGACGAGCACAGACGCGTATGCTACACTACACATCATTAGTAATGCCATGACACGGTAGAATTGAAATCTATGCTTATGTATAATTGCATAATCTTTTCTTATTCCATTGTAAATTACGAATATTAGTACTATAGATTCTGTATTTGATTCTTATGGATTTTCTGGGTATTTTACTTCTGATGATATATATCAGTAGTATGGGACACTGTTATATATGTATATATATAGTATATCATCAATACAATCTATGCAATTATTCTTAGTCCATACTTGATATTTTGATATGATGAGTTAAACGTCCACCATGAGATTTGTGTTTTCTGATTTCATTCCGAACCGAGTTGGGGGTCATACGGTTACGGATTTACAAGCTATCCAGACCGAGTCGGTGGGCATACAGTGGGATACATGGTGGACCCGGTTCGGGGCCGAGGGGCAGGATAGCCGCAGTTTAGGAGGGGAGCCTAACGAGGTTAACCGATACCGGAGATAGAAATGAGCATGACAGATATCCAGGGGATACTGACCGGGCGGCGTATATCCAGGGGATACAGGATATCGGTTGGCGATCATCTATTGAGGTGGTGTCGACGATATCTGTATTTACGTGTCGATGATGGACACGAGAGATTTCGGATTTCGATGTCGATGCTGGACATATATATATATATATATATATATATATATATATATATATATATATATATATATATTGATATGATCATTATTATGAGGTACACCGTTAGATATTATTAGTGGATTCAACCAGGACTGTTCCGGAGGACGGTACCTGTATATATTTGTACAGACATTCATATATAAAAAGAAATTCCGATACGAAATATAGATTCATGATTTTGACTCATATGATATGAAGATATTATACTTGGGATTGTATGAGAGATAGTATTGCACATATGCATATCATATAATATATTGGTACAGATTATGATAGGACTATACTTATGACCTAGGTATCGTCATGCATTTCGATTTCTACCTTTAGATGTACTTTTATTCACTGAGTTGGCAACTCATCCCCGTTGTACCACAGTTTCTTACAGGTTTTACCGCTTGGATTATTAGCGGCTTGGGCACACATTCGTTTCGAGGATTGATTGGTAAGTGGGTTATTATTGTATCATACTCACTCTTGCTTATTCATATATTCTTGTATCTAGTGGAACTCCATTAACTTAGAAGTGGTATATTATGGATTTAGAAACAAGACTTAGAGTTTAAGAGTGGTGATGTCGCATTCTTTGGAGTCGATTTCTGATATAGATTGTTGGTTGCTCTATCGTTTGGATGTGCAGACTAGCTTTCGTTGGGATGCTATTTTTTATTATTATGTTGTATCTGTAAGTGCACGGCGGCGCCCCGGCCGTCAATCCGACGCCGGAATGCGGAAGCGGTGAAAAACTTAAATTTTGCGGACTTGGCAAACCGGTACCACCGCGCACTTTAACCGGATCGAACCATTAACTAGTCTAAGCTAACTACAAGAAAGGGAAGAGATATACCGACGATCCAAGTCCTCCGGTCTTCTCGTCATGGTCCTGATCACCAGCGGAAAAGTCCCGTCTCCTCCTCGTCGCCGGAAGTGCACCACATCGCCTACTTTGTTTACGGGCTCCCACCTCAATGCCGAGGCAACTCGGGCACGAAGCCGGCTACTCGACGTGCCCAAGGTTCGCTGTAGAATGTGTAGTAGAAGAAGTCTCATTTGGGATTATGGAGTTGCCCTTTTGTAGAGGAAATGAATTGAACTTTTGGAGAGGGTTCTTGTGTGATTTTTGGAGAATGAAGAGAACCAAAAATTGCCACACCAAAATCAATCACCCACACTCCTAAAGAATGGCCGGCCAAGTAGTAAAAAGGAGAGAGAGAAAAGTCAAGGGGGAGGTGACCATATTAATCATGCAAGAGAGAGAGAGAGGGAATGGCTATCAAAATCAACCATGCTTCATTTTAAAAACCAACCATACCCTTTCAAATCTCATCCTCATTCAATCAAATCCCACTAAAGCAAAAGCATGGTGCAAAAGAAAAGATTCTTATCATATCAAACCCATTTGCAATAAAACCCCTCCACAAATGTTATTTGCACAATTGCAAATAACCCCCCTCCATCGGAAAAGTCCGGCCGGGAAAGAACAAAGGAAAACCGGCCGGAACGGAATGCAAACTGGCAACTCCAGAAAACTGGTCCCGTAATAAATTACAGGAAAAACCCCGATACTGTGCATACACACCCGCATCTGTATTCCGTCCGGATACAAATGCAAAGAGACAAAATCTACACTGTACTAAACTAGGACCGGCTTAAACCAAAGCCGGCTAGTAATATCCGTTCGATCCTGATCCGTGCAATACCGCACGTATCTGATCGAACCCTGCCATATACCTATACGGCTACTAGTACAAACCGTCCGATCCTGATCCGTGCAATACCGCACGTATCTGATCGGACCCTGCCATATCTCCATACGGCCTCTACAGCCTTTCGCCCGAAAGCTGAGTAACTGAAATGTGGGGGACTCTAAAGACTCATCAACACCATGGTTGTGGATTTAACCACTAGCACGTTAGAGGTATAAGCCAATACATAACGGACTACCAGGTATTGACCAAAAGGGACGTCTGCGAGCGAACTCAGCCTGACAACCCTACTGAGCCTGTCAGTGACAATATCCGTGCAGTCCGGTCCGTTCGTCTATGAGTATCGCATGGCGGGCCTAGGGGGTTGGTAAAAGTCAGACCCCCAAAAGCGGTACAAGTCGTGTCGGAGTGTAGCCCAGAACACCCTGAGAAACTACTGGAATACCTACCAGTAAATCTCCTTGCCTTGGCCAAGGACTTTGTGTAATGGCTCTCCTAGACACAGCACGACCTCACCCCCAATACCGGGAGAGACGAACCCCTGAAGATACGCTCACTGCCTCCATGTGGCTCGGGACTGTACCCAACTAAAACCTGTTTGCACGACTCCTTTGAGCCGTGGTAGGGTAGTAATCAAAGTACAGTGGGAACTCACACGAGACAAATGACGATCCCCAGGTCGATGAACTAACCTGCACACATGTCACCAGGGAACTGCCATCTGACGTCTGGTATATGACCAACTAGCATGTTCCCGACGAGTCCTGTCCGGTGTACTCATAACCCAATGAGCACCTGTATACATCTTAGGTGATCCAACTGACACCAGTGGCTGTGAGACCGGCCACCGCCCCTCGTCAGGGTCTCGACTGTATACACTAGTCTACTAATGGAGTATCGATGCCCGGTCTCGAAACTCCCATGACTAGGGACCTTTTAAGGATATGCTTGTAGACCCCCAGCTCCCACTTATATGATCGCCCTCATACTGCTGGTGGTCAAGCAAGAATCCTAGGGGCTCTATCAACGTGTAATAGCGACGTGTCATGTCACCTAAAGCAGTACACGATGATAAAGGTAAACCAGATAGCATACTATCATCTCGAGTAAGACTGTCCTACCGGGATAGGTCCTCCCTCAATCATTACAATCACGTACCTGTGACCTAATAATTGACTCTGAGGGCACTATCTCCAACAGTATCCAGTTTTTATAAAAATGCAAAGGAGGTGATGTCAAGTTTTCAAAACGTCATAAATGTTTTTCAATACCCCTAGTTAAAATTAAATGTTATTTTTAAGATTGATTTCATCGGATGACTATTTTAAACTCACCTCCAATATTTTCAAAAAGGGTTTAGATTCCGGGTTTCGGGTTACTTGAACCGCGTCGACGTCTTTAGATGTCACGTGATTTAAGTGTCGGTCATGTGCCACATTTGGGTCATGACAAAGTTGGTATCAGAGCATTTGGTTTAACCTTTGTTCGAGTCTAGGTTGACTATATGGAGTCTGGGAATACATTTTGTTACCTGGGCTTGACCTTATACGACTTAGACTTGACTTTAGGGGTTTTATACCCGAACTTTCGTTATATAGGATGACCTTTGTTGATGCAGTAGGTATTAAGTAGAGTGACGTACCATACATATGTTCCGTGGCATATTTACGATATGATACTCCGCCTATGATACCTTAGAAACTATATCTTGAGATCTTCCTTCTATTCCTTCCGTTGATCTATCTTCGTCAGTACATGATTGATTGTTTCGATCATCATGTTTATGAGGGCCAAGAGGGCTGCAGATTGAGATACGGTCAGAGCAGACTTGTCTGGGACAAGGACTGACCGGGGTGACCTTCCGATAATATAGAGACACGTCGTTTATTCGTATTTGATCGAGTTCTAATAGTGAAGCGAGTTTCTTCGGGATCCGCACAAGATGGTGGAGTTATTGTTAGAGATCAGTCGGACTTGAGACTTGATGTTTTCCCCTCTTCGAAGATCATGGTGTTGTGTACTGTTCAGACAGCGGCACCAATCATTGCTGAGATTATCGAGGTGTTGCTTCCAGAGTTCATGAAGTTAAAGGTTGACAATGTTACCAGTATAGATGGATCGAGAGGATTCATAGCCATTCAAGTGTGGGGTGGTTAACACATTTAATCCATGGTGGAGCTTCGATACAAGATCGATGAAAGTGATGTACTTCAACAGATGGATCTTGCTTAGACCAGATGCAAGTCGTTCGAGACAAGGATCGTGCAGTAAGTTTTCCTCCGACGAATTTGGGACGAGTCTTCGAAGGTGAGATTAGCCAGATTTCTCTACAGAGTATCAGAAGTAACGGATTTGTGTTTCTGAGATAATAAGACTCCGAGGTTGTTCATAGCTAAGTATGACCTGCAATTCGCGTGACTACACAGATACGCTCCTTAAGTGATCGATGCAGGGAATTTATGGGACAGGAGAATGGTGCGAAGTTTAGTTGGCAATTGTTCTTCACAGTTGATACCAAAGATTTGATGACACATATAACTACACTTTCAGGAGAAAATTTAAAAGGAATGACAGTGGTTACCAAAGGAAAAAGTGGATTCAGTAATGAGTACTAGTTCCGGGCAGGCTGGATAAATGTTTTTAGCAGAAAACTTGATGGATTCTCTTCCAGGAGTTTATAATAAATAAGATTAGACTAGGATTAGTTGTTAGCATACAAACAGAGGACAGAGATTTCCATTATCAACACGTACGTCACAAAGAACTGGACTACTGGTCAAGAAGGTGTGAAGGGATGTATCCGTAATAAGACGAATGGTTGTGTTGCTTCTCACCGGACGATCGCATAAAGAAGCCATTGTATTAGAGATCCGCAAGGAGAACCAGAATTCAGAGACAGAGGACGTTAGAACGAGGCAGACGGCAAGTGGTAATTCTTTCTATGCCAATTCCGGTAGTATAAACACCTTCCGACATTGAAGAGAATATACTTCGATGTCCTTTGAGTTCGATTTATGTTTTTATAATCTAAAATATTCATTTTCAAATGTTGGAGAAAGGACAATTCGAAGTCCGTGATTTTGATATATGTATTTTGAGGAATTGAGGATCAATTTATGTTTTGTGCACACCAGGTGCACTTGATAATATTTCTATATACAATAATTTCGCTTTGATTTATGTTTTGTGCACACCAGGTGCACTTGATAATATTTCTATATACAGTAATTTCGCTTTTATTTATGTTTTGTGCACACCAGGTGTTAGTTGTATGTATGCCCTAGAGGCCAGTATTGTACAGATTATGTATATTATATTGGATGCTTGGACATATATAGAGATGACTTTCTTGCTCGACATGATAGTATGCTATCTGGTTGCTATTTATCTTAACATGTACACTAGTCTCTTTATACTGTCTTATAGTTACATGTTGGTAAAGCCCTTAGGATTTGTACTTGACTACCTAGACTATGATGCAGATCATACTAGTGGGGACATGGTAGTCCATAAGTACATCCTTCAAGGTCCCTAGTCGTGGGTGTATCGAGACGGGGCATCGATATACCAGTGTAGACTAGCGTATACGCTTCTCGACCCATGTGATGGGCGATGGATGATCCTATATCCATTGGTGTTTGACATCAGAGATGGTATACGGGTGCTCAGTGGAAACTGGGTACACTGGACGGACTCGCCGAGAACTCCCAGATGGTATTATACCTCACGTCAGATGGCAGTTCTCAGGTGACACTTGTACAGGTTAGTCTGTAGACCCTAGATCGTCATAGAGTCTTGTGTGATTCCCACTGTGCTTTGATCTCCACCTTACCACGTCCATGAGGGCGTGCAAAACGGTGGTCTTTGGGCACAGTCCCGAGTCACATGGAGGCAATGAGCGATAGGAGGGGTTTCGTCTCTCCCGGTATTCGGGGTAGATGTTGCGCTGTGCTCGATTGGCCGAAACAGGGAAGTCCCTGGCCAGGGCTGATTAGAGATTTGCTGGTAAGTGTTACCAGTAGTTTCTCGACCCGTTACGAGCCTCACATCGGCACGACTTATCGGGTTATTGGGGTCTGACGTTTACCACCCCTAGACTTGATATGCGACGTATCAGACGAAGAGACCGGACTGTATGGTAAGTGTTACTGGTCGGATTCGCAGGAGTGTGAGCGGGCTAGCTCGTCGATCTTCTGATCGCTCAATACCCGGGTGGCCGTTAAGTTTAGCAGACCGCTTGCGGCTTGTGGGTGCTTGATATGATCATCATCTGCTACCGGCGTATTGACGAGTCTTTAGAGTCCTACACAGAGGTTTCCTGGCTCAAGCGAAACGAAATAGGAGCGCATATGAGATATGTGCAGGCCCGAGAAAAATGCGTGTATGTGATACCGCATTTCATTCTCGCGATATATGTTTCGATTGGTTATATTCGATATGACCTAGTTATCGAATCATAGATTCGATAAATCGATGCATTGAATACTAGTCGGTTATGTGCGACATGACCGGATCATTGAATCAAGTGTTGATTTAATGATTTAATGTATAATTATATATTTGATATATTACTTTGCATTAACTAGTATTGGTTCACTTTAAACGGATTTTTCTCACTTGATGCACATTGTATATATGATATGCTTTCGTGCACTTTTTTGTATCATGTTTGATGATACTTGATCATTATGTTAAGTGTATAGAATTAATCCATGGTTAATTTGATAATTAAGGTTTTGCATATTCATTTATTTATTTATTTGTTTATTTATTTATTTGGAAAAGAATAAGATGAGAATGGTGGCTTTCTTTGTCATTTGTTGAAGCTTCATGAAGCTTTGACTTTAGCAACCATCCTTATCTTCATGCTTAACCCTAACCCATCCAAGTGACCATGGTTAATTCTCTACACTTAACCCTAGTTCAAGATATGATAAGTATTTGATTTAAATTTATTTTTATAATAAGACTTATCATATTCTTTTCTTGAGCTCATCTTCTTCTTCTTCTTCAAGCTTGCTACAACAATGGCAACTTGAGATCTAGTGAGATAAATCCAATTCTAAAGTGAACCCACCTCCTATTTCTTCACCCTCTACCTCTTGCCAAGTTGTTTTGGGTGTTTACTTCACAAGTTTCACAAGTTTGTGAAGTCGGAGCTTGAGTTTGTGCAACCTCGACGTAGATCGTCTTTGACACGAAGCCGACGACCTATTCTGCACGTTTTCCCGATGAAGCCGACGGAGGAGTCTAGGATTCATGATGTACAGCGAGAAGACTTCGTTGCGGAGCCGTGGAGGTGGATATCCGGATCTACAAAGGTTGTAATTTCCGTATCCTAGCAGTTAAGTGTTAACTAGCTTTCTATTTTGCCTAAACCTCTAGTTTAAGATCCGTAGTCTAGGGTTTCTCGGCACAAAAAATTTTAAATTGGCATGTTCGATGCCTTGTGAGACCTTACTAGAGTGCCTAGGAACCTTTCACTGGTATCAGAGCCTAGCTAGAGCCTTAGGCGAAGTTTAGACGGAGTTTGAAGTCCGGACGAACCCGAAACCCCGATTCCCAAGAGCTCTCTGGACATTTCATGAAATCTGGGAATTTTTGATATTTAAAATGCTTAAAAAATTCACCAAAGAATTCTAAGAATTACTGTGTAAAACGTTTCCCATGAACAGTTACTTTAGCCGCGGAAACGCGGCAGAAGCATGGCTTCTGCCGCTGTTCCGCGGCCATATAGTGACGTCATCCAATTTTCTCTGCACAGTAATACCTGATAAATTCTGTGAGTTTTCTGGGTATTTTTAAATTGATTTAAAGGTTGAGTGCTCTGGGGTTATATTGGGAATCGACGATTCGATCGGAATATCAAACTTTGTCTAAGTGTTTTTCCAGATAACTGTAGAATATGTTAAAGAGTTCGACCGGATATAAATACCCAGGTTTTCCCCTGCCGGAATAATTCCAAGTGTTGGATTTTTCTGTGGTTAAAAGACGTTCTGAGTAGTGCAAGTAACGCGATGGTCCCTCTAGAAGACACAAACCTTAACTCGATTATGTGACCGTCTTGAACTGCCCTTTGAACCTTCGGGTTTGGGGCAGTACGGCGTGCCACATGTGAGGCGTTGGCTTGACCCTTCTACGGCTGGACCGTTGGTACTGAGGCATGAAATGAATGTCTTTGAACCTATTTCATGTGTTGATCGGTGTCTGGAAAACTTGGGTGTTCGAATGTTCGATCGGAAAGTTTAATATATTCTATTTATCCGGAATTGGATACAATAATTGGAATTCACAAACAGTTATGAGATAACTGGACGAATGTTATAGATCTAGCAGTTTAGTTTCACAAGATATCGAAAAGAGTTTTCGATGATGGGACTAAAATGCGGGGTTTATAACTGTTAGGCATGTGATGTCTAAAGAGGTTGCGGATTCCAATTGTTGTAGTTTTACACTTTCTTTTCTGTGACCGTAAGTGTAGTATGTTCATATCGCCGGTTTCGTTGCTATACGTCAACGACAATTGGGGTATGCATACTTACTTACGTTGATGACATGTGATGTTATGTGTTGCTGGATATGTTATATTGGATCGTCGTGTTCGAATAGCCGGGGGTTTTTATGTGAGATGAGTGTTTTTCATTTTCATTCATGTAAAAACTTGTATGTAATATTCTTTCATTTGGGGCGCTTCCAGGTAGCGGAAGTTGTCACCCGTTGTATATTATTTACTTTTCCGCATTAGGATAGACCCAAGGAGGGGAGCACAAGTAACCGGGTTCTGGGGTCCAGTGGGAGACCAACTCGAGGAGTCGAGTCCGGGTCTCCTAACCCTAGAATTGGCAGGGTTGCTTGCCGCTCTCGTAGGGGTCTAGGGGTGTGGGATTGGCTATTCATCACGACCGTGGAATCCATGTTTTATACTGGCTCGTATTGAAAACACGGACGTCCTAGTATATCCAATATTTCATATGTATATTCTGCTGCGATATCTGTGTTCTGACTCTGTGATGGATATAGTATATAGTATATATGATATATTATATAGACGTTACTTATGTTTTACACCCGCGCTAGCCCTGCCCTGCTCTGTCGTTAGTTACCTAACCTAACGGTGCATGAGGGGACATCGAGGCGAATGCGGATGGCATAAGTGTACGTTATATCTATCTGTGATGTTTAGGTATTTAAATGATGGGACTTCATTAATGTGATTAATGAAAGATAAGAAACCTAAGATGTTGTAGAATCGAATTTTAAAATAAAACAGGTAGCTACAGTTCTTGCTTTGCATAGCGGTATATATGATATACCCTGCACCTTATTCGATGAGGAAAGGACCGAGATCCCTTCACCGGGAGTGACTCCTTTAGCAATAACTGGCAGATGCTACACACTCGGTTTGACTTTGATTGCTTTTAAGAGTTTTTGCTTTGCACAGTGATATATATGATATATCCCGCACCTCATTCGACGAGGAAAGGACCGAGATCCCTTCACCGGGAGTGACTCCTTTAGCAAAACTGGAAAAGCCTCAAAATCACTCCATTTTAAAACTTCATTTGATTCTACAACGATATCAAGTTCATTACGCAATAGGTTTTCAGAAAAACCTGTCGTAGCCCTCCGTCATTTCAGATAAGTACTAGTTAGTATTCGTGCTACGTTTGTTGACTATGTTAAGGCATAGTGTGCGGTAGCTAATTAGTGCTTATCTGTATAAGCATATGATGCGATTGGATTAGGGTAGTCGTGCGACTTTGTTGA
Organism: Agapanthus africanus; assembly: GCA_030015575.1. NCBI lineage: Eukaryota > Viridiplantae > Streptophyta > Magnoliopsida > Asparagales > Amaryllidaceae > Agapanthus > Agapanthus africanus. The sequence continues at coordinate 509,252,638 of CM057340.1, forward strand.
CTATGTTAAGGGTCGTGCGGGTGGGTTTAATTCAATCGGGAAATGACGGGTTGAACTTGACTAGCACTTATGATTTGTTGACTATGTTAAGGTCATATAGCTGCTAGGGGCAAAAGATTATCGGGAATTTCAAGTGTTGAAATTTGCAATGAGATTGCATACCTTCTATGAGATAGTTGGATCCCGATACCCACTGCGAGTAAGAGTTACTCCTGGGAGAGTTTTACACATTACAATTAGCCGATCAAGTAGGTGTCTAGAAAGGTGTTAACGAGGTTACGCCTCTGGGAAAACGAGGTTTACATTAATTAGGTTCGTGTGAAAGCACGGGGGACCTCCCTCAAAGTACCGACACTGGCCTGGCTGAAAGATTGGCGAACTTGTAGTGTGTAATTAATCCCGGCTAGTCTTTCCTTTTAGGGTTTGAAGGAAGATTTGATAAAAAGCAGTGGGAGCCATCCTGATTAGATAAGATAATAACCAATCTGATCTTGCACGAGCATACGCTAAAGTGTTTTCTTCTCTCTCTCTCCAGGTAGCGACCATTTCATGCCTTAATAAAGATAATAATATGGATGTATTGACCGAACCCGCATGTTATACTGTGCTGGGGAACGTTGGTTCCGTTCTTTCCTATAAGAGTTATAGGACTGAACAGGATATAGGGGAATACCAGGATTCCCATGCCACCCGAATGAAGAAAGTACATGTTGATGCATTTTCTTCGGGTGTGTTCGTTACTGAGAACTGTTTCTCTATTTGCTCTACGTCCTGGGTATTGGATACCGGGTCGGGATCCCATATATGTAATCAGTTACATGGGCTAAGGAAAGGTAGAGAACTTGGAGAAGGTGATAAAGACATTAGAGTTGGAAATGGTGCAATTGTTGCAGCTAAGACTGTCGGGGAATATCACCTTGTATTACCAACTGGTAATACATTGGTTCTGAACGAATGCTATTACATGCCGAAGCTGATATGCAACATTATATCGGTTTCTTTATTAAGTAAAGAGGGATATAATTTTGTATTACAGGACAATGTTATGAACATTTTCCATAACCAAAAGTTGGTTGGATCAGGCACGTTATGCAATGGCATTTATGTTCTAAATCAATCAACAGTTCTAAACATAACAAACACACACAAGAGGAAGAGTTCTGAACTCAACGAATCCTTCTTGTGGCATTGTAGACTGGGTCACATCAATGTGACACGACTGGCTAAGTTGCATAAAGATGGATATTTGAAACCTTTCGAATTTTCATCTTATGACACTTGCCAGTCATGTCTCAAAAGCAAGATGACCAAGACTCCGTTTACGGGACACGGAGAAAGAGTTACCGAACTCTTAGGACTGATACATAGTGATGTATGCGGTCCCATGTCTACACATGCCAGGGATGGTTCTTCGTACTTCATTACATTCACTGACGATCTCTCTAGATTCGGATATGTGTTCCTGATGAAACACAAATCAGAAGCTTTTGAGAAATTTAGGGAATATAAACCAGAAGTTGAGAACCAAACCGGAAAAAGTATTAAAATCCTTCGATCTGATCGAGGAGGTGAATACTTAAGCAATGAATTCCTGGACTTCCTAAAAGAGAATGGGATTCTCTCTCAGCTGACTCCTCCATATACACCACAGCACAACGGTGTATCTGAACGGAGGAACCGCACCCTATTAGATATGGTGCGCTCTATGATGAGCACAGCTGAGTTACCTATTTCCTTCTGGGGTTATGCGCTGGAGACAGCAGCATACCTATTGAATCAAGTTCCATCTAAATCTGTACCTACCACACCATATGAGATATGGAGTGGGAAGAGACCATATTTTAAACGAGTTAAGATATGGGGTTGTCCGGCCTATGTCAAAAGACAAAATCCAGACAAACTCGAGGCACGGTCAGTTCTTTGCAAGTTTGTGGGATATCCTAAGAATTCCCAAGGATATTTATTCTACCATGCTGAAGAACAAAAAGTGTTTGTTTCTCAATATGCCACCTTTTTAGAAAAGGAATTTCTTGAAAAAGAAATTAGTGGCAAAGTGGTAGAGCTGGAAGAGGTTCCAGATACACAAACAGTAACTGAAGATTTAGTGGAACAAGAAGATTCAGTAGATCCCAATGAACCTCAGCCTCTCCGCCGATCTAGTAGGGTTCCTTGCCAACCTGAGAGATACTACGGTTTTCTCATGGACGGTGGGAGCGAGGATTGCATCATGGAGGATGATGACCCAACTAGCTTCGAGCAGGCCATCACGAGTAGGGACTCAGTGAAATGGCTGGATGCTATGCGGTCCGAGATGGAATCCATGTACACCAACAAAGTATGGACTTTGGAAGTTGCTCCTGAAGGGGTAAAACCCATTGGGAGCAAGTGGATCTTCAAGAAGAAACTTGGTGTAGATGGGAAAGTGGAGACTTTCAAAGCTAGACTTGTAGCAAAGGGTTTTCGTCAAAGACCAGGTGTGGACTATGACGAGACCTTTTCTCCAGTGGCTATGCTTAAATCCATCCGAATCATGCTTGCCATTGCTGCCTTTCATGACTACGAAATCTGGCAAATGGATGTTAAGATCGCCTTTCTAAATGGTGATTTAGAAAAGTGCATGTACATGACTCAGCCAGAGGGCTTCGTAGACAGTGGGAGCAGCGGGAAAGTGTGCAAGCTGCTTAAATCCATTTATGGATTAAAGCAAGCATCGCGGAGTTGGAACATCTGCTTTGACGTCGTTATCAAAGAGTTTGATTTCGTCAAAAATCCAGATGAACCTTGTATCTACAAGAAGGTGACAGAGAGTAAGGTTGTCTTCCTCGTATTGTACGTGGACGACATACTCTTGATAGGAAATGATGTTCCTATGCTGCAATCGGTCAAGCTCTTCTTATCACAAAGATTCTCAATGAAAGATCTTGGTGATGCCTCCTGCATATTGGGAATTAGGATCTATAGAGATAGATCCAAAAGGATTTTGGGATTGTCCCAATCCAGGTACATTGACACCATACTAAAGAGGTTTAGTATGGAAGAGTCCAAGCGTGGGAACTTACCCACGATCTCTGGAGTCACTCTCTCCAAAGAGATGTCTCCTAAGACTAATTTGGAGAGAGCTCGCATGCAAGGGATACCCTATGCTTCGGCAGTAGGCTCTATCATATATGCGATGCTATGTACCAGACCCGATGTAGCATACTCACTAAGTGTAGTGAGCAGGTATCAAGCTGATCCTGGAGAGAGTCACTGGACAGCTGTGAAGAGCATTCTCAAGTACTTGCGAAGGACTAGAGATATGTTCTTGGTGTATGGTAACGGAGAACTCCAAGTGGAGTCCTTTACCGATTCGAGCTTCCAGAGTGATAAGGACGACTCTAAGTCGCAGTCGGGTTTTGTCTTTACCCTTTACGGAGGGTCGGTTAGCTGGAAGAGTTCCAAGCAAGAAACCGTGGCAGACTCGACGATGGAGGCTGAATACATCGCTGCCAACGATGCTGCCAAAGAGGCTGTCTGGATCAAGAAGTTCATTACTGAACTTGGAGTGGTTCCATCCATTGAGCATCCAATACCTTTGTATTGCGATAACAATGGAGCGGTGGCTTTGGCCAAGGAACCCAGGTCCCATCAGCGGTCCAGGCATATTCTGAGGCGGTATCACCTGATCCGGGAGATAGTTGATCGCCGGGAGATCGAGGTCAGGAGAGTTGACACGAAGAACAACACGGCGGATCCACTCACGAAGGCCATTCCACAGATACAGTTTGAGAGACTCTTCGGGATGCTCGGTATGAGATACTACAGCAGCTGGCCCTAGTGCAAGTGGGAGATTGTTAGTTGTATGTATGCCCTAGAGGCCAGTATTGTACAGATTATGTATATTATATTGGATGCTTGGACATATATAGAGATGACTTTCTTGCTCGACATGATAGTATGCTATCTGGTTGCTATTTATCTTAACATGTACACTAGTCTCTTTATACTGTCTTATAGTTACATGTTGGTAAAGCCCTTAGGATTTGTACTTGACTACCTAGACTATGATGCAGATCATACTAGTGGGGACATGGTAGTCCATAAGTACATCCTTCAAGGTCCCAAGTCGTGGGTGTATCGAGACGGGGCATCGATATACCAGTGTAGACTAGCGTATACGCTTCTCGACCCATGTGATGGGCGATGGATGATCCCATATCCATTGGTGTTTGACATCAGAGATGGTATACGGGTGCTCAGTGGAAACTGGGTACACTGGACGGACTCGCCGAGAACTCCCAGATGGTATTATACCTCACGTCAGATGGCAGTTCTCAGGTGACACTTGTACAGGTTAGTCTGTAGACCCGAGATCGTCATAGAGTCTTGTGTGATTCCCACTGTGCTTTGATCTCCACCTTACCACGTCCATGAGGGCGTGCAAAATGGTGGTCTTTGGGCACAGTCCCGAGTCACATGGAGGCAATGAGCGATAGGAGGGGTTTCGTCTCTCCCGGTATTGGGGGTAGATGTTGTGCTGTGCTCGATTGGCCGAAACAGGGAAGTCCCTGGCCAGGGCTGATTAGAGATTTGCTGGTAAGTGTTACCAGTAGTTTCTTAACCCGTTACGAGCCTCACATCGGCACGACTTATCGGGTTATTGGGGTCTGACGTTTACCACCCCTAGACTTGATATGCGACGTATCAGACGAAGAGACCGGACTGTATGGTAAGTGTTACTGGTCGGATTCGCAGGAGTGTGAGCGGGCTAGCTCGTCGATCTTCTGATCGGTCAATACCCGGGTGGCCGTTACGTTTAGCAGACCGCTTGCGGCTTGTGGGTGCTTGATCTGATCATCATCTGCTACCGGCGTATTGACGAGTCTTTAGAGTCCTACACAGAGGTTTCCTGGCTCAAGCGAAACGAAATAGGAGCGCATATGAGATATGTGCAGGACCGAGAATAATGCGTGTATGTGATACCGCATTTCATTCTCGCGATATATGTCTCGATTGGTTATATTCGATATGACCTAGTTATCGAATCATAGATTCGATAAATCGATGCATTGAATACTAGTCGGTTATGTGCGACATGACCGGATCATTGAATCAAGTGTTGATTTAATGATTTAATGTATAATTATATATTTGATATATTACTTTGCATTAACTAGTATTGGTTCACTTTAAACGGATTTTTCTCACTTGATGCACATTGTATATATGATATGCTTTCGTGCACTTTTTTGTATCATGTTTGATGATACTTGATCATTATGTTAAGTGTATAGAATTAATCCATGGTTAATTTGATAATTAGGGTTTTGCATATTCATTTATTTATTTGTTTGTTTATTTATTTATTTGGAAAAGAATAAGATGAGAATGGTGGCTTTCTTTGTCATTTGTTGAAGCTTCATGAAGCTTTGACTTTAGCAACCATCCTTATCTTCATGCTTAACCCTAACCCATCTAAGTGACCATGGTTAATTCTCTACACTTAACCCTAGTTCAAGATATGATAAGTATTTGATTTAAATTTATTTTTATAATAAGACTTATCATATTCTTTTCTTGAGCTCATCTTCTTCTTCTTCTTCAAGCTTGCTACAACAATGGCAACTTGAGATCTAGTGAGATAAATCCAATTCTAAAGTGAACCCACCTCCTATTTCTTCACCCTCTACCTCTTGCCAAGTTGTTTTGGGTGTTTACTTCACAAGTTTCACAAGTTTGTGAAGTCGGAGCTTGAGTTTGTGCAACCTCGACGTAGATCGTCTTTGACACGAAGCCGACGACCTATTCCGCACGTTTTCCCGATGAAGCCGACGGAGGAGTCTAGGATTCATGATGTACAGTGAGAAGACTTCATTGTGGAGCCGTGGAGGTGGATATCCGGATCTACAAAGGTTGTAATTTCCGTATCCTAGTAGTTAAGTGTTAACTAGCTTTCTATTTCGCCTAAACCTCTAGTTTAAGATCTGTAGTCTAGGGTTTCTCGGCACCAAAAATTTTAAATTGGCATGTTCGATGCCTTGTGAGACCTTACTAGAGTGCCTAGGAACCTTTCACCAGGTGCACTTGATAATATTTCTATATACAGTAATTTCGCTTTTATTTATGTTTTGTGCACATCAGGTGCACTTGCTGAGATTTCGTGCGAGGTGACTGCACTCGATTGGAGTGTTATGTACACTGGATGCACTACACTGTTGATTTCGTGCACACTAGTTGCTGTTTTGATTTTTGCACTCTGATGCATTTGATTTTAGTTTTGTGCACCCCGATACACTTGATACTATTTTGTACATTTTTTTCCATGCACAGTAGATGCAGTGGATATCGTTTCGTGCACGCATGTTGCACTTAGCGCTGTTTTGTTTTCAAGCAAACCGTAAAGTGTGGTTTGCGATTTACATGCAAACCCATTAAGGGTCGATTTTGTTTTAATGATTTGCACTGGGTAGGATATGTGATAGATTTGATTTTTCGCTTGGTCGTATGCATTGATATTGCATTACGATTATGGCATTGGTTGTGTATTTAGGATACACAACAATTTTCTTATTTGACACAATTTGCATCATAACTGAAATAATTCTCCTAGCAACCACTAGAGATATAGTTATAAGAGATTATCTTTTGAGTTTTCATGCACACTGTTGCGTTGTCATGCGTTTTAGCTCGTATGGGATTTTGGAGTCTTGTTATATCGAACAAATTTCATGTTTTAAAGTTGGACCCGGGAAATTGTTTTGAGATAAGTTGATTGGGTTAAGAAAATGTTTTAAGAAAAGGATTTAATTTAAATTTGGGGACCGAATTTTCTTAAGGAGGAATATTGTAACATTTTGAAAATTTTAGAAAATAAATAAATTTAATTAATAAAATAATAAAATGTTAATTTAAAAGGTTATTAAAACCAAATAGGACATTTTCATAAGTAGTATATGAAATAAATAAAAATTTAAATTTAGTTTATAACATTAGTAAATTTCAAGGATTTTAGTGAATAATTTAGCTTCATTTTAAGAAAAATGGTGTTTATATTATAACATAGATGATGAGGGGTTTTGGTGAAAAGATTAGGTAATTGTGGAAATATGAAATTGACGAGGGTTTATGTGTAAAAGGAGTAGGACTTGGTTAAGGTTAACTTTATCATATCATCATGAAGAAACCTCCTTCTTGCATGAAAATACCACCCCTTTCGTGCTCACACCTCCTCCTTCCTCTCATGCCACCTCCACCTCTTAACATGCACCCCATGCTTGCTCTACATGCCTCCTCACCTATTTACCTATGATACTCAGAAATTCTTTAGAAATCCTAACTGAAATAATACATTCTTCAGCCCCAAAACCAAAAATATTCTAAGTGTTCCTACCAAGAGAAAGAGAGCAATGAATTCCTTCTTCAAGTGTGCAATTCTCCAAACTTGTGATACTATAAACCATAGATGGTTCCACATACCATCCTTGAGCTGGTGTTCTCTTGTGAATCATTCAATAGGTATAAGTTCAACCCTACAGTTCTTAGTTCAATACTGTTTTTGTGTGATATCGGTATATATCGTATTTTGATAGATTAGGCTATGTTTATGAATCTGTTATAGTTTAGATGATAACTAAAGTAATCAAACAATTACATCATCTTATAAACTAGACATAGAATAAGCCATAAGAATACGAACCCAAGTGATCGGATTTTGGTCGACGACACGAAGGAAATTTCCGATCTCGCCGGATTTCTGGTGGAGTTGGACATTGTGGTTTTTAGGGTAGTTCTATATAGATATATAAGTGTGTTTGGTATTGTTTAATTATTTTAGTTTAGTATTATAAGAAATCTGAAAGCAAATATCAGTTTTGGGGTTAAGATTCTTAGATACGACACGGATATATCGTACCATGAGTTCTGTCATGACCAGGGAAGGGTTAGATCAGATTAACTTAAGTTCTGTAACTCACTATATCATCATATAGCGTGTTTAGTTGTGCAGTATCACAAACTAAAATTTTGTGTTATCTAGTTCGCTGTAAATAAATCTGGAACTAATAAGTAAAATCAATAGAAAAACTGGCAAGACCAAAAGTATAATGAGCCAATTAGAAGCCCTCACTTAAAACCTGAGCCCTAAACTCCCCACAAAATCCGGCGGCCCACCCCAAAAATCCGGCGACGCCGGCCTCCTTGTACCCTTTTGTGTTGGTTTTTCTTCTGTGGCCTATTTTGGGTATTTAATAAGTCTCTGTATTGTTTGGATTGTTTAAATGTTTACACAATAAAATCTGGGAACGTTTTAGAAATGGTTTATCAAATTTTAGATATTTACGATACGGAGTTTTCTTATTTTGATGTTTCAGCTGAACCGTTGACGTTTATACGTTCATGACAGAGCTTTGTTGTCGTGTTTGGGTTAAGTGTACTGTAGGTTCTAAGCTACGGGCGTTTAGCTTGTTGCTTTGGTTTTCGATATGATATTTATATCAATGCGATTTAAATACGAATATAGGTACGATTCGAGGATTCCGAGACGGAGTGGGCGATGTAGCAGCATGGATTCAGCGAGCTTCTAAGTTGGTGAGTAGATTTACATCTACTGGGGAAGTCGGGTGGATGGCATATAGCACCCCCACAACCTTATAAGTATTATTATGATATCTAGTTAATTTAGTATTTATTTAAGATATTTATATAGTATCGCATCTAGTATGTCCTTCAATTTCATACAGTTTCATGCATAATTATAGATGAGATACACTGATACGATATGGATATGGTTTGGTGGATTGTACGAGGGATCATGCCATACTTATGATGATACAGATACATTGATACGATGTGGATATGGTTTGATGGATTTGTACGAAAGATCATGCTAGACTTGAGATGATACAGATACAGTGATATGATGAAATGTTATACAAGATATTATATGATGAAATTTGTATGCCGAATAACGGCCAATTTATCTTTTGACTCGTAGAGTTGGGTTATATTCTGTTTTAGGATGTAATACTTGTGTGAGCTATATTCTTTCAAAAACTACGATTCTTTATCTTTTAAATAAAAATACTAGGATGTGTGCCAGTTTCTAAAATGGATATTTATTTTAAATCTAGGGCAGCTTCCTTATTTCAAACTTAACGTTTCGATCATTTCTAAAGAAAATGGTATAGCTCATAGCAAGTAATTACAATAAGTATGTTTAGATTACTTTACATGTTTGCATTATATTATCTATATTATATGTTTCTGCGTTACGCACACTCTGATAGAACACTACACAAATACCAATGAGTACTATGCTGCACAAACACGTGAATATATGTTACACTACACCTCATTGGTACTGCCATATCACTGTAGAACCGTGCTGTTTTATGTATTAAAATAAATAGGTTGTTACACCGTAGAACACTTGCACAAATACTAATGATTGCCATGTTAGACGAGCACAGACGCGTATGCTACAATACACATCATTAGTAATGCCATGACACGGTAGAATTGAAATCTATGCTTATGTGATATAATTACGTAGTCTTTTCTTATTCCATTGTAAATTACGAATATTAGTACTATAGATTCTGTATTTGATTCTTATGGATTTTCTGGGTATTTTACTTCTGATGATATATATCAGTGGTATGGGACACTGTTATATATGTATATATATAGTATATCATCAATACTATCTATGCAATTATTCTTATTCGTTACTTGATATTTTGATATGATGAGTTAAACGTCCACCATGAGATTTGTGTTTTCTGATTTCATTCCGAACCAAGTTGGGGGTCATACAGTTACGGATTTACAAGCTATCCAGACTGAGTCGGTGAGCATACAGTGGGATACATGGTGGACCCGGTTCGGGGCCGAGGGGCAGGATAGCCGCAGTTTAGGCGGAGAGCCTTACGAGGTTAATCGATACCGAAGATAGAAATGAGAACGGCAGATATCCAGGGGATACTGACCGGGGTTCGATTGGGTACGTCAGATATCCAGGGGATACTGATCGTAGCCAGGATATCGGTTGGCGATCATCTATTAAGGTGGTGTCGACGATATCTGTATTTACGTGTCGATGATAGACATGAGAGATTTTGGATTTCGATGTCGATACTGGACAACTATATATATATATATATATATATATGATCATTATCATGAGGTACACCGTTAGATATTATTAGTGGATTCAACCGGGACTGATCCGGAACATAGTACCTGTATATATTTGTACAGACATTCATATACAAAAAGTAATTCCGACACGAAATATAGATTCATGATTTTGACTCATATGACATGGAGATATTATACTTAGGATTGTATGAGAGATAGTATTGCACATATGCATATCATACAGTATATTGGTACAGATTATGATAGGACTATACTTATGACCTAGGTATTGTCATGCATTTCGATTTCTACCTTTAGATGTACTTTTATTCACTGAGTTGGCAATTCATCCTCGTTGTGCCACAGTTTCTTGCAGGTTTTACCGCTTGGATTATCAGCGGCTTGGGCACACATTCGTTTCGAGAATTGATTGGTAAGTGGGCAATTATTGTATCATACTCACTCTTGTTTATTCATATATTCTTGTATCTAGTGGAACTCCATCAACTTAGAAGTGGTATATTATGGACTTAGAAACAAGACTTAGAGTTTAAGAGTGGTGATGTCGTACTCTTTGGAGTCGATTTCTGATTTATATTATTGGTTGCTCAATCGTTTGTACGTGGAGACTAGCTTCCGTTGGGATGCTATTTTTTATTGTTATGTTGTATCCGGTTTTTATAAAAATGCAAAGGAGGTGATGTCAAGTTTTCAAAACGTCATAAATGTTTTTCAATACACCTAGTTAAATTTAAATGTTATTTTTAAGATTGATTTCATCTGATGACTATTTTAAACTCACCTCCAATATTTTCAAAAAGGGTTTAGATTTCGGGTTTCGGCTTACTTGAACCGCATCGACGTCTTTAGATGTCACGTGATTTAAGTGCCAGTCACATGCCACATTTGGGTCATGACAGTTTGGCCAGCCAAAAAGTGATGGAATTGTCTCGTTTTTTTTTTGTGTTCATCTTACAAGCAAAGGAGCACTCTGCAATTGTTTAAAAAAATTTAGAGCCTCTAAAATATTCGATAGAAACATGGATCTGTGTTTCGATGTTTCGGAGTTATTTCGGTTTCGTAGTTTTACTTGTCGTTTAATCTGTTAGTTAAGGGTTTAGTTGGCTCTGATACCACTGTAAGTCGATGTCGCGCACTCTGCGGGTTCGCGGGGAGGCGGAGTTGGCAAAAAACGATTTTTATATGCTTCGCAACACCGACTAAACTCCAGGATCGATACTAAACCCTAGCTAACAAAATAATTATGAGGTTTAACTACTATGTAAGAAAGTTATACCTCAAGAATCAAGTCCTTCTTCTTCTTGTACTCCTTCTCCTCTTCGTGAGCTCCTTGAAGGGTGTACGGATCGCGCCTCCTCGTCGGCCTCCTCGAGTCAAAGAAGATCTACCCGAGAGTGTCTACTAAGAGCTCTTACCTCTAAGATAAGGTAACTAGGATACCTAGTGTGCAAATCTAAGTAGCCTAGAGGATGTAGAGAGTGATTATGGATAGTTTAGTCTCAATAATCGTAGGTTTCTCAACACATGAGACAATTAGGGTTTGAAGAAGAAGAAGAGAGAGATTGAGGAGAGAGTGAGTGTTTAAGATAATAATGAAAGGAATATGGCTACTTGTGATGACTATGAAGCATGCCAAAATATCTCACAAAATATCTAAGTCTACCCTTGCCTCAATAGTCATCCATGAGTCACCAAGTAGCCATACTTCATTTATCAAAAAATAACACCTCATACCTCCACCTCATTAACAATTTAACCTAAATGGTAATACAAGTAATGAGGTGTCTTCTTCTAGATGCACTCTTGAACAAATTACAAGAATACCCCTCACCGTATATATATACCTGTATCCGTATTCCGAAAAACAGGAATACAATGAGACAAAACTAATCCAATAATCTAATACTAGGATCCGGCTTAAACCAATGCTTAATAGTATTATCCGTCCGAACATGATCCATGCATAAGTACACGTATATGTTCGAACCCTGTCGTAAAACCATACGACCTCTATATCGTTTCGCCTGAAGCAAGGAAACCCTCTGTGTGGGACTCTAAAGAATTGACAGTACACTGGCAGTGGGTTTAACCATAAGCACGTCAGCGGTACTAGCTGCATGTAACGGCTACCCAGGTATCTGTCGATAAGAAGGCCGATGAGCAAACTTACCCGAACTCCTACTGAGCCTATTTATGACAATCTCCGTACAATCCGGTCTGTTCGTGTAAGAGTATCGCATATATGGCCTAGGGGGCGGTAGCCGTCAGACCCCTAATAACGCAATAAGTCGTGCCGGAGCAGAGCCCAAAAACACCCCGAGAAACTACTGGAGTACCTACCAGTAAATCTCGCTTGCCCTGGCCAGGGACTTTATGTAATGGCTTTCCGAACACAACACGACATCAACCCCCAATACCAGGAGAAACGAATCCTATCTAACTGCCACTGCCTCCAAGTAGTTCGGGACTGCACCCAACTACTACCTGTTTGCACGACTCATTAGAGCCGTGGTAGGATAGTAATTTAAGAACAGTGGGAACACACTTGAGACGAAGTAGCAGTATCATGTCAACGGACTACGCTGTACTTATGTCACCTGGAAACTGCTACCTGACGATAGGTATAGTACCAACCAATAGTTCCCCACGATCCCATCCAGTGTAACTCATAACCCAATGAGCACCTGCATACTATCTCCAGTACGACGTACTAATGGCTGTAGGACAGACCATCTCCCCTGCTGGGATGAGAAACGTATACACTAGTCTACTCTGGAGTATCGATGCCCTGTCTCGATAATCCTACGGCTAGGGACCTGTATAAGGATGTGCTTATAGACTGATGTGCTTATAGACTACCCAACCCCTACTAGTGTGACTGCCATCACGACGCTGGTAGTCAAGCAAAGATCCTGAGAGCTCTACAAATATGTATTAGCGATATGCTAAAAAAACATTTACACATATTAAGATAAAAACAAACCAAGTAGCATACTACCATATTGAGCAAGACTGTCAGGAAATCCGTGTATATCCCAAGTTTCCAAAATGTAATATACAAACTAGTACTATACAATAATGGCCTCTAGGGCATATATCACTAAAAAATGTTGTAAATATAATTTCAAAAGGTTATATCTTACATTATGAAATAAATGAATAGATATATCAGTTTGAAATTGGTGCATAACAATAGATATTCAAAACCAACAAAACGCCAATAAGAAAATTCAAGTGATTTCCTCAAACATCAACAATTACAACAAATTCTGATATTGAGGATCTAATCACCCAATTCCCAATATTTTACTCCCACTCATCATCTCTAACGCCATACAGATGTGAGAATCTAAACCGGTATATGCATACCCTGGAGTATGAATAAATTGGGATAACAGTTTTCAATAACGACTGTACAGGAAAGTTGAAACATGAAAATGTTTTGAGGGGTGATCGGGTATTCTTAGTAATGCCTCTTTCATTATCCATATCCATGACACTAGTTGCAATTTCCATTGTCATTACTGCAATCCCTTTATATGTCTCCATATTTTTCCTTTTGTACACCATACTTAGGCTAATTGGTTTTATTCCTTCCGTACTTTTCGGCACCTGCCTAAGGTTTTGAAGAAGACTATCCAATAAGTATAATAGGTTACGAGGAGCTTTCACAACCTGAGAGAAGGTTGTAAGTCAATGCCGTACACTCCACAGGATTTGTGGAGAGGTGGAATTAACAAAAAATAATTTTATTGCAAGCAACATCGACTAAACTTCTAAGATCGACCATAAACCCTAACTAGCAAATCTAACAAAGGTTCTAATCTACTATGAAGTGATTTATACCTTTGTGTCCAAGTCCTTTGGATCTTCTTATCCTCTTCTTAAGCTACTCTTTGGTACGTATCGAGCTTGGTTATCGGCCTCCTCATATCGAAGAAGATCCACCCGAAAGTCTATGGTTCAAGCTCTAACCTCTAAAATGAGGTAACTAAAGTACCTAGTTTGCTAATCTTGGTAGCTTAGGAGATATAAAGAATTTTTCTTGGATTAATTTGTCTCAATAACCCTAGATTTTTCAATTCATGAGAGTGTTTAGGGTTTGAGGAAGAAGAAAAGAGCAAAGGAGGAAAGAGAGTGTTGTGTGTAGAATGAGATGAAGAATGGCTAAGTGATAATATCAAGCATATAATTTACATTAAAAATAATGTGACATGTTTCAATAGTTATCCAAATGAGTGAGTGATCTCATCTAGCCATGCTTCAACCAAGCTTAAAAAACACCTCATACCTCCTCCTCATTATCCATATAAATATAATGATTTATCACAAATGAGGTGTCTCTTCTAGAAGTACTCTTATGAAATTATAAGAATACCCCTCACCTATATACATACCCGTATTCGTACTACAAATACCAAGAGATAAAAATAATCCAATATTATAATACTAGAATGCGGCTTAATCCTAGGCCCGCTTGTATTATCCGTCCGATCAAAAATACGTGTAGCTAGTACACGTATATGATCGAAACCCTGCACGTAAAACCATATGGCCTCTACATCATTTCTTCTGAACCAGAGAAGC